>CM068957.1:112343624-112363624 GCA_035128595.1 Eptatretus atami | reverse complement strand
CATTGCCAGCGAAGCCAGAAAGAGGTGGAAAAGAAAGCTCTAAGGGATGTCACATGATCAAAGGATCATAAGAAACTCCAAACTGGCCAAAACGACCTTAATATATGGAGCGTCTGCTTCTGGGAATGTTCTACCTGGAATTGCTTAATGGCAACGTTTTCACAGTGAGAAACATTGCTCTGTATCTGCTGAGTCATGAGACTATTCCATGATAAACAAGGACACCCAGTAGAGCGCATATCTCCACCACGTAATGCCTGATCCATGAGAACATATCGGGCCAAAAACATTTTTGAAATATCATGCTATACAGGACTATATCGTGGTGTCGGTGAATCTCTCAATGGTGAAGAATCACTTTAAAACTAAATAATTCTCATATCCAGATCCGGATTCGGCTCTTCACCAAAATTTAATCAGTTTGTCCTTGTCACACACCCAACCTGTCCACAAAATTTCATCCAGATCCGTCCACAACTTTTTGAGATCTCCTGTACAAAGACATACAAACAGACAGAAAGGGGTGAAAACATTACCGCCTTCACCTTCGGTGGCGGAGGTAATGATTAGTCATGGCACAATTTTCTGCTGAAAGAAAACAATATAAACTTATTCTCAGAGGGAACTTGCATTTTGAGAACCTCTTTTGCCGTAAGGTACCAACTCATTTCACCTTTACATTGGTGTGACTTCCCATGTGTGTGATTGTGAATTAAATATCATATAAATGGGTCACACTCTGCTCATCTTATTCTTTTTTGCATTCAGAGTTGAGGCTTCTGGAGGAGTGAGAACACAGAATGGACTTGGACAAAACAGAACGAAAAGAACAATGTGAATGGATGGAGGGGTGGAGGGAGAATACACCAGCAGCAGGGTATAGGGACAACATATACGGAGACATGGATGAAAATAGGATACAGGGAAGAACGAGACTAAGGGGAGGGGGAGGTGGAGGACACAAGCTAGATTCTCACTCAATTGGTGCAAATTCACAGTCACAGAAGTGAAATGGAAAACTGGGAAAGAAGCAGAAATTGAACAAACCAAAAAAATCGGAGGAGGGTTCGTGAGCGAGGGGAAACCTCATTGTCTGGAACACGGAAAGAGGTGGGCTTGGTGAGGGTTAATGAGGGCATAAAATATCATGATTATGGATGGATGACCTGTGATGGTGGTGAACAGCTGTCTTGCAGTTCTGGAGGAAAGAATGACCTTGAAAAGACTGAGGAAGTTTGTTCCACAGGTGAGAGATTGGAGATATGAATGCATAGAGGTGAGAAGTGAACCTCGGTTTTGGCTTTCAACAAAAGGGGGTTACTGTCCAACTGCATGTGCCCTGCAGAAATCTGAGGAGAGGTCGGGGGGGGGGGCGTTGAGAGCATGGAAATGGAATATGATGCAAGACCAGGAAAGAGGTGGTAGAAGACAGAGACCACTGACCTATCTGGATTGTGAAAATGATTGGCATAGACTCAGCTTCATTGCAGGAAATACCAATTATTTTGAAGGCATTGCTTTCCATGGTGTCAAGCTGAGCAAGGTGTAAAGCAGATGTGCCAGGTTAAAGGGGAGAGCAGTGTTCCATCAAGCTGTGGTTGTTGGCCTTGTAAGTAAATTAAAGTTAAGATATGCCAAGGAAAGCCTTTGCACCATAGAGGATGCACAGTTGGCAGCTGCCTTTGTCGGTCAACTTAGATGTGTGGTGTGCCCAAGAAAGATCATGGCTTCTGATGAAGCACAAAGGTTTGAGTGACTGAACATCTCCAATAGGTTTGTTAAATAAGTGGATGGAAGGGTTCGCCCGAAGGCCCTTACAGAGAGACCGAGTGAGAATGTGAGATTTGTCAGGATTAAAAGACATATTCCAAGTATTGGACCAGTTGGTGATTCTCTGAAGGTCTGCAGAGAGGAAAGAGGCTGTTTCCTGCCCATCTGAAGGATGAGGGACGCTATGGCAAAGGGTGGAGTCATCAGAAAAGAGATAAAGTGGATTTTCCAGAGAATCATAAAGATCGTTATGAAGATTAGCAACAGGACTGGGCCCAAGGCTCTGCCATCGGGCACTCCAGCCTTCATATGGAGAGGAGATGAGAGAATCCTGTTGAGAGCTATACGTTGACTACGAGAGTGGAAGAAGTCGGTAAGCCATTAGAAGAGGTGGCTTTAAATGCCATAGGCAGAGAGTTTGGAGAACCTTGGAGCTTTTGTATAATGGAGGGATAGTACAGTAAATGTTTCATTTACTCCTCCGAGAGGATTTGACCGAGGAAGTTTAATCTTTCAGGGATTAATGAGGGCTCCCTGAATTTGCGCATGTGCAAGTTTCGTTTGATTCCATCAAGTTAAAAAAAAAATTTTTACACAAATATTGGCATTTTCTTGATTTAGGGATGGGATGGGGGGGTCTTGCAAATTTTTAAAAAGTCCGATAAGGATGTCTAATTCGATAAAATGTCAAAAAATCAAAAGTTGCAGGAAATGGTTGATTTTGTGGGGGCGAACTGTTCAGATCTTGAAAATGTTGAATACTTTGGCCTGAATTTCTCAGGAAAAAAAATGAAGAGAAATTTATCTGGCGGGAGGGCAGGTATTTTCTGTGCTATGAAATACTGTGACATCAATTAATGTTAATAATTTTCACAAATTACTGAATGGTCTTGCAATATAAACTCATTGCTCATATTGAGCTCAGTTAATTAACCTCCGCCATCGAAGATGGATGGAGGTTACTGTTTTCACCCCTGTTTGTTTGTTTGTTTGTTTGTTGTGAACAGTATTACGGAAAAACTCCTGGACGGATTTTGACGAAACTTGGTGGGGGGATTAGGTATGGTCCAAGGATCATGCCATTAGATTTTGGACTTGGTCCAAAGTCCAATATGGCCGCTATGGCGACCATTTTGAAAAAATATTTGAATTTTTGTTTTTGCATTTCTACATGTGTTAAGTGATTTCCAGCAAAAATAAATAAATTTGTTAAAGAAAAAAAAACAGAAAATTTTGCAACTTTTTTTCAAAAAATTTCGATTTTATTTGAAAACGATTTGAATTTTTTTTTTTTGCATTTCTACATGTTTTAAGTGATTTCCAACCCCAAAAAATTTGTTAGAGAAAAAAAAAACTTAGAAATTTTGCACCTTTTTTTTCGATTTTTTTTTTTTGCATTTCTACATGCGCGTCGATCTAGTTTAGTTTATTCAATCGTGGTTCAGTAGAGTCTGATCCGTTTGACCTACAATGAATAGGATATCAGGTTCCACTTAGTGACCCAGCAGTATTGGCAGCGGAGGTTTTGCACTCTACCGAGTGCTCCCCTCTAGTTAACCTCCGCCATCGAAGATGGACGGACGGAGGTTACTGTTTTCACCCCTGTCTGTTTGTTTGTTTGTGACAAGTATTACAGAAAAACTCCTGGACGGATTTCGACGAAACTTGGTGGGGGATTAGGTATGGTCCAAGGATCATGCATTAGATGTTGGACTTGGTCCAAAAAAAAAATCAGAAAATTTTGCAACTTTTTTTCAAAAAAATTTCGATTTTATTTGAAAACGATTTGAATTTTTTTTTTTTGCATTTCTACATGTTTTAAGTGATTTCCAACCCCAAAAAAATTTGTTAGAGAAAAAAAAACTTAGAAATTTTGCACCTTTTTTTCGATTTTTTTTTTTTGGCATTTCTACATGCGCGTCGATCTAGTTTAGTTTATTCAATCGTGGTTCAGTAGAGTCTGATCCGTTTTGACCTACAATGAATAGGATATCAGGTTCACTTAAGTGACCCAGCAGTATTGGCAGCGGAGGTTTTGCATTCTACCGAGTGCTCCCCCTCTAGTTAACCTCCGCCATCGAAGATGGACGGACGGAGGTTACTGTTTTCACCCCTGTCTGTTTGTTTGTTTGTGAACAGTATTACAGAAAAACTCCTGGACGGATTTCGACGAAACTTGGTGGGGGGATTAGGTATGGTCCAAGGATCATGCCATTAGATGTTGGACTTGGTCCAAAAAAAAAAACTTGGAAAATTTTGCAACTTTTTTTCAAAAAAATTTCGATTTTATTTGAAAAAGATTTGAAATTTTTTTTTTTTTGCATTTCTACATGTTTTAAGTGATTTCCAACCCCCCCCCAAAAAAAAATTGTTAGAGAAAAAAAAAAACAGAAATTTTGCAACTTTTTTTTCAAAAAAATTTCGATTTTATTTTTTTGGCATTTCTACATGCGCGTCGATCTAGTTTCGTTTATTCAATCGTGGTTCAGTAGAGTCTGATCCGTTTTGACCTACAATGAATAGGATATCAGGTTCACTTAAGTGACCCACAGTATTGCGGCGGAGGTTTTGCACTCTACCGAGTGCTCCCCCTCTAGTTAACCTCCGCCATCGAAGATGGACGGACGGAGGTTACTGTTTTCACCCCTGTCTGTTTGTTTGTTTGTGAACAGTATTACAGAAAAACTCCTGGACGGATTTCGACGAAACTTGGTGGGGGATTAGGTATGGTCCAAGGATCATGCCATTAGATGTTGGACTTGGTCCAAAAAAAAAACTTGGAAAATTTTGCAACTTTTTTTCAAAAAAATTTCGATTTTATTTGAAAAAGATTTGAAATTGTTTTTTTTTTGCATTTCTACATGTTTTAAGTGATTTCCACCCCCCCCCCCAAAAAAAATTGTTAGAGAAAAAAAAAAACAGAAATTTTGCAACTTTTTTTCAAAAAAAATTTCGATTTTATTTTTGGCATTTCTACATGCGCGTCGATCTAGTTTAGTTTATTCAATCGTGGTTCAGTAGAGTCTGATCTGTTTTGACCTACAATGAATAGGTTTTATGCCAGGTTCACTTAAGTGACCCAGCAGTATTGGCGGTGGAGGTTTTGCACTCTACCGAGTGCTCCCCCTCTAGTTATTCATGCATTTGATCTCATGCTCAGGTTGGAGCTTGCACATACATAACATGCAAGACAAAGATTATAGAAGAGACATCAGTGTACTGGAGGCAGCTTTCTGGAGACCTGGAAAAATTGCAGGCCTTGTAGGTAGCTTCTGTGTGGACAGGTGGTTTCTGAGGTTGGTGCGGCGTAGGCGTGATCGGCCTCATGGCCTCCTCCTGTGCCAAAGTTCCTTGTGTATTCTTGTATATCCTTGTGTAGTCTGCATGACCTCTTCTCTCCACCTTTTGGTCTGTTGCCGCTTATATGTACCCAGGAGTCTCTTGCTTCTTGCAATTTTCATGCTGGCACAGGCAAAACACGAAGCAACATACGATCCCCCAAGCCTCATGTGCCCTGTTGACGATCAACTAACACATCCTGCAGTTGTCCAACTCTCTCTAATTAGGCAATTGCGCTTTCCTCGGAGATGGGGCAGATTAAATTTGGACTTGGAGTCGTGAACACTTTGGGGTTCAGGGATTACTCTGCACTAGCCGGTCACTCACAACCTCGGGTATCACCACCTTTTAACCGGGGCATGCTGCTGCGGGCACACAGTAATTGAGTGCATTGCTCTCCTGAAGAGCCGTTGCAGGAGCCGTGTCCTCCACCATTAACATTGGACATGCTCTTTTTCAAGCGCAGGTTAAAGGTGATCAACGGTGTCACTGAGAAGCTATCTCTGCCTCTCCCTCTTGTTCTGCACACCCTCTTACCAGATTTATAACCAACCCTACATTTATTTGCTAATCCCTTCCACGAGTCTCAACACTGCATGTACGTGCTGCGCACTGACAGTCGGGTCAGATTCGATGTGCTCAATTGGTGTTGCTTCTTCTGCGCATTGTTAATTGAAAATATTTGGCCTTTGCTCAAGATTGCTGCTGTGCATAGCCAAGCAGAGCATGCACCGGAGCCCTGCTTGCTTTGTGAACACATGCCAATGATAAGTTCATCATGGGATCCCAGGTGATGAATTATGTACACGGTGCACAGGAAAAGCCTCGAGCCAGGCATTTGTGATTTTCCCGGGCCTCCAAATCCGGGGCTATATTCTATAATCTCAACATCCAACAGTGTGCGAATTACAGGGAGTGTGCCGTGCTGCAAAATTGTTTCATTTTTCATTTATGAATATATTTCTTAATTCTGTTTCCATTGATAGTCATTTATAAATGACACAAGCTTTGTTATGATATCCTCAATGACTGTTTGATAGGGTCAGAAAAAATCCATAAGAAAATTATGGAAGATGGCTTTGGACCAGTCAGTTAACCCAACATTTATTTACTGTAATTTTTTTTAATTTGCAAATCTCAAGATTCTGCAAATCTCAAGGGATTTGCAGAAAAGTGTAAATTGTATGGAAAGATTGGGAAAGAAGGTGGGGACTTTACTTTGGACATGGTGGTGTTCTTGTTACTTACCCTGGCCATGTTTCAGCCTCTGCAGTGAAACATTAGTCCATCACTCTGAGTCTCTGACATTGTGAGGTGCCAAAGCCCTGACTTAAGAGTTGGACTCCCTTCTTCATCTTTTTCTTTCACATCCAGCAAGCACATGGCTGCAGAAATCAACATTTGTCAGGGGTGGGGCTATGCTACTTGATGCAGTGCCCCCTGCAGGTTAGAGCATGAACTTGTAATTTGTCCACTCCGCAAAGGACACCATGGGATCTTTTAACGTTCAACCGCTAAATGGGATGCCAAGTTTCACGTCTATCCAATGGACGGCGCACACTTTGGTGTATCAACCTGTGTGCAAAACACCAGGATGGCAGTTTATAGCTACTTTAAGATTGGAACCCATGCTGTGCATACCTCTGGGCTACCCTGCCAACCGGTGTTTGACTTTGCTGAGCTCGTTGAGGTCGGAATTCAGAATGTGTTCTGGGTGCTGACAACAATCGTCTCTCCTCTTTGCGAAATATTCCGTGGTTTGTTGAACATCCACCAGCAATCAATACCGGAACACCCTGCTCGTGAAGTACAAGTCACAGTTTGTAGTCGTGTCAAGAATCGAATCTACATGAAACACCTGAAAATCAAAGTGCACAAACCCTGCGCAACGTCCTTTCGGGCTTTAATAAAGCCATTGCAAATGCACGACTGACAACGTCGGCAGCATCCTTTTCCCGATGGTTATCAATGTTTTTGTTGAATGTACTTGTCATTTCTGAATTGCACAAAATCTCTTTTGTGAAAATCGCTTTTGCACACAAAACATTTACATTTGGACATTTACATTTGTCATTGTTTCTTTTATTTATAAAGCCAGTGTTTTTATTTTGTTTTATTGCTGTTGCGTGTCTTACAGTGATTTGGAACTATCTCTCAATTTTAAAAGTTGTTTTCTACAGTCAGCGTTGTCAGTTTCATAGAAGAGACATTATATGTATATATATATATATATATATATATATTATATATATATATATATATATATACACATATTCTATACAGGGGGCTGCAAAAGTAGGTATACAGTAAGGATTATACCAGTATTACCAGTATTATAATAGTGGTGCTCGGATTCATTTCATAATTCATAATTAATAATTCATAATTCATTATTGTATACCTACTTTTGCAGCCCCCTGTATATACAGTACATATATATTTATACCAACAGAGTATCCACCCTACGGGTGATCTCTGACACATAACTTTTATGTGGGTGGTGTCTAGGTAGCTGACAGCTCTGTATAGGCAAAAAAAAATCCCAGGTTATGTGCATTAAGCAAAAACATAACTACTGCTTATAGTTCAAAACACCTGAGCACAGCACTGGAAAATGTGGGGACAGGAATACTGTCCTGTAAATGGAGGGGACTTGTAATACCCTCCCCCACCCGGAGGCGGCGCTACATGATACACATCTACATGGAGAATTTGCGTCCGTCCACAACCTCCCCCAAGACCACTGGCAAAGATAAAAGCACCCCGATACATTAATTGTAGTCATGCTGATCCTATGTAGCAAGTCTGGATGTAATCAATCCAGAACTGTAGGAGGATTAGCGTGACAAACAAACAAACAAACACTCGTCCATTAATTATATTAAGGATGATAACATTTTTTGAGATCAACATACTTCTACCTGAATAAGAAAAAACAGACAACATACGTTGATTATATATTTAACGTTATACTTAATCATCACGCTTGGTGGTGTCATGGTTGGAGCGTCTGCTCTGGTTCTAGGAGGTTGGTGGTTTAAACCCCGGCCAAGTTCATACCAAAGACTTTTAAAATGGTACCTGCTGCTTACTTGCTTGGCATTCAGCATTGAAATAGAACAGAACACAGTCAAACAACCATATGCTGGCAACCATAGCATCGTCTTTGATGGGCATATTGGCCTCCTCCTGCATTGAAGTTCCTTGGAAGGGAACTTGTACTCCATCCCCTTCCCAAAATGAAACATCAACATCCTGGTAATGTTCCTGTGCCTGGTCTACTGTTCTCCTCTCCATTCTTCTTTCTCATCTGTCTTTCTTTCATTGAAATTAGATTTTAAATTAATGCGGCATTGATGAAGCACAGGCATTATGGGCAAATGACCTTATTCTGTGTCCAAGCTCTTTACATTTGCTTGTATTTATAACTATGATGCCTGAAATCAGCATCAAACCTGAGAAATTCTCATCACGTTTCTGACGAGCAAAAGTTAGTGTTTCATTTTGTTTGAGCCCCATTTAATTCGATGCAATTTCATACGTCTGCTGCACACTGAGCGGCAGACCTTCTGGCACAGTTGCTGCTCGTTTCCAGCAATCTTCTCGCCAATTGTACTTTTGAGTTTTTCAGTGTCTTGACCGAGTGAAATCCATCAGGTGTTTTCGGGCATCCCAAGTAAGTAATAAAGGAGTGTCTGCTATCCAATGGAACACCCTGTATATCAATGTAACAATTTTGTTGACCATATACAATTCAGTCGTTTTTACTAATTTTATCGTTTATACATTAGACGGTGTCAGTAACTCGCAAGGCACGGGGCATTTGCATCTCATACCTTGTCTCTACAGGACGGCCCGGGTCGAGATAAGGTTTTGCTGCGCAGACACTCCGTGTTTCTTCCATTAGCTCAGCAAAAGCGCCCAAGCCAGATGTCAATAGTTGGGCCACCCAGATGCTCAATTTAAAGAATAGCCATGCATGGACCTCACTTATGTATGCAAGTACAGTACAAGGCCATTTGGTCCATCATATACTTGTACCGTTTGCAGGGATGTCAGAGCGGTAGAACAAGTGGGGTAGAATTTCGTTGAGGGCAAAACATCTTGAATTTTTTTTCACATATGGTGCTTTTCATGGGAGTATTTAATCCTTTAACACCTTGGCAGGCAGTTCACTGGGGTCAATTATTCAGTGAAATAATGCACAGAATTTTTACCCTCGCCGAAGGGGAGGGCATTGCATTTGGGTCCTTGTGTCTGTTTGCTTGTTACTTAACGAAAAACTATTTTTGCCAAGTAAGTTGGTTTGTCACATTTGTCTGCCTGTTTGTTTGTCACACGATTTTTGGCCACAGTTTTCAAGCAATCGTTATGAAATTATTTGTGTGTGTAGTTGACTGGCCAAGGACAGCAATGCTTAATTTTGGTGAACATCCGAATCCGGATCCAGATTCGAGAATTTTTTAAGTGACTCTTCACCATTGAGAGAAAGGGCCAAAAACGATATCTAGCACATTATTTCAAAAGGTTAGGGATGAATTCACACGAAACTTGGTGGACAGGTTGGGAGTACCACGAGGAAGAATGAATTCAACTTTGGTGAAGATTTGAATCTGGATCCTGATTCGAGAATTATTTAATTGTTAATGAAACAGAAGACCAAGAAGGAACCCGAAGAAGTAAAGAGGAAAGATGGAGTCATCATGAGGAACCTGGCTAGGATTCGGGTTTCAGCCACTTCACCATAACCCTCAAACCCATCCAGGCACAGCCAAGTGAGCCTTACAGAAAAATTTTCTGCAATAATTCACTTCTCCTAAGAGAGATAGATAGAGAAGGAGTGGAATAGAGAGTAAAAGATAAAAGAGAAGAAAAAGCAAGAATTAGAATGAATAGAAATAATTGTGAAAAAAATATAAAAAAAATAGAATTAGAAAGAAATGTGAAAGGAACAAAGATGTAGGGAAGAAGCCAGACAGATAGATTTCAACAGTTACTCTCCAGGCTAAAACGCAGCAACGTACAAGCTACCAGAGGTCTGTCAGTGGGGAAGCACAGTCCACACAGCATCAGGATATGGTACAAACATACTGAAACGGAAGACCAATAAGGAACCCGAAGATGTAAAGAGGAATGATGGAGTCATCCGGAGGAACCTGGATAGGATTCTGGTGATCCATTGAGAGATGGGGCTAAAAACGACATTGCATGATATCTCAAAAAGTTGTGAATGGATTCGGATGAAACTTGGTGGACATGTCGGGTGTGTGACAAGGACTAATTGATTCGATTTTGGTGAAGATCCGAACCTGGATCTGGATACGAGAATTTTTTTAAGTGATTCTTCACCATTGAGAGATGGGGCCAAAAACGATGTACAACACTTATCTCAAAAAGTTGTGAACGAGTTCTGACAAAACTCGGTGGATGAGTTGTTTGGTGATAAGAACAAGCTGATTTAATTTTGGTTGAGGTCCGAATTCAGATCTGACCTATCAGTGGGATACAAAATGTAAACTGTTCAGCCTGGCGGAGCTATGTGCTCCACTGAGTGTCGCTCCGTTTTAACAAGTGTCACTCCATGAGTGATTTTTCAAGTATATTGGTCAGTCGATTTTGTTATTCTGTCTGTCTGTATGTTTGTTTGTCTGTTTGTCACCTACAGGTCACAATTTTAAACTGATCTTCACGAAAATTCATCACATGGTAGAGGTTGTCATAAGAAAGAAGCCTATTGTTTTTGAGGTCAAAAGGTCAACATAGGCCACAGGTCAACAACTTTGGTGGGATTTCTAAAATCCTCAATTTTCATCCGATTGACTTGAAATTTGAACAGGATATTTCAGGTCACTGAATTCAATCAACCAATTATTTTTAAGGTCAACATGGACCAAAAGGTTAACATGGACCCAAGGTCAACAACTAAGATGGTATTTCTAAAATCCTCA
This sequence comes from Eptatretus atami, assembly GCA_035128595.1. Taxonomy (NCBI): domain Eukaryota; kingdom Metazoa; phylum Chordata; class Myxini; order Myxiniformes; family Myxinidae; genus Eptatretus; species Eptatretus atami. The sequence goes on along the minus strand of CM068957.1, from coordinate 112,352,567 downwards.
ATTTTCAACCGATTGACGTGAACTTTGAAGAGGATTTATATTTCAGGTCACTGATTTCAACCAGCCAATTAATTTTCAGGTCAACAGAGAACAAAAGGTCAACATAGGCCGGATTTCTAAAATTGTCAATTTTCATCCGATTGACTTGAAATTTGAAGAGAAGTTACATTTATGGTCACTGAATTCGACTAGCCAATTATTTTTGAGCTCAACAGAGACCAAAAGGTCAGCACAGGCCAAAGTTCAACAAGTTAGGTGAGATTTCTAAAATCCTCATTTTTCATCCGATTGAATTGAAATTTAAAGAGGATTTTTTGTTCAGGTCACTGAATTCAAGCAGCCAATTATTTTTGAGGTCAACATGGTCCAAAAGGTCAACATAGTCCTAAGGTCAACAACTCAGGTGGTATTTTTAAAATCCTCAATTTTCATCTCATTGACTTGAAATTTGAAGAGGATTTGCATCTCAGGTCACTGAATTCAACCACCAATTATTTTTGAGGTCAACATAGGCCCAAAGGACAACATAGGCTGACTTTCTGAAATTGTCAATTTTCATCTCATTGACTTTAAATTTGAAAAGGATTTGCATCTCAGGTCACTGAATTAAACCAGCCAATTACTTTTGTGGTCAACATAGAGCAAAAGGTCATCATAGTCCCAAGGTCAACAACTAAGCTGAAAAAAAATGTCGTATTTCTAAAATCCTCAATTTTCATCCGATTGACTTGATATTTGAAGAGGATATATATTTCAGGTCACTGAATTCAACCACCAATTATTTTGAGGGTCCCCATAGGCCAAAAAGTCAACATTGGCCAAATTCTAAAATTGTCAATTTTCATCTGATTCACTTGAAATTTGAAGAGGAGTTGCACATTTGGTCATTGAATTCAACCACCAATTATTTTTGAGGTCAAATTTGTTTCATGGATTTTGCAAGTATCTTGCTCTGCACGACGTCTCCTTGTTTGTTTGTTTGTTTGTCCGCACAGAACTGTGTTGTTTTTCTCCGCAACCACTTGTCGGATTGAGACGAAATTTTCACCAAAGGAGTGACGACTCATGTAGAATGTTTTAATAATTATGACGTTATAGGTCATGTGTGGCATCCATGTTTGAAAAACTGAAAAACTTTGGACCTCTAACTCTGAAACCGCACCAAGGAAAAAATTGAAAGTTTCAAATGGCATGTACTCCTCATGTGGAATATGTGTGATTTTTTAAAAATGATGTCATAGGTGCCTTCGTCATGATGTCATAATTGCATATGTAGAATGCTACATCTGATCAGTATGAAAATTTTTGAGGGTCATCTAGGGATAAAATGGTCTGCAGAAAAAAAATTGATGATGTCATCAGTCACATGATTTGGCAGCCATATTGTTTGTTTTTTTATTTTAAAAATCTTCTCTGAAGTTGCTGAACAGATTGAGGCAAAACTTTACACATATGACCGACTACCCAAGACAAACAAAATGTTCACACATATGATGTCATAGGTCACATGGTTTGACAGCCATATTGGATTTACCCTAAAACATAAAAAATCTTATTCTTCAGAATGGCTGGACAGATCATGGGGAAACTTCACACAAATGTTCCCCAAGCCTTGGGTGAACAATTTTGTTAAGGAATAATTGATAGGTCACATGGTTTGGCAGCCATATTGGATTGAAGAAAAATATCATATAATGTTTGCTCTGGAACCGCTTAATCAATTGACATGAAACTTCACAATTATGATGTCGTAGTGATGGCGAATACAAGTTTTAAATTTCAACTTGATCAGCTGCATGGTCTGGCAGGCAGAATTATTTAATTTCTTTTTATCTGTTCCTTTTTGAATTCTTTTTTTATTTGAATAAGGCTCACTTGGCTGTGCCTTTGTGGGTTTGAGGGTGAAGGAGTAGCAGCTGTAATGTGAATCCTATCCAGATTCCTCCTGATGACTTCATCTTTGCTTTTTGCTTGTTTGGGTTCTTTCTGATGACTCCAATACATGACTGTACCTATTTGGTCTTCCATTTGATTTGAATTGAATTTATTTTAATCACATTCTAAATTCAATTGAATAATAATAGAAACATCATAGGTCAGGGTCAAGTGTCCGATCAAAGTGGGACGTCTTGGTACCCAGTCTCACTGCCAGCAGTTATAAAGTGACAGTTCTAATTTTGATTCTTATTAATCTCGTAACACACGATTACACAAACGCCACAAAAAAAACAAGTCTTGGCGAGGGTCTGCAATCTCTGATTGTTCTTTTTCTTGGTCTTTCTGCATTGTACCAAATAACTCTAAATCGCTGCTCTCTTGTTTCGTTTTGTCTTTTCTCTGAATGACTTGGGAAATATTCTACCAATTGTGCTAAATATTGGCTCCAATTTAATTGAACACAGGTGCACTTTCATTGTCGTTTAGTGAGGTTATTCCATTTTTTTATTTATTAGGTCAAAAGCTGGTGAACAAACGAGAGTTTAGCATAACAGTCCATCTTTATTATCGCCAAGGCAAGAGCAAGGCTCTGTACTGGCATCGCTACACTTCACATTTAATTCTCGGTTTCTATAAAAAATATATATCTAGAGATAAACAGTAAGTTCCAAATTGAAGAAGAAATTGAAGCCTGAAATCGAACTAAAAAGCATCACAGGATTACACATCAATCACGACGTTTGCGATCAAAACGGAGTGCACGAGTGAGCTGTTGCATACCAAAAAGTCCCCAAAAGTGATAGCACCCACAGGCGGTAAGATTGTTTTAATTCGACATGATACCGAGGATTATCATTCACCAGAAGCACCCTCTCCCTATGGGAGTGGTCAGGAGAGTTATGTTATTATCGTTATTTAAATGTGTAATTCTAAACACCTTTCTCAAATACCTCTCGCTGCATAATTCAAAACACCTCACTGCAATGGAAAATGTGGGGACAGGAATACTATTACTGTAAAGCCCTGTTCTTCATTGCACAGCCGACAAGCCACTGGTCCGAAAGTGTGGCCCCTGACGTGCGGCCGATACTACACAAATGTAAAAACATCCCATCATAATCCGCCATAAATGCTATCAAATTGACCTAAAGGTGTCAAATGAGTTTTACAACACAAAGCCTAAAAGTAACATCAATACATCAGGATATAGTTGCAGTATACAAACAATTATGCTTGCAGACCAGTTAACCACAATGAAGAGTATGTGGAGGCGGGGCCGAATAACTGCCATTATGGAGTCCTGCATGCGGTGGCAGCTCTCACACTGACGTTATTTTGGCAAAAGTGCTACCCCTCTAAATCAATCGTGAAGATCTCTGCTGTAAAGGGTAGGGACTTGTATTACCTTCTCCCACCTGGAGTGGTGTTACACGATGCATATTTAAATAGAGAATTTGCGACTGTCCCCCCTTCCAAGACCATCAGAAAAGATAAAAACACCCCTATGCATTAATTGAGGTCATGCTGATCATATGTAGCAAGTCTGGATGTAATCAGCCCAGAACTGTAGGAGGAGTAGCACGACAAACAAAAATACAAATACACACACAGTCACAGCACACACACACCCACACACACACACACACACACACACACACACACACACACACACACACACACACACACACAGTCCGTAAATTGTAGTAAGGATATCAATTTGTGGTAGCACAGCACATATCGCTATCCTAGTGCATTGTATATAGCTCTATGGCAGCTGTAGGCTCGTCAGGTGGTGCCATTTGCGATCAGGATACGTGTGGTTTCTTATTGCAGTGAAAATGACTAATACATGAAAATTGGAATCATCGAATGCTTTTTGACAAAATTTTGAGGTATGCCTCCCGAAGGCCCCTAAAGACTTACCAGGACAAACTTATTAGCTGTCGAAGGATATGATGCACTTTAGAAGCCTCTTACCCTCTCTGTTCATTCAGCAATGTCATAAGACCTTTGTGGAGAGTTGCAGGATAGCACTTTCTGTGCCTCTGTCCCTCCTGGCAAAAGGTAGAGGGGCAATTTACACTCCACCCCCCCCCCAACTCTGGCATCGCAGACGCACTTTCATTCCCTGTTACTCTCCTCCATCGATTTACTTATCGTGTGCTAACCTTATTTTCATCATCAACTTAACATCCATATCCCTTTATAATTGCATATATAATTTCATCTCGCTGTGGGTGGTTTAGCCATGGTGCCAACACATAATAGCCTAATTTTTATGCCTCCGCTGCTAAAGTTGCTGGAAGCATTTTATTTTCGGGTTATCCGTTCATCCGTATGTACGTCGGTACCTACGTACATCCTGGCTAATTTTCTGTTTTCTCTGCAACCGCTTATCCAATTAACACAAAATTTTCACCATAGATGCGACTACTCATGTAGAATGTCTTAATGATAATTTTGATGTCATAGGTCACGTGCGTAGCAGCTATGTTGGAAAAAAGAAAAAAACTTTGGACCTCTGTATCTCCGAAACCGCTCCATGGAAATAATTGAAACTCAGCACATGTGAAGTCCTCACAATGGGAAATAAGTGTTATCTTTTTGATGTCATACGTGGCTTCGTTATGATGTCATAATTGCATACGTCGAATGCTTTATCCGATCAGTATGAAAATTTTAGGGTGTTCTTGGGTTAAATTGTATGTGGGGAAAAATTAATGACGTCATCGGTCACGTGGTTCAGCAGCCATATTTTTTTTAAATATATAAGCCTTCAAAAATCTTATTCTCCGAAATGGCTGAACAGATCGAGGCAAAACTTTGCATGTATGATCACCTAGACACGAGGAACAAAAAGTTCTCCACCTATGACGTCATAGGTCACATGGTTTGGCAGCTGTTATTTGTTGAAGAATGAACCTTTAAAAATCCTCATCAGAATGGCTTGATAGATTGAGGGGAAACTTCATCAACATGCTCTCCAAGCCTTGGGGATACCAGGGTATTCATGAATAACGAATAGGTCACATGGTCTGATAACCATATTGGGTTTATCGAAAATCTAAAAAATATATATTTCTCTCGAACCGCTTCATCAATCGATGTGAGACATCACATTTATGATGTAGATGTCATGGGGAAGATGTGTTTTAAATTTCAACCTGAACAGATGCATGGTCTGGCAGCCAGAATTATTTAATATTTTGAATCTGGGTTCAGAGGTTTTCATCAAACTTGACACAACTATGTATAATGATGTTCTCCAAAACCATGATCTTTTTTACCCCTGTTAATCCACCCCAAACCCACCTTCAAATGCCCTGCTTTCCTTCCTGAAAGTCCCAGTAGTTCCATTTTGTTTACTCCATGTTCTCCGCCCCATCCTGCTCCCTTCCACAGATCTCCTCATGTGTCTATTCCCCAGTGTTTAATGCTTCCCTCTCCCATCCATATTGTCTCTTGCTTCCCTTGTTATATGTTCTGTGTGTTAGCTCTTATACGAGCCTTGACATTGTATATATATATATATATATATATATATATATATATATTGTTGGCAGAGGCATATATGGTGACTTCACGACACTGAAGAGTGTCCTTCTAGTTATTCATAAATTACTAGATAGCTAGATCGGTAGATAAAGGAGGAAGTCACTACTGTGATATGGCCATGATCACAAAAAATCTCCACTTTGTTCAGTCATTTGCCATTTTCTGCAACAAATCTTCCATTGTAGTTCCAGATGATGATTGTTGTACATATTGCATGGTATCCCACCGTCCTATACTCAATCTTCTCCTGGGTGCTTTCAAGTGAATGAGGACCAGGGGGTTCAGAGTGCAATGGCTGCATGAAATTCCCGGTGTCTCCATATGGTGTTTCTATACGTGCCACAACTAATGTAGCTGTTCACGATCAATCAGGCTGCAGAAAGAAATGGTTGCAAAGCCATGTTTCAAAGTCTCATTTATAATGTGCTCTTGTCATCCCATTCCTGAGATGCATCAAGTTAAGAGAAAGACTATTTAATGCCCACAACCTAAATCCAAACCGGAGCAATGACTCCATATCTCCAAGTGAACTACAGGGTGCTTCATTATGCAGAGAACTGACAGGCACTGCATCAGGACAAAGTATCTTATCACATTGATTCCAGAGAGGGAACAAATGCATGACCAGACAACTCAGAGATGAACATAATACCAAATAGACTATCCTGTTGTCCCACAGCTCACAACACACATAGCCAGTCAGCCTCCAATGGAGGTCTCAGATCCAAACGACTAACCCAGCTTGATTATGTGTCGCTACTGGGATATGACGAGATTGGTTAAATTTGAGACAATAAGCTGTAAAATCTAAATGGGAAGTTATACAACTCCAACCACTGTCTTGTGCCATGGTCCTTTTTCAATTTATCCAGATCTCACTAGTGTCAGCTTCCATTGTGATTGTTTCATGATCCACAACTGGGCTCGTTGCTGACATCAGTTCATCATGCAGCCAGACAGTGAATCCATTCAAATGCCTCTAGGCTTAGCCGCTCAAGTTCAACAACGAACAGACTTTAATTTAAAAGTCGGCAGACAATTATAGCAGATTAAAGTTTTCTTCTCAAAGGATAAAGTCATTTAAAAAGCCAAAAAATCGATATTCACAGCGCAAACCCAACTGATCACAGACCAAACAAAAGGATATCATGTCCATGCATTGTACCACCCAAACCAAACAGTGACCTCTTCGTCCGATATTATCCATGTTAACTGACCCTTGGCTAATCATAAAACACATACTTACACTTTGTTTAGTGGGAACCGGAAGTTCAGCATTTGGTCAATTTCCTCACACTTTACATTTGGTGGGAACCAGACATTTCTGTTTTATATTTGAACAATACTTTCTGGCACAACCTAAAACAGCACCAATATCACCAGCAGTTACCTCAACTTTCATTCTTTTTCCTTTCCTTGCTTCGACAGTCTAATTAATAGAAGGAGGTTTCACGTATGTGAAATGTTCAACGTGTTCTAAGAATCTTCTTAAATATCGTAATACACTTATTTTGTATGTATGTATGGATGAATGCTTGTACTTGATGTCTTTCCAATGATTTTTACCTGGGACATGTCACAGATCTACAAGAGCTTCACATTGGTGCTGCTGCTGCTGCTGTTGTTGGGGTTATTGTTGGGGGTCGATTTTTGAAATGTGCACCCATTGGTCGGACAGCTGACGGACCACACCCACATTGGTCACTTGACTCCACCCACCATGCCACCCAGCCAAAATGATATGGCCGCCATCTTGGTTTTCTGGTTAACCGAACACATTCGGCCTGTAGGCCTCTGCTGATTGTACACTGTCCGGGTTTGTTGCATCAGGTTTCCATGGGCTTTGGTTGGGTCGAGTGTTAATCACCATGAGGAACCACAAAAAATCTAATCATACTCTACCGGTCAAAAGTTTTAGAACACCCCCATTTTTCCAGTTTTTACTGAAATTTAAGCAGTTTAATGTTTCAATGTACTCTGAAATTAAAGCATAGAACAAATAAACAAGTGCAGATAAAAAAGAAATCATGGAATCGTTTTGTTGAACAAAACTTAATCTAAATTTTTGACTCGTCAAAGTAGCCACTTTCTGCAGATATAACAGCCGAACATACTCGTGGCATTCTTTCTACAATGGAAATAAAATATTGTTTGGAAAGTTCTTCCCAACACTGTTGAAGAAGTTCCCACAAATGTGTTGCACTTGTAGGTTGCTTTGCTTTCACCCTTCTGTCCAGTTCATCCCAAACCAGCTCGATGGGGTTTAAGTCTGGAGACTGTGCTGGCCGTTCCATGATTTGAAGCCTACCGTGTTGTTCTTTTCTTCTTAGGTAGTTCTGACATAGCCTGGAGGTATGTTTTGGGTCGTCATCTTGCTGTAGGATGAACCCCTGCCAAACTAGGTGTAGACCAGAGGGTATTGCATGGTGCTGCAAAATGCTGTGGGAGCCCTTTTAGTTCAGGGTGCCAGTCACTCTGTGCAAGTCGCCGACTCTGGATCCAGCAAAAGGAGCCCAGATCATCACGCTTCCTCCTCCATGTTTGACAGTTGGTGTCACACTCTGAGGAACCATCGTTTCGCCGACTCAATGGCGTACAAAAAACCTGCGTGTTGAACCAAAGATTTCAAATTTTGATTCATCAGTCCATAAGACCTTCTTCCAGTTTCCAGTAGTCCACTGGTGGTGCTTCATGGCCAAGGCAAGCCTCTTTTTCTTATTTTGCCATCTTAGCAATGGCTTTCTTACTGCCACTGCCCAACCTGTCAAACCTGCAGCTCGAAGTCTTCTCTTCACAGTTGAAACTGAGACTTCCTTACTTCGAGAAGTGTTAAGCTGTGCTTGAAGCTCCTGTCCTCTGAGCCGCCTATCATGCAAGCTGTTGACTCTCAGAAACTTGTCTTCTTATTGTGTTGTAGCTTTGGGTTTGCCAGACCTCTTCCTGTCAGTTTCCACCAGTTTCCAAGCGCCTTTTGATGGTGTAGGAAACTATACTCGCTGACATCTTGGCTTCCTTTGCAATTTTTCTAAAGGAAAGACCAACACTTTTAAGGGTTATAATGGCCTGTCTGTCTTCCTTTGTTAATTGTCTTTTTCTCACATTAATGATTAGCAATATACTACTTCCTGCAGTGCAATATTGTCCAAATAATGCTTCAGAAGGTGCAGCAACACAGTCTGTTCCAACACTGCTTTTATACAGACAGAGGGTTTGTAACGAATCAACAAAAGTGGGACACCTGTAGGAATTGTTTGCCTAAACTTTCAAGGCTTAATTTACTTCCATTGCTGCAGAACAGCTGCAGTTGCTAACCCATTACTTGTTCCCTGAAAAGGGTTTTTTATCAACTCTGAAATTTACATTATTTTTCAGTTTTTGGTGACCTAAACTTTTTTTTACCTCTGGCAGTTTACCGCTTAGCTTTGTACCATTTCAAGTTATTCACTGGAC
>CM068957.1:112326883-112342146 GCA_035128595.1 Eptatretus atami | reverse complement strand
CAATGCCAGACATGAAATCAGAGCCATCTCCCGAGACATATCATGTATTTTTGATGTGGTCTGGCACCCTGCCCAGCTCACCAAACTCTCTTCCTATGGTATCCAAGACTATCTCCACTCATGGCTCGCAGACTTCCTCTCCTCTCGCAGCCAATGTGTGGCCCTTAATGGAATTCTCTCATCCCCTCTTCCTGTCCAACCTGGAGTTCCTCAAGGCAGTCTTCTGGGCCCTGTGCTTTTTCTGATTTTCATCAACGATATCTCCGACTCTCTGGAAAATCCTCTTAATCTCTTGGCTGATGACTACACCCTCTGCCTTGCAATCCGTCATCCCTCAGATCGGCAAGCCACAGCTTCTTCAATATCTGCAGATCTGGATAAAATCACTGGCTGGTCCAATACTTGGAACATGTCTTTCAATCCCGACAAATCTCACATTCTCACAATATCTCTCCGAAAGGACCGTCTGGAAAACCCCCATCTACTTTCTCAACAATCCTCTTGAAGAAGTCCTTTCATTCAAGCTTCTAGGTCTCATTGTCCTTCATGATATTTCCTGGGAAAGCCACATTTCCAAGCTGGCCTCCAAAGCCAGTCACCGACTGTGTATCCTCCATTGTGCAAAGTCCTTCCTTGGCACAACTGAGCTCCTGACCACATACAAAGCTTTTGTCCGCATCCTGATGGAGTACTGCTCTCCTCTCTGGGCTGGTGCTCCTGCCTCTCACCTTTCTCAGCTTCACGATGTGGAAACGAAGGCATTTAGGATCATTGGTATCTCTCACGGTGAGGTTGAATCTTTCTGTCTCTCACCCTCTCACCACAGGCATGTCACTGGTCTTTCTGTCTTCTACCGTCTCCTCTTCGGCCTCGCTCAGTCTGCGATATGTCCTCTCATATTTCCGCAGGGTGCTCAATGTGCGCCAGCAACCCCCTTCTGGTAAAACTACAAAACTCAAGAATCACTGCTCACCTTCACTCTTTAATTACTCTTTTTCCCCACCTTTGGAACAAACTCCCACACCCTCTTCAATTCCACTCTTCCCTCTAGGTCTGCAAAACAGCTGTTCATCCCCATCCAAAACCACAATCTTTTCTACCCCCTTTAATCCACCCCAAACCCACCTCCTTCAAATTCCCTGCTTTCCTTCCTGAAAGTCCCTGTAGTGTCCATCTTGTTTACCCCATGTACCCCACCCTATCCCTCACCCTTTCGCAGATCTAATGTCTCTGTTCCCCACTATTTTGTCCTTCCCTCTCCCGCCCGTCTTATCTCCTGCTCGCCTTTTGTATGTTCTGTGTTTTCACTCATATATAAGCCTCGACACTTTATACAAAAAAAGCAGACCTGGTCTCAGGCAACATTTCACCTGCTTCACAGCAGGCTTCGTCAGGTCTATAGACACTCAAATCCTTGCCTTTCATGTTATCAGCACGACACTTCAACCAGATGAGCTAATCATATGCTAATCGCCCATTCCTGTTGAAAACTGCCACAAATCCTGCAGCTTCCATGACGTCTTTGATTACATAATTTTTCGTATTTCCTTGAACAATGAAGTTGCTCTGGTCGCATTTGTGCGACGACACCCACATTTATTTGATGCTACTAAGTGGTGTGCAATCCAGCAAGTTCATTTCGGGAGTTTTTTTTTTCATATTTAAGGCACATCATGGAAAAGTAAATAACTTGCTCATGTTTGACACTCAAACGTGAACAATCATGCCATTCATGTGATCTATTCTTTTGCAGTGGCATGCCAACATGGCTGCTATCACCAAACAGCTTGCTAGCAAGTCCACGCGATGATGTTGGAGACATAAACAAAATGACTCTTTCGTGTTGACATCATTTGAGCACAAATGAATGCAGGCTTGATCTGCAGGGGCTGTCGACCTGACTTAAATGCAGCGCCATTTGACTTTGTGGGGACAGCTCTCGCATGCAAGTGGAAACCCTTGCCTTGCCAAGTATAACTCTTGCCAAGAAAGTTGCAAAACTATAACCACCCGATTTTGTGAAACTCATTCTTGTAAAGTTAGAACACCACCAAAAGGTGTACTCTTCAAATGAAACCATGGTGTCTAACATTTATATCAGCCTTGGTGGGTAATGGTTCGAGTGTCTGCTCTGAGTCCGTTCAAACAACGGCAGAGTTACACCAAAGACATTAAAATGGTACATGCTGCTTCCTTGCGTGACAATCAGCATTTATAAAGAATAGAGAATGGACAAACAACCACAGCTTGGCAATAATAGCACTGACTTTTAATGGGTCTAATCACCTCCTCCTGCAGCGAATTTCCTTGTAAGGGAACTCATTATTATTATTATTATTATTATTATTATTATTATTACAATATCCACAAGAGCTGGTGAATGACGGCCTGGTTCTAAGTCACCACAGGAATCAAATCCACAGTATTGAAGCGAAGCATTGTGGACCTCCTCACATTGAAAACTTACCCCCGATTTAGTATATTTGTGACAAGCCATCATTGTTCTGTACTAAATATTTTCCCGCTGCTCAACCATGACATTTGAGACCGATTTTATTTGCCTCTCCTGTTCCCGAAGGGATGGGCGAGGATATTGTAATCGGTATGTATGACAGTGATAGTGTGAGCGTGTCAGTGTGTGAGTCCACACGCCAATCTACTTTAATATAGATCGTTCATTCTCAAATTTATTCTCAAATAGATCGTTCATTCTCAAACTTACTGCAATCTCTATACCCTGGTGAGGGTATGCTTGTATATTGGAATTGTTTATCGGGTTTAAAATTTCATTCGTATTTGTTTTATAGTTATGTTGCATTTGTTTAAATACTGTACTTTTTAAAATGAATACATTTTAAGGAGGTTGAATTACTTTGAATCATCTGAAATAGTTTATTGTTTGAGCCACCAGAATGTTTGTAATAACAGTAGTCAACCAGTTATATTGTATGATGACTCTCGGTCTTCCCTTATCTTGGTTTTATACAACAATTATTATTCAAAAGCAAAATTCGTTTCAATGTGTTAATTAATTTAGCATGGTACTCATATTTACTGCATAATGCATGATAGCATGATACAATGGTAAAATATTGAGATCGTTGCTACAAATATAGATAGGAAGAATGATTTCTTTTGAAAAGGTTTCCCCAAGTGGAATTTTCTGCAAAAGTGAAACGAATCTCAAGCTTCAGAAATTGATGATTAGTGCATTTAATTCATGAATGTTTCAGTTTGCATTCATAATTTGAAAAGAAAAATTCCACATTAAGTCACAAATCCATATTTTGTTAATTTCTCAGTAGTTTCTGTGGGGGCAGCCATCGCCCTCATATTTGTGGGACCACATTTGGCTCCAACTTCCTTTTGTGAATATTTTTCTACTTTCCAACATTTCAATAATCTTGTGCGGAGCTTACTGTCTAAAATATCATATGACTGGCTTGGCATAATTGATCAACTCACCTCTGATGAATGTCTGCTTGTTTGTTTTTCGATACAGGGACCCGAACCAACCAGTTCCACAAGACACCAAGTTCATCCACACCAAACCAAACCGCTTTGAGGAGGTTGCTTGGACAAAGTACAACCCCAAGGACCAAGACTACCTCCACATCGGACTAAAACCAAGGGTGCGAGAACATTATCGTGCCACTAAAGTGGCTTTCTGGCTGGAGTTGGTGCCACACCTGCACAACCTGCATGGAATGTTCCAGCACACTTCCACGACAACCAAGGTAAAACTGCAACTCCATATTCACTTTTGTTCTCACTTTTTACATCTCCTATTTTCTTAAGCATTGGGATTAGAACATACATTATTATTTTTCATCTAACTATTATTCATGTCATTATTATTATTTGTTGTCATCATCATCATCATCATCATCATCATCATTATCAACTACCCTCGCCAGAGGAGTGGGTAATGCATTTGGGTCTGTTTGTTTGTTTGTCTGTCTGTTTGTCCACATAGAAAATGAGTGTTTTTCTCTGCAACCGCTTGTTGGATTGACACAATTTTTCACCATATGAGCAACTACTCATGTAGAATGTTTTAACGATAATTTGATGTCATAGGTCACATGGTGGCAGCCATGTTGGAAAAAAGAAAAAAATTGGACCTCTGTATCTCTGAAACCACAACATGGAAAAAATTTAAAGTTGGCACATGGCAAGTGCTCCTCAAGTGGAATAAGTGTGATTTTTTTATTACGTCAATAGGTGCCTTTGTTATGACGTCATAATTGAATATGTAGAATGCTACATCCAATCAGTATGAAAATTTTTGATGCTCATCTAGGGATAAATTGGTCCACAGAAAAAAATTTGATGATGTCATCGGTCATGTAGTTTGGCAACCATATTGTTATTTTTAAAAACCTTCAAAAATCTTCTTCTCTGAAATGGCTGAACAGATCGAGGTGAAACTTTTCATGTGTGACCGCCTATCCATGAGGAACAAAATGTTCACATATATGACGTCATAGGTCACATTGTTTGGCAGCAGCCATATTGGATTTACCTTAAAACCTATAAAACAAGTGGTGCTAGGCACAACAAATCCCACCCATTTAAAGGCATAAAGTTATTTTGGGGATCAAATTTAAATTTCATAACATCCTTAACCTGAATGTTGATTATAAGGAATAGAATAAGGAATATTTCAGTCTAGTTTGAAGTCCATTAAACATTTTTGCGAAGTTAGAGCGAAAAACGATTTTGACCTTTTCGTGACCTGACCTTGACCTTTGACCTAATTGGACCCAAAAGTGATGGGGTCGTCCGAGGTTCATTGCCCACCTGTGGATTAAATTTGATAGGTTTGCTAAAGCCTTTTGCCTTAAAGTTGCTAACAGACAGACAAACAACAGACAAACAAACCGGACGAATACAATATCCCGCTCCCTCCCTCCGGGGGGCGGGATAAAAAATCTTCTTCAGAATGGCTGGACAGATCGAGGGGAAACTTATACAGGGAAAATACAAGGAAATACAAGGAAATCAGACACAGATGGAGGCCATTCAGTCCATCATGCCTGCGTGACATCAACATCGCACTAATTTATCAACACAAGATCCAAAGAAGAAAATGCAAAAAAAAAAATTTTTGATCGTGTTTTTGTGGGGTTTTATTTATTTTAAGTTTTTGTAGTTTTTATTTTTATTTTATTTTATTTTTTCTTCTCCTCAGGAGAGGGGGCATGGGCTTGGTTTAAAAAATGCACAATATCAACCACACAACACCCCTTGATGAGACCCCCACCAATAGCACTCTTTACACACGCACACAATCACCATCAATGCTCAAGCTACCTTAAAGTCTTATCAACATCCCTATAACCCTCGATCTCCATAACTTCCAGGTACCTATCTGATTCTAATTTAAACTTATCTACTTTTTCTGCTGCCACGACCTTTCCAGGGAGGCCATTCCATGCATTAACTACTCTCTGAGTAAAAGTCCCCTGCCTTACTATCGTCTTAACTCTCCTCTTCTTTACTCTCAGGCTATGGCCCCTGGTTCTATCACTGTCTACTCTGTTGAATAATTCATCTGCACTTTTTTTATCAATACCTTTCATTATCTTAAACAACTCGGTCATATCATCTCGTAACCACCTCCTTTTTAATGTATAAAGCCCTGTCTCCTTCAGCCGCTCCTCATAGCTAAGTCTAGCTAGGCCTGGAATCAATCTCGTAGCATTGCACTGAACCTTCTCTATGGCATATATGTCCTTCCTCTGTGGTGGTGACCAAAACTGCACACAATATTATAGATGTGGTCTCCACTCAATTCATGTACAATGTTAACACCACCTCTTTTGATTATAAATGATCCCCTCCGAATGCAACCTTAAACCCGATTTGCTCGACCAAGAGCTGCCTGGCATTGTGCTGCCTGCTTAGCTCCAATATCTATTAGCACCCCCAGATCCTTCTCCTGTGTGACACGCTCCAAATTACCCCTTGCATCCTGTAATCTCTATTTTCATTGTTCTTTCCCATCCCCAACACCATACACCTGCTCAGGTTAAATTGCATCTGCCAATCTTTTGCCCAATATGCAAGTATCAATACTTTCCTGTATATGATCACCACCCCCTTTGCTATCCACCTTACCTCCAAAGTACACTGGTACTTTGGCTAAATTCCTTTCAATATATTTAATTGGATTATATAAGCTCAGTATAAAAATAACTTCACACATGTTCCCCAAGCATTGGGGATACCAGGGTGTTCACGTATATATATATATATATATATATATATATATATATATATATATATTATATGTATATATATTATATATATATAAAAATATACATATATATACATATATATACATATATATATATATATGTTATACATTGTCGAGGCTCGTATGAGAGCTAAAAGTTGATAGGTCGCATGGTCTGCAAGCCATATCGGATTGAGCAGCAATCTTAATAAAACTTTCTCATGAACTGCTTCATCGATCGGCGTGAAACTTCACAATTATGATCTAGTCATGGTAGGGAATATAGGTTTTGAATTTCAACATGGTCTGGCATCCAGAATTATTTAATTTTTTGAGCTGGTTTCTTTTTTATGTTTTTTTTTAAATAAGGCTCACTTGGCTGCACCTGGATGGGTTTGAGGGTTGAGGAGTAGCAGCTGAAACTCGAGTCCTATCCAGGGTCCTCCTCTTGACTTCATCTTTACTATTTATTTGTTTTGCTTCCTTCTGATGACTCCAATGCAGGACTGTACCTATTTGGTGTTCCACTTGATTTGAATTGAATTTATTTTATTCCAATTCTGAATTGAGTTGAGTAATAATAAATGTCATGGGTCAGGGTCAAGTGTCCAATCAAAGCAGGGTTGCATCAAAGTGGGACATCTTGGTACCCGGTCATCACTGCCAGCAGTTATAAAATGGCAGTTCTAGTTATGTCTGTTATTAATTACATAACACCATTACACAAACACCACACAAAATACACCACACAAAACCACACAAACACTACAAAAAACAAGTCCTGGCAAGGGTCTGAAATCTATGATTGCTCTTTTTCTTGTTATTAATTACTTTTGCAACTGTGCACTTGCTGGTAATTTTACTAATATCTTCATCATTCAATTATTGTTTTCATCATCATCTGTAGTGGAACAGGTTAATCAGCAAAGATTACTCATTCCCAAACTGCATGCAAAAATGTGCATTTGAACTCATGCACTTCAGCTTTCAACAATAACTTATTATTAATTTTAATTTCTAGCTTGGGATATTAATCATGCTTGAAATTTTCCTCCAAATTGCTTCAATCATTTCAAAGATACAGCTGGAATAAAATGTCTCGCATTGTCTATATTCATAGAAGACCTCGTTGATTTTCCCTGGGAGAACGAACATATTGGGAGACAATGGACAAGTAAACACATGACATGGGTTTTGTTTGTGGATGTTGTTAACGAAAGGATGCCACAGTAGCTCAGTTGGTAGTGTGCTTCACTCTGAACATGCTGCTCATGGCTTTGCTCTCCCACAGAGTCATATCTGACTTTCACCTCCATTTCTCATTGTGTGTTATCCTTCAGAAAGCAACATAAGTCGGCTATTGTGTTTGTACTTATTATATTGTCGATGTTAAAGATCCTACGGTATCTTTTGAAAACAGTCATCCGTCCGTTGTCCACTGGTACTTTGGCTAAATTCCTTTCAATATATTAAATTTGATATATAAGCTCAGTATAAAAGTAAATTTAGAAGTAATGTTAGATTCAGGGAAAGATAAGAATTCAGTTACAGACAAGTTAGATTCACTCAGAGTTAAGCAGCATATAGTTTTCTACATTGCTTTTATCGGTCATTCTTTCACCTGCCTCTTCGATCCACCTGTCTTCGATCCAGGTCACTCCACCTGCCTCTTCGATCATGTAAAACAAGAGCGAGAATTGCTTTAGAGGGAACCAGTAACTCAACCTTGGAGCTGCTTTAGGTCTTCAATTGTGGATTCTGTCTCTAATTTTGTTTTTTTAAATGTGCACCAAGTTTAAGTTATCTGTAAACAGTTTTAATGCACTGTTTAACAGAGTTGTGGAAGTCCTGGATAATAGGAATAATTTATTTAGTAGTCGGGGCTTGCTTTCACTGGGTCGGTCAAATCCGGTGTTGAACAAGCCGAGTGTTCGTAAAGACATTCGGGATCTCCATGACAGCTACATAATAGCTCCAGCAGATAAGGCTGTGAATAATTTTGTTTTGGTTTGTAAAATGTTTTATGTAGATGTTTTATTAAGAGAGTTGGGCATTGATACGGTTACTTTCACCAGTGTAGGAAATAGCATGTATGTTCCTTGTCATAAGTCGCTCCAAGATATTATCTCTGAGCATCAAGAAGTTTTCGTTAATAATTTCAGAATTAAATGTAAAGAGGTAAATCTTTGTATTCCTCGGCTTTTCTGGATTCATAAGCTTCATAAGAACCCGTGCAAGTGTAGGTTTATGGCGGGTGCCAGGCAGTGTTCCACAAAACAGTTATCGGTTATCGTTAACTCAGGCTTACAAGTTGTTAGGGAACAGTTCAGGAAATATTGTTTTGCAATTGAGAAGAATTCTGGTATTAACTCTTTCTGGAGCATTAATTCTTCTTTCGAGCTCTGAGATAGAATTAGATGCCTCAATATCAAGTCAGTTGAAGTTTTTGATTTTTCAACTTTCTATACAAATTTGGATTTAGTACTAGTGAGTGATTCACTCTTCAAAGTAATTGACAAGGTTTTTAACTCTTCTCATAAGTTTTTGTGTGTCAGGTTTGATGGAGCATTCTTTTCTAAAAATATATATTCAAGTTTTCATTGTTTTGAAAAGCAGAAGTTTAAGGATGCTGTTAATTTTATTTTATTTAATACTTTTGTATCTTTTTGTGGGATAATGTTTCAAAAGGTTAAGGATATTCCCATGGGTGGGAATTGCAGCCCCCTACTAGCGGACATTTTTCTGATTTTCTGTGAATTTTCATTCATGCAGAAACTGATGAAGGAGAAAAAGATTAGGATTTTATCTCATACATGTCGTTATATAGATGATATTTGTGTGGTTAACTATAATTTTTTTGATAGGCAGCTTCGCAAGATTTATCCTGATAGCCTGATTGCAAACAGGAGTGGTAATGATTGTACAGTTGTGTATAGGATGTTCAGTAAAGGATGATTTTGTGGAACGTGCTGAGAAAAGGTTTTTTTCCATCATGTTAAACAGATGATATTTGGCTGATTGTTTGATCAGGTCTTGTGAGAATGTCTTTGGACTCCAGCCTCACCTTTAATTTATGTTTGGTTGGTTTTCGTGTGAACAAGTTCCGATTGCATTGCATTTGATATAATGAATTAATTATTTTAGTGAGGTAAATTCTTTAATTAATGTTAATGAATATATATATATATATATATATATATATATATATATATATATATATATACATATATACTTAGTATTAAATAATGGAGGTATTTAGATGAAAATACAATAAATAAATATTATTTATATAATACATTATAAATAATCATTAAAATAATTTATTGGTGGTTGCGAGGATATGCAGTGCAGCATGTGAAAATCGGTTGTTAATGACAGTTTGAATATTTGAATGACAGTTTGAGTCTATGGATAGATGGAGGTGCTGTGTAATGGACATGTCTACAAGGTAAAGTGTTTATCGCTTAATATATTATCATATAAAGTGATGTATGATTAAAGTTAGTCATATGTAGTAATACTTTGAATAAAAGTAATAGTTAAATAAGTTTGTATAAGTATATTGAATTGCTGTGTTGACTGACTGTCTGGACACAATTTTGAGGTTGTGGGTCCATTGATGTTGAGTAATCTACTGAAGTTGACCTACGACCGAGGTTGTGGATCTGCCATTTGGAGAGGTTCTGTGCTGAAAGGATCGAAAACTCAATGAAAAATGGTGCCCGGCTGAAGATCCAGGCAGGTGGGAAATCAGTAAATTGCTTATAAGTTAAGGTTATAACTTCAAATTAATATATTAAATACTTAGCAGTACATAATATATGTGTGTGTGTGTGTGTGTGTGTGTTGTGTGTGTGTATGTGTGTGTGTGTGTGTATATATACATAATATATTATATATATATAATATATAATATGAGGTTAAGACCTTTGCAGAAGATGAAATTGTTATCGATGCAATCAATGATGGTGGTGAGCTGCTGCACAGTAAAATTTGCCACAGTGTGTGGTATTTGTAGATTAATACATATATATATATATATTGTTGTAGATTTCCCGCCCGTCGGCGTGCGAACGACCGCATCTAACCAATAGCGGTCGCTTCGCCCACCGAACGGACAATCCAGTCGCGGCTTTCCGGATCAACGCGGAAACCAGCCACGGGTGTGTTTTTAACCAACCACAACCTTGTCCGCACTCTACCCGCGCTACGGGTCCGATCGCAAATCTTCGATTTACCTAATTATCGCGCGGGTAGGTTACCGAGAGATTGCACCTCAACGGGACCGCTTGGAAACGAGCTGCTTAAGCAGCTCGCTTCCTTTTGGGATAACCGAGCGGGTATTATCGCGCAGTCCCGTTGGACCGATAACTTTACCGGCTATTTAAAAACCAACTATATTCGAGTGCAAGATGGGGCAGTTCAATGAGGGAATGGACGCAACGAACAGGTTTACATTCACACAAGGACATTTATTATAATAAAGCACGTATGCAATTAAACAAGGCAAAACACGTATGCAATTATGCAAGCAACAAAAGCACGACAAAAGAACTACAACCGTCTACTTATTATGTACAGTCACTTGAACTTAACAGCAGTTCCTACTTATTAAAGGCCCACGGACACACGTACGCACACCACACACCCAAGAAATGGTGGCAGAGGCCTTTAATAACGGGCTCCAGCTCGGAGGACAGGTGAGCTGAAACCCAGAACCTATCTCGAACCTCTCCACCTCGTGTGGTCTTCAAGTTGTTCGACCCGGGCTCCAGCGAGAGCGGCTGGATCCAATCGCCGTGAGCTGCGATGCTTCCCGAGCTCTGCGAATCCTCCCGCGCTTCTCAACACATGCTGGTGAGACGAGGTGCTGATCCTTCCCGTCGATGCGTCGCTTCCCCGAGGACACCATCCACGAAGAGGTCGATGAGTCGCACCAAGCGGGAACCAAAATGGAGAACAAAGAGCTCCACGAACCAAGAAGAAGAAGCCACCACTCGCAGCTCGAGCCGAGCGACCGGCTTAGCTTCCTTCCAAGCAAAGCAGCTCGAAGCAAAAAGCTCTCCCGAGCCAAGCCTCTGCGAAGCTCACCGAACCATCAAAGCAAAAAAGCCTCCAAAAGCCTCCTCCCGAGCCAGGCCTCAGCCGAAGCTCACTGAGCCAGCGAAGCAAAAAGCTTCCGAAGGCCTCAACCCTAACCCAAGCAAAACAGGACCCGAAGGTCTGCTGAACGGCTACTCTCAACTCCCTTCTCCAACTCTGCCCCCGAACAAAAGAAAAGATCTCCTCTTATCCTTCTCCCGCCCTTCCCCGCTCCCGGCGTGACTCATGACTCATGCCCTCGTGCTCCATCCCCTGCTCAGCCACGGGTGGGAGGGAGTTGTTGATACCATGAGTCACGGGACGGCAGGGTGGTTCTTCCTCTTCGCGGAAGAGGGGGAGGGATGTCTCCATTGTTCGTTTCCTAACTATTAAATCGATCCGCAGCGCATCTAATCGATTTCTGAACATTTAACAATGAAAGGTGAGCTATCTAGGGAACAAGCACTTATCGACATAGCTGACTAAAGGAACCTGTATGTTGTGTGCAATCGAATTCCCAATTCGTAACATATATATATATATTAGGGTGGTCCAAAAAAATGAAAGTTCGAATTTCTCGCGGGCATGTTTGCCAAATCGTTCCTGACGTTGAAAAACGCAAAGAAACAAAAATTAGCAGATTTGGAGGTGGTTTAGGGGTCCATCAAAGTCTCTCAACGGATTCATTATAATGTCACAATACTAATAGGACAAATGAAAGGAAAGAGCATAAATGTTCTCAGTGGGCAGTGGGCAACTGCGGTCGGTGAATTTCTCCAATGGTTGATCAACAAGAGGAACAGTTCGTGCTTTTCCGTGTAGAACACGCCATACTCACTCACTCTGGGAATCAAAAAAGAAGAAAAAAATTAGAGATAAATAAAAGAAAAATAAAAGAGTACTTTTAACACCGACGACAGCGAACCGAAAGCTCAACTGACGTTCCCTCTCTCCCACTGACGTCTCCCTCTCTCCCACTGACGTCTTCTTCTTCTCCACCGGATGTAGCAACCCCCACCGGATGTAACAACTTCTTCTCTTGATGGACCCCTCAATATTTTTGACTGTGGCAAATTTGGCCAGGAGTATTTTCTAGTCAGGTAGAACAAAATAATCAAATGCCCAAGAATTTCAAATTTTGAATTTTTCCTTATGATTTTGGACCACCCTAATATACAGTGGGAGAACAAGTATTTGATACACTGCGATTTTGCAGGTTTTCCCACTTACAAAGCACGTAGAGGTCTGTAATTTTTATCATAGGTACACTTCAACTGTGAAAGACGGAATCTAAAACAAAATCCTGAAAATCACATTGTATGATTTTTTAAATAATTAATTTGCATTTTATTGCATGAAATAAGTATTTGATCACCACCAACCAGTAAGAATTCCGGCTCTCACAGACCTGTTAGTTTTGTCTTTAAGAAGCCCTCCATTCTCCACTCATTACCTGTATTAACTGCACCTGTTTGAACTCGTTATCTGCATAAAAAGACAGCTGTCCACACTCAATCAATCAGACTCCAACCTCTCCATAATGGGCAAGACCAGAGAGCTGTCAAGGACTCAGGGACAAAATTGTAGACTTGCACAAGGCTGGGATGGGCTACAGGACAATAGGCAAGCAGCTTGGTGAGAAGGCAACAACTGTTGGCGCAATTATTAGAAAATGGAAGAAGTTCAAGATAACAGTCAATCTCCCTCGGTCTGGGGCTCCATGCAAGATCTCACCTCGTGGAGCCTCAATGATCATGAGAAAGGAGAGGGATCAGACCAGAACTACACGGCAGGACCTGGTCAATGACCTGAAGAGAGCTGGGACCACAGTATCAAGAAAACCATAAGTAACACACTACGCCGTCATGGATTAAAATCCTGCAGCGCACGCAAGGTCCCTCTGCTCAAGCCAGCGCATGTCCAGGCCCGTCTGAAGTTTGCCAATGACCATCTGGATGATCCAGAGGAGGAATGGGAGAAGGTCATGTGGTCTGATGAGACCAAAATAGAGCTTTTTGGTTTAAACTCCACTCGCCGTGTTTGCAGGAAGAAGAAGGATAGTACAACCCAAGAACACCATCCCAACCGTGAAGCATGAAGGTGGAAACATC
This sequence comes from Eptatretus atami, assembly GCA_035128595.1. Lineage (NCBI taxonomy): Eukaryota > Metazoa > Chordata > Myxini > Myxiniformes > Myxinidae > Eptatretus > Eptatretus atami. The sequence continues at coordinate 112,328,712 of CM068957.1, read as the reverse complement.
ATTCTTTGGGGATGCTTTTCTGCAAAGGGGACAGGACGACTGCACCGTATTAAGGGGTGGATGGATGGGGCCATGTATCGCGAGATCTTGGCCAACAACCTCCTTCCTCAACAAGAGCATTGAAGATGGGGCATGGCTGGGTCTTCCAGCATGACAACGACCCGAAACACAAGCCAGGGCAACTAGGAGTGGCTCCGTAAGAAGCATCTCAAGGTCCTGGAGTGGCCGAGCCAGTCTCCAGACCTGAACCAATAGAAAATCTTTGGAGGGAGCTGAAATCTGTGTTGCCCAGCGACAGCCAAAACCTGAAGGATCTGGAGAAGATCTGTATGGAGGAGTGGGCCAAAACTCCTGCTGCAGTCTGTGCAACCTGGTTAAGAACTACAGGAAACGTCTGATCTCTGTAATTGCAAACAAAGGTTTCTGTACCAAAATATTAAGTTCTGTTTTTCTGATGTATCAAATACTTATTTCATGCAATAAAATGCAAATTAATTATTTTAAAATCATACAATGTGATTTTCAGGATTTTTGTTTTAGATTCGTCTTTCACAGTTGAAGTGTACCTATGATAAAAATTGCAGACCTCTACGTGCTTTGTAAGTGGGAAAACCTGCAAAATCGGCAGTGTATCAAATACTTGTTCTCCCCACTGTATATATAATATATATATTTATGGTCGTAGTTCATGAACTGGTCATCATTTGCGTTACAGGGTCAAAATATTCAATTTTTCAGTTTTCTCTGTGTTGATAGACATCACCAAGCTACATGCACTTGTGTGAATTTTTTTTTAGCAAAAACCACTAATAACGGCGAATATGGTATTTTTAATTATGAACTTTAATGGATAATGCATTACAAGGAAACACATTTTCGCGTTTATCTTAAACTAGCTGAAGTACTCGGTAATACCCGGGAAATTTGCCCTATTTTCCTCACGCTAGCTAGACTGAGGCATTAGTTGTATGGAGAAAATTAGGAAGGCTTCTTTTATTCCTCAGATTTATGGAAGGAAGGCTTTATGCTGCCGTAATCCTCAGATAGGTCATAGTTGAAGGTGGCTTGAGCCACTCAATGTTTCTAGCAGCAGTGGCAACTGTCCTTGATGTCTCTGCAAAACCCAGACCTAGAAAGCTGGAACGTGAGTTTTGTGCTTCTCTCGCCCGTCGGTGTGACGCTCTATTTGCAGTTAGGCGACGCTCTCTCTCTGCAGCCGACTCTGCTTGCCTGGCTCGTTCATGAGCAGATATATCAGCAGTAAGACGACTCTCTCTCTCTCTCTGCAGCTGATCCGCTTGCCTGGCTTTTTCATGAGCAGATGATCAGCAGTTAGCTGTTTGCCGTGCGTGTGCAGTTCGAGAATTCAAATAACAGGAGGAGAATGTGTATGTTTAAAAAGTCAACGAATACGAACATTTTGTATTTCAAAAAACCCTAGCGTTTTTAACCATGAAGCCTTTTGTTATGATTAATATGCCGGCGCACTATTCGAAAGCCATTTTTTTTTCTAATGGAAATTTTATTTTATTTTATTTATATATATATTTTTTTTTTTTTTTAATATATATATTTTTTCATTTTTATGGAGAGCCACTTAGCGCATCCTGGAGCTGAATGTTAGTTCTATATATGTGTAAAGTTTCATCAAGATCGGTTCACTGTCTAGGAGCTTATTCGTCACAAAAAAACAGACAGACAGACACGGACGAAGGACTGCCATTTATATAGTAGACTAGCTGAAGTACCCGGTAATACCCGGGAAATTTGCCCTATTTTCCTCACGCTAGTTAGATGAGGCATTAGTTGTATGGAGAAAATTAGGAAGG
>CM068957.1:112279383-112319383 GCA_035128595.1 Eptatretus atami | reverse complement strand
GGAAGGCCTCAGTCTTTTTGATTACTTGTAGCCGGAGAGGATATAACAATGATAATTTTTTTATTCATCCTGCTTCTGCAGTCAGATGAGCATTGAACAAGTCAAGAACTCGTTATTGTCCATAAAATGTTTGAACGTGTTCACGGCTTACATTTATTTTTAACGCACGAATTCATTTTCTCAGCAAACATGGAGGGGGTGTTATTCTCTTCACCAGCCATCTCCTCCCAACTTTCTTGTCGCCTTCTTTCACATCGCGGCTTTAGAGCAAAGGTTTCGTGTTCGATAATGAGCTGAATAATGTGCTGACGACCATGAAACGTCTTCCAGAAACATTTGCGGATTTTACTGAACTTTCATTTGGTGGCTGAATGCACTTCCTTTGTTACTTCATTTCCATTTTAATTCAATACCACCACTCTTGAAAGGTAGACTTTAATCAGCTCAGGTGACCTCAGCCGGTGGCTTTACATCGCTTGTGGAATTCCATCAATTCCCAGCGCTGTATTGATGATCGAAGGCTGGCTTGTACATGTTAGTCGTTGCCACAGAGTGTATATTTGAGAATCAGCTCTGCTGTGCTACTTGTTTGGGGAACTCGCCATCCTGAGGGCTTTTAAAACCACACCAATGCTAAGATGCCATCTCAATTTGATAAGGAAGCCATCTTTTCAAAGATATCTGCTGCAGTTGCTCTATAGGAAATGCTATGCCCATTACAAAGTCTTCAAGCAAGATTCATCGATATGCTGTCAAATTGATTTCCAAATTCACGAGACTTCTCTCAAGTAATTTTTCACTGATATCTGAATTTTCTCCTTTTAATTTTCCGACACTCATCCATCACTCATGGACCGCCAAGACCTAAGATGGGCATCCTATAAGCAGGCATGTGTTGCGTCAAATTATTCGAGCACCAGGCCCAGGCTTTTCATCCTAGCAGAGTTGCAATTGGACTACAAAGTTGCAAAGCCTGAGTTTTCAAAATAGGAATATCTACAATTTTGTTGTTCGGTTTCTTGCCTTGGATGGACAAACACCTGTGAGGTTCTTCATTCCTCTTTTTAACCTCCGCCATCGAAGATGGATGGAGGTTACTGTTTTCACCCCTGTCTGTTTGTTTGTTTGTGACAGTAATTACGGAAAAACTCCTGGACGGATTTCGACGAAACTTGGTGGGGGGATTAGGTCTGGTCCAAGGATCATGCCATTAGATTTTGGACTTGGTCAAAAAAAAAAAACAGAAAATTTTGCAACTTTTTTTCAAAAAAAATTCGATTTTATTTGAAAAATATTTGAATTTTTTTTTTCATTTCTACATGTTTTAAGTGATTTCCAACCCAAAAAAATAATTTGTTAGAAAAAAAAAAACTTAGAAATTTGCAACTTTTTTTTCAAAAAAATTTCGATTTTTTTTTTTGGCATTTCTACATGCGCGTCGATCGAGTTTAGTTTATTCAATCGTGGTTCAGTAGAGTCTGATCCGTTTTGACCGACAATGAATAGGATATCAGGTTCACTTAAGTGACCCAGCAGTATTGGCGGCGGAGGTTTTGCACTCTACCGAGTGCTCCCCCTCTAGTTTTCACTGAAATGGCTGACATTGCTGGTTTGTTTTTAGGAGTGCAGTTTGATGATGTGAACAAACTTGAACTCAAGACCCTAGGATCTTAAGGCAGTAACCTTTATTATATTAATACGCTGAGCCATATTTTGTGGACGTATCTCCTCCGAAACTGCCAGACGGATTGTCGCCACTTTCGGCATGCTGTTGCTCTGTGGTCTAATGTACAGCATGGGCTATGTGAGATCGCACCAGATGGACAGGTTTGGGAATGTTTGGGGATTTTATAATTTTTACATTCGTTTGCATGGCGACGTGTGACGTCCCCGCTGAGGCGTAATGACATCATGACATCATCGGTCATTCGCTGACGTCATTCCGCCTGTCATCGACAGACCGTCACCACTGAGAGGCGTAATGCCACTCTGAGAAAACAGCGTCTGCAATGTAAAACCCTCCTCTGCACATGCCGACTACCTCAGAAGGTGCATTTGACACAAAAAATGTAACAAGAAACATTGTATATAAAGAAATTCCATAAATCACATTGTGAACACTGGATATATTGACGTGCTAACGAACCCTCACCTTAGAAACTTCGCACGGAGCGTGGGTTTGGCTAGTAACCATTAAACCAACAATGGGCCTTGATAAAGTAAACCACATGATGAGGATGAGGATGAGGATGAGGATGAGGATGAGGATGGAAAAACAACAGATCCCTTACAAGGAACTCTTGGCACAGGAGGAGGCCGTTCGGCCCCTCAAAGCCTGTGCTATTATTACGAACCTTGATGGTTGTTTGACCGTGCTCGATCATTACCTCCACCAACAAAGGTGAAGGAGGTTATGTTTTTATCCCTTTCTGCCTGTTTGTTACTTGCAAAATCGAAGATTTTTGGTCAGTCGATTTTGTTTTGTCGGTCTGTGTCTGTCTGTCTGTCTGTTTATCGCCTATTGGTCACAATTTTAAACCGATCTTCACGAAACTTCACCACATGGTAGAGTTTTTCATAAGAAATAAGCCTATTGTTTTTAGGTCAAAAGGTCAAACGGTCAACATAGGCCAAATGTCAACAACTTCGGTGAGATCTCCTCCTAAATTTTCATCCGATTGACTTGAAAGTTGAAGAAGATTTATATTCCAGGTCAATGAATTCAACAAGCCAAATATTTTTGTGGGTCAACAGAGACCAAAAGGTCAACATTTGCCGAAGGTCAACAACTAAGGTGGTATTTCTAAAATCCTCAATTTTCATCCAATTGAATTGAAATTTGAAGAGGATTTATATTTCAGGTCACTGAATTCAACAAGCCAAGTATTTTTGTAGGTCAACATAGACCAAAAGGTCGGTCAACATCGGCCAAAGGGCAACAACTTAGGTGAGATTTCTAAAATCCTCAATTTTCATCAGATTGACTTGAAAGTTGAAGAGAATTTATATTTCAGGTCACTGAATTAAACCAACCAATTATTTTTTAGGCCAACATGGAACAAACAGTCAACAAAGGCCGAAGGTCAACAACTAAGGTGCTATTTCTAAAATCCTCAATTTTCGTCTCATTGACCTGAAATTTAAAGAGGATTTGCATTTCAGGTCACTGAATTCAACCACCAATTATTTTGGAGATCAACATTGGCCAAAAAGACAACATAGGCCGACTTTCTAAAATTATCAATTTTCATCTGATTCACTTGAAATTTGAAGAGGAGTTACATATTTTGTCATTGAATTCAACCGCCAATTAGTTTTTGAGGTCAAATTAGTTTTATGGATTTTGCAAGTATCGTACTCTGCACGATGTCTTCTTCTTGTTTGTTTGTTTGTTTGTCTGTTTGTTTGTGTACAGGATATCTCAAAAAGTTGTGGTCGGATCCAGATGAAATTTTGTGGACATGTTGGGTGTGTGAAAACGAAGAATTGATTCCATTTTGGGGAAGATCCGGATCCTGATAATTTTTCAAGTGATTCTTCACCGTTGAGACATAGAGCTAACCAATATATAGCACGATATCTCAAAAAGTTGTTGACGGATTCGGATGAATCTTGGTGTATAGGTTGTGCGTGTGACCACAAAAAATTGTTTCGATATTGGTGAAGATCTGAATCTGGATCTGACTACTAGAATTTTTAAAGTGATTCTTCACCATTGAGAGATTGGGTTCAAAAACGATATATGGAATGATATCTCAAAAATGTATTGGGCCCAATATGTTCTCATGGATCAGGCATTACAGGGCAGAGGTATGTGCTCTACCGAGTGCCCTTCTAGTTTTAAATGCATCATTTTTGAAGGCTTTGGTATAACTCGACCAAGGTTCGAAGCACCAATCTCTCAGACTCAGAGAAAACACTCTCACCATTGTACGACTGAGGTTGGTTATAATGCTACAGATTGAAGGGGTTTTCAGATAGCTTACTTTAAAGGAAAAGTTAGGTGAATATCAGTGTAAAGGTCAATCTGTTGTTATTGGCACAGTTAAACTGCACATTAACTCATGATATGACTACTAATAGATGTGACTCAACCATGTATACTCGTAATCAATCGTTTGAAATGATTATAATCAACAGAGGGTTTGTCTTTCCCCCTTTATACGAACAATCTGTGTTATATTTGCACATGGTGGTTGTGGAAGGTGGTTAAGGGAGGAGGACACAATTGAGAATATTACAACTTAGAAAATTGCAGAAATGAAAAAAGGGAAGATGATTGGAGAAAGACGGGTGGACGATCATGGATGGAGTGCGCAAAGAATAGAAAGAAGTTTTATTCTGGGATTAAGAAAGAAGATATGATTCGGTGAATGGAATGGGCATGCATAGAACGTATAGGAGGTTAAAATTCTGCCATACTTGAATCAAAATAAATAAATTGCTCCATACTCAGCACTTATTTTTCATATCGAATGAATAACTAGTCTTCCTGGTGAAGGCTCGTATTGATCTGCGTCGGTTGACAGGTAGAGGAATGGATGAAATGCTCTCCGCAGTGGGAAACAAGGAGAAGCTGATATTTCGGGCGTTAACCGTTGGGCCTCTCTTTTGCTGCGACGATGGGTTAACACCCGAAACATCAGCTTCTTCTTGCTTCCCACGGCTGTTAGCATACCTCAATCCAACATCCTGTTGAATTAATCTAATATTTTTAATACTGGGTTTAAACACAAGAATGCAGTCATTACCTTTTTGTGATTTTATTATTTTTCATTGCTGCTTTCCCTGTTTTATTTCCATCTTATGTCTTGATACCCCTCTCCTCAGTCCATGTTAGGATGACCCTTACTTTTTTGACTTTTATGAGTCTTCTTTCCATTATTTTGAAACGCACTCACTCTCCTGGTTTTTACTCGAAATTATTATCCCACGCGTTTTGAAAAAAACCTGTGGGATATTGTAATCGGCTCTTTCTGTCTATCCGTCCATCCGTTTGTCTGTCCATCACACTATCTCCTCCTAAACGGTTGTACAGAAATTTCACCAAACTTGGTAGTTACGATCACCACTTAGCAAGACGGTGCAAGAGCAGTGCCAATTTTTCCCCACCACCTTGGGCAGGGTAAAATGGTCAGATACCAAAAAATACATTGACAGGCACATTGTAAAACATTTTTTAATGAAACTTTATACATGCAATCAACATTCGGGGACGCATAAAATATGTCTCAATTTTTTGGATTTGACCACCGGCTTCATGTACCAGGCGATGGTCAAAGGGGTCAAAACAGAAAAAAAAAAATGTTTTATTCAACATTTGATATTGGGTCATTCCTGGTGGAACTTTTTGCCATCTTTCAACTTTTCTTGAGGTGGGAAGCGTGGGGATTTGCAATGTCATGCCCTCGACTTCACTTGAGTTGACTTTGGTGTTTGCCTCTATCACGTTCAAGTGCTTGATGAAGTTTGTTCATTTATGTCATATATTTTTGAAGAGCTTCCCATTTTACTTGTGAACGTCACATGCCAATATTTATGTCCGCAGTGATTGCATCTTCTCTCTACCATCATATGGGGGAAATCCTCAAATACATTCAATCGCACAAAGACATTCTTTTCGTGCAAACTACCTTTTCTTTTAACGTCACACCAATTGTATAGTAAACTATTTATCATTTCCACATTGGATTTAATGTTTAATAAATGGGAATTCTAGTTGTTTATTGCAATATGAATCTTATGAGATTACTTTTTCATCGTATTTGGGGAGTACATAGAGCACATGTTCTCACTCACTTCAACTACTACTGCAACGTTAGTTTAACGGCCCCAATTATTCCCATCTACTTGTGGGGTCGGCCTGGGATCGTTTTGGACCCAAGTCTTTCAAGAACCGGCTGGTCAAGCCAGACGTTCGATTGAAGGTGGTTTGGCAGGAATTTTTGCCGGTGATAACTCGCCCACTCTGAACGACACCCGTGGGATCTTTAACATTCATGCTTATGAATCCTCCGGGTTAACGTCCACCTGATGGATGGTGCACACATTGATGAATCTCCCTGCATGTGAATCACCAGGGTGGCGGTTTATATCTGGTCGAGATTTTAACCCAGGATTAAAAAAAAACTCACCTCTAAACTGTCCTGCTTGCCACCTATCCTCACTTCCATCAATTATTTTCTAAGTTAAAAACGTGTAGCTTTAACGTTACTCTACTTGGTTCGAATTACATAAGCAATGCATAATTCAAAATTTTCGTTAATATTTTATTTTATCCATTTTTGATTCTGATGAAATATTTTCACTTTTTTTTTTCTGAGTTTTATGCCTTAGTTTTTGCAGCATTTTGAGATATAGTCGTGTGCTTCAGAGGCAGTGAGGTGTTTTAAGTCACTGAATAATAACGGAGTCAGCCAGAAGCTGTTTTCACTAATACCATAAGCTGAGAATCATGGGCTCAGTGACAAGTACGAGTGGATTATTGGTCTTGTCATTCTGACACCGTCCAAGGAGATTGGAAGCAATCTGATGGATGTATGCAGAAACGCGAAGGGATAGTTTTGAAGATGATTTGTGATCCCTCCAAAGGGATGGAAAAATTAACACATTCATTTCTGCAATGCTTATGGCATTGAGGTCCATGTTTGAAGGAGTGTGGTCGAAGGCAAATTAACTCCTAAAAATGTATTGTTTTTAAGATTCACAATAAGCGTTGACCTTTAGTTGCATAGTATTTGGTCGGGCGATATTGGGTGGCACTGCCTTTTAATAAGCAGCATTATATCTCGTAATGTACATCCCAAGTTACCTTGAGGGCATTTGAGGTCAAAATGCAGACTCGGCCTTGTGAGGGAGGCAGACTACCCCATTAATCATCTATATGGGGTTGTTTGGTTTTTTGGGGGTTTTTTTTTTACTGCCGATAGCAACATGGGAATTATTCTGAAACTGGCCCAGTTTCCAGAAATTTAGAATCAAAAACCTTCATGCCACTGCTGCCTCCTGCTGTATTTGAACCAATAACATTGGTGGGGCTAGTCCCGTGTCCTTTTACTTTGCAGAGATTGAGTGCAAAACGTTTTATATTGTAAATTTGTCACATATTAACGAGGCGAAAGCTACTCAGACGGGAAATTTACTGTTATAGTATTCTCTCAAAGATCTTTCTGCATGGTAAGTTATATTTTGCCATTTTAAAGCTGGTAACCACTGACATTTCCATCGGTGCTCATTGAGAAGCATATCCTGTGACTTTGTGCCTCTGATCAAACACAACCAGCATATAGTTCATCTAATCGTCCTTTAAATTCAGTTTAACTGCCATTATATAATGTAACACGTTATTTAAATGGTAAGCTTCATTAAACTGGATATTGCCAAGATTGTCATCAAATGTTCATCTATTTCATACTAGCTAGATGATCATGGTTTGAACCAACACGATTTTAAAGTATTGCTTACACAACTCAAAGGATTCCTTCCTGGTTATACTTGAGCTGATGGGAAATGCGGCCTCATTAGGCAATGTGATGTCACTGACACGAGGCATGTAGTACCCAAGTCAGAGCATCGGACTCGCGTCCCATTTGTTTATGACTGACAACTTGACTCGAGACTTGGGAGACTGAAGATATGACAGGACTTGGCACTCAAACTATTAGAATGGTCCGTCCATGTGTTAAGATGTATTTCATCAGGATTAATTCACGTGTTTAGTGTTCTGGTTGCATCGTCATTGAGTTTTGACCAAGCCACCAATAGAATGCTCCAATAGATGAGGATGCAAATTTAGATTTTTGCCAGGGTACCCCTAAATTTGACCCCTAAATCAAAAATTTCGATTTTTGGCGCCTAATGGCCTAATTTTTTCAAAAGGGAACCAGGGATTCTCTGTGAATATCAGGCCTAGATTCAAGGTAATTTCCAATGTATGGCATGGCTTCTGAGATGTGCTACCTGATCAGTTTTTGTTTGATTGCAGTAACAGCCAGGTGAATTCTCTCATATTTTAGAAATATGAAGTTCTACATATTCAGTTATACATCATTTTATCATTGAGGTTTCAACCCATTAAGCTTCGTGACCCAGGAATGGCACGTGTACGAAAGCAATCCACTTAAACACTGACCTGCCATATAAAGGGAGCAAACATTTTTTTTTTTGCACTTCTTTTTGCAAATACCCACACACCAATTGACCTTGATTTATGTCTATGTTTCATTGTTTATACTCGAGAGGCCAACATTGCTCAGGTGTGTAAAGACTCAACAGCTACGGAAAAAAAAACATTCTGAAAACTTTATAGTGATGATTCGATCATCTGAGCTCAAAGATAGATATAGTCTGAACTAACTGTGTTCAAGGACGAATGAAGGGCATCTGAGTGAATCCTTAGATTGCAAGACAGGCAGAAATAGAGTTAAAAGAGGAAAGAGCATTGAGTGTGACAGTTGTGGTAAGAAAAGGCCCAGACTTGATTCCACCAAACAGAGCCAGCCACCGCACCATGGCTGCATTGATTATCATGCTAATCTAGCCTGGGGAAACAGACAGCAGGAGTCACTGACCTGCCTGTGACTCAAAAGAAGCAGATAAAGTGCCGACCACCACTCTTCACACCAATGATAAGGCAGATGAGCCGATAGATGCAGAGAAGCGCACGGCTTCTGTAATTGCCTGGAGTAATTCAAAGTCTCCTCGCAGTCCAGAAATATAATCATACTCAGCACAATGTTGAAACTAGCACACATACCCCAAGAGGATAATATGGTCAATAAATAATTGTTACCTATGTATGTGATCGCAAAGTTTTAAGGTTCAGATAAAAGTCATTTGGTCCATTATGCAAATATACTGTACATCCCAGTGCTCCTGCTTACTATAGGCAGTGCTAATGATGTAGCTAATCCCAAAGGGTATATCTGCCCGGTACAGCACTCAATGACATGTACTTTATGCATAAATATCTGACAGGGTCTTCAACTTGCATACCTTGCAGATGGGACAGCCAGATGTATGTCTCCATCTGAAGGGCAGTGTGATCCTAGATGTACCTCTCCCTGCTGGCATTGCACTAGAACAGATGTTTATAGATTAGTGTAACTTTGGAATCAAACCAATAATATTGACAAGTTATTCACAAATAGGCTATCTCAAGTGAGCTACTTTCTCCATCTAATCGATGAGTTTTCTCTTGTCGATGAAGGTCACTTGTAACTGCCATGAACTTGTATTATGAGGTCAGTGTGATCAATGAAAAGATCAGGTCACTTTTCATCAATGTAGTGTCATCCTAACAAACAACTCTTATACTATGCATAAAATGATTGGTGCAACATAAAATTAAAACATGATTTGCATAAAATGATTTGCGTAAAATGAATTGCATTAAATGATTGGTAAAAGGACAGAAGAGACATGAACGTCAATTAAATTATATTGAGAAAGTTTAATTGTTCATACAATCTTTAATTCAAAATATTATACAAATGCAATGTAGCCACAAAATAATGCAAAAAAAAAACAAACTACAAGGGCGCTCTTCGACGTCGTGACGTCACCAGATATGCCTTTGCCCACATTATTACATTATTATACATCCTTGTACCAAGTTTGATTTAAATCCCTGAACCCAGATTCCAAAAAAAAAAAAAATTCTGCCTGCCAGACCATGTGTCCGATGAGGTTGAAGTTTAAAACATATATTCCACATCACTACTAGATCATAATTGTGAAGTTTCACTTCGATCGATGAAGCGGTTCAACAGAAATAATTTTTAAAAGATTTTTGTTCAATCCAATATGGCTGCCAGACCATGTGACAAACAGTATTAATTATTTGTGAACAACCTGGTATCCCCAAGGCTTGGGGAACATGGGTGTGATTTTCCTCTCAATCTGTTTAGCCATTCTGAAGAAGATCTTTCAAGGTTTATTCTTCAAAAAAATCATAGCTGCCAAACCATGTGAACTATGACGTAATAATTATCATGAAATGTCATAAATATCAACCTGGTGATTGTTGTCATGTGGTGAAAAATTCGGGTCAATCTGACAAGCGGTTGCAGAGAATACACAGAAAATTAGCATGGCCGGACGGACAGACGGACAACCCGAAAACATAATGCCTCCAGCAGTTTTGTCAGTGGAGGCAGAAAAACCCCCAAGTATTTTATTATACCCACTCAATAAGAAGCACAGCCATAAAATTATGCTATAAACATTACATAGTAAATTATGCTATGACAAAAGCAACCTGGTGATTGATGCCATGACGAGAGCAACCTAGTTACTGATGACATGGCAAAAGCAACCCAGTTCCTTATGGAATTACAATAGCAACCTAGTGAATGAAGCTGTGATAATTGCAACCTAGTTACTAATACAATGGCAATAGTAACCTGGTCAAAATGCCAAGATAATAGCAACCTGGTCACTGATGCCATATTTGCACTCTATTCACTGATGCTGTGGCAGTAGCAACCCGATCTGATGATTGATGCCCTGATAATAGCAACTTAGTTACTGATGCAATGAGACTGGCAATGTGGTTAGGCCTAAGTCACATTTGCCACGACTGCCGTGGGGTCTCCAAAATCTACGGCCACTAGCAATTATACGGCGGCCGCAGTATTTCCACGGTCACACAATGTAGCAGTCACATGTTTTTATTTTTCGGGGAGCCAAATGGCGTATTTAGAAATTGTGGAGACCGAAAACGTGAGGTTGCCGTACGGTCTTTGATTTGATGTCGCACGGTGACCTTAAGGGGGCCGTGCGGCGGCCATAGAATTTTCAAGGCAGATGCAAGGTGCCCGCAAGGCGACCGCAGGGGGACTGCAGGGGGGCCCTAAGGTGAACGTGCGGCCAGACGGACGGTAACGAATGGGTTAATTTTTTTTTTTTTACCAGTTTTTTTTTTCGGCTTGTCGAATTGCTACGGCGAACGTAGAAATGAAAAAAGTTATAACTCCGCGTTATAATTCCACGGCGACCCCTACGGCCTGTAAAAGATAGCCAAGCAGTGTAGGGCCACCCTGAGGCCACCGCAGAAACTCTGCGGCTGCCGCACGTTTCTGTCAATTCAGAGGGCGTACGGCCGCCGTATCCTCGCCGTAGAGCAAATGTGACTTAGGCCTTATTGATGCAATGATGATCGCAACTTTAGTTGTATCAGTGGTGGTTTTATTTTATGAAGATAAATTTCAAATTTTAAACATTTATGCTACCAGTACATACACGGTCTCTCTGGCAATGTGACTCGGTGAATGTCAGTGGAGGCACAAAATGTATCTTTAATACATGCAGATGTTGTTGCTGCCGTTGTGGTGATTGTGGTTGTTGTTTGTGTGTTCCTTTAGTGTACTTTTATAGATTTGTATATTGCTTCAAGACGTATTATTATTTATCATTTTGTGTGCTCCTGTGCTTTGTAAAGGGTTCCTGCTGTCGTAGAATAATTAATGTTACTGTTGAAACAACTTACTAAGCTCCATTTCAGCTTCTTTTTCCTCAATCTGGAAAGACAGGCTTTTACAATAGCCATCTTTTTGATTAAATGGACACTCATAATATTTTTTCTAAGGAAATTGATTATTAGCTTTCCAACAGTACTCTTTTTATTATGCAATGACAGCCAGATCTGCTACATTCAAGGTTGAGGTTCTGATTCTTGTTCATGTGATGGATGGACGTGTCTCCTTTTAGTAATCGGAACACCCGTTCCCTTTGGGAATGAAAAAAAAAGTGTCAATATCCGCTCCCTGACAGGGGGTCAGTGGTTAAACCAGTGTACTATTATCTGTGTACGGGCGAAAATCGGAAGTTGTCTCCCCATTCTCGCCGGGTGGTGAGGGGCAAATTATTTTGTGCCCGTAACCCTTGGTACCCCAAGCACGTATGTACAATTTGGTGTAGATTGGCCCAGCCATTTTCGATTCTATAATGGTCCAACATGCATAATCAGAGAATGCCTTATTTTGGTATGATTTCTGCTTTTTTTATTTAGTTTTATTTATTTATTTATGTTTGCATCTGTGTGCATGAATATTATTTGATTATTTTATGCTTTATTTCTGTCACGCCTTATTTACCGCAAGAACTTCAGGGGAAAAGTTGAGGGTTTGTTTCACTATGTTGGTTTCCAGATGCTGTTTGCAATACTAGCTAACCAGGAGCCACCAATATTTAGCTTTTTAAAACATGTCAAAAGTGTTCTGCATTCCAAAGTTCATTGTAACTGTCAAGGGAACTCCCTTGTGCCATTTCATGTTACCAAACAATCCTAATTAAAGATGCAGAGGTTAAGGTGAGCTCGATTCAAAGAGTAGCATTGCACTGACAAGGTACCATAGGCATATGATTGGTTGGAGGAGGTGTGGGGGGGGGGCACAATTTAATAGAAAAGGAGGGGAAGGAATGAGGAATTAGGAAAATAAAGGGTATGGGGGTTGTAGAGGAGTGGAGGAAAGGAAAAACAGGTTTCCCTTTCTTGTTGGGGGAAGGGGGGGGGAGGAGAGAAAAGGGAGAGGGGAGGGTATGTATAGGAAAGCTAGTGAGAGAAGGGTCAAAATGCTGGAATTTCATCACACGAACGTTTGTGTCACCAAAGTGTTTCTCACATTTAAACGACCACCTTCTTTATACTTTTTGGAATACTAAATATTATTTATCCCTGCTTTAGAGTCATTGTGATGCATTTCAGGAATCTACTTTACCTATGTTTTTCTGATGTAAAGACAAACCTGATGCTATGTTGTTTTAGGTGCCACTTGTGGACACGACACCCTTGGTGACGAAACGACCTGGTGCCGGCAAGGCCTGGCCAAGTGGCACCAAGAGGCCCTCTGCCGATGCAGCACCAAGCCGGCCATTAAAAGATGGCCATTCTTTGAGTGATAATGATGACTCCGACAGGAGTGCCACAGCGACTGCAGTTGAGGAGCAGAGGGACTACTCAACAGAGTTGAGTGTCACTATCGCAGTGGGAGCCTCGCTGCTCTTTCTCAATGTGCTCGCTTTTGCCGCGCTTTACTACCGCCGTGACAAGGGTCGCCATGGGGCCTACAGACGCCAGAGCCCAGAGCGTGCCGGAGCTCCAACCGTTTCACATGCACCTGACGATGAAATGATGTCACTTCAACTGAAGCAGGCTGAGCTGGAACCACCTGGTGATGCCGATTTCACATACAATTTATGCCTAACATCTGGTGCGACTGCTGGGCTTCCACTGCGGCCACCAGATTATGCTTTGGCTTTGAGGAGAGCACCTGACGACCTTAGTTTAGTTCCATCGAGCCTTATTCCTGGTGCACCGGTGCAGGCCATTCCATCAGGCTCGATGGCCTGTGCAATGGGAGCTGGCGTCCAGCCACTGCATACATTCGCAGGATTTTCGAGCCTGCCTTGTGGCTCAGTATCACATCCACACTCAACCACACGTGTTTAAGGCATGCTGGGAGTTTCATCAACCGTAATGAAAGTGCAGGTGAAAGTGTGTGATTTCTTGCCTTGAACAAAAACAGAGAAAAAGACATGGATTTGAAAGACCCCTGTGTGGGGTACGTGAAGACTTGATGTCATTTTTAACCATTGCTTCGATAGATATTGACTCGAGATATTCCAGTGCAAAAGGAATTGGTGATCATGTAAGAGATTATCATGGTAGTGTGGTCTGCAGGTTGACCTTGTAAAATGAAACTTCATGATGCTCGGGTGATTTTTATTTTATTTTTATTTTTTGAAATTGTGACGTTGAAAAGATGGTGAATGGTTAATAGTGCTACACTGACAAAAATTAGCATTTCATTGAAAGTCGAATCAAAATACAAGACCGCTGATTGGATATGACCCGTGATATGCTCACGCATTTCAAGTCAAACCTTCCATTTTGAAACATAGCCTGAACTAGCCGAGCTCTTATAATCCTGTGTCATCTAAGCATCCATTGACTGTTCACTTCCCACACAGGAAAGAGCCCCAACTAGAGCCAAATGTTGAAGTCAGTTGTGATTGTTTTCTGTTACTTCTAAAGTATACAAGTAAGCACACCCCATAATTGTGCAAGAATAAATAACTATGATGGATTTTATTGGTATATTGTCTGCTATGTGTTTATAGTTATTTGTGCCGCACGGTGTAGACAATTCTGCACCTGAAAGGTATGTGGGATAAAACCTTGAGTTCAGGTTAGATAAAGTTTGAAATTGTTTTTGAACTTGGCCCCTAATAATATATCTGTTCTTGCACAATTATGGGATAATTTCTCATCCGCTTTTACATGAACGTTTTTCTCTCTTTCCTTTGCGTTTGTGCCATGGAAGATAATTTATATTTTTCACAAAAGTTCGAGATTGATGAAAGAATAACAAATACATTTTGTTTTGAGGCTCACAAATAGCATCCTTAAAATGTTCGCCCACAGAGCACACAACGAATGATTTTGCTTTTATCATACCTTCTCAGTTTGCTTTCTCTTCTCTCTCATCTTTACTCCAATAGCTCTCCTTCGGATTAACGAAAGCAGCAACCCATAAGGAGAGTTGCACAAGCCGGAAGGCTTCCATATGGGACCTATGTTTCCATCTTTCAAGAAAATAATCTGCAATTGCTTGGCTTTCATCATACGTGATGCACCACATGCCATTTTAAGGGTACTTTGAGCAGGAGCAGGGCATCGGTAACCTAAAGAGACTCCTTAAAATAATAATTTTCACTTTAAACTGTACGCCATGTCACTTATCCTTGCAACAGACTACTCTACAACCTTTTATAGTACACTCTTTGAAAGAATGAAAGGATGAATGACTTACAAGCAATCCGCTACAATTCATTCCTTTTGGCCCAAGTTTAAATCATTCCCATTCAGGATTGTATCTGATGATTTACTACTTACTTGAGGAAGGTTGCAACTCTACATATGTATACATATATATATATATATATATATATATGTTTCCATCCTGTTATTTTATCTGAAATTTGATTTTGAGCTTTGGCTCAAAATAATATTAGACTGTGCTCAAGGATGAAATTTCTAATGGGGAGGTGATGTTTCATGACAACTTATTTGTTTTGAGTTTGAACTGGATTGGCCCTTTGCTGTAAGATGACGTCTACAAATGACATCATCACGACATCTTTCTTCCTTTTTACCTAACATTTGCTTTTATCCCTTCTACCATTGTATTAACAACCCCTTCTTCTCATTTTTCCTTCTAACTTCTCTTGCTTATTCCTTCTAACTTCACCTCCAATTTCTCCTCTGTCATTATATCTTCCATTCCTTATCTCAACTTTTTTATTCTCAATTCACCCTGTTTCCTCACCTGTGTGCATATAATGTCTAGATTTGTCATGAACACAGCAAGCATGTAGTGGAAAGCAAGACCTTTCGATACAACAGAGAGTAACACAAGTTATCCAACACAATCCTCCAACCATGGAAGATTGCTTTGAAAGGTAAAATGATGTAATAAGTGTCCTCGATAATTAATCCTGCCTAATTATTGAAATGAGTAAAATGGCAATTTGACCAACTTAAGCCATTATAATAATTGACAATTGGATGGATAAGCGCACCATTGGTAATGGTAAAAGGTCCCGTAATTTTCCATTTCTAATCCGCATCGTGTATCAGCCACACTCCCTAAGTATTGATATTTTTGAAAAACAAATGCGTGTATCAACCGCACTCGAATATAAACTGCAGCTGTATAACCTCCTTTTACTAATCTTTCGGCGACATACGACGATTCGGCCTGTTAGAAGACTGCTTTCCGGTAATGTGTTAATTGCAATGAAAACATAAGTCAAGGATAAATGTTTCTTGTTTTCTACGTTTTCTCCATACAATTTTCAGTGATGGTACATAAACAATAAAAAACACAAATGCAAAAACTTTGATAAAACTAGAAGGGCACTTGGTAGCGCGCATACCTCCGCCACGTAATGCCTGATCCACGAGAACATATCGGGCCCAATACATTTTTGAAATATCATGCTATACAGTACTATATCGTTTTTGGCCCTATCTCTCAATGGTGAAGAATCACTTTAAAATTAAACAAATCTCGTATCCAGATCCAGAATCATATCTTCATTAAAATCGAATCAATTCGTCCTTGCCAAACACCCAATGTCTCCACCAAGTTTCATCTGAATCCGTGAACAACTGTTTGAGATATCGTGTTATATATCAGTTTAGCACTTTCTCTCAATGTTGAAGAATCATTTAACAAATCAGATCCGGATTCGGATCTTCACCAAAATTGAATTATTTCTTCCTTGTCACACACCCAACCTATCCACCAAATTTAAATCTGAATCCGTCAACAACTTTTTGAGATATCCTGCACACAAACAAATAAACAGACAGATAGAAAGGGGTGAAAACATAACCTCCTTCACCTTCGGGGGCGGAGGTAATAACCTCACGTATTTATAACGGTTAATTTATTTAGTCCAGCTGCTTTTAAAGTAATCAACAAACGTTATGTATGAAATTGAAAAGTTTCTTAGTTTCTAAAAGTGTAACGTATAACAAGTTCTCGGTCCATTGGTACATCGCCATCGTCGTAATCTTCTTCATCCGAGTCATCTGAAGCATCATTTGACATGAAAAGAGTTTTTCTGAAGCCGATAACAATTGTATATTTGGTGATTTTTCCCCATGCTTTCAATTTCCAAGAGCAAACTTCAATAAACGTTGCCCGTCACATTCTACCAGATGCTGCAAGTGAATGGATTGCATTTTGCATCCAATTTTCCCATTCTTGACGCAGATGAATTTTGAAAACGTGATTGATTACCACGTCAAGCCGGTGTAATTTTCAAGTCAGTCCTCCAGAGATGATTACCAGGTCAGTCTTTAACTCCTTCATGAAGTGCTCTTTCATGCCAGGAGCGATGTGAGCTGACATGCTGTCCGTCAAGAGAGCCGCATCAGAGGTGATGAACGCACCTTGACATCCTCTCTGCACATGATCTGCTCACTCTTTCATCAGTTCTTATGTCATCCAGTCTTTGTGATTGCAATGGACAATGATACCTCACAGACGTTTTTCCTGTGGCATTGTTACTCATCGAAAAATCACCATGGGCAGAAGTTTGGTACCATCGCCTAACATGATAACACAACTATGAATGAAGTCTTTCTGTTGCCAGTTGTTGTTACTTTGACTGACATTTCCCCCTGAGTTGTCACAGTGCAATTTGGCTGGGCATCAAAATTTAGTGGCACTTCATCCATGTTGTCAATCTTTGAATGAGGGAATGCCTTCTCCGTGATGATTTTATTCACATAATCACAAAAGATTGTCATTTTCTCCTCCCAATCTTCAGGCAGTTTCTGAACCACAATTGTTCTCGTTTGGACGCTGAGCTTATGACGTCACAAGAAATGATAACCCCACGGTGACACGAAGAAGTTCTCAATTTTAGGACCTTTAGTAAGATCCATGGACTTCATTCTTATCTGCATGGTGGAGTGATTTAAGCCACGCAACAAGGTCATGCTCGATGGATGGATGTTGGCACTTTTTTCAGCAGTTGGCTTTCTTGGAATGAGGCAATGACTGGAGACTTGCTTGCTGAACTTGCCATTACCGAATTATGCTTTCATCCTCATTGAATTATTGACCAGCTGCTCCATTTCCTTTTGATTTTAAAATTATATTACGTTCACCTTTAAACCGACTGTAAATGGGCGTTGTGTTTTCGGAGTTTTAAGTTTTAAGTGTGTTTCAAACATCCATCTCAGACATCTGTATCGGATGTAGGGGTGGTTGGTTTTGAAACTTGAACTCTGTTTTGGTTCCAATCGAAAATTTCCCAAAGCTCGGTTTCGGACAAAACCATACACGCCTAATCGGATGAAAGGTTATAATATCGAAACTCATGACTTCAGTCTTCTCGCACAGGCACATTACTGGAAAGTGTAGTTTTATCAATTTGGCATTGTCAAATAACAAACTCGAGACCTTGTCGCACGTGAATAAAGAGGACCATATCAAATTACAATCGGATACACTTAATCTGCTGGTCATTTTTAAGTGAAGATAAAGCAACTGTAGAATCTAGATTGTCGAAGACAGGTTTTATTAGCAATAATTCCATTGTAGCATAGTGGTACAAGAGAAGTGGAACAAATTAACTCCACCAGCCAAAGTATATGCTGCACTCATGTCCGAGCCGTGCTGGATGGTTTTGACAAAATTTGTGAATAAACCACGATTTATAATTGAAAAATTATGGTAATATAAAATATCCACTTGAGAGAAGATTGGTGGCCATGCAATGTCCAAATTGGACTGACACAATGTATAAGACTCAAGAAGATGCTTTAAGTTTGATGCCGAAACCTAGAAGAGATGGTATGTAATACTCAGCTCTTATAACACAAAAACAGATGTATTCAAACTCGCTTTCTCACTCTTGAGTTAGCTTGAACAGGATTGTCTTTCTCAAAATGCACCTTCCAGCCCCATTACTCTGTAAAGTGCTGATGCTGCTGCTCTACCCGTCACCTTTCCACTTCCCGTAGCTTCCATAGAAGTAAAGGTGCATTAAACATACTGCTCAAGATGAGTCAGTAAAACGTCAGTAACTTAGTGCTGACCGGTATGTAAGTTGACATGATTTTAGCCTTCTATACTCCATGTTGAGGAGTATGTTTTACACATTTGGCTTAATGATGAGATTGTTTAAATGTACACAACCTGTTAATGCAGTATCACATAATCCATGCACAGCATTTACACTATGATTATGATAGTTACAAACATAATGCCTCACTTACATTACAGTACGATTGAGTCTTGGCCTGGCTGGATGGAGGTCAATCAAGCAACTTCTTGGTCAATGTCTAAGGGTATCACAGGGATTGAATGTTAAAGATGTCAGGCAGAGTCTGATTGTGAGACCCTGGAGTAAAAGCTGGGCCTTTTGTACAATTTCCATCTATTCATTAATTTCATATATGGTGAAGCTTGTGGCTGCTTGATGCATCATTGCTGGGTGTGCGGCTGTGCTGCTGATGCAGTGCCCCCTGTTTGCATTAAGCTGGTACTCGTTTTGCCGACCTCGGAACGGTGACAGGCTGAGTCACCCCACCTGGTGTGGGGCTCAAACTCAAGACCCCAACGACTTAAGCCAGTCATCTTGACTGTTAAGCCAACACCAGGCTTATTTCCACCTGTTGTAACCAGAACTATGACTGTACGATCAGAGATTCTCAACTAAAAGAAACTGAGGTTGCAACCTTGACAGTTACATATGATTTAATATACAGGTAGTAGGATTAGCATCCACCACTCATGCAAATTGTTGTCATACTTTTAAAAAAAAAAACTCTGGGATGTATCACTGTGTATATATACAATTTTATTTATATATACATATATATATATATATATATATATATATATATATATATATATATATATATATATATATATATATATATGTGAATGCTTACCATTGCATGGAAACCATTCCCATAAATATATCCCCGATTAATTACCACATGTAGTGGATACACTATGCTTCCCCACTGATGGACCGCTGGTAGTGTATACCTGTTGCTGTATTTGAGCCTGGGGAGCTACTGAAATCGATCTATCAGGGTTCTTCACAACATCTTTTATCTTTCTTCCTATCTCTCTCACATCTCTCTTCAGTCTTTCACACTTCTTTCTACTTTTTCATATTTCTCTTTATTTGTGCTAATTCTTGCTTTTTCTTCTTTTTTCTTTTTTTCTCCATGTTCCTCTCTTTTATCTCTTTTACAATAATTTCTCTTTTTCTTGATCTTCCTGTCTACGGAGAAGTGAATTCTTGCAAATTGTTTTGTAAGGCTCACTTGACTATGCCTGGATGGGTTTGAAAATAGAGGAATTGCAGCTGAAACCCAAATCATATCTCAGGTAGTCCTGATGATTCTATATTTGCTCATTGCTTATTCGGTTTCTTTTTGATAACCTCAATGAAACAGAAGACCAAATACTGCATTGGAATCATCAAAAGGAACCAGAACAAGTAAAGAGCAAATATGGATTCATCAGGAGGAACCCGGATAGGATTCGGGTTTCAGCCACTACTCCACTTCCCCCAAAACCCCTTCTGGCGCAGCCATCAGGACTTGATATATTTATGGGAAAGAAAACTTTCTGCAAGAATTCACTTATCTGAGACAGGTAGATAAAGAAAGAGAAATAAAGAGTAAAAGAGATAAAAGAAAAGAAAAAGCAATAATTAGAATGAATAAAGGGAAATATGAAAAAGTAGAAAGAAATATGAAGGGAGCAATGAACAAAGATGTCACGAAGAACCCGGATAGACAGATTTCAGCAGTTACTCCCGAGGCTCAAATGCAGAAACAGTGTTGGTCTTTTGGACACCAATGCAGGATTTGGTCTTTCATTTGAGTACTAAATGACAGCTCTTTCTTTACCACAATGAAATGTAACAGTCATGACATCGAATGATGCAACTGTCTGATGTGATCTTCCGTTGGAGGGTCGTCACAAAACTTCTTACAAACAAGACTGCTGCTGCAGTCGTTTTCGACCAGAATTATAATGTCACAAGATTGATTAACTCCATTCATCCATATGAAAATTAAATATCTGGCCAGGTAAGTGGCTGACAGGTCCACTGTTGGAAAATATATCGTAAGATATTTAATTACCACATCGCAGACTGGCCAGCTGGCTTTGTGTCTCCTTTGAAGAGCATACTTCACAATGCAGTCCCACTTCTGATATCCAATCCTTGTGATACCCTGTTGGAGAGTTTCAAAACCATGTAATCGATGAAAGCCAAATCGGAGTCACTAGTAACCCTTCACTTATCTTGAGCAGCATATAGTAATCCCTCCTGTCCCGCTCCCCTTTAATGCCCTCCTCCCATCCTCCTCATGCTCACTTCAACTCCCTCTTTGCTAAACTGTGCATGTCATATAGTTCCACTGAACCTTTAACAAGGATCACATTTGTGTCGGAGCCACAATATATCGATCTTGGGCACAGTCAATCTTGAGCTTGAGCCTAGGCCAAATACTTTTCCAACACAAACAATTACCAGATGATTTTTGGCCTCATTGGCTGGTTTTATTTTGTGTACGCATACTTAATGTCACCTTTGTGTTTCACCAACCACAACTGTGCAGACATCAGGACAGTAGTTTAAGTTGTATTTAAACCCACGTGGATTCCTACCTGATACCCGTATGAATTATCAGCAAACCTTCCATCAAATGAACCATCATAGTGTTGCTGCACTCCTAATGACTCATGGGATTCCGATTAACATTGAGCGAACCAGGCCAGATGCCTGCCCAGAGTTAACGATCTCGAGGTCGATGATATTTGATGAGATAATAATGATCGATATTATTATATCTGTCGGCTAGCGTGAAGCCCGTGTGGACTTGTTTTGGCTGTGATTATTGTATTTGATTAAGGAAAATGTTGAATATGTAATACAGATCTTCTGCACTTGTATCTGAATTAGCCATTTTCGTTGAGTAATTGAGTTATTAATCTAGACCTCTGAGTTATCACCTGTACATGGAACTCTCATCTCGTTCGGTAATTGTATAGGATGTCAGGTTTTAGTTTGCTTCTGCTTTGGTGTTATTGTTATTATCATATCTCAGTTAACTAGAAGACTTCTCGAATTGTTTAGTCTAGCTCCATGTGATGCCTCCTTATGAATACAAGTAACCAATTTCTTAGTCCATTGTCATTAATATGACCCTAATTAGAATGTGCTTAAAGACGGTGTTCCTTCTCCTTTCCACCTTTTCTCCACCCTCGACCCCTTCCCAATCCTTTATTTTAGTTTTTGTTACCCTATGACCTTCTGTTTCCCTATACCCTATGACCAATTATTCAAGTAGGTATGATAAAGGAACTTCATTTTATTATTTCCTCCTTTTCCTCATCCACTTTTCCACCAAGTTCCTTTGGCATACTCCTCTTTTCTTTCTTGAAATTTGTTTCATTTCCTCTTTGTTTTCTCATCTTCCTGGCCGTATCTCATATGCATGGTAATGTAGTCTGCCACCTGTTAGCTGATCGCAAACAAACCTGACGCTGACTAGTTTGTCCAACTTAAAAAAAAATTAAACCCCTCAAAACAAGGCCTTCTGAATCCAGACCTCTTGTCACCATCCAACAAGATCATCAACATGTAAGACTCTTGATGGTAGATCATAATTGGACAGCACAGTGAATTCCATCTTTTTTATTTATTTCCCAACCCACGCGTTAACGTAACCGGAAAGACAACTAACGGCTTTCAAATGGCTTTGAAACGGCTATGGTTTTCCTGCAGCTTGTATTTTAAACCTATTTTCAGTTTGGACTTCATACTGTCTTTATGAGGGGAAAAAGGCATAACAATTCCCATCAGGACATTCTCCTAACTTTCATAAGATGATATTTTTATCCTTACGACATGGTATATTTAATTATTTACTTTATACTGTGCCGTGAGCACCCCTCGGGATGCCCACAGGGTGTAGGCAGCCAACATTTCACCGTGTCTGTAAGTCTACAAGTGATGAAGCCATGGCGAACCCTGTTTCGTAGTGTGGGAATGTGACATTTATGTTTTTATTGCCGGTTATGAGATGGCGAGGGGGCTGTTCGATTGCACCTTGCTCACCAGAGGGCCCCGCGGTTTATTTCACAATGCCATGCCATATGTACTGCAGCAATAAATGATAACATCCCAGACCCAAGACTTCAAGAAGTGTAAGCAGTCGGAAATCACCTGGTGCTGACAACTATTCACGTCAGCTCAACAGAGCTCTCATGCTATGACTGCAACGATGGACACCCCAGCAAAAATACAGCAATGCAACTGATCGCTGGCACTGAGGGAAGAAGGTAGCAGGTGGTTTTGACGCTTCAGTGGTGTCCATATCAGGAAGGACAGTCGTGAACCGGCACTAGTTCTCTGGATATTCGAACAGCCGGCCTCCATTACCACCCTTATTAACCCTGTGACGCATGGTAGGAGTAATTTTGACCTTATGGTTGTTGTTTTCTTCTTCTTTTATCCTCAGATATCAATCTTTTAAATCTGCCCTTCCAGGTTATCCTCAAGTGGATGTTTATAAAGGAATATGGTAGTTTCAAATAAATAGACCAACATCAGTTTCACTTTCACTATTAACCCCAATGTGTACATGATAAGGGTCCTATTGACCCCCATGTTGTTATTTTACTTGTTTTCTTCAAGAATATCAGCCTTTTTGTTATTCCCTTCTCGGTTATTGATCCAAAATGGGAACTTATAAAGTGATATTATTTTTGTCCATTTTTAAAATTACTTTTTTGCCATTTCACCATGTGCTTATGATGTTCACTTTGGAGTTTACAACAAGTGAGCAGCAAAGGAATGTTGCAAAGAAGCTGTTGCATACATAAGCCTCCTTCAGAGGGTTAGGTTAAATGTGATGAGCTACTCTGGCTTCAGGAACAGGATTCACACAGCATGTGGTACAAGTAAACAAAGGTACCTACCTCCACCATCACCCACAAAGATGATGCCAAAAATGAGATCATCTCAAGGGCTGTTGATTGGTGAAACATCAAGTTCAAGAATATTGATTATTAGATGGTCTTCGGCAGTCTCATATAAATGCATTGATCCACTGCAGTCCGCCAGAGGTTGGTAATCATTCGAGAGCGATATGTGGTTGAAGAAGAGATTCGGTACACATCCCATGTATAGCCAAGCTGTTTGCTCATCGAAATGTGGATTAAAAAGGAATGTTACAAGAGGGAACTACTTTCCAAAAACGAATAAGGTTGTCATCCCATTGAACACACTGCACCACGATGCCGTTTGTGGATACAAGTGGCAAGAAGAAGCTAGGCATCACCACATGTTACAATCAAACCAAAGGAGGAGTTAATTTCATTGATCAAACGATTCAAACCTATTTCTGCAAAAGACAGATAGGATTACGACCAGTTATAATTCAGACAATGTCATGGACATCGGTCGGTGCATCGGATGCTCAACTTGTGTTGTGCAGACTACCACTCTTGAGTGTTGCACAACAGGTGTTTGTTTTTGACGGACCTAGTCAATGAAATTTGTGACACTGCACACGACATACAGGGCTAGAAACCCAAAACTTCATCACATTGTGCTATCAGCAATAGTACTTAATATCGTTGTTCTTTGGAAGCACATCACCCCCTATTCAACAACCTGCAGGAAAGACATGCTCGATATGCTCACACAGAAACGGACGAAAGTGTGCAGAACTCGATATCAAGTGTGGAAGTAATGTTTGCAAGGAATATAGTTTTGCAGCTACCGTGCAACAGGTGTAACCCATAGAATGCAGGTGTCAAATCGTTAAAAGAAGCGAACTTTTCTGTACGACACAATATAAAATGTAGGCGTTTAATCCAAAACATGAATTGATTTTCTAAAATTTTCAGTCGTTATTGCATGTTTGTCAATATTTTCTTCCTTACAAAATACTGTCAAAATCATTAAAAGAAAGAAACTGCCATTTAATTCATTTTTCAATCTTTTATTATTGTTATTATTCAAAGCCGATGTGAAAAGTACAGGAGGCGGTATTGACCTCAATGTGTCGCATAAGTCGAAGCAACTATTTGTCCAAGGGTTAAAACATGCCTAGCCCTCCTGCAGAGCTTACATGATGAAATACAAAGAGCAAGCTTATCTTTGTTCCTCTGGCTCTTGTGAGGGTTTTTTTTAATTTTTGTTAAAGAGGAAATGTGCATCTCTTTGTTTGTACAATTTAGCTTAGCTAGCCAGATTCTGCAGCTGTTTTTTTTTGTGCACAGAGTCCAGAATAGCTTCAAGGCCTGTAACATGTATAAATTAGGTGCACACAAAGCAAACAAGCAAAAATAAACTTAGTGGAATTCATTGTCGTTTGTCTTGATTATTTTCTGTTCTCTTTTGGGTTTATCCTCTATTGTTTGGGTTTCATTGCCTGGTTTATCCTGCAGGCGGACACAGGTAATGGAATGAGTGAACTGAAAAAAAAGAGGAGAAAGGAGAGGCAAATAAACAAAGTAACTTATAAGTAAACTAGCAGAGTCTACCCGTCGCTTCGCTGATGGACTAATTAATCGTACTGTTTGCCTAAAATTGCTATCTCAGTCACTTTGGCATCACTTTGAAGACTCAAAACAGCCTCTGAGACCGCTGACACATAGCCCATGTTACTTGCCTCACAAAGTTGTATCTATATCATGGAGTTGAGCTTGTAGCTTCCACCTACTCTCACCCCCCCCCTCATCCTGGCCGCACGTAACTTGCTGCTCGAAATGTTTCCCTCACACGATGTCCCCGGCTCCCTCTGGTTATTATTTTTTCCCACTTTGGCAACCCCTCCATTTTGGGCAAGAAGAAGAAGGAAAAAGGAAGACAAATTTACCCGTGCATAGAGTGAATGGAAGGAGGACAAATTCCCCCGTGCAGTGAGTGCTTTAACCTCAGCATTGCCCAGGTAAAAAAAAGGGATTGTAATACCCTTTGCCACCACCATGAGGTGGCACTACACGGTACACATTTACGTAGAGAATTTATGCCCGCAATGCCCCCCCCAACAAATCCCCCCACCACGGGGTTGCAGCCATATCACCTCTATTACTGCCCACCCCCACCCACACCCCCCATACAAAACTGATTGTACCCCGAGTTTGGAGTATAAAACTTAAAAGATGTGGCCATGCATAAGGAACAAAACAAAGCCACGAGAGAGAGAGAGAGAGAGAGAGAGAGAGAGAGAGAGAGAGAGAGAGAGAGAGAGAGAGAGAGAGAGAGAGAGAGAGAGACAATGGTTAATATAGATATATGATAGGTAGGGATGTAGAATTGTGTGAGGTGGTTGTGTACTGCTAACTTAAAGCCTGGTAGAGAAGAGCGAAGGTGTTTCCATGAGTGGGAGAAAAAGGAACAAAGGATTGGTGTGGTCATGAGCAGTGAGATTGGATTTTGGAATGCTAACAATGAAAGGATTAGTGAAAAACACACGTGTCTTAGAGAGCTGGGGAGGTCTGAAAGAATAGAGAGAGAGAGAGAGAGAGAGAGAGAGAGAGAGAGAGAGAGAGAGAGAGAGAGAGAGAGAGAGAGAGAGAGAGAGAGAGAGAGAGAGAGGAGATACCTGAAGAGGCAGTGGAATACAGAGGCCTCCGACATAGCTGCAATCAGAGAGCAGTAGCCTCGTGTTTCTGCCTATTTGTGAGAGATACCTTGATGTTGAGAGATTTGGATTACATACCATCCCGAGAGACAGGTGCGAAGCGGCAGCACCTGTCCAAAGGGGAAAGAAGTGCTCCATTGAGCTGCAGGCTAAAGTCTTGTAGGCTATGAGTAATCCAGTTCTACCAAGGAATAACTGGGCATTGTGGATAAAATAAAAGCCAATGCTGGCTTCAGAGGCTAGCTTTGATATATGATCTACTCAGGAGAGAGTGTTTGATGGTGAGATCCAAAATTTCAAGGAATTGAACATATTCCACTGTTTGATAAAGAAAATATATATATTCTACATATTATCCTTTGGGAAAAAGAAGGAGGGAATACTTGAGATTGGCGTGGATTTAATGAGATGTTGCCAGTGCCAGACCAGAATCTAGTCCCTTCCACATCAGCAGAACGGAAATCAGCTGCTGCCAGCCTGCTTTTGGGTAGACTTTCCACATTGTGCAATGTGGAATCTTCTTTAAAGAGGTAAAGAGTGTTTTATTGGGCAGTTAAAGAGGTGTTTTACCAATACTAGGAACAAAATTGAGTCAAGATGCTGCTTCCACAAGAGGAAAAGATAAAAGGATACCATTGAGATCTACTTGCTGATTGCATCAGTAAAGGAAGTCAGCAAGTTGGTCTCTCATTAGTGCTTCACTATTTGTTGAACTTTATCACTCAGCCAAGATGATTTTGTAATCAGAACGGCTCAGTATAAGATTGTCGACCTGACATTTTTACCCATTACATACACTGGAATATTCGAAGATACCACGTCCAAAGGCCGACTTTTAGGAAAGCGGTCCATCCATATTCCAGATAAAGCTAAGCTTGCGATGCTGCTTGCAATTATAACCAAGGACGTGGAATCTACCATTGCAGTTGACAATATATCATTCCTTTTTTCCATCAGCCTGATCTCAGATCATAAATTTGGATTCAGACCAGGTCACGCGATCTCGGACATGCTGCTTCTGCTCTCCCAAAAGTGGATGAAGGCCCTCACTGTTAGACATGAGATCAGGACCGTCTTTCTGAACATATCACGAGCATTTGATATAGTCTGACACCGTGCCTTGATCTACAACCTCTCCGATTATAGCATCCAAGGCCTTCTCCTCTCGTGGATCACTGACAATCCTCTATTCCCATAGTTAGCATGTAGCTTTGAACGCGATACTCTCATCCACTCTCCCTGTCAAGGCCGTGGTGCCTAAAGGCAGTGTCGTGGGCCCAGTCTAGTTCCTCATCTTCATCAATGATCTTTCTGATTCCCTGGAAAATCCTGCTCGTCTCTTTGCTGATGATTCTACCCTCTGCTATATCACTTTTGATTGTTCAGACAGGCAGGCAGCAGCCTTTGGGCCTCTACACCATCTGAGCAACCCTCCTATCTACTTCTGAAACAAACTACTTGAAGAGGTGACGTCACAAAAACTTTTGGGCCTCTCCATCAGCTATGATCTTTTTTCAGCAGACCCTATATCCAAGACGACGTTCATCATGGAAGGTCTTTCTTTGGCCAATCTGAACTTTTGACAACCTACAAGACCTTCATTATTGGCAGCTTGATGGAGTAATGCTCTCCCCTTTTGGGTTGACATCCCTTCCTCACACCTTGCCCTCCTTGATGCTTTGGAAAGTAATACCCTCAAAATCATTGGAATCTCCCATGACAAAGCTGTGTCTCGGCCTGCCATTTTCACATCGCAGACAGGTTGGTGGCCTATCTGTATTCTCCGCCTCCTTTTTGGTTTTGCATCCTTTGCCCTCTCTTGGATCTGCCCCTCCCATGTTTCTGCAGGGTGCACAGTCTGCCAGTAACCCTCTTCTTGTTAAACTCCTAAAATACAGGCTCACTGCTCACCTCCACTCATTTATTCTTCTTCATCCCCAGTCTGTTCATGCCC
Source organism: Eptatretus atami (assembly GCA_035128595.1). NCBI lineage: Eukaryota > Metazoa > Chordata > Myxini > Myxiniformes > Myxinidae > Eptatretus > Eptatretus atami. The sequence goes on along the minus strand of CM068957.1, from coordinate 112,291,220 downwards.
ATTCTTCCCTCCATGGCTTCAAGAGAGCTGTTCACCATTATCTCAGGTCATCATTCATCTATACTCACTATCTCTTCTATCTGAAATGACCCCAATCCAAAGCACTCCTTTTTCCATATTATTGTGAATTCATCCCCCTCTCCCTCACCCCTTTCAGTTTGTTAGTTGTTGGTTGGTTTGTTCTTTTATTATTTTATTGTCACCATCCCCTTCCTCTTCTTGCTGTGTTTCGTTCAGCTTGTGCGCAGCTTGTTCACCCCACGTGCCCTTTTCTCCCTCCCCTTGATCTCACTCTCACATCTACTTAGCTGTTGGTGTTTCCCCCTTTCCTTTTTGTTCCCTTCCATTCTGTTCTGGCTCGTTAACGAGCCTCGATCATGTATACAAAACAATAACGTTTTATGGAATATCTCTGCCTGTATGCCAACTTCTCTTTGTTTGTACGGTCTTTCGTTCCCAGAGTGGTGGAGCTTCAGAAACATCCACCTCTCCCTTTTCTACAGAATCTAGCTCAGGCTGACCAACTGCATCTTATTGAATGCGATACAATTATCCTTTAAATATCATCATGGAAACGATTCCCTCCAATTTTCCAGCTTTGTCACCATGCACATGGGCTTTTCAACCAGTGTGTCGATAAAGGCAGCAGCTGTATCGCTGGGGACCTTTTTTTAGGGTTGCCAAAGCTTGACCCTTCAAGTATCACAAGAACTGACTGTCCTATTACTTCTGCCATTGCAAAGATAGTTTTTGTTTTGCTATTGGGAAGGCTTACCGCCAGAAAGAAATGAACATTAAAATCTATGGCACCATGTGGAATGCATTGCTATTGAAGGTGGTAACAAGAAAAAGAAAGAATAATCAGGAAATACTAAATGAGACTCAGCACACACACACACACACACACACACACACACACACACACACACACACACACACACACACACACACACACACACACACACACACACACATTATATTCCTGTTACCCTAAATGGCTGAAGATGAGAATGAGCTTGACAGTGAAATGTCACACAAAAAGCTGGTGATACATTTGCCGGTTCAACTTGGCTGCATTGAAGTGTACACCGATTTTCAAAGCCTTACCAAAGCCAGGCTTGGCCTTGCTGCTGCAGAAAAAAAGTTAATAGGGAGTCTCCATTCTTATTTATCACTTTATTTATCACTGTCACTTGGTCACAAAAGACGGGCTGCACTGTAACTGGACAGCACAAAGCGCTCACACATTCCAGAATTTCTCTGGCACAATGGAAGCGATGTCAGCTGACGTAGTGCTACATTAGCGCATAGAATCGAGAATAGGCCCGGCTCGAGAACAGGCCCCAATTCCAAATGTTTCTGCCTCCCTGAAGATTTATATTGGCATTCTGTCTTGTGATTGGTGTTCTGTGTCTGTCCAAATGACAGCGGGCTGCTACTTGTGCTCGCTACATGACTCCATTAGATAACGGATGTGATGCTTTTCTGTTCGATATAAAACTGCTTTGTGATTAGAGGTTTCTCTTACTTTCAAGGAAATGGAGGTTTGCCCTCCGATTACACTTCTTGAGGCGTCTTTGTGTCATGACTGAGAATGTGCCACCACGTTGGTCCATTCTTTAAAGTTCACGTAATAAGGTTTGGAATAAGTTTTTAAGAACATATAAATGCTTCTTTGATTATAATTTCAGAAGTTCATAGAAAAGTTTGGTTGACCATATTATAACAACGAATTTTGACAATGGAGTCTGAGTGACAAGCCTTACCCTAAAAGATGACTTCTTTGTGACTTCATCTCTTTTAACCAGGGATTATTGGAATAAATTTCCAAACTTGAGAGCCTCTCTTTTTCTTGCTGTCTCCCACGACAACAATCACCTTGATTTGCCTTCATCGTGGAAATCAGAGCAAGAATTTGGAATGCGTTCAGGGTTCCGGTGATAGCTCGCATCCTCTTCATGAGGGATACCGTGGAATCATTAACGTGAAGATTGAAATTCGGATTCAGATCCGAGAATTTTTAAAGTGATTCTTCACCATTGAGTGATCGGGCTAAATCGATATGTGGCACGATATCTCAAAAGGTTGTATACGGATTCGGATGAAACTTGGTGGATGAGTTGGTTAGGTAAAAAGAACAAGCTGATTAAATTTTCGTTCATGTCCGAATCCAGATCCAGCCTATCAGTGGGATACAAAACGTAAACTAATCAGCCTGGCAGCGGTATGCTCGCGACCAAGTGCCGTTCTAGTTTTACTTTTCACAATACCTGCCCATTCTCGACACAGGTTCAGAGTGGAGACACAACATAATGGACTAAAATGGTGACCAATGTCTAAGAATAAAACTGATATATTTTGGGGATCTTTTTCGCAAAATCAATCAGAAACCAAATTAACCTGCACAACATGATGCATGCACATTGCCAGCAATGACTTGTGAAGGGTTAAATCTGATTGCTTGCTTGGAATTGTCAGAAGTGGATGTAGCAAGTGATTTAATGCAATGAATTATGAAATAAATCACTGAAATTAGCGGGAAAATGTGAACTTGAAGGAAGCACTTTTCAATTATTCAAAGCCATTACACAAAGCAGGACATAAAGTGTTACAAGTTGGGAGTTAATGGCCAGGAATCCTGGGCTTGGAAGTGACTTTTGAAGATGTTTGAGTGATGGTTGAAAAGTAATTACTGAAGGATGGAATACCACGTTTAGACATTCACCTGTGGCATATGGAAAGGCAGGTTGAGGTTAGAGATTGAAGTACAAAGTAATTGAAGTCATAGGCATGTTCGGACCTGTGTTTCGTTGCCATGCTATTTCACATAGTAGCGCCGTCGACCAGCATTTCAGAAGGAAACAGTGGATCAAATTGATTTTCTGATTGTACTTATATCAAGTTGCTTGCTATTTATCTGTTCAACTTCAATGTTCCGGTTCGGGTTTTTTTTGCACGTGGTGGTGAAAGCTGAGCTGCTCGTTTCCACCTCACTAAAGCTGAGCTTCCCAAACCAGATTCGTCGTGTTTTATGTTATGTCATTTGTCTACGTGTTGCTGTTTTATCCCGTGCAATATTTCACGTGAATTTGTTTGTTGTTTTGTTCTCATTTCTTTCATTTTGTATTGTCAATGCCTGAACGTCCTTCCCTCGGATAGAAAGTGTATCTTGCTATCTCACTTTTATCCTGGCAAACAAATTTCCTCTTCTCACTTCAAAAAATCAGAACAAACAATTTTTTTTTTATTTTAATGCCAATATTTTTTTGAGGTGTTAAAGTTTAAAAAGCCAATCTGGCGGGTACTGCCCCTAAAAATTCCAGAAAACCTCCATGGTTATTGCGTCCTGTTGAACGTCATCACGACTACGATTGTCTCAGCATGCAAAGAATATTGGCTGCACAACTCACTTCAGACTCGTCAGAAGGTGAATTTAGTGAACAATTTTTTGATCAAGAATCCTCAGATGATGACGGGAGTCAAAATCATAATGTAAAAGCTGCTATCAGAGCTTGCATGTATGAACCCTTAGTAGAAATTGTGGATGAAGTAGTTCATGAAATACCTGGCATTCACAACAATCGGGACGACATTGAATAAAGACTCGGCAATAACAACAGGTTAGTGGTAAATCATAGAGCTAACACATGGTAAAGGTGGAGTTTAGTTGTATTTTGATGTAACACTACTCTGTAACTCGATGGTATTCATAGAACACATACCACACACAGTCTTGAGAAGGACTTAGTGTGAGCCAACTCATTTTTTTTTAATGTTTTTATTTCTTTGATCCAATATGGCAGCCAGACGACGTGACCGACGACGTCATCTTTATCAAAACACATTCCCCATAGGTAGTTGAACGATTAGTTAAATTTTGCATTGATCGGTGAAGCGGTTTCTCCTATGAAGATTTTCAAAGATTTTTTCCCTTTGATCCAATGTAGCTGCCAGACCACATGACACATGATGGTCAGTTTTACGAAAATCCTGTACAAATTTCAAGTCAATTGGATGAAAATTGAGGATTTCAGAAATTTGGCTTATGTTGGCCTCAAAAATAATTGGTAGTTGAATTTAGTGAGGTGATATGAAAATTCTGTTCAAATTTCATGGAAATTGGATGAAAATTGACAATTTTAGAAATTCGGCCTTTGTTGACCTTTTGGCCGATGTTGACCTCAAAAGAGTGACAGCTATATCACATGGTCATGTAACATGTGGTAAAGTTTAAATTTCCTCCACTGAACTGTTTTCGATGTACGCTCTTAACAAGACACGATGTACGTACGTACGTACGCTACCGATCGTTTAACCCTGCACTCGAGAAATGTGCTCATTTAAAAGCAAAATGGTATACAATTGTCAACACCAGCGGTGTGACTTATTACCATACTGGATGGGACTCTCCTTACAATGTACGTGCACATGTACGTGTAGTAAGAGTGGTGTACAACGGGTTGATTAAAACCAATTGAACATAACTGTATAGTGTACAACTGCCGGGGCGACAGTACGCTACTTACCCTCAGTTTCTGATGCTTTTCTGGCCTTTTTCTTCTTTTCCATTAGATTAAAATTATCTCTAATCTTCGTGGGGATGGCGTCGGCTTTCATTCACTTCAATTTTTTTTTTAGTTGATGATGCATTATGGTGTTTGTATGTGTACAGTGTATGAAGGCTGCACCCCCACCTATTTGTGCTTCCCCCTGATCACCACACCCCCTAAAAGCTTCCCCTCACCCCACCCTCTAAAACCTTAACCCACACCCCACACACACACACAATCCTTCCCCCTACACCCCACACTCAAACCTTCTCCCACAACCCACACACTCAAGACTTCCCCCACAACACACACACACTCAAACTTTCCCCACACCCCACACACTCAAACCCTCACCCACACCCCACACACTCAAACCCTCACCCACCCCTCACACACTCAAACCCTTACCCACACCCAAACTTTCCCCTGCACCCCAAACACTCAAACCCTCACTCGCACCCCACATACGTAAACCTTCCCCCGCACCCCACATACTCAAACTTTCTCCACCCTCCCCTCCCCCCCCCCCACACACACTCAAACCTCCCCTGCTCCACACACACTCAAATGTTCCCTCTCACACCCCCACAAAGCCTCACCTTGCCCCCACAAAGCCTCCCTCCCCCATCCTACACCATCCCAATGCCTCCTCCCCCCTCTATAACTGTGTGGAGCTGAAACATCCAAGGTCTCTGCTCTAACCTGATGTATCTCTGAATGCATTCTGCTGCCGAAAAACCAGACATCATCTGTTTAACAGAATCCTTCATCCCCCAGGACGTCCATGACTCCTTAGTGTCTCTCCCAGGTTAATGTCTCCTCCGAGTTGATAAGACTGATCCACGCCCCAGTGGCGGAGTTGCACTTTACATAAATAACTCAATTTCTCACTTCCTTTGCACTGATCTTACACCTCCCAACCCCAAGGAGTACTTCTGGCTGTGACTTCCCCTCCACTCCCAACTCTGTGTGTTGTACCATCCTCATAACTGTGACGACTCCATCTACATTGCTCTCTCAGACCACATGGACAAAGTTTTAACCACTCACACAACTCTCTCTTCCTCATATGTGGTGGTTTCAATTGTCACCATGCAACATGATTGGTTGTTGGTACCTCTCTCACCAGCCATGCCACTTCAGCAAAGGACTTCTGTAACTCCATGGGACTGACACCATCTGTGAACTTTCCAACCTGGATTTCTCCCAGTTGCAAATCCTCCCTTCTGGAATTGGTGATGGCTAACTTTCCTGCAAATGACTCCTGCTGTTCCTTTGCTCCAATTGGGTCATCTGATCATATGCTTGTGAAAATCAACATTTCTCTGCCTATTCACATTTCTCTTTCGCTGGCATTTCACTCAAGCAGATTGCCAGAGACTGCAAGCAGCCACCTCTCTTTAGGACTGGTTTTCCATACCTACTTCCCCTGAAATTAACTCAGCCTGGGAATTATTTTACAGAAACCTGCTCTCTCTCTCTCATGCACAGATCCATCCCATCTCATTTTCAGTTATCAAACCCTTCTTCCCACCCATGGAACATTTAATCCTGCGGTAAGGCAGTTGCTCTGGAACAACTTGCATTCTCTTCCTCGAAGGCTAATCAAACTGAAGGCAATCTCAGTGCATTCCAAAAGGTCTGCAACAAGTCCACTCTCAGGAGAGCCAGAAAACAACATCTGTCCAACCTCAAGAATGAACTTTTAACCTTGTTTCCCTCCTAAATAACCTGTTGGTGTCTTGTTCTGTCTGTCTTGGGGTATGCTCCCCTTCCATCCCTTCCTTCCCTTCAATTTCCACCACAGCCAACTCCACTCGTGAGAAGGCTGAATGTCTCAGTTCTGTGTTTGCTTCCAAATCTTGTGTCTCCAACTCCTCATTCTCGGTCCCCATCTTTCCCTGTCATACCCAACTGCTCCTTGACTCTGTGTCTTTTGTACCTGAGAATGTGGAGAAGGATCTTTCAACCCTCGACTCTGACTCTGCTACTGGACCGAATGGCATCAGTTCCCATGTCCTAAAAACCTGCTCTGCTAATCTTGCCCATCCTCTGTTTGCCCTTTTCACCTTGTCATTTGTGTGAGGTCATCTTCTATCTGCTTGGAAATCAGCCAATATCTCTGCATTACATAAAAAGGTGCTAAAACTGATCCCCTTAACTACACACCTATCAGCCCACTTCCAATCATCAGCAAGGTCATGGAATCCATTATCACAGTTGATATGAAATCCTGCCTTTTCTCCAGCAAACTCATCTCACATTACCAATTTGGTTTCAGACCAGGTCACTCCTTGCTGCTTCAACTCACACAGCAATGAATGGAGGCCCTCAATGTCAGACATGACATCAGGGCCGTCTCTCTGGACATATCTCGTGATTTTGATACAATCTGGAATCCTGCATTACTCTCCAAACTCTCTGCCTGTGGCATCCAAGGCCAACTCCGCACATGGCTTACTAACTGACTTACTCAACCCTTGTAGCCAATGTGTGGCACTCAACGGATTCTTTCATCGCTTCTCCCTGTCAAGGCTGGAGTGCCCCAAGGCACTGTTCTGGACCCAGTCCTATTCCTGATCTTCATCAATGATCTCTCTGACTCTCTGGAAAATCCTCTTTATCTATTTGCTGATGATACTACCCTCTGCCCTGACATCCCTCATCCTTCAGATAGGCAGGCTGCTGCCTCTTCCCTCTCTTCAGACCTTGAAAATAATCAGAAACTGGTCAAACACTTGGAATATGTCTTTCAAGCCTCACAAATCTCACACTCTCACTATCTCTCCAAAAGGACTGTCTGTCAAACACTCTGATCTACTTTATAACGATCCTCTTGAGGAAGTTCAGTAATTCAAACTCCTGGATCTCACGATCAGCCATGATCTTTCTGTCACTTCTAAGTTGGCCTCTAAAACCAGTCGCTGACTGGGCATTCTCAATCATGTAAAATCATTCCTTGGCACACCTGAACTATTATCCAGCTACAATGCATCCATCCACAGCTTAATGGATATGACTCTCCACCCTGAGCTGGTACTTTTGCCTTACACCTTGCTTAGCTTGATACCGTGAAAACTAAGGCCTGCGAGATTATTATAATCTCCCACGATGAAGCTGAGTGTTTCACATCACATACAGGTCACTGGTCTCTAACTTTATCTCATGCCTCCTTTCTGCTTTTACACCCTCTGCTCTTTCCATTCTCTGTGTCCCCACCCCCCACATGGCTGGCTGTTTCTGCAGGGCTGCCTGCGACACCCTTCTGGGGAAACTCCCAAAATCGAGAATCACTGCTCACCTCCACTCATTTATTTATTTTTTTCTCCTGCCTGTGGAATCAACTTCTGCAGTCTCTTCAATCTCATTCTTTCCTCCAGTGTTTAGAGAGAGAGAGAGAGAGAGAGCTCTTCATCACCATTTCAGATCACCCCCCATCCAAAACGACGTTCCCTTCTCTCCCGTTAACTCTCCCCAAGCCCAACTCTTTCCAAGTTTCCAGTTTTTTCCTTCCTGAAAGTATGTGGCTGTATCCATCGTGGTTACCCCCGGTGTCCTCCCCTCACCCTCATTCTTGCCCACATCCATTATTCCTCCAACTCTCCTTCTATTTTGTCCCTCATCCCTGCTGTTGGTGTGTTTCTCCCCTCTCTTTCTCCTGCTGCTTTTGTTCTGTTACATCCTGATCCATTCCATGAGTCTCGACATTGTATCCCCAAAAACACATGGCCCATTATTTTCTAGTTTCTGTAATCAGACTCCTCGTACTCTTGTGAATTTTTCCAATTTTGTCTCTCCATCCAATCTTCGGTCTTCTTCTGATTCATCCATGTCCTTCTGTAGGTTTTGAGGCCATAATTGTCCATGAGTTGTCCGATTTTCTTGTTTTAGACCTGGCCTAGTTCCATTTCAGTTTTTTTTATGCTTCCGCACCAAGGGTGCCGGAGGCATTATGTTTCTGGGTTGTCCATCCATCCGTCCGTCCGTTTGTCCATCCGGATTTTCGTTTACGCAATAACTCAAGAATCAAATTGTAGAATTTCATCAAACTTGGTAAAAGGGTAAACTAAGAGAGGGCAATTAAGTGATTAGATTTTGGGCCAGATGTGATAAAGGTCAAGGGTCAAAGGTCAAGGTCAAACTCTGAAATTTTACTGCTTCCGCCCTAACTCAAGAAATATTGGACAGAATTTCATCAAACTTGGTACAAAGGTAAAGTTATACAGGCAATTAACTGATTAGATTTTGGGCCAGATATGATAAAGGTCAAGGGTCAAATATGTCAATACTCAAGTGTTTGTGTGGGAGAGCGGAAGCATACCCGTCGACTGCGCGCAGTCAAATTACTCTAGTTTTAATTATTGTGACCAAATGGTTATGTAATTTATCGTTTTCATTCTGATACATTGGCTCCTCTTCTTATCTGTTTTGTTATTCTGAGATAAAATCTTTCTGTGGTTCTTTCCACGGTGATCAGTTTTTGTTCCATCTCCTCCGTAAGAGATCACATTTCGCTGCCAGACGTCATCACTATTATTAAGCATTGGTTGTAACCTTCCTTTTTCAGACACAACTTTCCAAATGCTGCCCATCCTGCTCTCGTACATCTCTTCACTTCTTCTCAGTGATCCGTATCTGTTTTTTTAAGAATTGGCCGATGTAAGTGTAATCAGTGGTTTCTTCAATTTTGCAATGATCAATTTGATTTTTAGTCACTTTCCAAGTGCTTCAGTGTTGTTTGGAATTTAAACTAGAGTAATTCGACTGCGTGCAGTCGACGGGTATGCCTCCGCTCTCCCACACAAACACTTGAGTATTGACATATTTGACCCTTGACCTTTATCATATCTGGCCCAAAATCTAATCAGTTAATTGCCCTGTCAAACTTTACCTTTGTACCAAGTTTGATGAAATTCTATAATTTGCTTCTTCAGTTATCACATAAACGAAAATCCGGACAGACGGATTGACAACCCCAAAACATAATGCCTCTGGCACCCTTGGTGCGGAGGCATAACAATGTCTGGGTATCCTAAGGTTGTTTGGTCTTTCTCTGTCAGCATTAATTATTTTACTATACAATACTCGGGGGTTGGGGTAGGGGTACTGGCACTGCCCGGCTGGGAGAGCTTTTCTTGGTGGTGGTATTAGGACATGTTGGACATTGTAAGGCGATGGAGTTATTGGCCTCATGGTGGTTACCTTTTGCCTGCAGACCAGTGGCAGCACTGCCTGACCACACATTCAAATATACACTTTATAGCGGCCTCAAAACGGATGGCAAGGCCAACACGTGGTAGCTTATAACCTTACCCAGATTCTGAAGTACCTGCTCCTAAAATTTGGGGGCTCTCGATGCTACATTTTAGTCGTGAAAGAGTAACGTACAAACGCACAAGCAAACACACAAACAAACACAAAAATACTTGAAAATATTGATATTACTTTCCAATTAAGCTGATGAAACACACTTTTTAGGCATGTGATGAACATTTTGGAATGCCTGATTCTCGACTACCGATACAGATGCTGGAGTGGACTCCAGAGGGAAGTTGGGGAAGTGGGTGCCCAAAGTGAATGCTGCATTGTTTGATGGCTGCAGATACAGCAAACACAGGTTTGAGTGTTGCAGCCTTGCCGATGGCTCATCACAACCACTGAAATTGGTGATAATCTGCTCTGCCTTGTTATAGACAGCATTTCTGGAATTTATCATTTATTAAAGATTAAATTTATTTTCAACTGCGCATTGTCTTTATTGAGCTTTAATTTAAATTTGAGTCCCGACCCTGAGTCAAATAAAAGAGGAGAAAAGTTCAGAAATTGGACATAATTCCTATTTTACATTTTACATCAAAGATATTGCAGTCAATTTCAACAGGCAGCAGAATTTTATGACACAAGAGATCTGTTAAAAATCAAAACATTTGTTGATTCAAGTGTTACTAAAATAGCAACACTAGCAGCTAGCTTATGTGCTCACAATTGAAATGACATTTTCATACTGTTTATTCTTGAATAGCTTGTCACACTCATTGTTGTAGGCAAAGAAAGTGCTCCAAAGTAACTGAGTTGGCAGTGTGACAGGTTTGAGCTGCCAATTCTGCTGTTGAATTCACTGTTGTGTTTTAGCCCATAAGCTACATGTACCCCTTTTACACATGCCCTTGGCCAGCCTTGGACTGCCTGAGCCCTCTTGTTCCAAAAGCATGTCTGCTTGCATTACAATACTGACCAACTGGAGTGTCAATGTCTACAGTGGAGCCAATTATCACAAAAAGTGTTCTCCCTGCAGGACAGGGGTCATGCAACATCGCGTTAACCCTTTGTTGGAGCCAAACAATGTTGGGACAAGGCAAAATTGTTTTGGCAGTGATGTTACTTGTAAACACAGCATCTGTTTGGTCATTTTCATTATTTTTTCAAAAGAGGAGGAACAACATTCGTTTTTCTGTAGGGGGTGAAAATGTTACCACCAAGCACATTAAGGAATATTAGCACATTATCGGGAGGTGATTGCGTCAACCCCCCCCCCCCGCTCCCGCCCCGACAGTCAAAACACACCACACACATACACACAAACACACACTTATACTGTGAGTAACTCACACATGCAATTCTGGACAACTCAACCAAAATCCTCAGCCTCCCTTTCCCAAATCTGTGCCCACTTTTGCTCCCCTCCCCCCAACCCAACTCCTCACCTTTCTCCTCAAACTCTACGGCATTGATCCCACCCCATACTCAGCTGTTCAGACCCCCCACACTTACCCCCCACCTAAAGTTCTCAACCCTCCCTCCCCCCTTTCCAAAGTTGTCCCATTTTTACTTCGCCCTCCTCCTGCTATAAAAGCAAACGGGAATTCCCACGTTGAAACAGTGGAATATGTAACTTTTTCTGCTTCCCAATCATCGTATTACTGAGTTTCATAGAAACCTATAAAACTTTTAAGACAAAACAGTCAGAAATAATAGCAAACCTGCATAACCTCCACAGTAAAAGTGCTGCTTTAGAAAAAGGTACTAAAGGTTAATTATAGTGTTCCAAAGAGTAATTCTAAAGGGTAATTCTAAAGGGTAATTCTAAAGTGTAATTCTAAAGGGTAATTCTGAAGTGTTTTAAAGGGTAATTCTAAAGTGTTTAAAAGGTAATTCTGAACTGTTTTAAAGGGTAATTCTAAAGGGTTATTCTAAATGGTGATTCTAAAGTGTTTTAAAGGGTAATTCTAAAGTGTTCTAAATGGTGATTCTAAAGTGTTTTAAAGGGTAATTATAAAGTGTTCTAAA
>CM068957.1:112264091-112278533 GCA_035128595.1 Eptatretus atami | reverse complement strand
AAAGTGTTCTAAAGGGTAATTCTAAGGGGAAATTCTAAAGTGTTCTAAAGGGTAATTCTAAAGTGTTTTAAAGGGTAATTCTAAAGTGTTTTATAGGATAATTCTAAAGTGTTCTAAAGGGTAACTATAAAGTGTTCTAAAGCGTAATTCTAAAGTGCTCTAAAGGGTAATTCAAAAGTGTTTTATAGGGTAATTCTAAGTTCTAGAAGAACTGTTTTTGGGATCATTCTGAAGGTGTTTATAGGATTTTAAAGGTGGTTCTAAAGGGTTATTCAAAAGTGGTTTTTAAAGGGTTAAGTTCTAAAGTGGTTTTAATAGGGGTATTCTAACTGTGTTAAAAGGTATATCTAAAGTGTTTTAAAAAGGGTAATTCTATCAAGTTTTTAAGGGTAATCTGAACTGTTTCTCAACCGGCCTTTAAGTTCGAGTATTGGTGCTGACAATCGCGTTGCATCATATTTTTTAGCTTAGTGCAATCTGTTGATACCTGTGTTTCAGTATGGTTGTAATCTAAGGGTGTGTCGAAAGTCGGTCTATTTCTAGAAAGCCGTTCTAACGGAGTTTGGGTATTCCTTAAGTCATGCGGCTTGTACTACTTATCCTAAATGTGTTCTATCATTGGGTAATTCTAAAGGTTTTATAGCGCATTTACACTTTAAGTGTTCATAAAGGGTCCTTATTACTGTAAAGTTTCGATTCCTACTCAGGTTATTCTGTTTATGATCGTTGTTCATATAGGTGTGACATTAATTGTTCTTATAAGTCTTGTTTAATTCTTTTCAAAGTGTTATTATAGGATATGTGTTCTAAGTGTCTTCTATTAGGGTTAATTCAAAAGTGTCTTTGATAAAGGGTAATCTGTATTTCTTCAACTGACAAATTTGTGTGTTTTACTCAAGGTCGTAGTTTCCTTAACTTGGTTTCTTTTTAGAACGGTGTTTATATGTTTACTCAGTGTTTTTGCAAAGTGCGGTAAGTTGGTATTCCTTGCAGTAGTTAAGACGAGTATTCTCTATTCTTACATAGTGTTCATTTTTAAAGGGTAATCTGTTTAACGTGTTACACAAGGGCTATTCCATTGTGTCTTAAATAAGGTTACTTTATATAATGAGCGGTTATTGTAAATGGGGATCTTGAAGAGTGTCTGCTTTTCAGAGTGGTTAATTCGAATTGTGTACAGCTGGTGTTGTTAGAGTTAAGTTGTCAGATTCTCTCGAATGTTTGTTCTAAGGTAAGTTTCTATACGGCGAAATTCTACAAAGCATTCCTTCAAGCAAGGGTATTCTACAGTGTTCCAGAATCGGTATATGTTATAGAAAGTGGTAACATTTTCGCTTGTCAATAGTGCTTTCTTTTACATACACGGCAGAACTCCTGAAATGTTTGGTATTGGTCCTTACGATGGTGATCATTACATTGCTTAGGGGTTTTTGTCCGATTCTGTAGACTGTTCATGCTCGTTTCTTTTGTGTGCTGCTTTCCGTGCTTTGGACAATTCGATTGGTTAAGCTCGGGTGGTGCTATGAATCCGTTCTCTTCATTTGTCGTGGGTTGCTATGAAGTGCACTCAGATTTTTCTCTTATAGTATCACAATTAAATCTTTGTCGCTTCACTCCCAGTTTTAAACCACTCGGCAACCTGTTGTTTCGGGTTAGTAAACTTGTGATTAGGGCTGAGGTCAATCCCGCTGTTGTTAATATCAGGTGGCCAAGGGGCTCCAACTAGGATCTCAGGGATGCCCACCACCCGATGTGTCTCATATACGAATGAGCGAACAACGTTGTAGTCTTCTATTTAAGGTATACATTCTCGTGAAGGGTATTCTAGTGAAATTCAGTGCATGATTTCTGAAGCGGAATTTTTTTATCAAGGTGTTCTGTATCATTCTACCATGGATTATAACAGGGCTATAATTTAACTGGCCTCGATCATTGCTCGGGGTAGTGTGGTGTGTGTTGTGTGTTTGTCTGTTGAGATGTGTGTCGGTGTGGTGTGTGTGCGTGTCAATGGTTTCAACTGTGATGTGTGTGTGTGTGTGTGTGTGGTGTGTGTCATTGTAGTGTGTCTCTCCATATCCAAACCATAAAACCTAGGAGCCTGAAACTTTGCATGCAACAAGAAAACTCCAAGCGAAGTAGCAGAAGCTATTTGTATAATAATTTTGCGTCGTGTGTTGGTTAATTAAGGCAACCATCCTTCGTAGAAGAGTATTAATGCGCTCTTATTTAATTACTGTCATAAAGGCGATCTCGGTCACCTCACTGCCTGGGCTTGAAGGCCTTCCTGGGTTCGCTGGGTATTGAAGCCCCATATTTTTTGGCCTGCTCATACCACCTCTTGAATTAGAAAGACATGTCCGCCATAACGAATTTCTTGAGGAATATAATCGATGCATAATGTTCCTCCCACCGGGAAATCATCAGCAGTTCGATCGAAAAGTGTGATTTGTTACCAAGTTCTCTGGACGATTGCACGGCGCCGAGATCTTCATGGGTGCAGTTCGTTCGTCTCGACGAGAAATAGGTAATACTTTGCCATGACAGGGTTTCCGTTAGAAATGCTTGAGTGCTTAAGTACATAATAATCTGAAGTGTATCATGTGCATTCGTTTGGTAGTCCGATCGGATGACAGACGACAGTTACTACAGCTGGTCAAGGTTCAAGATTTACAGTCCCAAACGAAGTAAGACATATGGTAGACTCTTGGAGTCGGTGTTCGAGTACCACCTTTCGGTGCGATTGCTGGCACTCGCACTCTATGTCTCTTACAAGTGCCTGGTGGCAAACTTTCATGGTTATCTTATTGGAGGTTCATAGGTTTTCTTTGTCCTCATCTCAGCTTCGTTGCATCGCGTGCTGTTTCTAATAGCATTTTGGGCATATCGGAATTTAAGCGTTTACGCGAAGGTTATTGGTTCGCCTATTCTGCCTTAGTGAGTTTCAGAAGCAAAATGTAACTGTTTAAATGCCTGATTCGGTCCGAGCAAGCCGTTTGTAGTATGAAGGTGTTTCCTAGATTCCGGGACAATTGTTTGTTTTTCCGGCCTTCAGTGCACACGCGCCCTGGCTTATGCTAAGCAGATGAGCTCGGGGCATAAATTATGCGGGTTTGCGTTGTTTCATCTACCACAAGGGCTTAAACTGTAAATACATTGATACATCACGTTTTGTTCTTTCTTTTTCTCTTGATATAGGGTTTTATGTTTCACTATTTGAGTTTGCTCGTTGTTGCAATATCATAAGTCATGCAGTTGGTTTTATGGATCAATCGTAATCTGAGCTCTCTATACCTGCCGAATCCGAAAATTTGCGATATGGTCTGTGTGTGTGTGTGTGTGTGGTGTGTGTGTTGTTTCGTCATGTTGTGGGTGGCGGGTTGTGTGTGTCATGCTGTCGGTGTTCGTTGTCGGTTCAAGCGTGTCGTTGATTTGTAACGTGTTAATTGAACTTACTATCTTATTTTTTCGTCGATGGGTTAGAATGTGGAATAGAGTCTTTCCAGGGCATGTGCAGTCAAAATATTTACATTTTGGCGTATTCATTCAGTAAGATTCTGGCAGTATGACTTCTGCAGTCCTGAAGCGCTGCATGAAAATGTTTTTTCTGTTATCGTCGAAAGTGGTATTATTCAGGCGAAGTGTCCGATTAAGGGCTTCGCTGGAGCGGTTCTTGGGTGAGACGAGGATGGAAGGCAGGGTAGGATGTTGTCTTAGCTTATGTACACTAATGGCTTCGCCCTGGGATGGTTAGTCATTGCCCTGTGAATAAGGTTCGGGAGGTTATGGATAAGCGGCGATCCGATTGACGTCGGGCCATTGGGGTTCAGTTCTTGGGGGGGAGTTCGGTGTTCTGGACTGAACCTCTCATCTGTCAAAGGATGGTACCAATCCTTGGGTCTTCGGACTAGTAAAAAACTACTACACACAATCGATTCATATTATCTTAAGTGAAATTAAACCACCAACTTCAGTCACGTCCGATGCTATTAAGGCTCACTCTAGGGAGGTCTGAGTGGTCTTACAGACTTTGAGTATGTAGCACGGGTGGGGCCACGAGGGGTAATAATTGGTCGGTGATTTATGAGGGGGGGGGGAGGGTTGCGGCTCTCTCACCCTGGACGGGGTCCTAACCGTGAGGATAATTTGTAGTTTTGTGTCGGCGAGAGACGGGAGAAGTACATTCTAGAATACTTCCTTGAAATTCAACGAACTAAGGTTACTTCTACAATGTATTTGACGCATATATCGGCAAGATTTGTTCATTCCTACGATTGAGAAAAATGTGGCTCAAGGGATTTTAGGGGGGTTGCTAAAAATAAGTAGTTTGGCGTTCGTGGGCCTATCAAATACTCATGGCACACACACAGCGACTTTGATGTACTGGCGAGCACCCCATGGTCACTCACTCGCCACGCGGACAATTGAGTGTTGTGAACTGCTAAAGTGTTCAGGGCTAAGCAGCAGTGGTGAAATAAAAATTGTCGGAGTCGGGTGTGGAGGAGGCGTTCTGTATCGATGGGTGTCACGGTGCTTGCGCCCAAAACATGGCTATTTCTTTATTCGGAGAAACTACATGCAATTCCGATGCAAAGGTATGACGGGACAGCTCTAAACCACCCGTTGGATGTACCAAGGTTGTCATCCACGGCATTAAAAAAACATCCCATACTAGGCTATTAGTATATTTGTGTCGATTTCGATATATCTAGTAAGTGATCGCCATAAGGCCTACCCAGATAAAGTTAGCTTGCCTGGTATTTCCTTATCAGCCGTACCAGGTAAGCACGTGGGTATGGCAAACCAGGGGGGCGATCAGGGGAGTTTGATTAGCCCTATGTTTAATTATCGTATGTGGAGGTTCGTCTTGTCATCATTCTCGTAGGTCGAGCTATGATGTGGTACATGAGATTTGGCATTCTTTCGGCTCTTTCAGGATTCGCGGAGCGTCAGTCTTCATTTAATTCTTCAGGTTTGTGTTTGATATTTTTTTGATTTCTGCATGCGGTTAGTTTCGGGAACTGAGCGCGCGCATATGAGAGTCGGAACTGGGTCGTCGGGGTATACTACCCAATATGCAGATGCCGATGATGTCTCGTACTCTGATGTACTTTGTTTATACTAAGTAGTGATATATTGTTTTGAGGTTGATGCTGCTGTTTTTTCGGCGCGACTGTTCACTGCTTCGGAAGGGGGTCAGAATTGTAATCCATTAGGTCATATGTGGAGTGGTTGGGGGTGGCTTCCAATGGGTTTTCTAGTGATTACTTGATGGTTGATCGTATCACATAATATTTCTGGATTGGGATGTCAAAAGTTTTTGGGGGATGGGATGTGCCAGCAGATTACTTACAAACTCTGTGTGTCGTTGTGTGTACGCTGTTTGAATGGTTTTGTTTTGTTTTGTGTGTGTTTGCTCGATTAGCATAAACATATCCAGTTCCTGTTACGGCACCACCCTCCACCCTCACTTTTCTTTCTTATTTGTTTTTCATATTCTCATGCGCTGAATTGCGTCCTCTCTGCGGATTTGGAGGGGATTCAGATCTCGGTTATTCAAGAAAAGACGAAGCTGAACGGGAAAACAGTTCCCACAATTGCTAC
Organism: Eptatretus atami; assembly: GCA_035128595.1. Classification (NCBI taxonomy): domain Eukaryota; kingdom Metazoa; phylum Chordata; class Myxini; order Myxiniformes; family Myxinidae; genus Eptatretus; species Eptatretus atami. The sequence continues at coordinate 112,272,932 of CM068957.1, read as the reverse complement.
AGTTATTCTCTCCGCTGAAGGAGCATACTCTGATAGTCTGGATTTTACAGCCACTCATTAACGATGTGTCACATATCTTGCACATAGAACAAAATGATCATCAAACTTCTCCAAGCAGCACACACAGCCCGCATCCTCAGATACCATGCGCTAGTCTCGCAAAAGGTAGATAGCAAAATCATTTGGTGAGGATAGCTCTATCACTCCCCTCCCCTCTCTCCCGGTCGATCATCTTTCGGTACACGTCTTTCCTAGTTTTAGGCCTCTCTGCCTTGTTTATAATCTCATGACACTCGGCCTGCTACTATATCCTGCAGCTCATCTCTCACTCACCGAAGCAAGAAAAGACACTCCTCTCAAGGTAACGATGCTCAGACTCACGCGCACTCTGAGTTTTTCGGCTCGGGCCCTAATGCGTCGCGTGAAGACATAACTGGATGAGCTCTGAGCAGCCCGTGCTCACGACGACCTAATACCGAAGGGTCCTGACCCGCGCCCCCTGGTGCGGCCCGCAGAATGTCGTCGCAATCCGCGTGTCCGTGGGCACCCATTGATGGAGGTAAAAGTGAGCGTAATACGGGGGTTGTCGTCCTGTCGAATCTTCTCTGTCTCAGTCAGGCAGGGAGATAAAGTTCTGCGAAATGTGTTTGATTGGATGGAATTATCTGAGGGTAGGGAGTATTAGTCTTGGTGGGTTGTGCTCTGATAGTCAGCGCGGGCAAACTGTGCAGAAGCAATGTGGCATTTTTGGCAACCGACTGCAAGGTTTTTTATAGTATCGGATGTCCAGGATTAAACGCTCGAGAGAACAATAATGAAATCAACCGATAGGCATTTGCTCGAAGTACTGGTACTCCATGGAGCCGTCCACATATGCAGAAGGCCTTAATCTACTCAGGTGGTTAACCGTTTTTCTCGGGGCACAATGAGTTCCTCTTTGGCTCGATGAAGTAAGTTTTACCGGGATCGGTTAATTTGAAAGCATCTGTCTTGTTTTAAGTGTTTAGCATACCTCAATGTGCATTCATCATACATCGATGTCTCTCGCATGCCCATTGCTCTGCTTCCGCTGTCTCTGATGCAGATTAACACTAGTCTTCATGAGGAAGATAGTTTTTCATTTCATATTATAAAGTGGAAACTTGTTCACAAAAACGAGAATGAGCACAATGTCCCCTTCCTTCATTTTGGACTCGTGAATATTGGAGCCATTACATGGTGGTCACACATATGTTATTTGGGAAATTGCCATCAAAAAATGTGGATTTTATTTTTAGCACTGAGAAACGATAATTCAAGCAAGCAAGGCTGTACCGTGGATGTGATAGCGGATGAATTTTCTCTGCTGGGTGGCATCCACTGTTTTCACGCTCTCTGAAAGTAAGACAATCATTCTTCATATTGACTAAGCTATGGATGTGTCATTGCCCTGCGCATGCGAGCGAAAGCTAGGGTGAAATAGATTGTTCACTTCTCTTACGAGTCTACAAAGTCAGTATTTGATGAGGAATAGTTTGATTCAACTGAATTGTTGAATTTTGAAACAGCATAAGAAAAAAAACCTGAAGTTTAGCACCTACTTGGCTCTGAATTTCGCCTGATCATGAGAGTAGAGAGAGTGAGCATAATATTTTTTAGTCGAGCTGCCTCTGCCTCACAGCGAAACAAAAATGAAAATCTTTCCAAACAGGAAACTTACTTATGTTAAAGGATATATAAAGGACTACAAGCAACAGGCAGCGAAGACTAAGTAATGTTCAAAAATAAGGTGGTGTAAAGACAATCTGCATATTGGAGTAAACTTCCGATTTTTCTTTGGAATTTTCTACATACCTTGGTAATCCCTTTTCATTTGAACACTTAGAACACAAATGGCCTGTTTGGGCATTTTCAATAACCCCCTTCGTTTAGCGTACTTGCTTATTTGAGTAAGTTTGCTGATTGTGCTCCTGTAATGTCTTCTAAATCTTAAGGCCGATAGACTCATTACTTCGCAACTTTTTACAAAGTGTTGCTAAACATGTGTTTGGTAACTAACACTATTAAGAATATTAGTAATATTTAGCACAGACAACTCTTTCGGTTGAAGTTGGCCAATTCAGCACATCAGGGAACAGTATTTTTATGAAGTATGCACGACTCTACGGTGCGCCTGCAAAAGTGTTCCCGCCTCCAAATGATGCCACGTTTAGATGAAATTACGAATTAATGTGGAAAAATATTTTCCAAATGAAATTTTTTTTCAGTTACTGAGAGATCAAACTAAACACTCTAGTTGATCATTAATTTTCTTTACTCACTAATTCATTTTATTTATTGTGTGTTGTGTGTGTGTGTGTCTCCATATTAACTCCCAAAGCCAGAAAGCTAGGGACCAGACACTTTCCAGGCATATGTTAGGGAGAGCTCCAATGGAAGATGCAGATGACTTGGCATAATTAGTGTGTTTGGTGTGATTAAATTAAAATCTCTTGTAACTAAGTTAACTGGCCTAATCGCCGGCTATGCCACTGGGACACTTCTCAGGGAATCTTGATCACTTCCCCTCCTCAAAAGGGGTCTTAAAGTGCATGTGTCCTCGGATGACCTTCCCTCCCTTGCTGGAGGTCTTAAGGGTCTTCCTCTCCTCGCTTTAGGGGATTTTGTTCGGCTCCGCTGCTCAACAATTGCTTGAGTTGGAACAATGTGCAATGGTTTATTCACAATGAAGTTGTCAACATGTTTTTCTTTCTTTCCGCCCTCATATATCGGTAAGCCTCGTTTGCGAACCACTGAATCGCTACATACCATCAATTTTGTTTGTGCTGTAGTTTTAAGTTAGTAGGTGAGGAGCAATTTCTATAGCTTTACCATGATGTGATTTTTCACTCGATCTACTCTCACGGTTCTAAATAAGAGCTCTATTATCATCGAAATTAAATTTGCAATTTAAGAGGATGAGGATAATGATGGAACGGTAAAGAACTCAAATGGGAATGTAATCTGAAAAGTTTAAAATCAGCTCGAGCGATGTCTTCGTTTTTGCGGTATATGCATTTCCAATAGCTTGCTATTGCTTGCCAACCAGCCGTTCCTTATCAACATTTCATTGGGAAGTGCTTAAGCCACTGCCATGTCTCTACCTCACTAAGTTGATAGTGTACAGTTCGTGTCCGTCAGGTATGTACAGTCGGCAGTAGCTACAAGGTAGACGACGTACGTGGTACATATTGTAAGTTTTGATATCGTAAGGGGCTAGTGTGTGTATGTTGTTGGTGTGGTGGCTGTGTTGTGTTGTGTGTGTGTGTGTGTGTGTTTAGTGTTTATGTGGTGGTGTTTGTTTGTTTATAAAGCTAACATATTCTCTCCTGTATACTCCCCGAGACCCACCCATCCTCTCTCTTTGTCCATCCCGCTTCCAGTCCGCCCCTCGTAATATAACCACCCCTTACTATGGTCGCCCTCCCTCTCACCCAATTCTCAATTCTCTCGTCTCTTCTCTCTCTCTCTCTCGATCTCTCCTCTCTCTCTGTCCTTCTCGCTCTTTCCTCTCTGTCGCTCATCCACTCTCTCCTTCTCTCCTCTTCTCTCTCTCTCCTCTCTCCTCTCTATCTCTCTCTTGCTCTCTCTCCTCTCTCTTCTCTCTCTCTCCTCCAGACATCTGATGGTGGTTATGTCCATAAGTAGGTTCTCTCTGGACTCTGTGATGTTGATTATCTTAGTACATGTGGGTTCATGTGGCCAGATGGTGGTTAACTCTGGCATTGTGGTTTAAAGGTCGGACAGTGGGTATGTTATGTTGGACGGGGGTTTTTCCGGATGTGGTATTCCAGAGTGTCGATGGTGGTTAGTCCGTAGGGTCGCTCCCGACCACTGCTCTTGGCCTGAGTCTATCCGTTTACATGGTCTGCATTCTTGCCCCCTTGTCTCTGCCACGTGACTCGGTCGTTTCTCACCTAACTAATCTTCATCACCCTCCACTTCAGAACCCCACACCGATATTCAATACCCATCGGTTCCTTAATCCCGTAAGTTATGCTTCCTCCCGACTTTACCGATCTGGGTGAGCTTCCACTCACAGCGCTACCAATTGCCCCTCTCTCATGCTTGCTTTCTGTTGCCCGTTTTGGCCTGCCCGCCAGTTCGTCCATGGGGTCCACCTCCCAAGCGATGCTTTCTCCTCTCGCTGCTTCACTAAAAACTACCTACTACTTTCTATGCTGCCATCTTCTCACCCCCCCTTATGCTGCCGTTCTCTCCTGACCTCTGTGCCTTCCCCCTCTTTTCCTTCACTAAGAAAATTGCTTTCTCTTTCTTCGGCTAGGCAGCCTCTTATTTCCTCATGCTGCGTTCCATTCTTCATCGGGTGCGCTGCCTTCCTTCCTCACGGACACACTGCTTCCGTTCTCCTCAGGCTGCCGTTCTTGCCCTGCACATCCTTCCTTCCCCCTAGGCTGCTTCTACCCTCCCCTCAGCATCCTTCTGCAATTCCATCCCAACATACATACAATCTCTAGTAAAGGTTCGAGAGAGATGGGAAGACTGTAAAAGAATGTGCCAAATTGGACAAATGAAGGTTGGTTTTTTTTTTAGCATTTTTGCAATGTACTTGGGTCATTCATGTTTTTATGAGATGAAGCATCACAGCTCACGGCAGATATGAAGAGGTTAGTGCACTGCCCAGTCTAAGTCTTACCTGGGTTTTGAATTCCGACGTCAGTGAAAACTGTATGCTGGTGTGTTTACGAGGCAGGGTGATTCATATGTGTGTGCTTGCTCGTCAGTTAGTGGCCCTGTTAAACTGGATCATGTTACTGGGACTCCCCTGCTGTACTATTCATCTTCACCTACTGCGCTCTTTCAACCCCTAATCCACCGGTTCTCCTCTTCTTCTCTTCATCTGTCCTCTTCTCCTCTCTCTCTTCTCTTTTTCAGTCCTCTCCTCCTATCGTCTCTCGGTCTTCTCCTGCTCGTGTTCTCTCTCTCTTTGTCTCGTCTCTCTCTCCTCTCTCGTCTCTTCTCTCTATCTCCACCCCTCTCCTCTTTCCTTCTCTCTCGACCCGGTCTCTCTCTCCGTCAGCCTCCTCGTCCGTGCCTCCACTGTCCTTCCCGCTTGTCCTCCCCTCTCATCCTCCTTTCCTGCTTCCGCTCTTTCCAGACCCTTCCTCTCCCGCCCTTATATCCCATTACAGGCAGAGCGATGAGTTTTGTATTTTATAGTTTGTAATATAAAGCAACTGGACTCTCCAGAAGCCAATCAGTTGCGGTGGATGCTGGAGAAGATGCAGTAAACAAAGATTATCTTACAAACAAAAACAAAAACGGTGAAACTGCGCATCTGCTTGAACCTTACAAGCTCTTTTCATCCTTATGTACGAGTTTCACTCAAATGTCAATATCTTTAACCGAAAGATGTTTTGTTTACATTAACTAGACTATTGAGAGTGAAGTGGGATTTTTTGTTTGTTTTCGGTGAAAATACCGATGACGACAAGGAAATAATCTTCTTGTGCTATGCCATCTTTGGACGTCCATTTTCAAAGGGGGTCGAGCGGTTCACACAATATCTTCTCTCTTCACAGCTGGGAAGAGACGAGAAGGAGAAATCATGGAGAGCGGATTTCATTGACACAAACGCTTCAAATTGCATTTTAAATGGTGGAGTGAAGATTTCTCGTTATTTTCTGGTTTAGAGAGCAATTATTATCATAATAAGAAAGCAACACGACGAAAGGATATAGCACACCAGGCTGTTATAGGTTTGAAGGGGTTAAACATGTATGAATACTGCAAAAAAAACTATGTACATAAAAAAAATTCATCTTGGTTGTAACAGGATTCATCCTCTTGTGGTCAGGATTGGTGGATGCACATTTTAAAGCAAGAATAGAACTGCGATGAAAGTCTTTTGTGTTCGGTCTCTCTCCACGTTATTGGCCACCCAGGTTGGCGGAGGGATTGCGCGTTGATAGAACGGCTTTGAGCTGGCATGCTCTTTCACAGTGGGAAAATTGGATCTAGGTTCTGGTCATCCGAGTTTGGATGGCGATCTGTCGATGGACCTCGCAGATGCTTCAAGGTGACATAATGTTTCACAGGCTGGGTTAGGAGTCGAGGGACAATGATTGATGAACTCGGGGGCGGCGTCAAGAAGTAAGTTAATGTCTACGTCTTATGGTGCAGCCGGAGCGTGGCAGTGGGTTTGGAGGCGTTTAGCTTGTGATTTCGGATGCGGGGTCTGACTGAAGACTGCGTTGGAGATGGCTGCAATGAGGACCCAGGTTTTGATCTATGGGGCTGACGTCATAGCAGGATTTTTGATCATGGATTCTCCTGTATGGATATTGCATGCATTAATTTGTCCTTCTATCTGAATCTCACAAGCGTTGCCTGGTCCTGCTGATGAAAAGTTGCCACTAACCTGATGCGCTTGGCCAGCCGATAGATTCTGATACGTGGGTAGATGGTGGTTGGGACTGATGATGTGCGAGTTGTCAGGCGCTTGTGCAGACTATATTCAGAGCTGTTGAATTTAGACTCAAATATTCAATTGTTTAGTCTCGTCTGACGCGACAAAGCTTTTTTTTAATAGCATGGTCTAAGGGCCGTGTGAAGGTAGAGCAAGGGAAAAAGCGAGATAGGAAAGAAGCGAACAACATAACAAAGATGGAAAAAGGGAAAAGGGAACTATAACAGCATGGTGGCAGGGAGAAAGGTAGAGTGGAGACAGACCACAGCGATCGGTACGGATGAGAGTGTTAGGGGAAGATATTGCAAGGGGTGACAGATGAACGAAAAGTAAAAATTTTGTGAGAAGTGGGTCTGGTTTGTTAACTTGGGTTGCGAGAAAAGAGAAAAAAATATGATGGGTTTGATACAGAGGATGGAATCTAGATGGGTGGTTGGGAAAACGAGTTGTTTTGAATGAGGCAGGGAAAAGAAAAATGGGATATTGAGTAGAGTGAAGAGGTGGTCTGAGCAGGTGGTAAGGGAGATAAATGAGTGGAGGTGAGGAGCTGGGTTTGGACTGGGCATTTCACGGAGGGGGGTTTACTGGGGTGGACCGTCGTGCTCTGCAGCATTTTGGGCGCGGGGGGCAAAAGGCAGAGAAGGGACGGCAGAGGGTAGAGGGAGAGCGAGGGAAAAGGGAGGGGGGCGGAGGGCAAAGAGAGGGAGGAGGAGGGAGGCGATCGAGGGGCTGTTCGGGGCGATGGGAAAGGGATGATGATCGGGGGCCGCGATTGAGCTCAGCTCAAAAAGCATCGGTGGGGAGGGAGTAGATTGAGGAATGGAGATTGAGGAAAGGTTGGGGTTTTCGACCATTGACGTAGTACGGCTGGAATGAGATTGGCGAGGGCACGGAGTGGCGAGGTCCAGAGGGGTAAGAGCTAACTCAGAAATCCGACGCGTGACTACGAGCGCTTGGAGGTGGATCGGAAGCTCCGGGGTTGCCGGAAGGGCGCGGCAACTCTTGAAGGGTGGATTTGTCCGAAAGAGGAAATCGGGCGTGAAGACATGAGAGCCAAGGAGTGTGAACGTGACGATGACTATCCGACGATGAACGAGAGGGGAGAGAAGGAGAGAGGATTGGCGGGGGCGGAGAGCAGGAAGCACGGAGAGAGATCGAGAGACGAGAGAAGCGAGAGAAGAAAGCAGGTGGGGGGGCGAGTGACAAGACCAAGAGAGAGGAGAGGGCATGCTGCGGGGGGGAGCAGAAGCAGAGGAGAGAGAGAGGAGAGAGAGCGGCGGGGGAGAGCACAGGAACGGAAGAGAGGAGGAGGAGCGGAGGAGAAGGAGAGGGGAGGGAGAGAGAAGGACGAGAGAGGAGAGGAGAGGGAGAGAGAGAGGAGATAAAGAGAGAAAGAGAGAGATTTTTTCTCATGGTGATTTGCATTTGGCAAGTTCCAAGTGTTGAGGAAGTAGTTTGGAGGAAGTTAGGGGAAGAGTGAAGTGCTTTGGACCGGTGCTGGTGCTCGTGTGGAATAGTGAAGTGTCACTCTCCCGCAGAGAGTGAGTCTCAGCAAATGAGGATCAGAATGATTTTCCAGAGAGTATGTGAGATTAGTGATGAAGATTCTCAGAATATAGATGGGCCTCGAAGAAATGCGTGGTTCATACTCAGCGCTTTGGAAGGTGGAAGAATTGGAAAGGTTCGCGTTGGAGAGACCTCAATTTTGAGAGTCGCGGAGTGTGTGGAGTAGGTCTTATTCTAGATGAAGTTGGCCTTGGATTCGTCATCGGGTAGACGAGTTTGGGGAGCATGGTCAGTGGAATGCAGACTGTAATCAAAGCTTGAGATATGTCCAGAACGACTGACAGCCTGATCTATGTCTGGATATTGAGGGCTGCTCAATTCATTTCTGGTCAAAGTGAGAGAGCACGTCTCGGGCAGAGGTGATGGTCTAGAATCAAATTGTGATGATCTGAGATGAGGGTGTTGGAGATAATGGAATTATTTATCAACTGTGGATAATGGTCCATGATTGTCGGATGTTGGGAAGTAAGCTTAATTGGTCGTGAGGGATACCATTTTGGACTTGGTAAGTGCGGTGATGTTGGCTGATACAAGAATGAAGTAGCTATGGTAAGGTGTGAAGGGGGCAAGCGAGAAAGGCAGAATAGAGAGGTTTTATGAAAATGAGGATGCGGTCTGTTTCCATTTTGCATGAGCCGTCAGGGGTGCCCGCCACCTCTGCTCAGAGCAAAAATCAAGAATCAGGAGCGCTGGGTTCTGGGAGGATGGGTGAGAGAGGGAGTTAGGGAAATTTTTGAAGCGAACACAATGAGCATTCGCCTTCTATAGTGGAGTCGGCTGTATTGTGCAATTGAAGAGATGAAAGGATAAAGGGACGAGCAGAGAAA
>CM068957.1:112239815-112259743 GCA_035128595.1 Eptatretus atami | reverse complement strand
AATGCTTTGTTTTCGATGTTCATGCTCGATGGGATCATTAGGTCATATGTGAGTGGTTGGTGCTTCCATGTTTTCAGTGATTACTTTTGGTTCATGTTCCCACAAATATTCTGGAACTGGGATGTCAAAGTTTTTGGAGATGTGCCAGCAGATTACTTTACAAACTCTGTTGTGTCGTTGTGTGTACAGCTGTTCTGACATGAGTTTGTTTGTTTTTGTGGTGTTTGCTCATTAAGCATAACGTATCATTCTCTTTACGCCCCCACCTCCACCCCTCACCTTTCTCTCTCTTCTTTTTTTCATACTCCTCTCTCTCTCTCTCTCTCTCTCTCTCTCTCTCTCTCTCTCTCTCTCTCTCTCTCTCTCTCTCTCTCTCTCTTCACACACACACACACCCATCCTCACATCCCTCCCTCCCACGTTATAGCAACATTATGGTGAGGCATAGCTCTACCCACCTCCCTCCCCCTTTCCTCGCTCTTCCTCCCTTCCTAGCTTTTCCTCTCTCCTGCCTTTTCTCTCTCCCTCCCTCTCTTTCTCTCTCTCTCCTCCCCTCCTCCTCTCTCAGCAGATTATTTTAGCCCTCCTTACTAACCTTCTCAGCAGCCTCCCTCCTTAATACCCCCCCCCCCCCCCCATCAGCAAAGCGATGGGTTGTATTTGCTAGTCATAAATAATTCTCAAGGGTTCCTTGATGGCAATTATATAGAAATTGTGGTGTGTAGTCAGGCAAACTGTCCAACCAATGGTGCATGCATGACAACACGCAAGGTTCCTTTTATAGTATCGATTAAAGGAGAACAATTAATGAAATCAACAGGACATTGATCGAAGTATGGTTACCTCCATGGGAAGCAAGGAGAAGCTTACATTTCAGGTGTTAACCGTTTCTCGGAACCAAAGAGCCTCTTTTGCTCTGACATAAAGTTTACACGTTAAATTTAATCTTGTCCTTGTTTCTCACAGTGTTTAGCATACCTCAATCAACATCCTGTTCTGCCATCCATTGTTCTAGCTGTCCTCTGATGCAGATTAACACTAGTCTTCATGAGGAAGACTAGTTCTTCATTTCATATTATAAAGTGGAAACTTTGTTCACAAAAACGAGAATGCAGCACAATGTCCCCTTCCTTCATTTTGGATCGTGATATGGAGCCATTACATGGTGCGTCACACATATTTATTTGGAATTGCATCAAAAAATGTGGGATTTTAATGTTTCAGCATGAAACGATAATTCAAGCCAAGCAAGGCTGTACCGTGATGTGAAGCATGAATTTTCCTCTGCTGGTGGCATCACTTTTTCCCCTCTCTGAAAGTAACGACAATCATTACCTTCATATTGACTAAGCATTGGAATGTGTCATTACCCTGCGCATGCGAAGCGAAAAGCAGGGTGAAATAATTAGTTCACTTCTCTCTATCGGTCTACAAACGTCAGTTTATGATTGAGGAATAAGTTGATTTCAACTGAATGTTGAATTTTGAACACAAATCAGAAAACAAACCTGAAGTTTAGCACTACTTTGGCTCTGAATTTTGGCCTGATCATGAGAAGTAGAGAGGAGTGAGATAATATTTTTACTCGAGCTGCCTGCCTCACAGTCAAACAAAATTGAAAATCATTCCAAACAGGAAACTTACTATGTTAAAGGATATCATAAAGGACACAAGCAACAGGCACGAAGAACTAACGTAATGTCAAAAAATAAGGTGGTGTGAAAGACACTGCATAAATGGCAGTAAACTTCCGATTTTTTTGAATTTTCTACAACCTTTGACATCCCTATTTCATTTGAACACTTAGAACACAAATCGCCTTTTTGGCACTTTCAAACCCCTTCCGTTTAGCAGTACTTGCTTATTTGAGTAACGTTTGCTGATTTGGCTTCCTGTAATGTCTTCTAAATCTCTAGGCCGATAGACTCATACTGTCCAACTTTTACCCAAGTTGTGCTAAACATGTTTTGGTAATAACATATTAAGAAATAATTATAATTTTAGCACAGACAACTTTTCGGTTGAAGTTGGCCAATCTACACCATCAGGGAACAGTATTTTTTTATGAAGTATGGCACACATCATACGGTGGCCTGCAAAAGTGTTCACCGCCTTCCAATGATGCCACGTTTAGATGAATTACGAATTATGTGGAAAAATATTTTCCAAATGAACATTTTTATTCATTACTGAAGAGATCAAACTAAACACTCTAGTGACTCATTAATTTTTCTTTACTCATTAATTCATTTATTTATTGTGTGTGTGTGTGTGTGTGTGTCTCCTCCATAACTCCAAAGCCATGAAAACTAGTGGCCAGACACTTTCCAGGCATATTAAGGGAGCTCCAATGAAGTGCATGACTGGAAATTGTGTGTTTGGGTTAATTAAAAAATCCCTTTTGTAGATAATTAATGGCCTTATCCGGCGTATCCACGGACACCTTCATCAGGCGCATCCTTGATCACTTCCCTCCCTCAACAGGGTCTTAAAGTGCATGTGTCCTCGGTGACCTCACTCTCCCTTGCTGGGGTCTTAAGGGTCTTCTCTCCTCGCTTGGGGGGATTTTGTTCGGCCTGCTCAACAATGCCTTGAGTTGGAACATGTCGCAATGGTTTATCAACAATGAAGTGCTCAACATGTTTTTCTTTACTTTCCGCCCTCATATCATCGTAAGCCTCGTTTGCGAACCACTGAATCGCTACATACATCACTTTTGTTTGTGCTGTAGTTTTCAAATTAGTAGGTCGGAGCAATTTCATGCATTACATGATGTGATTTTCCACGATCTACTCTCACGGATGAAATAAAGTATATCATCGAAATATAATTTGAGTTTAGAGGATCGGATCATGTGGACTAAAACTCAAAATCTGGAATGAAATCTGAAAATGTTAAGAAATCGGCGATGTTTCGTTTTTTGCGAGTATATGCCATTTCCAATCAGCTTGCTATTGCTTGCCAAGCCAGCCGTTCCTTATCAACCATTTCATTGGAGTGCTTAAGCCACATGCCAAGCGCTCTACACTACTACAGTTGATAGTCGTACAGTTCGTGTCCCGATCAGGATGTACAGTCGGCAGTAGCTACAAGGTAGCGGTACGTGGTACATATGGGTAGATTTGGATATGTAAGGGACTCTGTGTGTGTATGTATGTATGTGTGTGTGTGTGTGTGTGTGTGTGTGTTGTGTGTGTGTGTGTTAGTGTTTATGGTGTGTGTTTGTTGTTTATAAAGCATAACATATTCTCTCTGCTAACTCCCCGACCCACCCATCTCTCTCTTTGTCCCATCCTCGCTCCACCCCCTCCTTAATACACCCCTTCTCTACCCTCTCCCCACCCCACCAATTCTCAATCTTCTCTCTCTCTCTCTCTCTCTCTCTCTCTCTCTCTCTCTCTCTCTCTTCTCTCTTCTCTCTCTCCTCTCTCTCTCTCTCTCTCTCTCTCTCTCTCTCTCTCTCTCTCTCTCTCTCTCTCTCTCTCTCTCTCTCTCTCTCTCTCTCCTCAGACATCTGGATGGTGGTTATGTCCATACAGTGGTTTCTCTCTGGACTTGCTGGATGTTGATTATCTCTGGACAGTGGGTTATGTTCCAGATGGTGGTTAACTCTGGATTGTGGTTAGGTCCGGACAGTGGTAATCTCCGTCATGTCTGGACGTGGTTATTCCCGGATGGTGGTTATTTCCAGAGTGTCCAGATGGTGGTTAAGTCCGTACGGACTCGCCCCTCACACTGCCCTCCCTTGCCTTCTCCGTCATGCTGCTCCCTTGCCCTCTCCTCACGATGCCTTTCCTTCCCTCACACTACCATCCCTTCCATCACCCCTCCTCACTCCCCCACCACTCATCATTACCCCATCGTTCCTCACTCCCTACCTCTATGCTACTCCACCCCTCTCTCTCCATCTGGATGAGCTCTCCACTCACACTGCCTTACCTTGCCCTCCCCTCATGCTGCTTTCCTTTGCCAACCTTTGTGCTGCTCCACCACTTCTCATGCTGGCTCTCCCCCTCAAGATGCTTTCCCCCCTCTCGCTGCCTTCCACTACACTCACACTACCTTACCTTCCCCTCATGCTGCCCTTCCCCTCCCCTTATGCTGCCTCCTCCCTCCCTCATGCTGCCTTCCCCTTCCCTTCCCTTCACACTGCCTTTCCTTCTTCCCCTCAGGCTGCCTTCATTTCCCCTCATGCTGCCTTCCCTTCCTCCCCTCAGGCTGCCTTCCCTTCCCCTCACACTGCTTTCCCTTCCTCCCCTCAGGCTGCCTTCCCTTCCCCTCACAATGCCTTCCCTTCCTCCCCTCAGGCTGCCTTCCCTACCCCTCCCCTCACGCTATCCTCCTGCCAAATTCCCTCCACCAACATACAACTCTCAGTAGGTCGAAGAGAGGAAGAGCTGTCAAAGAATGTGCAAATTGGACAAATGAAAGGTTGTTTTTTTTTAGCAGTTGCAACTGCTGCTTGGATCAATTCAGTTTTTATGAAGCAATGAAGCAATCACCAGCTCACGGCAGGATAGTGAAGAGGTACGCACGCCCGCTCTAAGCTGTCTCACCTGGGTTTGAATTCCGACCCAGCTATAAACTGTCATCCTGGTGTTTCACAGGCAGGGTGATTCATCTAATGTGTGTGCCTTCTCTCAGATGGCTGTTAAACTTGGCATCACATGTACTGGACTCCCCCTCCTATCTCCCTCTCTCACCCCTCTGCCTCTTTCACCCCCAATCCCACCGTTCTCTCTTCTCTCTCTCTCTCCTCTCTCTCTCTCTTCTCTCTCTCTCTCTTTCTTTCTCTCTCTCTCTCTCTCTCTCTCTCTCTCTCTCTCTCTCTCTCTCCTCTCTCTCTCTCTCTCTCTCTCTCTCTCTATCTCCCACCCCTCCTCCTCTTTCCTCTCTCTCCCTCTCTCCGACCCCTCTCCCTCTCTCCCTCCCCTGCCTCCACTCTCCTTCCCTTCCTCCTCTCATCCTCCTCTTCCTCCTTCCTCTTTCCCCCTCCCTCCCCACCCCCTTCATATCCCCATCAGCGAAGCGATGAGTTGTATTTTATAGTTTGTAATAAAGCAAACATGTGAACTCCAGAAGCCAATCAGTTGCGGTGGATGCTGGAAGATCAGTACAAACAGGAGTTCATCACCACAAAACGGTAGAAGCTTGCGCATCTTTACTTACAAGCCTCTTTCTCATCCTTATTCACGAGTCACTCAACATGTCAATATTTAACAATGACTTTTGTTTGACATTAACAAGACTATTGAGTGAAGTGGATTTTGTTTGTTCGGTGACAAAATAACCACGATGACAATGAATGAATCTCCTCTTCTGCTTGCCATCTTTGACGCCATTTTAAAGTCGCAGCGGCTCAACACCAATAAATCCTTCCTTCTTCACCAGCTGCTGGAGAGACGACGAAGGAGGAATCATCAGGCGGATTTCATTGACAACACGTCATTGCATTTTAAATGTGAGTGAGATTTCTCTTATTCTGGTTTAAGCATCATTATCATAATAAGAAGCACACGAAAGGAATAATCACCACGCTGTTATAGTTGAAGGAGGTTACATGTCATGAATACCTGCAAAAAACATGTACAAATCAAAATTCATTGGTTGTAAAAGTATTCATCCTCTTCGGTCAGAACTTGGTGGAAGCACATTTTACAGCAATGACTGCGATGAGTCTTTTTGGTTCGGTCTCTCCCACCTTTGCACAGTGAGATGGTGAAACCTTTGCCCATTCTTCACGTGAAAATTGATCTAGTTCTGCCAAGTTTGATGGCGATCTTCGATGGACTGCAATCTTCAAGGTTCACCATAAATGTTCAAATGGGTTCAAGTCAGGACATTGACTGGGCCACTCAAGAACATTTATTTACTTCTTATTCAGCCACTCCAGTTTGGCTTTAGCTTTGTGCTTCGGATCGTTGTCTGACTGAACTGTGAATCTCATACCCAGTTTCTGATTCATGGCTGACTCAAGCAGGATTTCATCAAGGATTCTCCTGTACTTTGCATCATCTATTGTCCCTTCTATCCTCACAAGCTTGCTGGTCCCTGCTGATGAAAAGTAGCCCCATAACATGATGCTGCCACCATCATTCTTGATAGTGGGGATGGTGTTGACTGATTGATGTGCAGTGTCAGGCTTGTGCCAGATATAACGCTTTGAATTTAGACCAAAAAGTTCAATTTTTGTCTCGTCTGACCACAAAACCTTTTTTTAATACATGGTCCAGCCTCGTGGAAGAGCAAGGACACAGAATAGAACAGGACACAACATAACAAAGTGAGAAAAAGGGAAAAGGGAAGCATCAACAGCAGGGTGAAGGGAGAAGGTAGATGGAGACAGACAAACAAGCGATGCAGGTAACGATGAGTGTTAGGGAAGAATTCAAGGGGTGAACAAGATGGAAACAAAAGTAAAATTTTGTGAGCAGTGGGTTGGTTTAATGGGTGCAGAAAAAAATCATGGCTTTGGATCAGGGATGACCTGAGATGGTGGTGAACAGCTGTCTTTGAAGACGCAGAGTGAAGAATGGGATTGAAGAGAGTATGGAAGGTGGTTCCACAGGTGGGTAAAGGGAGGAATAAATGAGTGGAGGTGAGCAGTGGTTCTGGACTAAGGCATTTTCACGAGGAGGGGTTACTGGTGGACCGTGTGCTTCCTGCAGATACTTGGGGGGGGGGGCAAAGCACAGAGAGGGCAGAGGGTACAAGACCAGAAATGAGGCGGGAAGAAAACAGAGAGACCATCGACCTGTCAGCGATGGCAAAGTGATCGGCCCATAGACTCAGCTTCATGGCGAAAGATTTGAATGATTTTGAAACATTGGTTTTCATGACATCGAGCTGAATGAGATATGAGGCACGGAGCCAGCCCAGAGGGGAGAGCAGTACTCCACCAAGCTGCTGATGAAAGCCTTGGAGGTGGATCGGAGCTCAGGGGTGCCAAGGAAGCCAACTTTGAAATGTGGCTTGCCCGAAAGAGAACATGGCTGAGAGTGAGACCCAAGAGTGTGACTGACTGAACCTCAGAGAGAGAGAGAGAGAGAGAGAGAGAAGAGAGAAGAGAGAGAGAGAGAGGCAGGGGGGGGGGAGAGACAGAGACAGAGAGAGAGAGAGAGAGCATTGGGGGGGGAGACAGAGAGAGAGAGAGAGAGAGAGAGAGCCGGGGGGGGAGAGACAGAGACGAGAGAGAGAGAGAGAAGAGAGAGAGAGAGAGAGAGAGGAGAGAAGAGAGAGAGAGAGAGAGAGAGAGAGAGAGAGAGATAAAGAGAGAAAGAGAGATTTCTCAGGATTGCATGACATGTTCCAAGTGTTTGACCAGTAGGTCTGAGGAGAGGGAAGATGCTGCTGCCTGTCTCTCGTGAGAATGAGGAATGTCACTGCAGAGAGTGGAGTCATCAGCAAAGAGATAAAGAAGATTTTCCAGAGAGTCAGTGAGATTATTGATGAAGATTCAGAATAAGATGGGGCCGAGAACACTGCCTTGTCATACTCAGGCCTTGGCAGGTGGAGGAGATGAAAGGATTCCGTTGAGAACCACATGTTGACTCCGAGAGTGGAGTAAGTCAGTTATCTCAGAATGAAGTTGGCCTTGGATTCCATCGGTAGACAGTTTGGGGAGCATGGCAGGATGCCAGACTGTATCAAAAGCTTGAGATATGTCCAGAAAGACAGCCCTGATCTCATGTCTGATATTGAGGGCCTCCATTCATTTCTGTCAGAGTCGAAGCAGCACGTCTACGGCAGAGTGACCTGGTCTAAATCCAAATTGATGATCTGAGATGAGGTTGTTGGAGAAATGGAATTATTTTATATCAACTGTGATAATGGATTCCATGACCTTGCTGATGATTGGAAGTAAGCTAATTGGTCTGCAGTTGAGGGAATCCATTTTTGCACCTTTGTAATGCTGTGATGTTGGCTGATTTCCAAGCAAATGGAAGATGACCTATGGTAGATGATGGTGAAAACGGCAGCGAGAAAGCGCAAGAGCATCAGAGCAGGTTTTTATGAAACATGAGCTGATGCCGTCTGTTCCAGTTGCAGAGTCCGATTCAGTGGTTGCCAGAAATGTTTCCACCTTCTTAGCTGCAAAATTCACAGAATTCAGGAGCAGCTGGGTTCGACTGGGAAGGATGGGTGCAGAGAGAGGTTTAGGGACACAATATTTTGAAGCAAACACAGAATTGAGGCATTCGGCCTTCTCACTAGTGGAGTCGGCTGTATTGCCATTTGAAGTGAGAGAAAGGATCAAAGGGGAGCAGCAGCCAGAGACAAACTTCACAAGGTGCCACCAGGTTCAAGAGGAGGGAGAAAAGTTCGAATGCTCATTCTTGAGATTGGATTAGATGTTGTTTTCTGGCTCTCCTGAGAGTAGACACACTTGTTGCAGGCTTTGTGGAATGATCTAAGGTTGCCTTTGGTTGGACTTGCCATCTAGGAGGAGAAGGCAAGTTGTTTTAAAGCAACTGCCTCGCCACAGGATTCGGTGTCTCAAGAGACGTAGGATGGGTAAGATAATTCAAGATGGGATGGGATCAATCTGTGCACCAGTGAGAGCAGGTTTCTGTGGAAGAATTTCCAGTCTGAATTAATATCAGTGGCAGTAGATATAGGAGACCAGTCCTGACTTGTGATGGCTACTTGTCGTCCCTGCCAGTTTGTCTGAGTGAACTGCCAGACTCGCCGGTGCTGAGGCTGTTCTCTTAGAATGGCCAGAGAGATGTGGACCTTCACAAGCACATGATCAGATGAGCCAATTTAGGCAGAGGATGAGCCAAATACATTGGAAGGGAAGTTGTTCATCACCAAATCCAGAAGGGAAGATTTTCCATTTGGAGAAATCTGGGTGGGAAAGTTAACGGATTGAGTCAGTCCCATGAGGTCAGAGAAGTCCTTTGCAGAAGTGCCGTGGCTACTGAGAGAGGTACCAACACCCAGCCAATTAGCATGGTGACAATTTAAGTGACCACAGAACTACCATAGCTGGTGAGAGAGGCACCAACACCCAGCCAATCAGCATGGTGACAATTGAAGTCACACTTTCTCCACATGCCTGCAGTATCATTAAATAGCTTTTTCGCAAACTCCATATGACGTTTTCGATGCATCTTTTTAGGTAATGGCTTCTATTTTCTTAGGTAATGCAATTGCTCCCACTATCACTGATGCAATCTTCTTCACATTCCAGATTTTGCTCACATCATTTTTCAGATCTTGCTACATCATCAGTTTTTAATTTCTGAACTATTTAGACCAAAGTCTTTGGGTTCTTATACTTAAATTAGCATTGCTGTCTTTTATTTTCTTTTATTTCTGAGTTTGACATCTGGTCACATTGCTTTGTTTTCACTGGAGACTCAATGGAATGTTGAGGTAATAATTGAGTGGTTGTCGTCCTTTTCAATGTGTATATTTTTTTCTGGGTTGTGCTTCGATGACTTTTTAGGGCCTGGGATACAATTCACATGCATGGCATATTCTACTATGGTGGATTCGGCTGGTGGGACACAGGTAGTGTACAAAGCTGTTTTTTGGAAAACTATCACAAGCATCGTCTCCAGTATGAAATTACAAGCGATCATTTGTGTACATTTCGCTGATGTAGCTTGAGGGTAAACGGGTACTCATTTAGGTTTGCAAACAGTGAGAGTAGTCTGAGCTCGGTCAAATACGAACTCAGCTGTGCCAATAGGTTGATTAAATTATTTATACTTTTGGAATGTTAATTGGTTGTCCTGGTCCTGGTGCTCACCCGGATACACCACACATATACGAATGCCACATCAGGAAAAGTGGCATGGCTGCCAGAGTGTTCAAGTACTAGGAAATGAAGTGGGGCCACGTCGCAGCAAGATCTGGGCTCTGATGAGATTGGCCCATGGTGGCATTAACAATCTCGCATTGCATTTCAGGCTTTGTAAATAATTTGTTTGAAGATTTTTGCATCTGTCTATATTAAATTTGCAACTTATTATGACCCTTTAATGTTTCACTTCTTTAATTTTAACCCAAGCTATTTCGTATTTGTAGCATTCTTTTTAATTTCCCAAAAGACTTGGCATTTCTCTTTACGTAACTTACCCACGTCTCAAATTAAAACGTGCCTCGATTCATTTGCATTTTTTGTTCAGAAAGCACGTGCGGCTGAGCACGTGAGGAGCGTTAAAAAACATATCTGGGAACATAGTATTCTTTGGCACCACTGAGCCATGGTTCTTTGTTCATTGTGAACTTATATACATGCATGCTTTATGCCATTATTTTCATCTACAGTGCCTATCAAAAGTCTCTTTTTTCATCAAAGTGCCTATCGAAAGACACCCCCTTTCAAAAATTTCACCTTTTGTTGCGTTATAGCCTGGAATTAAATTGCATTGAATCAGACTTTTTCCACCTTTATTTACACATCATAACCCACAACTTCCAAATGAAAAACAAATTCTACAAATTTCAGAAAAATTAATTAAAAATATAAAACTAGAATATCTTGGTTGGATAAGTGTCCACCACCCTGAGTTAACACTTGGTGGAAGCACCTTTGACAGCAATTACACCTGTGAGTCTGTTGGGATGGGTCTCTACCAACTTTTCGCACCTTGATTGGGAAATATTTGCCCATTCTTCTGAACAAACTGTTCAATTTTAGTAAAGTTGCGTGGGGAGCATTGATGGACAGCAATCTTCAAGTCAGGCCACAGATTTTCTATTGGATTTAGCTCGGGGCTGTGACTGGGCCACTCAAGGACATTCATCTTTTTGTTCCTTAGCCACTCCAGTGTAGCTTTGGCTGTGTGTTTCAGGCCGTTGTCATGCTGAAAGGTGAACTTCCATCCCAATTTCAGCTTTTCTGCTGAGGACAGCAGGTTTTCCTCTGGGATTTTCTGTTGTTTCTCCATCCATTTTCCCTTCTATCCTGATAAGTGCCCCAGTCCCTGCTGATGAGAAACATTCCCATAACATGAGGCTGCCACCACCATGCTTTACAGTAGGGATGGTGTTGTTTGGGTGATCTGCTGTGTTGGGTTTTTGCCAAACTTAACATTTTACATTTTGGCCAAAAAGTTCGATCTTGGTTTGCTCAAACCACAAAACTTTTTGCCATATGGCTTCAGAATCTCTGGCATGGATTTTTGTATATCTCATACAGGACTCAAGGTGGACTTTTTTGTGTCATGGCTTCCTTCTTGCCACCCTGTCGTACAGGCCAGACTTGTGGAGTGATTGGGGTATTGTTGTCACATGCACACAGTGACCAGTCTTTGCCATAAAGGCATGGAGCTCTTTCAATGTTGCCATTGGTTTCTTGGTGGCATCTATGATCAGTGTCCTCCTCGCTTCTTCATCCAGTTTGGAGGGACTGCCTGATCTAGGCAGGGTCTTGGTGGTACAATTCACCTTCCACTTATTAATGGTTGTCTTGATTGTGCTCCAAGAGATATTCAAGGCCTTTGTAATATTTTTATACCCATCCCCTGATCTGTGCCTTTGCATAACTTTATCCTGATGGTCTTTTGAAACTCATTGGCACTCATGGTTGAGTCTTTGCTGTGAAATTCACTACCCAGCAGAGGAAACCTACAGGAACAGATGATTTTATTCTGAAATAATCAGAATCACTGCAATTTAACACAGGTGGAGGCCAATTAACTTGGTTTGTGATTTTGAAGGTGATTGGTTATACCTCAGCTTACATACAATTGCTATTATAAAGGGGGTTGGGGGTGGACACAACCAACCAAGATATTCTAGTTTTGTATTTTTAATTAATTTTCTGAAATTTGTAGAATTTGTTTTTCACTTGGAAGTTGTGGGTTAATGCAATATAATTCTTGGCTTTCAGGCAACAAAAGGTGAAAATTTTGAAAGGGGGTGTTGACTTTCTATTGGCACTGTATCTGATTATTGTTTGAGAGTAACCTCCAGAAGTTTTCTTGATCATGCTAGTATTGACCTTACTAAAATTTGGCATCGAGGTATCATAAAAAATTTTTGTGAAGGGGCCACCTCCAGAAAATCCATGAATGCAAGTTGGACATGCATGTCTCATGTGCGCCCTCTGTCGGGGTGATACATGCACCTTAGGGTTTTCCTTCCCTTTAGTGTATGTATGTTATTCATGGTGCCGAATCCAGCACGTTCTCTAATGACTGCAATCCAAGGTTATGAATGAACGTACAGGTCGGCTACCAATCAAATGGATCTTTGTCAGTTTGGGTCAGTGATTTCTGAGTGACGTTACAGTGACCACATCAACAGCGTAACGTTTTTGAAACTTGTATTTCAAATAAACAGATACAAAGTCAAATGAGGAAGTTCATCATTACATACAATGTCCAACAACAATTCCCACGTTGAGTTGTTTCCACCACCCAGTGTCCCAGTCCTGCTGGCACAACTCATGCATGTTCACCTCGTTCACCAGGGCTGTTGAACATTTGAGTGTTGGTGCGGTGTTCTCTCTCATACGCTGGCCCATCCAGGATGATTGAAGAGCTCAAAGGAATTATTTTCTGATACATAATCTTAATAAGTTTTAATCAACCTGGTTATAATCAGCTCCATGTGTTAACAACCACTCGGGACATTAACACCTCGTTCACTCATCAGAGTTAAATCAAGCACGGAGACGATCAAAACACATTCCTCATCACATGTCACCCGTCTCATGTACACCTCCCTCTTGTAGGTTTATATAGTATCACAGAACAATCCCGTGCCTTCCAGCAAATGCGATTCTAGTCCATACTGGAAGTTTTGTCTGAGAATGTTCCAGCACCTTCGCAAATCTCACCAGGCAGTTTACAATACAATACTGCCATCTACAATCAAAATTAGCTCATTACATCAAGCAGTTTATATTACAATTTACTGATGTGTAATACAGCAAACGCGTAACATATAACTGTCAATTTTACTCGTTCATTTCTAGGCATTTACTAATGCTTATTCACAAATACCACATCATATAGTTTTTAACTGACACCCTCACATTCTACAGAAACCAAATTGTTGGCTCAGTTTAAGTGGAAACAAGTCCCCTTGGAGGATCATCTCTCGGCAGGATGGTCTGCAAACGTGACACACCCACAAACTGTTTCTCAGGTAGAGGCATTAATCAAAAAAATCATCTTGTTAAGATCACCAAAATATCAGCAGAACTTGGAAGTTCTCAAGACAGCATTTTCACCATCATCTAGAAAAACTTGGGCATGTCCAAGGTATCAGTTCCCGACAACCTCAGCACTTATGATTGACAAAAACAGCTCACGACCTGTTGCAAGCTTCTCAAAGTGTTCCACTCAGATCCAGCCAACTTTATTGCTCATCTGGTAATTGCTGCAGGATGGTAGCTTCAATATTGAGGTCCTGAAATGAAATTGGAATCCATGCAATGGAAGAGCACCAAAAAAAAAGTACATTTCACACCCAGCCCTCAGCCAGGAGGTCCTTGGCCTCAATTTTCTATGATGCCTCAATTATTGATGAATAACTGCTTTACAAAACTACAATTGCAGGAGAATATTATGCCTGTTCACGCAAAAATTGCAGCAGGCAATCAAGGACAAATGCTGAGGGATGTTGACCATAACTATGCTCCTCCTTCACTAAAAATGCACCTGTGCACAATGGTTGTATAATATATAGACCGCCATTTATAACTGTGGCTTCAAGAAGCTGGATCACAACCATCCAGCCCAGACCTCAACCCCAGTGATTATTTTCTGTTTCGACATTTGAAATCTCATATAGTGCATGGCCATCGATTCACTGACAACATGGAATTGATTAAAACACCCGAGGTGTGGCTAAAGGACTAATCTAAAAACCTTTATTTTAGCTGCATAGACAGTTCGAGGGATAAATGTAGCAAGGGCATGTAAGTCAACTGCATCTATGTTAAAAAGCAAAGTCAGCATGTCTTGGACTTTAATGAGTATCTTGTTCCTCCTGAAACGTTTTGGGCTCCCCTCGTATCTGCATTCCAATAAACTTATTGTCTGCCTTTAGGCAGTGGGACACCATTTTGAGTCATTGGAGTTTCAGATATCTCTGCACAAAGGATCTTTGGAATTAATATTATTTGCACATTATATTGTTCATCATAACAATGTGCTGAAAGGTGACTTATCAGAAATTGTAATTTGCAGTTCTCCTATGAAGCCTTCAAAAATAACCTTTTGAACAACTAACTGTGAAGTTTTATTGGATAAACTTTCTTTTCAGTCAAAATTATATGCTGGTTAACCACAACGGTGGAAGTCATTGCTAACATAGACTCATATTTATGATGGAAGTATTGGGAGGATGATAGTAGAGAGGTGGAAAGAGTGGGAAGAGAAGGGAAAAAAGTTTAGGAGGGAATCCAAGGGTAAATTATGGAGCATAGAATCGATGTTGTGATCTATAAACTTGTATCTGTTGCATATGATAGATGTATAATCTTGTGAGCTAACGGTCATCCATATCTGGTGACAACTGCATCTAAGGATGTCCTGCTGCAGTCGGTTACCTTCCCTAGGAGGTTGGTGGCAGGATTTGCACACTGGCCACCACAAAACACTTCACTCCGCAAAACAGACTGCAGTGTGTGTGGGGTGATGCTAAGGTGTCGTCCACCATATGGCAGTCTCCTCGGGTTAATCAGAGACGGTCCCTTACAGTGGGTGCCTGGAATATCCTATCCCAAAGAGATTGGTGGGCCAGGAATCTGCCTAGGGGATGGTCTAACAGAGGCCCCTCGATTACCGGCAGAAGGTGGATGCAGCGTTGTGCTGTAGCGCATGCTCCCAATGTATGTATATAATAGAGCTTGGGGGGTGGGGGGAGTAGGGTTATTAACTGATTCTGGCTCACTTTTCCCATGTAAGTGAATGGGGATTTTCAGCGATTCATTTTTTTTACCCTAAAAATAAACCCCCTTTTTATCCCAAGGTATATTTATTTGTCTCCGCTTTTAACCTAGGGGCACTCTATTCAAATAACCAATGCAATAAGATAAAGATTTGTTCAAGTAGCAAAGTAGTAATGTGATTTGTTAAAGGTGATTCTGAAGAAATATCTGAAACATGTAAGCCAGGGACACTCTTTTTCAAATAACCAATGCATATTGTTTAGCTCACTCATTGAACCTATAAACATTTGTTCATTCTCAAATTCCTTCAGTGGTTTAATTTTCTTTGCACAATAATCCCCATCTAAAATATTTAAAAATAAAACATTTGAATCTTTATATTTTTTAAGATACCCCTTTTGTGCCATTATGAAATGATAAACTTCTCTTAATGCTCTCGTCTGACTACCTCCTGAGCCTCAGATTATTTTTTGCATAAGCCACGCCCACTTTTCATAAGTCCCGCCCACTTTTCATAAGCCTCGCCCACCTTTGCTAAGCCACGCCCACTTATCATGAGTATTTTCGTAAGCCACGCCCACTTTTACTAAGCCCCGCCTACTCTTACATCATTTCCAGATCTCTCTGACTCAAAGAAATCACTAGAAAATTCTAGAATGTTATGGTTTTGAAAAATTTCCCATGAAGGCTTGTTTGGGCTTGCCCAGCAATTTTCAAAGTATCCTCCATTTAAAAAAAATTTCTCCATTCTAACACAACATTACAACATCTGACTGTACAAAACAAGATTGCAACATCTGACTCACAAGGCTTGCCTGGGCTTGCCTGGGGTTGCCCAGGGAAACCAGTCTTTCTGTATAAATGATTCAAGCCCAGACTGCATTTTAAACATATTTTTTTAACTTTCATTGAGAATGGAGTGCTGTGCTGACTTTGGGTTACTTGGAGTTCTACTACTTGTATGGAACTAAACCTTCAAGTGTGAAACTGGATTCATACCTCTTATCTATTGAGGTAAGATTTTATTTTTCTATTTTCAGAGTTTGATTTAAGCATAGACTCATTTAATAATAAATCACTTAATTAATACATTATTATTTTTCTCTCACAGGAAATTGTATCTGAAAATACCGATTTTGCCACAACTTGGGGTGAAATTGTTGGCTTGGTTGAAGACCTTGTGAGCGACCAAGACCACAGAACGAGCTCGACCTTGATGGCCCAACCAAAGAGTTATACCTTGGGACCAGCAAAATCCTGAAAAAAAGTTTTACAGCAATAGTACTCATTGCGAGTTATCAAGACAATACCCACTGAACAAGTTATACCTTGATGAGCCAGAATACAAGTTTTACCTTGGAGACTCACAAATTTCAGACATTTTGAAAAATGGAGATTTCCTTGATGATCCACAGTTATACTATGTGAGATCTATTACTGAAACCCATAAAAATTTGAAAAATGGAGTTTTCCTTGATGATCCACAGTTATACTATGTGAGATCTATCACCGAAACCCACAATATTTCTGGAAATTGTGGTTCTACCTTGGAGTCTTGGATAGATGGTTATATATTTGGAGACTTGAAATGTGGTTCTGGCTTGATAACTCACAATGTGATACATATCTTGGAAACTCAACAGGAATGTGGTTATACCTTGGAGACTTGGAAAGTTGGGTTTATTTTGGAGACTTCAAATGTGGTTTCTACCACTCTTGGGGATCTAAACCAATCGATGTGGTTCTTTGTTTGATGGTGCTTGATGAGAGCAAGATCAAGAAAGTTCTGGGAAGAAGATGCAGGAAGTTCTTACTTCCCCTTTTTACTTCATCAAACCTGAAAGCCTTAAAAGACAGAATTGGAAGAAGAGAAAAAAAACATAAAAAAATATTTGTTGAAATACATATTGAAAAAAAGACATTGTGTTGGGCGAGGGTTGGGGTTGAGATTTTGAATGTGAGGGTTGGGGTGGGGTTTGAGATTTTGAATGTGAGGATTGGGGTGAGGGTTGAGATTTTGAATGTGAGGGTTGTGGTGGGGGTTGAGATTTTGAATGTGAGGGTTGGGGTGGGGGTTTAGATTTTGAATGTGAGGGGGGTACACACACACACACACCAACAAACAAAAGTTAAGCCTTGACTTCAGTTGAGGATTCTGTGTTTTGGTTCACAGATCTAAAAAAGTCCCCCATTGCACACACACCAACAAATAAAAGTTAAGCCTTGACTATTCAGTTGAGGATTCTGTGTTTTTGGGTTCACAGATCTAAGAACGTCCCCCTTGACACACATTATATACGGCAGATGCCACCTGTTATACACCTCGGACTTCACCCTCGAGTGTCCACAAAGGTGTATAGTAGGAGGGAGTGAAGTGCCAACCCATGGCTCCATGGTATTATCTGCTTAGTTTTGTCTTTTGTAATTCCTGTGAATAAAATGAACCTAAAATCTCTTCCCCTTCTAAATCATATATCTTACAAGTCAAGGAACCGTATCTATTACATCAACAATTTTAAAAAGTTCGTTCGTCCATTGTTTAGTATAACCCTTTTCAAAATGAGATTTCCATCTATATATTCTTACGATATGACCAACTTTGAACTTAGGTTTTCTGACATTAATCTCTTTTTCATATTCTAATTTTGTAAATGTTTCTGATGGTTTCATATTCGTTGACGTGTGAACCGTGTCATTATACCTATCTACAATATCCAATAAAGAATGACCATTGTTGTGAACCGAGTTGTGTGAATTTTTTATATAGTCTCTCTTTTAAGGTGCGATTAAAGCGTTCAATAACAACAGCTTTTCCTTCATTAAAGTACTGTATAATGTAATACTGTTATTTTTTAGAAAATTCATAAATGTCTTGTATAAAACTCTTCTACCCTCATCAGTCCACAATTTTTTTCGGTTTTCTCTTACTTTTATTAAATACGGTATCTGTTGAAAGGCTAACATAAGAGTATTACCTGTTTTGTTTTTTAAAGGGACAACCCATGCGTATCTACTCCTCAAATCAATAACGGTTAAAGCATACTTGTACCCCTTATCATTATTGAGTTAAATCAAATCAGCAGACCAGATCTAATCAACTTCCTTGGAATAAACCTTCCTTCTATGAAACTTTGTGAATATTGGTTTATGTAATTCATCAGCTAATTGCTCTTCAGTCTTAATGATATCATTAGGGCCTATAAGTTTTTTGAATTTCCAAGTCCAATTCAATTTAGCACTGATCATCTTCTTCACGATGAACCTATCAACTTTTTCTCTCAAGGTTGGATTTTGTATCAGAGACAAATTATACAACATTTCTCTATCGGCTTCATGCTTTTCTTCCAAAGTTGTGTATTCCCATAATCAATATCGTGTCTCATGCACACTTCATCAACCCTATTGATGGGCTTACTCCATGCTTTAGGATTGTCTGCCTCATCTAATCTTTTATCCAAGTTTGTGCCTGGACCACAGAAAGAATATCCCAGTAGATGTAATTCCCGTGGTATTCCAGTAGTTGTAAATTTAGTTCCTGAGAAAAACTTTTGTATATTCCTCCACGTTTGTGTTTGGAGATAAATTGACACTTTTTTGAATCACACACCGAACATATACATTTTTGTAAACCCTGTTATTTTTACTTTTAAAATATGAGATATTTTTAGTATTAGTTTTCTTTTTATATTTGAGACAATAACTCATTTATTTATGAGAAAAATTCCTACAGAGTGCAAAAACCTTTTTAGTTTCCAACATGCACATTTGAATCTTAATTTTTAAAACATAAAGTATCCTTAGAAATGCCTTCACTCTCTCCTCCATTTATTTAAGAAAAAAATGAAAAACTTTAATTAAAGTCAATATCTTGTCCTTGAAAACGATGTCAATAGTCTTGTTGAAAATATTGCTAATAGACTTGTCAATTCTTTGTTTCCTCCTCGGTACGTTGAGATTTATTTATTTTCTGTAATACCTCCAATTTTTTTTAATCTCACTGGTTTCCATATTTTCATATTTATTCATTCTCACTCTTTCCTCCCTCTCCTCCCTCTCCTCCTTCTCTCTCCTCTCTCTCTCTCTCTCCTCTCTCTCTCTTCTCTCTCTCTCCTCTCTCTCTCTCTTCTCTCTCTCTTTCCTCCTTCTCTGTCTTTCTCTCTTCCTCCTCTTTCTTCTCCTCTCCTCATTCTCTTTCTTCTCTCTCTTCTCCTTCTCCTCCTTCTCTTTCTTTTCCCTCTCCTCCTTCTCTCCTTCTCCTTTTCCTCCTCTTCTCTCCCTTCAACTCCTTCCTCTCCCTTACTATGATTGAATCGCTTACACCCCATAGAATATCATACATATATTCATCAGGATTTCTTGTTATTCCTGTATCCAAAATAATTTTTTTTACAACAGGAAACCAATAAGATTCTTTTGAATTCCTAAAAGAGCCTTACGTTTTCTTAACTTTATATTTTTTCATTATTTAACATTCTAATTAAATCTAAAGTTTTCGGTTTATCAACATCAGCATAATGCCAATCTTTTATTGAAAATACCTCATTCTTATGTTGTGTAGAAAATATATATATATATTAAAATACCGAATACCCTTTTCTTGAAGGTATGCTTGGACACAGAAATGATAATTTTCTTGAAGCCTTCTTGCTGTCATTTATGTATTAGAAATATATGTTAGAAAATATTATGACACGAAACACCTCCCCATCTTCCCATAGTTAAATCATTTTGTATTTCCTACTTATTATATATAATCCTGTTTTTTTCTGTTTTCATGATATAAACTAGGGCAAAACCATATTATATTTACCCTTATTAAATTCTTTTATTTTTGTTTACTAATCGTGCTTCCACAAAACTCATTCTCTATACCAAGTGGATAATATTCTTCCTAACGAGACTGATTTAATTGTTCCAGGTCTTCTAGGTCAATTTTAAATGACCAATTATACCCTAAATCATTCATATCATACCCCCATTGTTCTATTCTCACAAACGATACGCCCTTCTTTATAAAATTAATTTTATTTCGAACTGTGAATTCTGTACGACCTCCTGGAGATCTCTCTCG
>CM068957.1:112221087-112238815 GCA_035128595.1 Eptatretus atami | reverse complement strand
TATGCAAACACTGAGGGGCGATATGTGAACACAGTGGGGTGAAATGCAGAGCATGGGGTTGAGTCTCCAGTCGGGGCAAGAGGCAATGAGGTTGAGTCTCCAGTCGAGGCAAGAGGCAAGAGGCAAGAGGGCAGGCATAAGAGGCATAATGGTGCCGGCACATGGCGGAGCGACCGAACCAACCAGAGGGAGTGCAAATTGTGTCGGGCCTGCAATGGAGACGGGTGAGGTCGGGACGATGAGCGACGCTACCACAATAATAGTGGAAACGTGTAGGGTGAGACACGAGGGGACGAGCGATGCCACTACAATTAAGGGAGAAATAACAAAAGGGATGACGGAAAAATGAAAAGAGGTGACAGAGATGCAGAAAATAAAAGAGACGAAAGGCCAGGAAGTAACGGGGGTAATGAACGAGGTGACGGAATTAACAGAGACACAAAGTGAGACACAGGATTATGAAAGTAAAGATGAGCACACACACGTAGAGCTGGTGAGGGACTATGGGGGGGGAGCTGGTGGAATGTATTGAGACCCGATGCAAGAGACAGGATGGCCTCCTTAAGGAACAGAGGGAGATGGTAAGCTCTCTCAAAGCAGATCGTGACGAGGTGAGTCCGGTCGGGCCATGCGAGGTTGACCGGGTGTGTGATGTGAACGGGTACACGGGGAGCTTGGGGGGTATGGAAACCCCGGGATTTCTTGAGCTAACACGAATCCCCGATGTGATTGTCCCGGAGTGTGTGCTGAAATGTGTGCCAGAAGGTAAGTATGGTGCGAGTGTCATGGCGTGCGTGAGTGCATGCAAGGAATTGGTACACAGACCGATCCAGACGGGAGACACGAATGGCGAGCCTGGAGGGCCACAAAGGGTTAATTTGTATACTATGCCGGGTTCGCACGACGGCTCGTACGAGATCCATGGTGTGTTTCGCGCATGGGCTGCACACGCGCGTCTGCGCGATTGCGATCCGGCGCGAGAACGTTCCACGTTGGATACAAGCTGGCCACGTGGACAGCGAAAATATAGGCGAGTGTTGTGGGAATTTGGAACGGATGGGTCCACATGCGAGCATGTGTGCGAAGCTCCACGTGCTGCATGCCACGTGTTCTGTTGCGGAGCAGGTTTCCAGGATGATACGCTCGTGCTGGCCTGCACGGGAAACCGCGCAGATTCGGTGCGCGAGTGACGTCATCGGCACGGACCTCGCGCGCCGGGTTATGGGCGAACAGCCGCACGTTGGCTCGCTGGAATCCCCTGGAGAGCGAGTGCTCAGTGCGATTAGCAGGGGTGACGTCATGGCTGCACGTATGCCTGATGGAAGGGACGAAGGGCAAGCTGTCGATGCCTTGGCGGTGCAAAAAAAAAGCCTCGCTCCAAGTACACAGCCTGGTGTTTGGGCAAAGGAAGCACTAGTTAGCGGTGGATGGGGTTTAGCTTAGATAGACCGGCCTCATTGGGGACATGAGCCATCCTCCATGGGCCCGTGGACTAATTAGTGGGAATGTTAGGTTAGATTTAGAATGGAAATGATTTTGGGAGACATGAACAGACATGGAATGTGTAGTGGGGATGTACTTAGCTACATAGATTAAATGGAACGTGCATTAGTTTAAGGGATGACGAGGGAGCACGAGATAGTTAGGGGAACATAGGTAGAGTGATGGGAGTGAATTTGAAAAGAAAAGAGCTTGATGAGTGAGTATGGGCCAGTGGCCCGGGTGTGTGAGTGGAGTGAATGTGGAATGCATGGTGAGAATGAATGAGTGGAGGGAGGAGTGAATCCCACCCAAGTGGTCCCGGGGTCTGTGTAATGTTAGGTAGTGGGTTAGTCAAATTTACCAAAAGGAGGTCGTTCTGATGTTGGTGGTGTATGAAGGTACGAAACCCATTTGGAGGGGTGCAGGAGTCCATGGACTGGCGGGGTGCGTGGCTGTTGAAAGGTGAGTATCGAGTAGAGGGCACCCCGGGCACGGAGAAGTCGGCCAGAGTAGGCCAATGGTCAAGGACCGGGCAGGGATAGTGTTGTGGCCACGGGAGCCTCGGAAAGGGACCGGGAGCGCCAAAATGCCCCGTGGGCATCGGAGGGGGCATCAGGGAGGGCAACCCCCTGTGTTCACAGGGAGCAGGGAGGCTCGGAGACAGCTCAGGGCCGGGGTGCCGTAGTTATAGTCGGGAGATGAATCTTTGCCAAAGTGTAGAGACTGTAGCCATGATGAAATTGTGAAGGCACGAGTGAAAATTGATAGGGATGGCCCAAATGTATAATGGACATCAACACAGGCGACGGGAATATGGTTTTAGAACAATAGTTTAAAGTGACAGGGTTTTGGAAAGCGGGGTAGTTTAAGTGAATAAATGCTAGGTAGATAGAATAGTACTCCTTCACACCATCCATCCTTCGCTCTCTGTAGGCGGCTGGACCCACCTTGGGAAAGATTGCTGAATTATGTGGGGGGTTCTTCTGAGGCTTTGTTGGGCCTCGAGACAGGATGCGAGCCTCTTCCTTATTCCCTCCAGAAAGGATTTTGGGGGTTGGGAGTGGGCTAGGTTGACAGGATAGTTAGCCGGCACAAGACAGAAAGGGGGTTAGAGAGACGAATTATAAAAAAAAATGAAAAAAATAAAAAGGCGGTCTAAATTTGTTTTGTTTTGCAAATTAAGGGAGTGGGTATGGACAAAGACAGGCAAAGGCGATAGGTTGGTGGGAGACCGTAGGTTAGGGCCGAGCCCGTTTTCGGAGCGGCCCGGCACACGACTCCTCCTCTCCAGCACTGACGGACAGCAGCAAGGCCGGCCAGCTTCAATTGCCAGGCCTGTGTTGTGCTAAATCGCCTGGTCTGCATTGCCTTGCCTTCCAGGCTGATTTGCCTGCCTTTGCCATAACCATGCCTGCTAGCTTGTTTTGCATTGCTTGTGTCACCATCCATCATGTACCAGGACCATTGCCAGTTTTTTGCAAGGACTGCCCTGAGGCAGTCACATCACAGGGACTGCATTGTGCAGCCGTGCATTTGTGTCTTTCCATCCATTAATTAAATGAGCCAGAGACTGCATTGGGCAGCCTGGCTATCTTCAGATGGCTGTGGGAGGCGCATGGCCTGCTGTGTTAGGTGAGTTGCTCCAGCAGTGGGGGTATGAAAGAAGTAAAAAGAAGAAGGTTCACTGCAACGATATATCAAGGGGGTCTTTGAGCAGGCCTGAGGACGACTGACCTTCAGTGCTGTGCACTCACACACAAAATAGTAACATTGCTGTGCCTTTATCCCACAGATGACAGGTCCTAGGCCTGGTTAGTGTAAATATTAGTTCAGATTGTAATAAGTTCTTCAACCTGTTGTTCGTGTTAGCGCCGAATTTTAAGTTAAGTCGTCTGTGTGAGTCTGTATGATTAGTTACGCAGCGCGCATTAGATTATTTATTTTTGGAAATGTATAAAAAAATGTCGCACTAGGTCGCAGGTAAATCGTACTAGGGGAGAATTTACACATGCTGGTCACAACGAAAATTTGACGACTGGGACGAGTCTGTAAAAAGGGAGGGGGTAGTGTTACGAATTTGGAAGCTTACTGCACTCAACTTAAGGTCTTATAGAACAGTTATATGGTCAATTTTTTCCGGTCTCTGGTCAATCGGTCAATATATCGATTTCTCCATCTTCCGTCATTTTTCCGTCATCCTCGTGTCTCAGTTTACACGTTTCGTCTACCCATCAATTATCGTGATGTCTCTCGTCAACCCCTACCTCCCCGTTCTCCATCATGGGCGGACACATTGCACACTCCATGTTGGTTCGGTTGCTCCGCTACGTGGTGCCGCCATTATGCCCTTCATGCTCACTGCAGGCCCAACCAATGCTCTGCATCTCACCCCGCTGCGTTTGCATATCACCCTTCATCTCATCCATTTTGTGCGCATTTGCGTCATTTTGGTCCCATCGTGCATGTTCGTTTTATTTCTTGTGCATTCGTTTTCATTTCATTTATATCCTGCATCAATCGTCCCATCATTTCCATCATCCGATCCGTGGCGAAATCGCACGTGGGGGGCGTCTCGTCTACCGCGCCCCACGCGCCATTGAACCTCTGGGTTCGGTTGCGGGGGATGGTCGACCTGCATGGTGGTGTCCTGGCCACTGGTTCCTCTAACTACACTTATACCCACCTACCTCAGTCATCTTGGCCTGACATGTCGCGTGTTGAGAATAAATTTGATGATCGCATATTTGGG
This sequence comes from Eptatretus atami, assembly GCA_035128595.1. Lineage (NCBI taxonomy): Eukaryota > Metazoa > Chordata > Myxini > Myxiniformes > Myxinidae > Eptatretus > Eptatretus atami. The sequence continues at coordinate 112,234,584 of CM068957.1, read as the reverse complement.
GAACAAAGGGGGGTTTGCGCCTTCACCCCTGGTCCGAATCCGTGAATTTCTTACAGAGGCCGAGGGGCCGAATCGACTCCTGACTACCAATTTGCGTGCGGGCCGGGTATCGGCTGCGAGCAACCACTAGGTGGAGCAGTAGGGTCGACTCTACCGAACACCCGGAATCTAGATAGTACCTCTGGAAAACTCGAGGGTACGGGTCCCTTACGGACGGTGAATCGTCATAATTCCACCATGTGTACAGGCTTATTTGCAAACTTCAAATACACTAGACCCACGTGGCGATCTACCGAGTATTCAAACCCTCGACGGCACTCCTACGGGACGAGCCGTATGAGCGCTCAACCCGTGCATGACCCGAGCGGATGGTCACCGAGCTTCGCGGTCCCATGCCATACTACGGCAAAACGGCCTTTCTAATTCCCCAACAGCACCGTGTTAACCAATAAAAGCACAAAAAACGAGCTGATACATTTAACAAATAGGGTTTTAATTAACAGTAGGTGGGGAAGGAGGGAAGCACGTAAGGGCGAGAGTTATCACGACTAATAAGAGAATGCAAGGCGAAATAATGTACAGCGAAGGCCTTAACAATTTACTACTTAAACAAGGCCCACCGACGACACACAAGCACAGATAACAGAAGACATGGACCTGTCCACTCATGTGGTTTGGCTGACATGAGCGAACCAGGCAGCGGAGATGCGGTCCGAAGAACCAGGCGCCAGCGACGGATAAGCAAGAGCCAGAACAGCGCTCGAGGAAACGGCCGAAGAACCAGGCGCCAGCGAGAGCGATCAAAAGTCCAGAGCTCCACTCCAGCGCTCATTACCCGACAACCAAAATCTCTCCTCAGCTCGTCGACAACCAAAACTCTCTCTTCGTTTTCCAGCAGATCCGCGCATTATCCTCGGCTTTCCTTTCCTTTCTTTTTCTCTCACGCTGTCCGTTCAGGCGTGGCCCTCTCTCATTGGCTGCCCGACGGCAATCTCACTCGCACACTCCGATTGGCTGAGAGGGGTGTCATGCCCATATTTAGAGTGAAATCCAAGATGCCAATGTCCCAAAGAAACCCGCCTGGACATTGGACTCCAACGTATGTGCGACACGCACGTAGGCATGGCGTGGTGTGAGGAAGCGAGGTGAAGGTGAGGGTGATGCTGCTGTTGTTGTAGTTATAGTTGATTTAAAATAAAAGAAACCTGACTATAAAAAACTCGCAGCGCATGAAACTTTAATTACCCATTAAACAAGGGAAAGGGACTATCTATCGACATTTACTTATCGAATAACTGAGCTATAGGACCTGTATGTTGATGCTCATGGTTCCAGGTTTGTAACAATATGTATATATGTATATATATATATATGTATGTAATATTATTATATGTATATATGTATTTGTATATGTATATATGTATATATGTATATATGTATATATAATACATCAAACACACACACACACACACACACACACATATATATTCTACTCAAGGCACAGAACATTGCTTTGTTTAAATTAAATGCTTGAGTGAATGATTTGTGATCATTATGCAGAACATCCTGGAATACTCAGGACACAGTTGCACTTCAATGATTGGCTAAAATATGCCAAAACGTTGTAAATATTTCATGGTTATGCTTCTGAAAGTTAAAGTATCATGGTATCAAGATGCAGAATTAAAGTCTTTAAAACCTCAGTGCAAATGGGTCGACAAAATGTATTAAATATTTGCTTAAATGAAATGCGTTTTCAATTTCTCTTAGCGAATATCAAGCGTGTGATGAATGAAATATTGCATCTGTAGGATGTGTGTGAGATGAGCGAAGACGGAATTTGATGGGGATCGTGGCTAGAATTAGTGAAGTGGAATTTATTTGAGATGAGGAAATCTGTATGATGGAGTCGTTGGAGAATATGATGTAACATCAACCCGCTGCGGCTCACTTTTCCTGGCACTTCCATTTTTTGCGTAAAATTGCTCCTGCCTTGGCGTTTAGAAAAACTCCTAAAGAACATTCTGTTTTGGAGAAACCCTTAATGTCTTCATTACATTTGGGTAAAAATGCTGATTTTTTTTTCTTCTCTTTTTGCTTCTTTCTAATGTTTTGGTTTGTTTTTCCAGAATTATGTTCTTCCATGCACCGTGTTCAAAGGAGAATTTGGAAAGCAAGAAAATAATGCTTGAAATTGAACAGAGGAGCAACTTCGGCCTCATACTGTACGAGCATAACCCGCGCTCTGCGCGACATGTTGGGGTGGTGTGTTTGAGAAAGGAACTGATGCAGAGTATCAGTAGTAATTTACTTTAATGCAGTAAGTGGAATACGATTTCACTGTTTAGAACCATTTTTATTTACTTTTTTTTGTACATGCACCTCATATGGTTTTGAGATAATGTAAGCGAATATAACGTTACTGCGAGAACAAAGTCGAAGATAGCGCGACACGAAACCACAATCGGAAATTATATATAAGAGTTATTCACATGAAATAAATTTCATCGATTATACCAAATCCAAGCTCACCATTTAATGCAACTCTTCAGGTTACCTATGAAGTTGATTCTTGATTTCTAACTACATCAAGCAAAAACGAAATTTTTGTGATGAAGCAAAGAAAGTTTGTGATATTTTGAATATGGGAATGCGGTAGAAATATAAAGTGGTTGGCATTACCAAACTTTGGCCATTTTGGTACCCTCCTTCTTTTTTACCTCTGCTACCGAAGGTGGAAGGAGGTTATGTTTTCACCGCTGTCTGTCTGTTTGTCTGTTTCACCTGTGTACAGGATATCTCAAAAAGTTGTGGACGGATTCGGAAGAAATTTGGTGGGCAGGTTCGGGTGTCTGACAAGGACGAATTGATTAGATTTTGGGTGAAGATCGCGGATCCGGATCGAACTACTAGAATTTTAAAGTTATTCTTCACGCTTGAGAGATAGGGCCAAAAACGATGTTGTACTATATACATGATATTTCAAAAATGTTTTGGGCCCGATATGTTCTCGTGGATCAGGCATTTACGTGGAGAGGTATGTGCTCAACCGAGCGCTCTTCTAGTTTATATACTTTGTTTTCATCTACTTGCTCTTCATCATACTCAAATTGTCTGCAGGTACAGATTTTTCCATTGATAATAGGCTGTCAGTCTATGTTGTTTGATGCTGAAATTAACGTTTCCATAAATTATAATGTAACGGTGTTTTGTACTTTCCAAATTATGATTTAAAAAATAACTAACACAGCTAATTTAGGATTGTCTCTGAACATCCGCCATGGTTGGCTTCACATGGAGATTACCCACTGAGCAGCTATATCAAGTGCTGAAGTGCGACTGTGAGATACAGGAGTGAAGATGATAAAGCAATCGTTTTATTGGTTCTAAGGGCTTAGAATAATTTTCAGCGCAGATGAGGGAAGCCCATATTTACAATCACGGCAACGTGACTTAAATATACGGGCTTGAAGTCACCGTACTAGATTTGGAATAACATACATTGATGCTGCAATATTTTAAATGTAGTATCCACACTTTATAAAATTATGTCCAAGTAACCTCATGAAAAGGTGATGAATGGTCTTAAATGGCAACGTAGTAATGTATGATATTCATTGGTGTTCATTGGTTTTTTGTAAATGTATGGCTGGTAAGAAGTAAATGGTAGTCAGTGTGCTATATATTGGTGGAATGAAAAAGAATGGTATCATTCAATGGTGCTGAATGCTTTTCAGGTAAGAATGGAAGCGTCCGGATGGATGTTAAATCATGATTGTGAAGAATACTCTATTAATCAAGGAATGCATAATGATACGATGCAAAAGTTGCAGATTGTCATGGGGAAGGGGTGGGGGTTTGCAGGATAAGCATCATTGCAGAAAGAGAAATAGTTAATTATTGGGAATATATATATGTAAATCCATCATCCATTGGGACATACTCTGTGCAGAGCGTTGGTGCTGCCTAAGAGTCTCCTTGGCTATAACACAAATCTTAGACAGGTCACCATTCCGACACAGTATACCAGCAAGCTGGGCTCCTTTTGCTGATCTCGGAAGGATGACAGGCAGAGTGAACCCTGATATTAATTCAACAGCCGAGTAGGATTTGAACTCAGGATCCTAGATCCCAAGCCCACCACTCTCGCCATGTTTACGCTATGCTTATCTAAAAGTGTGTGTAGAAAGTCAAAGAATAAACTGATAAAATATAAATTGACTACATCGTTTAAAACTCGAATAACTTCTGGGTTTTACATGATTGCACATGTACAATATGAACACAAATATATTGTGTATTTCTCCATCAAAGACAAGCTAAGTGGATAAACCTAGCAAATGGTCAGATTGATTTGATTGGTGTAACTGTATTATTTGGTGAAGTAACTAAGAATATTGCTTCTTTGTCCATATCTGATTAAGAGCACAATGACTGAAAATGATATTACGAAGTTGGGGAGGCTGTTTGTAACATACTGTGGATTAACAAGAGAGATACTTACCACCAAATAATATTACCAATAAGTTACAAAAATTAGACCCGATTTTACCATCAAAATGTTTGATCTCTTTGCAACTTGAATTCACTATAATAGAAAGTGTGCATGCAATTGTGGTCACCATCCCAGTTTCTTGATGGCCAGGACACAAAAACAGATAAATCAGGCAGGGTTCGAGGAAGCAATTTCACGCTAGTCATGATGCGTGTCGCATATGGATTAACCGAAGATGTATCTAAACACTAACAGTTTTACCACAAACAACTCAAAATATTTGGTTGACTCCTTTGATAAAACAACGAGGTAGCACATTGCAGAAATAATCATTTCACTTCCTTAGGGAATTGGAACTAGAGTAGGCCTCATTCATCTAAGGCCAGGGGGCAGGTCCCTTTAGTTAAATCTCAGTAATTCTGCATTAACCAGCAGCCACAGAGAAACCCTGCTAATATAAGCTTTGAAATTGAGGGTTCTAGTTACACACACGATGCACCAAGCTTAACGTTCAATGGCGTCTTGGTCGTGGCAAATTTTCCTTGGCTGGCTCAATCAGCAAACCAGGCCATCAGGATTGTGGCTCGTAATTGGGCTGTGGAGAGCCCATTATTACAATAATAAGTCAGTCATTAGGAGACCCAACCTACTTCTTAATTAACGTTTTAATCCATGCGAAAGGAGAGGGCTGGTGGAATTTCTTAAAGAGAAGTCAACTTGGCAGGTGGTGATAAAGACTAATGAGTTACAAAAGACACCAGAAGCCATCTTTGAATTTATTATGTAATGACTATTATTGTCATTGTTATTATTATTTTCATCAGTAATCAGTTTTTGATTACGTCAACAATACATTTTGGTTAGCTTTCCTCCTAATAGTGTCAGGTTGTTCATTAACCCCTCCCCCCACCACACTCCACACTTTCCTTCTCTCACCAGCTCACCCACAACTCCGCTCCTCTGTTCCACGTATAGCAGCAAGACATGTCTAAATACACGAGAATTACAATTGCGAATAAACATGCAAGATTTTCATCTTGGTCAATGTGGCGTAGGAGGCCAAGATGTATGCGCACTCACACTGCGCTGTCTTCTCCTGGGTTTAAAATCTCGACCCCTATAAACTGTCACTGGTGTTTCACATCAATGGTAGTGCTGTCCCTTATATGGACAATACACTGAGCGTCCAGTTCCAAGCATGGTTTGGTGGATGTTAAAGATCCTAGTTGTGCTTCGCAAAGAGTAGGTGAGCTATCGTCAACCATGAGCAAATTCCAAATTCCTGTCTGGACCTACAGCGGCACTGCATCAAAAAGCGCGCAGATTCCGCAATTGACTGCAACCAGCAGCCATGTGTTGCACATGAAAAATTAATGAATAATGGATCTCGTCAATGAAACTATTAGCCTTAAATTAAGGGCTAGATTCGTCTTGGAATGCATTTGAAGTTACTTGTTTGCATTGCCAACAAGAAATGTATTCGAATTTCGAAGATCTCTCCTGATGGAGTCGAAAAGGCACATTAAGTATCTTGTTTGGGTTATCGAAGAAGAGCTGGGACTGATGGCAGGGATATTGCTCGATCAGTTCATGTTGTTCCCAGTGAACAGTGCCTTCGCACTGTGCAAGATACGAGGGAGTGAATAATTTAAACAGAAGAAAACGTAATAAATCCTCAGGATGGGTAGTTTGTAATGTAATTACTTCAGGTGCGTTTTGAAGAAGTGAATTGTCCTTAAAATACTTCCAAACCGCAAATATTTACGGGGGGGCTGTTGACATGGATTGCAGGTCTCATTATACTAGGACCTATCAAGGACTGATTATGGAGTTCTGGGTCTGAAACCGAGCAGTGCTAATGAACGAGTTGTGTGTATGTGTGGGAGCCTGCGAAATCGCACACCTGAATCTGTCGATTTAACACGGAAATTGAACAGGTACAGAGCTGAACCCGGAGAGAGAACCGGGTTTAAGGTGTTAATTCCATCTAACAATGCTGTAGCTGTTCTTTATACGTCTGTGAGTTTTTCTTATCTAAAACGTTCAACCGTCACCATTGCTAAGACGTAGATGCTGACTGAGACATGCTGCGTTGGAGCTTGTATTCATGCTGTGCTCTTGCACATGAGCACTCAGTCCAGATTACTAATCCAGTTCAAGTCGACCAAACAATGTTGATTGTTTGTTTTTTTTCAGTTTTCTCTTATGTCCACTTGATTCTTCCGAATGTCCTTCTCCTGCTGTGATATGTAAGCAAGGTTCCTCCATTAGCCTTTTAAAATTAATGTACAAAATACACGGTCAAAATTGTCATCTGCTTCCATTATGAGGATGCATTGATTTGGTATAGTATGTCGTCAAATTTCTCTTTCGACAAATTTATAAGCTCTTACACGTCCTGTGTTTTTGAAAGAACGCGATTTGTGTTTAAGACCCAATCTGTTGGTTATTAGTCATCGTGGTTAAGGTCAAATGTCTGTCTTGACCTATCCACGTTGAATGCGATAAGCCTTGGCTCTTTATTGAAACCCGAACAAATGTTGAACATCATGTCACGTCATGTTGAAATTCATTTACAAAATAAAGTGGGAAAGGAAAAAATGTTTAAAAGTTAAGAAAGGGGAACTAGGAAAGTAAACGCAGACTGGGGGGGAGGGAGGTTGAGGTGTTGGGAGGGAGGGAAAGTCGCGACGGAGAAAATTATACGAACAAGAATAAACAGTGAACCCAGCTGAACAATTTGTCTGTCTGCCATTTTTTTTACGATGTCACTGAAGATGGATGGAGATTATGTTTTCACCACTGTCTGTCTGTTCTGTTAAATTGGCGAAAATTTTTTTTGCCAAAATATGTTGTCTGTACCTTTTTCTGTTCTGATTGTACACGATTTTTGGCCACAGTTTTCAACAATCGAATCTGAAATTTTTTTTTGTGTGTGTAGTGACGGTCAATGGACAGCAACGTTAATGTTGGTGAAGATTCGAATCCGGATCGGATTGAGAATTGATTCAAGTGATTCTTCCCATGAGAGAAACGGCAAAAATGATATGTAGCACAATATCTCAAAAGTTAATTGACGGATTCGGATGAAACTTGCTGGACAGGTTGGGTGTGTTACAAGTACGAATTGATTGATTTGGGTGAAGATCCAATCCGGATAGAGAATATTTTAATTTTCAATGTGATCTCTTCGCAATTGAAAGATCAGGCCAAAAACGATATATAGATGATATTTCAAATGTATTGGGCGAATTGGGGTTTTTGTTTACTGGATCAGGCATTGTGTGGGGAGGTATATCGCTAAACCGATGCCCTTTCTAGTTTAGATAATGTTGTACTCGTTGCAACAATCCATTGTTTGCACTCTCATAAACATCTCATGTAAGGTAGCTATAACCAGACATTTGACAGATGCGTTTGAGTTTTTAGTAAAAGTAAGATCAAGCTAGTGATTTAAGAAGCCGCAGGATTGGTATTGAACATGTAGAGGAATACAGATATTCCTCAGCAAGCCAATGAGTTGTATAGCTAGGGGACGAAAAAAGATTTGGGTGGTTGTGCAGGGAAGTAGGATTGCTATATAAGGATATAGCAGAGATGAAGATAAAATAACAGGACTGAAGTCGGATCGGATCTCATCGGGTGTAAACACAGGCTTTGTTGTTAAGGAAACTCAGAAACCCAAAGGAGAATATGAGAAAGGTGTAGCAAGCATTTAAACAATGATAGCAAAGCATTCTTTAATTACTAAGTTGTAAATAACAGGTTAGGACAAGTGTGGGCATATGAGAATAGCACAAGGGAGAGGGTTAGTGAGGAAGTGAGATGACAGGTTATTAAACAGGTATTTTGCTTAACTTTTACAAAGAACAGTCAGGGGATTGGCCAATACGTGACTTTCAAAATGATGTAATTCGCCAGAATGTTCGGCTGTGATACATGGAACCATAGCAACAGCGGTCATTGGGGAAGGAGATATAATTGTGCTGCCAGATAAGATAGTTCCCATAATGGCTCACAATGATTCTAAAAAAAAAGCTGAAAATCTTGAAAAATGACTGAGAGAAAGGGTGTGCCCTGCAAACGAAAATTTTGGAGATTTCTGATACGTCGTCAAAAAGTTGATATCTTGCAGCCGTTATTTTCAAACTTAGCCGACATGTGGGTCATGCAAGGACTGTGGACGTGAGGTCTACCTCGGAACTTCAATCATCCTGTAAGTGAGTGGACTTTGACTTGTGGATTATCGTGTGACATGGCAAGCTTGGTGATTTATTTAATGGAGGTTGCAGTGGAAAGTTGATGCGTCAAGACAACATTCAGGCAGACTTCCCAAGAGGGAGACCTGTATCAGGTTTCGGTGCTTAAATGATGGAAAGGTATATCTGGGGATTTGGCAATGTGAGGTAATTTAAAATGACAATATTTACTATTATCATGTTTTGGAGGAGGATTGGGGTGGGAATGGAGTGTATGGGGCTGTTGAGGGTTTGTTTATAATATATATATATATATATATATATATATTATATATATATATATATTATATATGGAATTTATAATATGTATTATATATATATAAAGGAACATATATATGTATAATAGTATATATATATATGTTTAAGAGAAAAGGGCCTGCAAGAGAATATTGTTGCAAGAGAAGGAAAGTAGGGGTATACGTTATTAGTTTGCGGCGATTCTGGTTCAAAGGGGAAAGCTTTGAAAGCTTAAATGTTTTCGACCTGGAAGTGGTAGAATGATTGGAATACAGTTTCATTAAGATGCTTTCAATATTAAAAACACAACACAACCAAGTACCTACATTCCAATTTATTGAAGAATCATTTAAAGTCATTAATCATACCGTATCATAACCACAAACTAAAAAAAAAAGAAACATCATCATCATGTACGTTTTCAATTATTTATTACAACAACAGCATTGCACATAGAATTCTCATTTCTTGAAAGGACCAAAAGAAAGTGCGATGAGACGTCGAATGAGGCAGGTGGAGGTAGATGAGGATGGCTTGGGTGGTGTCGAGGTGGAAGGACAAGGTGGATTTGGGAAGATTACTTTAATGGATTGGGAAAAAAAGAGTTGGCAGTGCAGTTCAACCAATCCTAATCAGCTTCCCCAAATACAAAAAAAAAATCGATCGACTTAATGTGGTTATGTGGTTAAGGATTATGGCACGATGAAGCTTTAGGGTGTGGGGTGAACCTGAAGATCCGTGCCTGACCACTCTCCTCATTAAGCCATTCCCACCCCCCCCCAGGAATAAGTGTTCTGAGTCCGTCTGATCTGAGAGGTTAGGCAATTCCGCACAGTCAAACACAGACTTTTAAAATAAAATGGTACATTTGCTTCCTTGTTTGAGGGCTCAAGCCATTTAAAAATGGATAGAGAATGGAAAAATATAGGTTGGTAATAATAGACATGATTTTGATGAGCCTAATGGCTCTCCTCTCAAAGTTCCTTGGAAAGAACTCTTAGTTAATAATAGGGTGTTGATAGAGCTACAGAATATGGGCACCAGACATAAAATGGGAAGGAGAGTCATCATTCTAACAATTTTAAGCAAAAAAACCTCACAGAGGCTTCGTGGATTATAAACAATGAAAAGCTCACAAAACTTAAGTACCTGAAGATTCAAACAAGCTGTTTTTACATGTGAATCATTACATTGAATTACACGTCCAACGAGTTGAAAATTCAGATGGAAATAAAAAATCTTCACTGGCCTTCCAATGCTGTAACACTCCTCTTTCTTTTCCAGATGATCACATTGCTCAACAGCACTATCCCATTAAGAGACTGCGAGCTGCTTCACATTTTGCTGATTGTAAATGATTAGAATGATGTTCTGTTAAATGCACATATCCTTCAAATCCTGGAATTTCACAGTCTCACCTATCGCTCCAGAATGATGTCGAAATCAATCACGATCTATTGTCCTTGGTATGCCAATGGAAGCTGATAGTCTCTTGAACATTAGGCGCCTCATGCATCAGCAATGACTTCTTCTGGGTGACCAACATAGCAGAGTTGGTCAGCAGCTGCAGATTAACATTCCATAATTCAGTCTTTCCTTGCTATGCAAGTTACAAGGCCTTTGTCTTCAGCTTAAGTGGAGTACTGCTCTCTATATATGGGTTGTGCCAGCATGCCAATTTGTCTCTCTGGATTCTGAGGAGTTAAGAGTCTCACCACATTCCATTCATTCAATTCGGTTTTTTTGAAATGTACCACAAGTAGTCCAAGGCGCAAAAATGTCAGTTTTGCTCGAAATAAAAAACAAACCAATTAAATAATAATAATATACAATTCATAATAATGAATGATGATCACAATCATTAAAGTAGAGGGGGAGCACCGTAGAGTGAAAACCTCGCGCCAATACTGCTAGGTCCTCAGTGAATGATATCTATATCATATCAATTTGACGTCAACGTGTCACAGAGTTATAGTTTGCAACTTTCTTTTCTTTTAAGTTTTACATCTCAATTCATTCGTCATAAGACTAGAATTTTGAGACAGAAATTGATTTTACGTGGGGTATATCCACCTGAAGTTCCAAAATCGTGATATAATTTTGGGCTGTTTTTTTGTTGGAAATCTACTTATAATGTAGAAATAAAAAACAAAAATTTCAAATATTTTTCAAATAAAAATCGAAATTTTTTTTGAAAAAAGTTGCAACTTTTGCTTTTTTTTTTCTTTTTTTTCTCTAACATTTTTTTTTTTTGGTTGGAATAGCTTAAAATGTAAGAAATGCAAACAAAAAAATCAAATATTTTTTCAAAATGGCACCATAGGGCCTATTGGACTTTGGAACAAGTCCAAAATCTAATGGGATGGTTGCCTTGGATCCAAGACTAATCCCCACCAAGTTCGTCCGAATTCCGTCCAGGAGTTTTCCCCGTAATATGTTCACAAACAAACAAACAAACAAACAGACAGGGGTGAAAACAGTAACTCCGTCCTCTCGATGGCGGAGGTTTAATGGTTTAAAAAAAAAGGCAGATAATACAAAATGTACGAGTAAATTCATTCAATGATAATAGGTCTAGTAAGTGCTTATAGAGACCCGTCTTGAAAAAGGTAATAGGGGGGATGGATGTCCTGCTAGCCTGGCCGCGCCAAGTCATCAAAAATTAGCCGAGGCAGCTACTCTCAGCTTACTCAAACACGACTAAACACGTGTGAAGCTTTCACCACAGTCGTCTCAGAAACCTACAGAAAAACACACAACAGGGAGAACAGTCTCCAGCATGAGATGGAGAACCAGCCTCTTAGCCTACGATCCAAGGCTGAATCTTGTTCTCCAGGTATTCGACATGCTGAAGGAGCGATACAATGCGGAATCTTTGCGACAGTGCAGTGCAAATACAATGGAGGTTAGATATACACAGCTTTTTTAAAGCATTTGCGAACAGCTCAGTTAGATATTCAGGCAGGCGTCCGAGCACCGGCAGACTCACATACTAACCTTAACTGTCATTAACTCATTGTCCACTCACACACAAGGAGCAAGCCGATGTTGTGATTATGCAAGACATTATGAAAATCTTCACGATGAGGCAATGAAGAAAAGGTCTGTTTCTTTACATTGTTTAGCTGGCCGGTCAGCTTTCTCAAATTCCTCACCTTTCCCAGAATCCACGGATGCACGCATGTCTTCCAGTACCCACTTTAGTTTAACTTTCCAAAATCCGGGTGATGCCACTCCACTTCTTTGTTCCAATTTCTCATTTCTCAGTCATAGAATGCTTCTGGAGGCCATTCTTTCAACTCTTCTGTCCAAGTTTCAAGCAGGCAGTGCCATCTTAATGTCATATCCATCCTTACTGATGATTTTTTGTTTCCCAATTAAACTTTTCTAATTACAAACTCTTGCTTGGTAGTTTCACTAGTTTTCCCCTCCTCTTTCTTGTTTTTCCTGTAATTCTTCCCTTGCTGATGGTGCAGTGGTTGCCCTGCTAATTCATTGGAGACTCATTTAGAAAAAAAATCCAATTTTGTAAAACAATCAGACGACAGTAAGCTTGGTGTTGGCTTAAAGTGGTTAGGGTGGCTGGCTTGGGATCTTAGGGTCTGAGTTTTGAGCCTTTGGTGGTCATTTGAATTAACCCAGGTGGGGTTGATAAGCCTATCATCCTTCGAGATGGTTGAACTGAGCACCAGTAATACTCGTAATACGGGCACAGCATAGTGGCATAGTGGTGGCCACAATGATGTACGCAGTGCAGGCTGCACAATGATTGAGGAAGAGAAGAATCAACAGTGATAACTAGAGAGGAGTTTTATCTAATCCCAACTTAAATATACATAGAGTGTTCATGTCCATTTTCGTGGTAACAATTTTAGTGCAGAAATAGATCATCAAATCAATCTTCAGTAACGGAAGATAATGTAAGTAAACTGCTTGCAGGCGGGCTAATTAGGACTTGTCATATTAGACATCTGCCTTTGTGATTCACATATGAGCACTTGCTTACGATGTTGTGACCTCCGATCCCAAATACTGTGTACATTTACATGATATCAATGTTTCACTGAAGTATATGTATACTGTAAAAATATCCTTACTGGCCTCTGTCAAGTAGGATAAAAGGCTTTCTGGAGTTTGGTCTTCACCATATGTGTAATGCCATAAATAGAAGTGTATGGTAGTTTGAAGTGGGGTGAGAAAGGCTGGCCTGAGAAAATATAGGGGATGAAAGGGTGATTGAAACGTCACAGGAAATATTAAAAGGTTTTTCAAACAAAGTTTAAGATTATGTTTCTGACCCGCCCATTGCTAATGATAAAATTTTGCCATAATGCACAGCGATCTATCCACTTTCAAAGAAGATTAAACGTGAAGAAAAAGCAATATGCAGAACATATGTACTATGCTCGTAAACAATTTACTTTGTGTGGTGTGTGTGTGTGTGTGTGTTTTGGTTGATTTGTTATCCTGATTGTGGTTTAGAAGGTGGACGGAGTTTAAGAGGGG
>CM068957.1:112198558-112213540 GCA_035128595.1 Eptatretus atami | reverse complement strand
AGGCGCCAGCGAGAGCGATCAAAGTCCAGAGCTCCACTCAGCGCTCATCCCGACAACCAAAACTCTCTCCCTCAGCGCTCGTCCCGACAACCAAAACTCTCTCTTCGTTTTCCAGCAGATCCGCCGCACTTATCCTCGGCTTTCCTTTCCTTTCTTTTTCTCTCACGCTGTCCGTTCAGGCGTGGCCCTCTCTCATTGGCTGCCCGACGGCAATCTCACTCGCACCACTCCGATTGGCTGAGAGGGGTGTCATGCCCATATTTAGAGTGAAATCCAAGATGCCAATGTCCCAAAGAAACCCCGCCTGGCACATTGGACTCCACCAACGTATGTGCCGACACGCACGTAGGCCATGGCGTCGGTGTGAGGAAGCGAGGTGAAGGTGAGGGTGATGCTGCTGTTGTTGTAGTTATAGTTGATTTAAAATAAAAGAAAACCCTGACTATCAAAATAACTCCGCAGCCATGAACATTTAATTACCCATTAAACAAGGGAAAGGGACCTATCTATCGACATTTACTTATCGAATAACTGAGCTATAGGACCTGTATGTTGATGCTCATGGCTTCCAGGTTTGTAACAATATGTATATATGTATATATATATATATGTATGTACATATATATATGTATATATGTTTATATATGTATATATGTATATAATATATATATGTACATACACAACACACACACACACAAGCACACACACACACACACACACACACACACACACACATATATATTCTACTCAAGGCACCGACACATTGCTTTGGTTTAAATTAAATGCTTGAGTGAATGATTTGTGATCATTATGCAGAACATCCTGGGAATACTCAGGACACAGTTGCACTTCAATGATTGGCTAAAATATGCCAAAACGTTGTAAATAATTCCATGGTTATGCTTCTGAAAGTTAAAGTAATCATGGTATCAAGATGCAGAATTAAAGTCTTTAAAACCTCAGTGCAAATGGGTCGACAAAATGTATTAAATATTTGCTTAAATGAAATGCGTTTTCAAATCTTCTCTTAGCGAATATCAAGCGTGTGATGAATGAAATATTGCATCTGTAGGATGTGTGTGAGATGAGCGAAGCACGGAATTTGATGGGGATTCGTGGCTAGAATTAGTGAAGTGGAATTTATTTGAGATAGGAAATCTGTATGATGGAGTCGTTGGAGGAAATATGATGTCACATCAACCCGCTCGCGGCTCACTTTTCCTGGCACTTCCATTTCTTTGCGTAAAATTGCCTCCTGCCCTTGGCGTTTAGAAAAACTCCTCAAAGAACATTCTGTTTTGGAGAAACCCTTAATGTTCTTCACTTACATTTGGGTAAAGAATGCTGATTTTTTTTTCTTCTCTTTTTGCTTCTTTCTAATGTTTGGTTTGTTTTTCCAGAATTATGTTCTTCCATGCACCGTGTTCAAAGGAAGAATTTGGAAAGCAAGACAAATATGCTTGAAAATTGAACAGAGGAGCAACTTCGGCCTCATACTGTACGAGCATAACCCGCGCTCTGCGCGACATGTTGGGGTGGGTGTGTTTGAGAAAGGAACTGATGCAGAGTATCAGTAGTAATTTTACTTTAATGCAGTAAGTGGAATACGATTTCACTGTTTCAGAACCATTTTATTTACTTTTTTTGTACCATGCACCTCATATGGTCTTTGAGATAATGTAAGCCGAATATCACGTTACTCGAGCGCAGAACAAAGTCGAAGATAGCGCGACACGAAACCACAAACTCGGAAATTATATATAAGATGTTACCTTCACATGAAACATAAATTTCATCGATTATACCAAATCCAAGCTCACCATTTACCATGCAACTCCTTCAGGTTACCTATGAAGTTGATTCTTGATTTCTTAACTACATCAAGCAAAAACGAAATTTTTGTGATGAAGCAAAGAAAGTTTGTGATATTTACTGAATATGGGATGCGGTTAGAAATATAAAGTGGTTGGCAATTACCAAACTTTGGCCATTTTGGTACCCATCCTTCTTTTTTACCTCTGCTACCGAAGGTGGAAGGAGGTTATGTTTTCACCGCTGTCTGTCTGTTTGTCTGTTTCACTGTGTACAGGATATCTCAAAAAGTTGTGGACGGATTCGGAAGAAATTTGGTGGGCAGGTTCGGTGTCTGACAAGGACGAATTGATTAGATTTTGGTGAAGATCCGGATCCGGATCGAACTACTAGAATTTTAAAGTTATTCTTCACCATTGAGAGATAGGGCCAAAAACGATGTTGTACTATATAGCATGATATTTCAAAAATGTTTTGGGCCCGATATGTTCTCGTGGATCAGGCATTACGTGGCAGAGGTATGTGCTCAACCGAGCGCTCTTCTAGTTTCATATACTTTGTTTTCATCTACTTGCTCTTTCCATCATACTCAAATTGTCTGCAGGTACAGATTTTTCCATTGATAATAGGCTGTCAGTCTATGTTGTTGATGCTGAATTAACGTTTCCATAAATTATAATGTAACGGTGTTTTGTACTTCCCAAATTATGATTTAAAAAATAATAACAAACAGCTAATTTAGGATTGTCTCTGAACATCCGCCATCGGTTTGGCTTCACATGGAGATTACCCACTGAGCAGCTATATCAAGTGCTGAAGTGCGACTGTGAGATACAGGAGTGAAGATGATAAAGCAATCGTTTTATTGGCTTCCTAAGGCGGCTTAGAAATAATTTATCAGCGCAGATCGAGGAAGGCCATATTTACAATCACGGCAACGTGACTTTAATATACGGGCTTGAAGTCACCGTACTAGATTTCGAATAACATACATTGATGCTGCATATTTTAAATTGTATCCACACTTTATAACAAATTATGTCCAAGTAACCCTCATGAAAAGGTGATGAATGGTCTTAAATGGCAATCAGTAGTAATGTATGATATTCATTGGTGTTCATTGGTTTGTAAATGTATGGCTGGTAAGAAGTAAATGGTAAGTCCAGTGTGCTATATATTGGCTGGAATGAAAAAGAATGGTATCGCAATGGTGCTGAATGGCTTTTCAGGTAAGATGGAAGCGTCCGGATGGATGTTAAATCATGATTGTGAAGAATACCTATTAATCAAGGAATGCATACATGATACGATGCAAAAGTTGCAGATTGTCATGGGGAAGGGGTGGGGGTTTGCAGGATAAGCATCACTTGCAGAAAGAGAAATAGTTAATTATTGGGAATATATATATGTAAATCCATCCATCCATTGGGACCATACTCTGTGCAGAGCGTTGGTGCTGCCTAAGCAGTCTCCTTGGCTATAGGACACAATCTTAGACAGGTCACCATTCCGACACTGTATACCAGCAAGCTGGCACTCCTTTTGCTGATCTCGGAAGGACGACAGGCAGAGTGAACCCCACCTGATATTAATTCAACAGCCGAGGGGGATTTGAACTCAGGATCCTAGGATCCCAAGCCCACCACTCTCGCCATGTTTACGCTATGCTTATCTAAAAGTGTGTGTAGAAAGTCAAAGAATAAACTGATAAATATAAAATTGACTACATCGTTTAAAACTCGATAAACTTCTGGGTTTTACATGATTGCACATGTACAATATGAACACAAATATATTGTGTATTTCTCCATCAAAGACAAGCTAAGTGGATAAACCTAGCAAATGGTCAGATTGATTTGATTGGTGTAACTGTATTATTTGGTGAAGTAACTAAGAATATTGCTTCTTTGTCCATATCTGATTAAGAGCAACAATGACTGAAAATGATATTACGAAGTTGGGGAGGCTGTTTGTACATACTGTGGATTAACCAAGAGAGATACTTACCACCAAATAATATTACCAATAAGTTACAAAAATTAGACCGATTTTACCATCAAAATGTTTGATCTCTTTGCGACTTGAAATCACTATAATTAGAAAGTGTGCATGCAATTGTGGTCACCATCCCAGTTTCTTGATGGCCAGGACACCAAAAACAAGATATCAGGCAGGGTTCGAGGAAAGCAAGTTCACGCTAGTCATGATGCGTGTCGGCATATGGATTAACCGAAGATGTATCTAACACATAAACAGTTTCTCACCACAAACAACTCAAAATATTTGGTTGACTACCCTCTTGATAAAACAACGAGGTAGCACATTGCCAGAAATAATCATTTCACTTCCTTAGGGAATTGGAACTAGAGTAGGCCTCATTCCATCTAAGGCCAGGGGGCAGGTCCCCTTTAGTTAAATCTCAGTAATTCTGCATTAACCAGCAAGCCACAGAGACACCCTGCTAATATAAGCTTTCTGAAATTGAGGGTTCTAGTTCACACCACCCATGCCCAAGACTTCAACGTTCAATGGCGTCTTGGCTCGTGGCAAATTTTCCTTGGCTGGCTCAATCAGCAAACCAGGCCATCAGGATTGTGGCTCGGTAATTGGGCTGTGGAGAGCCCATTATTACAATAATAAGCTCAGTCATTAGGAGACCCAACTACTTCTAATTAACGTTTATCCCATGCGAAAGGAGAGGGCTGGTGGAATTTCTTAAAGAGAAGTCAACTTGGGCAGGTGGTGATAAAGACTAATGAGTTATCCAAAAGACACCAGAAGCCATCTTTGAATTTTATTATGTAATGACTATTATTGTCATTGTTATTATTATTTTCATCAGTATCAGTTTTTGATTACGTCAACAATACATTTTGGTTAGCTTTCCTCCTAATAATGTCAGGTTGTTCATTAACCCCCCTCCCCCACCACCACCTCCACACTTTCCTTCTCTCACCAGCTCCCCCACCCCAACTCCGCTCCCTCTGTTCCACGTATAGCAGCAACAAGACATGTCTAAATACACGAGCATTACAATTGCGAATAAACATGCAAGATTTTCATCTTAGTCAATGTGGCTGGTAGGATGGCCAAGATGTATGCGCACTCACACTGCGCTGTCTATCCTGGGTTTAAATCTCGACCCACCTATAAACTGTCACCCTGGTGTTTCACATCAATGTTAGTGCTGTCCCTTATATGGACAATACACTAAGCGTCCAGTCTGCCAGCATGAGTTGGTGGATGTTAAAGATCCTACGTTGTGCTTCGCAAAGAGTAGGTGAACTATCGCCGGAACCATGAGCAAATTCCAAATTCCTGCTCTGACCTACAGCGGCACTGCATCAACAGCGCAGCAGCATCCCGCAATGATGCAAACCAGCAGCCATGTGTTGCACATGAAATTAATGAATAAATGGATCTCAGTCAATGAACTATTTAGCCCTTAAATACAGGGCTAGATTCGTTCTTGGAATGCATTTTGAAGTTAACTTGTTTGCATTGCAACAAGACAATGTATTCGATTTCGAAGATCTCTCCTGATTGGACGTCGAAAAGGCACATTAAGGTTCTTGGTTTGGTTATCCGAAGAAGATGCTGGACTGATGGCAGGGATATGCTCCGATCAGTCATGTCTGTCCCGTGAACAGTGCCTTCGCACTGTGCAAATACCGAGGGAGTGAATAATTTAAACAGAAGAAAACGTACAAATCCTCCAGACTGGAGTGTAATGTAATTACTCAGGTGCGTTTGAAGGTGAATTGTCCTTAAAATACTTCCAAACACCCAACATTATTTACCTGTGACAATGATTGCAGTCCATTATACTGAGACCCATCAAGGCACGATTATGGCGTTCTGGGTCTGAAACCGAGCAGTGCTAATGAGACGAGTTGTTGTGTATGTGTGGGAGCCTGCGAAATGCCACACCTGAGAGCTGTCCGATCAACACGGGAAATTGAACAGGTACAGAGCTGAACCAGGAGAGAGACAACCGGGTTCTAAGGTGTTAATTACATCTCAACAATGCTAGTAGCTGTTCTTTATACGTCTGTGGTTTTTCTCTATCTAAAAACTTCAACCTCATCCATTGTCCTTCTGGAGTACAAGGTGAGATGCCTGACTGCTGCTGCTGCTCTGCTGAGCACTCAGCTCCAGATACTAAGATCCCAAGTTCAAGTCGACCAAACAATGTTGATTGTTTGTTTTTTTCAGTTTTCTCTTATTGTCCACATTGATTCTTCCCCGATGTCCTTCTCCTGCCTGTGATATGTAAGCAAGTTCCTCCATTAGCCTTTTAAATAATGTACAAAATACACGGTCAAAATAATTGTCATCTGCTTCATTATGGGATGTCATTATGGGATCTTGGTATATGTCGTCAAATTTCTCTTTGACAAATTTATTAAGCTGTACACGTCCTGTGTTTTGAAAGGAACGCAGAATCTTGTGTTTAAGACCCAATCTGTTGGTTATTAGTCATCGTGGCTAAGGTCCAAATGTCTGTCTGACCTATCCACTTGATGCGTATAAGCCTTGGCTCCTTTATGAAACCCGAACAAAATGTGAACACTCAATGTCACGTATTGTTGAAATCATTTCAAAATAAATGGGAAAGGAAAAAATTGTTTAAAAGTTATCAGAAAGGGGAAACTAGGAAAGTAAAACGCAGACTGGGGGGAGGGGAGGTTGAGGTGTTGGAGGGAGGGGGGAAAGTGCGACGGATGTAAAATTATACGACAAAGAATAACAGTGAACCCAGCTGAACCAATTTGTCTGTCTGCCATTTTTTTTACCGATGTCACTGAAGATGGATGGAGATTATGTTTTCACCACTGTCTGTCTGTCTGTTAATTGGCGAAAAAATTTTTTGCCAAAATATGTTGGTCTGTAACCTTTGTCTGTCTGATTGTCACACGATTTTTGGCCACAGTTTTCAAGCAATCGATCTGAAATTTTTTTTGTGTGTGTAGTTGACCGGTCAAGGACAGCAACGCTTAATGTTGGTGAAGATCCGAATCCGGATCCGGATCTGAGAATTATTCAAGTGATTCTTCCCCATTGAGAGAAAGGGCCAAAAATGATATGTAGCACAATATCTCAAAAAGTTATTGACGGATTCGGATGAAACTTGCTGGACAGGTTGGGTGTGTTACAAGTACGAATTGATTCGATTTTGGTGAAGATCCAAATCCGGATACGAGAATATTTTAATTTTCAATGTGATTTTTCAGCAATGAAAGATCAGGCCAAAAACGATATATAGCATGATATTTCAAAAATGTATTGGGCCCGATGTGTTCTACTGGATCAGGCATTGTGTGGTGGAGGTATTCGCTCTACCGAGTGCCCTTCTAGTTTAATAATGTTGTACTTGCAACATCCATTGTTGCACTCTCCATAAACATCTCATGTAGGTAGCTATACCACATTTGACAGAATGGTTGAGTTTTAGTAAAAGTAAGATCAAGCTAGTGATATTACAGAGCAGCAGATTGGTATTGACACATGTAGAGGATACAGATATTTCTCAGCAAAGCCAATGAGCTGTATAGCTAGGGGCAGAAAAAGATTTGGGTGGTTGTGCAGGGAGGTAAGGATTGCTATTAAGGATAAGCAGAGATGAAGTATAAAATAACAGGACTGAAGTCGGACTCGGATCATCATCGGTGTAAACACAGGCTTGTTGTTAAGGAAACTCAGAAACCCAAAGGAGAATATGAGAAGGGTGTAGCCAAAATATTAAACATGATAGCAAAGCATTCTTTAATTACATAAGTTGTAAATAACAGGTTAGCACAAGTGTGGGCCATTGAGAAATAGCACAAGGAGAGTGGTTAGTGAGGAAAGTGAGATGACAGGTTTATTAAACAGGTATTTTGCTTCAAATTTTACACGAGAACAGTCAGGGGATTGCCAATACGTGACTTTCAAAATGATGTAATCCGCCCCAGAATGTTCGGCCTGCATACATGGAAACCCCTAGCAACAGCGGTCATTGGGGAAAGGAGCATATATTGTGCCTGCCAGATAAAGATAGTTCCCCATAATGGCTCACAATGATTCTTAAAAAAGCTGAAAATACTTGAAAATGACCTGAGAGAAAGGGGTGTGCCTCTGCACAAACGAAAGATTTTGGAGAACTTTCTGATCAACTCGTCCAAAAAGTTGATATCTTGCAGCCCGTATTTCAAAAACTCCCGACGATGTGGGTCCATGCAAGGACTGTGGACGTGCATGGTCTACTCGAACTGCCCAATCATCCCTGTCAGTGAGTGGACTTTGACCTTGTGGGATTACCTCGTGTGAACATGGCAAGCTTGGTGATTTATTTAATGGAGGTCTGCAAGTGGAAAGTTGATGCCGTCAAGACCAACATTCAGGCAGACTTCCCAGAGGGAGACACTGTATCAGGTTTCGGTGCTTCTTAACACTGATGGAAAGCTCATATCTGGGATTTGGCAATGTGCACGGTAATTTTAAAATGACAATATTTACTATTAATCATGTTTTGGAGGAGGATTGGGGTGGGGATGGAGGCCTGTTTGGCTGTGAGGTTGTCATATATATATATATTATATATATATATATATATATATATATATTATATATATATGGATTTATATATGTATATATATATATATATATTATATATATATATAAAGGAACTATATATGTAATTATATGTATATATATATTGTTTTAGAGAAAGGGCTGCAAGAGAAAGTATGTGTTGCAAGAGAAAGAGAAAGTAGGGGTATAACGTTATTAGTTTGCGGCGATTCCTGGTTCAAAGGGGAAAGCTTTGAAAGCTTAAAATGTTTTCGACCAGAATGCATGAATACAGTTTCATTAAAGATGCTTCCAAATAATATAAAACGACAACACCAAGTACCATTCCCAATTTACTGAAGAATGCATTTTAAAGTCCTTACCCATACCGTACCATACCACAACACTAAAAAAAAAGAAACATCATCATCATGTACCGTTTCAATTATTTATTAAACAAACACAGCACATGCAACCATAGAATGCCTCATCTTGAAACGACCCAAATGAAAGTGCCAATGAGATCGTCTGAGGCAGGTGAGGTAGATGAGGATACTGGTGGTGTCGAGGTGGAAGGACAAGGCTGGATTTGGGCAAAGATTACTTTAATGGATTGGGCAAAAGATTGGCAGATGCAGTTCAACCACATCCTACAGCCCCCTCCATCCCCCAAAATACAAAAAAAAAATCACCCGATTAATGTGGTTAATAGGGGTTAAGGATTTGCACGATGAGCTTAGCGGTGATGGGGTGAACCTGAAGACTCCGTGCCTGTACCACTCCTCCTCATTACAGCCCATTCCCACCCCCCCCCCCCCCAGTGAAATTAAGTGTTCTGACGTCCGCTCTGACTCTGAGAGTAGGCAATTCGAACAGTCAAACCACAGACTTTAAAATAACATGGTACATGTTGCTTCCTTGTTTGACGCTCAGCATTTAAAAAGGATGGAGAATGGACAAACAATCATAGGTTGGTAATAATAGCACATGATTTGATGAGCCTAATAGCCTCCTCCTGCCTCAAAGTTCCTTGGAAGAGAACTCATATTTAATAATAGGGTGTTGATAGAGCACAGAAATAATGGGCACAGAAAATAAAAATGAGGAAGGAGAGTCATGCAATTCATAACAATTTTAAGCAAAAAAAACCTCACCGAGGCCTCGTGGCATTATAAACAAATGAAAGAGCTCACAACACCTTAAAGTACCTGAGATTCAAACAAGCTGTTTACATGTGAATCATCACAATAATTAATTACCACCTCTAACGAAGTTGAAAATTCAGATGGAAAAAACAAAAATCTTCACCTGGCCTTCCAATGCTCCGGTAAATGCTCTCTTCCTTTTTCCAGATGACTCCACATTGCTCACACAGCACCCCTATCCCACTAAGAGACTGCAGAGCTGCTTCACTCTTTGCTGATCTGTAAATGATTAGATGATGTTCTGATAAATGCAACATATCCTTCAATCCTGGAAAATTTCACAGTCTCACCCCTATCGCTCCAGAATGACCGTCAAATCAATCCACCGATCTATTCCCTTGGTTGCCCATTGGAAGATGATCAGTCTCTTGAACATCTAGGCCTCATCATCAGCCATGACTTCTCCTGGGTCGACCACATTGCAGAGTTGGCCTCCAAAGCCAGCTGCCGATTAAACACCCTCCATACATTCAAGTCTTTCCTTGGAAAATCAGAGCTACTTGCAGTCTACAAGGCCTTTGTCTTCAGCTTAGTGGAGTACTGCTCTCATCTATGGGCTTGTGCCCAGCATCACATCTGTCTCTCCTGGATTCTGAGGAATCGAAAGCTCTCACCAACCATTCATTCATTCAATTCGGTTTTATTTGAAAATGTACCAAACAAGTAGTCCAAGGACCAAAAATATTCAGTTTGCATCGAAATACAAAACAAACCAAATTAAATAATAACAATAAAATAACAAAATTCATAATAATAATGATGATCACAATCATAAATGAGCTATAAAAAAAGCAGATAATACAAAATGTACGAGTAAATTCCATTTCATGATAATAAGGGTCTCAGTAGTAGCTATACAGCACCCGTCTTGAAAAAGGAATAGGGGGATGGTGTCCTGCTAGCCCTGGTCGCCACCCAAGCCACTCGCAAAATTAGCTGAGCAGCTACTCTCAGCCTTACTCAAACCACACTAAACCCGTGTGAAGCTTCACCACATCGGTCTCACACCAACCACAGAAAAACACCACCAACAGCAATAACAGCTCTCCAGTATGAGATGGAGGAAACCAGTCACTCTTCGCATCGATCTAAGGCTGAAGCTTGTTCTCCAGGTATTCAGACATGCATGAAGCGAGCGATCCACATGCAGAACTCTGCACACAGTGCAGTGCCGAATACAATGGAGGTTATCACACAGCCCTTTTAAACGCATTTGGCAAACAGCTCAGTCAGGATATTCAGCAGGCGTCCCCGAAGCACCGGCAGACTCACATACCTAACGCTTAACTGTCATTAACCACTGTCCAACTCCACCAACACAAGGAGCAGCCATGTTGTGATATCATGCAAACATTACGAAAATCTCTCACGATGAGGCATGAGCACAAGGTCTGTTTCTTTCACATTGTAGCTGGCCGGTCAGCTTTCTCAATCCTCCACCTTTCCCCAGAAACTCCAGGATGCACGCATTCTTCCAGTAACCCACTTCTAGTTTAACTTTCAAAATCCAGGCTGAATGCACACCTCCACTTCTTTGTTCCCAATTTCTCATTTCTCCAGTCCATAGAACTGCCTTCTGGAGGCCATTCTTTCCAACTCTTCTCTCCACAGTTTCAAGCAGGCAGTGCACCATCTTATGTCATATCCCCAATCCTTACTGATGATTTTTGTTTCCCCAATTAACTCTTCCTAATACAAACCTCTTGCTTGGTAGTTTCACTATTTTCTCCCCTCCTCTTCTCTTCTTTTCCTGTTAATTCCTTCCCTTGCTGATGGTGCCAGTGGTTGCCCTGCTACTCCATTGGAGACTCACTCTTAGAAAAAAAAATCCATTTGTATAACAATCAGACCGACAGTAAGCTTGGTGTTGGCTTAGTGGTTAGGGTGGCTGGCTTGGGATCTTAGGGTCCTGAGTTTGAGCCTTGGTGGTCATTGAATTAACCCCAGGTGGGGTTGACTCAGCCTATCATCCTTCTGAGATCGGTGAAATGAGCACCAGTATACTGGTAATACGGGCACAGCATCAGTGGCATAGTGGTGCCCTCAACCAATGATGTAACCAGTGCCACAGGCTGCACATGTTGAGGAAGAAGAAGAATCAACAGTGATAACTAGAGAGGAGTTTATCTAATCCCAAACTTCAAATATACCAATAGAGTTCATGTCACATTTTCGTGTAACATTTTAGTGCAGAAAATAGATCATAAATCAACTCTTCAGTAACGAAGACTAATCGTAAGTAAACTCTTCAGCAGCTCGGCCTTAATTAGGCCTTGTCATTTCAGACATCCTGCTTTGTGATTCCACATATGAGCACTTGCTTCACGATGTTGTGACCTCCGATCCCAAATACTGTGTACATTTACCCACGTATATCAATGTACTTCCCCTGCAAGTAATATGTATACTGTACAAAAATCCTTCAATGAGCCTCTGTCACAGTAGGATAAAAGGCCTTTCTGGAGTTTGGTCATTCACCATCACTGTGTAATGCAAATAAATAGAAGTGTATGGCTAGTTGTGAAAGTGCGGGTAGAGAAAGGCTGCTGAGAAAATATAGGGGATGAAAGGGTGACTTGAAAGTCACAGGAACAATATCTAAAAAGTTTTCAAACAAAGTTAAGATTCATGTTTCTGACCCAGCCCATTGCTAATGATAAAATTTTGCCCATAAATGCACATTGCAGATCTACCACTTCAAAAGAAGATCATACACGTGAGAAACAAGCAAATATGCAGAACATTGTAAACAATCTCGTAAACAATCTTACTTGGTGTGTGTGTGTGTGTGTGTGTGTGTTTGGTTGATTGTTATCCCTATATGTAGGTTTCAGAAGGTGGAACGGAGTTCTACGAGGGCTCAAAGTGTTCACTTCTGTTTTGTTAAGTGAACACGATTCATGGACCAGGGTGTGAAGTTTTGTTGTTGTCAAAGTTTTGGTCTGAGGGCTCTTTACAGGATCATCACTGAGCCCTGGACAGCTTCCAACTGTAGTTCGTTTGTAGTAATATTCCCAGGGATGGTTTTTCTGATATCTGAAAGGTTCTTCTTTATCATTCCCGTCGCTCCAATAATAATTACTGATATTATTTCGGTACTCTTCAGCTTCCAAGATTTTTTGACTTCATTTTTTGCATAACCTTGGTATTTGGTCATTTTCTTGATTTCTGCATTGTTTAGGACAAAATAGTTGGGTACTGACACCTCAATTAGCAATCCTGTAATGCTTTGTTTTCTTTCTCCACGCTCAATGGGATCATCAGGTCGTACTTCCTTATTCTCAATTATCGCTTTCGGTTCAATTTTCAATGAATTTCCTGGAAGTGGGATCTTGAAGTTTTTGCAGATGCATCAGTAGATTACTCAAACTTTGTTGTTCCTTTGTGTGTCCAGCTGTTCTGACATTAGTTGTTTATTTTTACATCCTGAGAGGAAGTGACTCATACTTTCTGTTTCTACCTTGCAGAACCTACACTTGGCCGATTGACTCAGTCCCGTCATATCTTAAAGTTATTCATGTGGTGTCCTTGATCTTGGGCATTTATTGTGATTCATTCTCCATCACATTTGAGCTGTCCTCTTCTTAGCCATTCCAGTGAGCCTTCTTTGTCAATGCCCAGTCTGTCCAGCTCTCTTTTATATCTTCCTGCTCTTTTGTTGTTCTCCCCAATTGTCGGTGATATCTGTTGATATTTTGTTTGATACAGGCTGGGCCAAAAGTCACTGAAGGTTTTCGTTTTTCTTAGAACTTTTTTATTTTTAGTTAATTTTTAATTTTTCTTTTTCAATAGATAAAGAAGACCAGGGAGATTCATTTTGAATAAAGTTACCAATGACCAGCGAGTGAAAATTGTTTAACTACTCCAGTGGGAAATCAACAATTCAAACCCTAAGAAAATTTCGCAATCATTTTATTGTTTGAGAACAACCATCAGAAAATACAATTCGGAATATGTCAACAAGCCAAAGACACTAGAGAAATTGAAAAACAACATTTCCGAGGAAATTGCAGCGATTGATTAAGTAGTTTTGTCCTCTGTAATGGATCACGTTTTGGAATGAGCAAGTCTTTGCGAAGAAACGAATGGGGCCATTTGCAGGAAATTATTTTTCACAATTAATCTACAAAAAACAAATTCCATGAATTAAACTACCATTTACAATTTATTTCATAAATTTTTATTCCAAAATAAAAAAGTTGTATATAAAAAAAAAAACCTTCAGTGACTTTGGGCCACCCTGTTTTTATAATTTGTTTGTTTTTTCAATCGGTGGGCTGTATTCCTTGCTGTTTCCATTTCATGTGTGACATATTGATTTGCACCCCTCCTTAGAAATTTTTTGCAATGTGGGTTAGGGAAACATTTTCTGGCTTGCTGTCTTCGTTTGCGTAACAATTGGATTCTGTAGCCTGTTGAACCTTTCAGCTTCTCAGCCAACCTAGTTATCACTCTGTAG
This sequence comes from Eptatretus atami, assembly GCA_035128595.1. NCBI lineage: Eukaryota > Metazoa > Chordata > Myxini > Myxiniformes > Myxinidae > Eptatretus > Eptatretus atami. The sequence continues at coordinate 112,199,512 of CM068957.1, read as the reverse complement.
TGACAACTGTATAAGTGTGTGTGTGTGTGTGTGTATGTGTGTGTGTGTGTGTGTGTGTGTGTGTGTGTGTGTGTGTGTGTGTGCCTGCAGATCAACTTTAATGCGGTGCCCTGGGTGGCCTACTTTAACATAGCACCCAGTGTGGAGGTCGCCAAAACAAATATCCTGATGAGGCTCTGCATTGTTTAATGCTCTGTCATATCCAGTTTGCACTTGGTAATAACATCTCACAGCTGCCCTTCTTTCTGATGTCACAACACTGTGAATAGCGGGAATCATTTTTCTCATTAGATTACATCACTTATCTGAAACTTTTGGGAGGATTACATGCAAGCTTATAAATGTCTAATACCTTCTGGAATGCACTGGACGCTTCCTATCCCAATGTGGCATAACGTCGATACACTTTTTTGTATCAAATTCGGGAGATTAAACTTGAAAAAAACTGAAAATTAAACTTTGGAAAAAAGGCCAGCCACAACAATGTGCCTGGGAACAATATTTCACAAATTATTAATCAAACAGATAGCATCTCCAGTAATGTGTGAGCATGTTAAATCTCCTATATTAAAAGAGCTTTTGAGATTTCCTTGCATCTGCTGGAATTTGGTCACGATGTCGTTAAACATTGAGCTTTGACTGCATTGAGCTTGTGATTTGGGACACTGTTCTCGTTAAGGGGATTAATTAATTAAAACAAATTTAATGATGCACTAGAAATGGGATCAATGGCCTGGTGGCATTTCGAAATGGCTACAAATGGAATAAGATTCAGTTCTGCTCATTAGATCATAAGCACAGCCATGAAACCTTTTCCCACCCACAGATGCAATATAATAATGTCGTGCCATCTATTTAGTACATACGCACAAGAGGAAGGAGGTGTTAAGGCCAGTTAACACGTAATGCAAAATACATGCTGCATTAGGTGTGGGGTCAGGGATGTGGGTGTGG
>CM068957.1:112170034-112184930 GCA_035128595.1 Eptatretus atami | reverse complement strand
ACGCTATCAGATCCAGATTTTGGTAGACTTCTTTTCTGTCATTTAAAACACCCAGTAGGTAGAAACACACTGAAAAACCTTTTGTTTAGAATTTGTTGAGGGTTAGGGTGTTTTTTTATTCATAAACTGACTCACCTAATACCTTTCCTCCTGATTTTCAAATACCCCTCCTCCAGACCTTTAAATCCCATTCCTCCTGATTTCTAAATACCCTCCTCCAGACCTTTAAATCCCATTCCTCCTGATTTCTAAATACCTTTCCTCTGATTTCTAAAAACCCTTCCTCCTGATTTCTAAATACTGTTCTACCTGACCTCTAAATACTTTTCTCACTGATTTTTCAAATACCCTTCCACCTCATCTCTAAATGTCCTTCCTATTGATCTCTAAGTGGTTATGACCTCCATGTGTTCAGGCACTTTTAAATATCGACTCCAAAGGTCTCGGTTGACTTACTCGGGAAGTCAATAATCTCCATTTAGTTGTGGGCCGCTGATCTCTGGTGTTCAGTTTTGTGACTATGATCGAGGAACTTCTAATTTCAATTAAATATATATTGTGAACACTGTAGACTGTAGAACATGAATCGGCTTGTTGATACTTCCAAAAACCTGCCGTTTAGCGATATTTTTGCTCTGAAATTGGCAAAATTCCATGCCATCTCGACCAATCAAAATTGCCACTCGCACTCTCCCAGCGGATAAACATCAATATTCAGACAAAATGGTGGCACTCAGCGATGCAACGCCCAAGCTCACTTTGTTTTAAAGAAAATCTGTCTGTTGAATGCATTTTTTTCTCAAAGATCATTCCAAAATCGTCAGTTTCTCTGAGATAGTTGGCAGAAGGTTTGTAATTGTGCAAATGCATGCATAAACCTCGATGGTGATGATAAATGCATCTCAGAGGGATGGCATCGGCTCTGGACTGTTCCACTTCACTCATCGGCTTCATACAGTTCCCATCACACCTGCTTTTCGAAGTTCACAATCAAAACTAATATAGATCATGCTCAAAAACACAAAGTAAGAGATATACAAAGACTTAATCCCTTAACTGATCCTTATGCTCCTCTTGGTGTTCCCCTTGATCCTGATGAACATGATGATGATCCAGTTCCACCACCACCAGGAAAGCTTTGAGGTCAGCTGAAGTTGCTCCTTCAGTCCAAGTCTGCAAGTCCAAAAGTTGCTCATACAGTAAACATGTGCTGCCCTCCTATGTGTATAATTTTCAAACAAAAAGTAATTGTATATACATCCCAGGAAAGAGATGCCATGATAAAGTGGTCCGAGTCTAAGCAAGAGATGCTGGTATAATAAAGCCTGTAATGCACAGCAGAAACAAAATCAAACATTTTCTGATCCAATGAACCATACTCTGTTGCAATCAGTGCTGCTGAGGCAGTTTCTTGGCAAGGGTTATACAGGGTAGTTTGCCATTGCCATCCCAGTAGTAGTCAGGGCAGGAATTAATAATTTGTTCCATGTGTGTCAACGATAGCTCACTCACTATTTAAAAAGGACGCCATGGGATCTTTAACATCCACCAACTCCTGTCGGCAGACGGGACCCAGTTCAACATCCATTGGAGGGACAGCACACACATTGCTGAAACCAACCTGCCATCATAGTTTATAGCTGGGTCTGGATTCAAAACCAGACTAGACAGCTTAGTGGGAGATGTGGCATACCTCTAAGTCTAGTCTAGGCATCCTGCCAGCCCTTCAGCTTGACATACTATGTTTTAAAGATAACAGAATGCATGTTTAGTAAATGCCCATTCAGAGAGGGATGTGGTTAGTATTACGATTCAAATATACTGTGACATCGTAAAAAATGAAGATATTATCACATGGTTGAGTCACTTTTGTAATGTGTGAGGCCCGGCGCGGAATGCGTTGGATGCTGATGGCATCAAGCAAGAACCGTGAAGGTGCAATTAGAAACTGATCATACATCACCTAGTGGTTTGAAGCATCTTTCAGGCAAAATCAACATCGGGCTGTTTCGTGGATTATATATATATTACCCAGGACAGGTGAAATTGTGCAACCACCATGGTAGTACAAACTACATGGCATGGGCATGCAGCACCCCTAAGTGTCATAGGTGTGGTTCCTCTGAGCCACTGTGGAACGGGTGTGCACAGGGTCTGAAATGTAATCTTTGGGGTAGCTCAGAGCACCTCTTTCATTTTTTTTCTTTCCAGAGTCCTACGCTAACAGAATTAAGAAAATGCATGAGTTTCTTCAGAGTTCTGCAAGTGGAAAGACTTCCCTACCACCAAGGGTCCATCAAGTTGGGGGTTGGGTCATCTAGAGCCTGTAAAGCAACAACCTCAGGTGCTGTTTTACCTGTTTCACTTTTGGTCTTACATTTATGCCTGCCATGAGGGCTAAAGCTGAGGCTCTACCTCAACTGGCATCTAGGGTGCCCTTAAGGGTTGTAAGTCCTTTGGGTTCAGGTATTCTGATTGAGAGCGATGGAGAGAAGGAGGAAAGATGATGAGGACAAGATGGAGGAAAGCAATGTCGGGCATTGGGGTGTCCATCACCAAGAGTGATGCGGTTGGAGAGGGAGGATGTGAAGCCCATGCTTCAGAATGGGTGGCAAGTGTTTCCCATATAAAAAGAGGGAGACTTCAAAGGATGAGGGGGATGGGACTGGAGTAGTATAGAGGGCATGGGTGCTCACGCGAAGGGAATATGAAGCCAGATTTGGAGTTGGAGGAAGGTCCAAAGAGGTTGCTTCTCTTCAATATGCGAAGCAGAGGAAAAAAAAAGCGGTGAGGGAAAGAATTGGAAAAAACAAGGAGACAGTAAGAAATCGAGAGACAGGGATCTCTCATCATTGAACAGTGCTTCGGATGAAGCACTTGAAGATGTTGTCAGTTAATGTCCATCTGGAGCATTCTTCGTCCACACAGGAGGGATGCAATTTTCAAGGAAATCAATGCGCCTGTTTTGATGTAGCCTTTTTGCAAGAGTGTTTTTTACCAGCTCGGATGAGTTATCCATCTCTTACTAAAGCATGGTTGGACCTTCTCATTTTTCTGGGAGTAATGAAAACAGGAATGATGGTGCTGCATTATCTTCTCAAATAAGCTGCCATTAATTATAACATACCCTTGACCTATTACCACGTAGAATATGTATGGTGATGCTGACCTGTTGGATCTAAGGTTTGTTTTAAAAATGTCGATATTCCTCAGAAATTGGGGGAGCAGGTAGAATCTTTAAAAAAAATTTGACCCTGGCTGTGTACTCAGCATTCTCTCATCCTGGGTGGGGATTTCAATCTGGTTTGGAGGTTCCAGAGAGACCCCTCTGGCACCTCTGTGGAACATTAAAGTTGCAAAAATATCTGAACACAGTGCAATAAGAGACAGTTTGGCCTTATCCTGAGACTTAAGATCCCGGTGCTGAGGATACTGTGTTAACAGAACTGACGTGCCAATATAGTTACCTTTTTGGGGGGGAGGGGGTTGCTCTTTGTTTCATCAAGTTTAGTTCGAATTCAAAGCAGATGTGGACAGGCTTTGTATTTTGAGATGCTTTCTAGTTTAATACTGTTTTAGATTTATTAAGATAATTTGTGCATTGGTTGTAGATCCGGTGTTGTGAGTGTCAAGTGGTTGGATAATTGTTGGTTTGAGCGTTATTAAATTTAATTTCATTGAAAATTTATTTACATCATGTTTGATGAGTCGTTCACTGAAAGAGATGCAGGTAAGGGTGCTGAAGCAGGTGAGGGTCCTGATGAGTCACACACCGAGCTGTTAGTCACACACTGAGGAGAGTAGGAGAGGGTGCTGATGCTCCTGAGTGGAGGGATCAGGGCAGAAAAAAATCCGTGATTGAGAGCTGTCTGGCAGATTGTCGCACGTTTCGATGGAGCTCCTTGTATGCAAGCATCACATCATCCAAAACCCTCTTGCACTTGAGGTAATGCTCCATGACCAGATCAGTGTCTTGTATCCTCTCAGTCATTGACTGCATGTTCTGCAGCATTTCACTCAAGAACTTAACAGCGAGGTTGGACCTCGACACCTCATACTCATCACTACTTCCTCCTCCTCCTCCTCCTCCTCAGAAACCTTGGTAATGGTGTCCAACACCTCCTCAGTGAGCTCCTCGGCATGTGAGCAACAAGATCATCCAACTCCTCAGGCTCCATGTCGTCAAAGCCTTCCCCTCCCACCTGCTGTGCAAACTCGACAATTTCATGCCTCTCCTCCGTATTGTCGGAAAGCCTGTAAAGTGCCAGTAGGCATTAATGGTGGAGGCTCTCACCTTGTCCAGTGACTTTGATTGCACCAATGCAGTGGGCTATGTTGATCTCCTTCAAGCACTACCTGACGGTGAGCTCTTGGTCAGTGTCCATCACATCCAAAATGCAGCAAGGGTGTGGTGGTACAAGAGGTTCTGAAAGTTGAGATTACCCCTTGGTCAAGTGCTAGATTAGGGAGGTGGTGTTGGCAGCAGGAAGATCACCTCAACACTTGGAGAGCCACCTTCAGGCCCCTGGGTGGCCAGGAGCATTGTCGATGAGCAGGAGAACCTTGAACACAAGGTTTTGTTCCGCAAGGTACCTCTCCACCTGAGGGATGAAACTTATGGAACCAATCCATCAAAATTTTGCTGTCACCTACGTCTTTCTGTTGGTCCTCAAAAACATGGGCATTATGTGCTTATTCTACCATTGAGGGCATGCAGGTTCAGGGAACAGTACAGCATCATGGGCTTCATCCTACAATCCCCTTTTGTGTTTGCACAGAGGAGAAGAGATACCCAGTCCTTTGCGGCCTTGATCCCGATGCTGTTCCCTCGTGCTTCGAGATAAAAGTTCGCGTTGGCATCTTTTTCAAAAAGTGGGCCGGTCTCGTCAGCATTGATCACCTGCTCTGGTAGGTACCCCTTCTTCTGGATGGGCTGCACAAGTTGAGCAGGGAATGGTTTGGCCACCTTATGATCCATGAAGGCAGACTCCCCTGACAGTTTGATGTCGTGGAAACCGTAGTGCTTCTTGAAGCGGTCAAACATCCCCTGCTCGCTTGGAATTGACTGTGGTTGCTCATACCCACATTACTCGTGGAAGATATGCTTTTGCGCACATACAGCTGCTCTATGCATGGCTGGTGGAAGATATGTTCCAGAACTGTGTTGCGCGTGGTTCGTGGAAGTTGTTTTTTTTTTCCACCCGTGAAAAAAACGCGAATTTGCACAGCACAGGGCCGCGAATGTCGAAGTAGGTCGCATTTTATAAACGGCGAATATGCTGGATCTGCGAATGGTGAATCCGCGAATAGCGGTGTCCGATAGTATAATACTTCTTAATTACATATTTTTGGTCGGTGTGATGGATGGCATGACAGTGGACTGCACTGGAGAAGCGAAGGTCTGTTTCCTGTAGTTTGGTCCTATGATCTCATTGTACTCTCTTTACAAACTACATTTATCATACTTATTTACTTTGGTGTGTCATTAATTTAATAATATGTTGGTTTACTCGAGATATTTTACTGACATGATCTCTAAATCCAATATGCCATCCAATATGGCTGCCATTTTTGCCCAACACCTTGTTTTCTCAACCTACACTGTTAAATACGATTCCAATGCAGTGTTTTTCAGATGAAAATATTATTTTAAACGTTTACAAATCATTACAATGTCAAATAGAAACATTCAAATCGCCAAAACACTTGCCATTTACAATTATTCGGAGCATTTCATGGCCCTTTCAGAAGTTGCCCTCAAATCCACTCTGCTGCTTGGATACTTCGTAAACTTTCAAAGAAAAACCGCATGAAACTTGCAATTTTGCAGCTTTATAGTAGGCATAATTAATCCTACCTTGGGATTGTTTTCTGGACAAAATTTGAAATGCACATTGTTAACTGTATCATTATTGGGTGATTAAGAAGTAGCATGTTTTTCTTAATTTTGCAGCAAAGAAGTAAATAACTCGGAAATAACGAGCATCTTTATTGCTCATGCTTTTATTACTGCTGTATTATCATGTTACATCTGGGATTTGCTGCTCGTTATTTCTGAGGGCAAGTTCTTTACCTTTTGGCAGCAAAATGTCACCTGCCTTTTCAGACTACTTCGGATAGGGTGGAGGGGCAGGGGTTGCCTTCCCGACTGGACACAATTGGTAATTGGTGAGAGCTCAGTGCTTTATTAATATTGACTTTGCATCCTTACCAGAGAGGGAAAAGAATTTTTTTACAAGCTTTGATTCATGTCAACCCATTGGGCAATATCGACGACCCAACCGGAGTATGACGACACCGAAATGTAATTTTATTTCAGAGAACTATTATCAAGAGGTGCCACCAGGAAATTGGTTTCATGTGAAACCCACGGTTATAAAATTACCAATTCTTTTAGTAACTAGTTGTACCATTGTCCGGATTTCACGGCTGTTGGGCAGGTGTAGTAACAGGTGGCCATCAAAAAAAAAATGCGTCATTCAATTCTGTTAGCCATTGGAATGAAAGGCGGTCAAGATGGAGCTGGGTCCACTGTTTGCACAAGCATGAAAACATCCTCAAGACTGTGAGCAAACCTGATCTCAGGATCGTCATCATCATCTTGAAATGCTCACCCCATCAATACATTTGTCGAGACCCCGTTTGAAGGCTTCAACAGAATGAGCATCCACAACATTCCTGGAAAGACTGTTCAAGTCGTCAACTACCCTCTGACTATAAAAAAATTTTCTCAAGTTTAACCTGCATCTTTGCAAAAAGATTTTAAGAGAGTGGCCTCACGTTGAAAGGTATTTGGCCAGAGTGAAAAATTGTGGCAGACACCTTGAACGCTTGGATCATATCACCTCGATGGCAGCAGCAGAAAAGTGAATGCATACTCAAAGGCTGGAGTGTCTTGGATTGAAAGTTCATGGAGCATGTGACTTCTCACCTTTATTCATGTCAACGAGGAATCTCTGTGTCAGGGAATATTGCCATATTCCAACAATGGTGTACCAGCACAGGGAGGATTTCTTCTTCCAAACTCACAATGGATGGACTGTTTTATGAGCCCAAGTATTTGATTGGCCTTGAAAAGATTAGAGAAAGCAACAGAATGGAGAGAAGAGAAGAGAGAGAGGAGAGAGAGAGAGAGAGAGAGAGAGAGAGAGAGAGAGAGAGAGAGAGAGAGAGAGAGAGAGAGAGAGAGTAAATAAAAATAAATAGTGGGAGCGTGCCAGTAAAGGATTTATTAGCTCGGACCAGAAGGTTGTGAGGGAATTAGTTATTTGGCCAGTTTGCGAAACATTTGCGCTTCCATGTGCGGGCGCATAGCATGAACGAGAGAAGGAAGGAGGAACACTTACGGGGGAACCGCCAGTGATGGACTGTGTAGTGGCACAGTTAAAGAGACGTCACCAGGGGTTGGTGGATACAGTCGCGGCTCGGGTGAGCAGGGGGTGCCGCATGGGTGGGCGTGCATGTTTACAGGCCCTAGGAGTTTCGTTAGAATTCGGATTCGGGACTCTCTCCAGGCTTTGTGGAAAGCCTGAGCATAAAAAATTAATTTTTGCTGGTGAGCACGTTTCATGGCCTCCATAAGCCTTAAAGACAAGAAGGAGGCCAGAAGGTAAATTTGGAGCAGGTCAGAACCCTTGTGAGCCCGACAGAAAGGGATGAGGTAGATGACAGGAGAATTTACATGGTGTCTCTCAAGGACATTGGCGGAAAAGTGGGGGCATCAAGATGTGCTTGGAGGTCATGTGGGACCCTCAGCCTGATCGGCAGACCACTGAGCAGGCACTGAAGCTCGTGCACAGTCAAAGTGGGTGTGCTGACTGTGGGATCTCTGTAAGGGGTCCCACATGGACTTTGTGGAGATGCTGTAGTGGGCGCGCTGGGTGTGAGGCGAGGCTGGGTTCTCTGTGGGGAATCCACTGGCCTAGCAGGGATAATTAACATGGCAATGACTGTATAGGCAGGCTGACAGGAATGACAGATAGGATTATAGGGGATTGGATGACGATTTAAATTGCTGGGGTTTGAGGTTTTTCTCCTGAATGAGCTGAAGTTAGAGTAGACTCCTTCCTCCTTCCCTCTTCTCATCCTGACAGAATTAGGAATAGGTGAGGTGGAATGTATGAGGTGCGTGGACCAATTTTTTGGGGAATTATTATATTGAATGAATGTGCAAAGAGGGTGTAAACATGTATCGATGAAGAGAAAGGACCCCTCCCACCCTCGCCCCTGTGGAGAGGAATCCCCGCTCTGGTAAGCATTAGGTAAATAAAGGGGATTCAGCTGTTCTGGTGCTGGTGCTGGTGGTAATAAAGTTTGTTAATGTGCGAGGGATGTGGCTCATTATGAGTAGGTATTTGGAAGGACATCCCTATCACTGGGTGTGCACTGGCCTGGATCAGGCCATGGGCCTTGAGAGAGTGACTCAGATTTTGTTGGTTGGCCAAGTACCCAGACAGAGGACATGTGGTGCTACTGCCAGAGAGAGTACTTGGGAAGCCAGAGAGGACTTCCCAGAATTTGGCCAGAACAGGTAAGCTCAACAGTGACACCCGGAAGCCACATTTTGAAAGCAGGTAGAGACCTGCACAGGGAGCCACACCACCCAGCAATGATATTGTGCAGAAGCACAGTAAGAAAATTTGAGGGCCAAGCCTGCACACAAGTACACCAGCACACCAACTTACGGCAGGTAAATTGGTGATGTAGAATCATAGGAAAGTGAGGTCTAGGTTAATGGAGAAAAAGTGCTTTTGAAATGTTAGGTCAATTTGAGATGCTCCCCTACGCACCATTTTTGAGGTCTGCAGCAGCTGGAGATAATCGGAGTTGGCTAATGGGCTTTGCAAGCACCCAATGAGTCCCAAATTGTTAGTATAGGGGTAGGCATGCCACCAGGCTACTCCGCCAGCAAGTCATGTGAGGCCACCCCACCTCATCGTTTGTGTCATGTTACATGCCTTGATGTCCTCCCAGGAGATGAATTAGTTTAACTAGCAAATACAACCCGTCGCTTCGCTGACGGGTCAATAAACTGGGGGGGGGGGGAGAAGAGGGGGAGAGAGAGAGGAGGCAGATGTATGGGTGAGAGGGGAAAGGGAGGCAGAGAGGATGAAGAGAGGGGAGTTAGAGGGGAGTGGGGAGACAACACCTCACCAAACGTTACTATTCACTGCGGGAGGGAGAGGTGCGAGAGAGAGAGAGAGAGAGATGGGGGAGACACACACACACACACACACACTCAAACAGCCAGCAAGAGAGTCACAGAGGTGTGGTAGGAGAGTGCTGCATTTATGAGGAGGGACAGTGAGAGAAAAGGGTGTGGGAGAGAAGGGTAAAAAACCAGACAGTGAGGTATGGAGGTGGGGTTAGCAAAGAGAATGATATGTGACGCTTAATGACCAAACACAAAAAAAACAAACCTCATGTCCGAACAGCTGTACACATAATGATACAAGAGTTTGGAAAGTAATCCGCTGGTACATCTGGAAAAACTTTGATCTTCCAATTCCGTAAATTTGTGGGAAAATGAACCAAAAGCAATCACTGAAAACCTTGAAGTACCGCTCACGTACGAACTTATGATCCCATCGGGCGTGAACATCGAAAACAAAGCATTGCAACCGATATCATACTTAGGTGCAAAAAAAGAAAGAGGCATTGCTAATTGAGGTGTGAATATCGGTGATTTTGGACTAACGATGCAGAAATCAAGAAAATGACCAAATACCAAGACCTCAAACAGGAAGTGAAAAGATCCTGGAAGCTGAAGAATGCCAAAGTTGAACCAGTGATGACGAAGAACCTCACAGAGATATTATAAACCATCCCTGGGAATATTACTACAAACAAACTACAGTTGGAAGCTATCCGTGACTCAGTAATGATCCTGAAGAGAAACCCTCGGCACAAAACTTTGAAAACAGAAAACTTCACAGCTTGGTCCGTGAATCGTGTCCCCTTACCGAAATGAAGGTGGACACTTTGAGCCCACCCTGGAATGACTCCATTCCACATTCTGAAGCCACACACACACACACACCACACACACACACACACACACACACACACACACACACACACACACACAAAACACACACACACACACACACAAACACACCACACACACACAAACACAACACACACACAAACACACACACACACACACACACAAACACACACACACACACACACACACACACACACACAAACACACCACACACCCATTGCCTTTTATTATATTATTATATATATTATTATATATGTATATATATATACAGTTGTGGGGGTAGATGGAGGAATTTCATAGGAAAGTTAGGATTGCATAGAGTTGTTTGGTCCGTTGACGTGTATGAGACATCTCAATGTAATTAAGTAGGGAAACTGTGAGCTTAAGTGTTACTTGTCACCACACAAGGGGTGGTGTGGTGTTAATTTGATAGGGATTAAGGATAAGTTCTCCCAGTATATAATTGCCTCCCCCCAGTGACTTTTCGATATGGTTTTGTATTACAAACCAGCAATGATGGAGTTGCACTTTAATAACAACCATAACAACAAGTGAGCTAGGCGTGCCGAGCGGGCAGAAGCAAGCCACGCCCCAGAGGTGGAACGGTTGTTCGGTGTGACATCAAGGAGACATCGGGAGCGAGGAGGTTGGCTTGGTTGGACGAGTGCGGTGTGAGGGACGCACGTGGTCGAGAGAAATAACGTAGCTCGGAGATGGCCTGTAAGAACAGGGCTTTACGCTGGCTTTCCTTCAACACATGAAGAAGACGGCACGATTCTCGTATTCGTGCTGAGGAGAATTGGCTCACGTATTGAGCAAGATGTTGGCCATTGACTCTTGGTTGGGTCATGAGAGACCGCAGAGCCTCGTGTATGTCAAACAGCAGGTCAGTGATGATGATCGATGCACAAAGCAGCTGCATGGGGTCTCTAAGCCTTGGTGTTGAATACTGCTCATGAATTGCCCGACATAAATTTTCCCGCTGCAAGAGAGAGGCTTGGCACCATTTTTGGGGTGTTTCTACATGTGCAGAATGAAGCGCCTCAAATCCCAGTTCCACAAAAACCATCTCTGGACCAAGCTAATTGCCAGAATAAAGGAAGGATTTTCTTTTCTTTCATTTCCACTTGGCTGTGTTTAAGTCTGTGTGTAGATGCACCTCGACTTTTGGTTTAATTTATCTCACGATTATTATCATACCTGAATTATTGTCCTTTGTAAATATTTGTCTATTTTCATTAAATCCGCATTTATTTTAAGTTGCTGTGTTGGTGTATTTTTCGAGGGGTTCGAGTATAATCCCCCCTGTGATGTGAATCAATCCTTCTGTGCTTCTGTGCCGTGTCCCACCCCTCCCACGTACATTATAATGTCCGAGTATCAATGTATCCGCCTCCTAAGGAAAACCACTTGGCTATCCGGGTGGGCACATTTTTATTCATTGTAAGCTGTGGGTAACTGTGTTGTGTGGTGTATATATTGTGACAGCATTTCCTGCCACAACCCCTGTGGGAACATTACAGTCGATGAAGCCACATGGCACGTGCAATGCGGGTGTAGGGTAATCCGTGCACATGTGCAAAAGTGTGCAAGTGAAGGGATGAGTATATCGCCGGTGCCCATGCATTGTTAGCATGGACTGCGAGAAGGTTGGAGAACTAGGATCTGCGAGGTTGGAGAAATGCGTATGGGGAAGGGGAGGAGGCTGTTAAGGACTGACGGCTTAGTTTTGAATTTAAAATGGCTTCCCCAGAATGCTCTAATTTTTAAAAGCTCCCATCCGGTTTTATATCGAACACAGCAGTTAAAAAGGAAAACGTTGCTGTTTGGGTGTGTTTTATCTCTCCAGTATTGCCTGGATACACTGCCTTCCCTCTCATTCCCATCATCCTGCCTTCCCTTCCCCTCACACTGCCTTCCTCTCCCCTCATGCTGCCTTCCCCTCCCCTAATGCTACCTTCCCTTCCCCTCACACTGCCTTCCCTTCCCCTTGCACTGCCTTCCATCCCCTTCCCCTCATGCTGCCTTCCCCTCCCCTCATGCTACCATCCCTTCCCCTTATGCTGCCTTCCCTTTCCCTCCACTCACGCTGCCTTCACCTCCACTCATGCTGCAGCCCCTTTCTTGGTACTGCCTTCTCCACCTTTCATGCTCCCTTCTATCCCTCCCCTCATTCTACCTTCCTCTCCTCTCACACTGCCTCCTTTGCCTTCAGCTACTTCCCTCCCTTTATGCTACCTTAATCATGCTGCCTTACCTTCTCTTCCCCTTATTCTGCCTTCTTCCCCCTCCCTCATGGGGCCTTCCTTCCCCTCACACTGCCTTCCCTTCCCTTCCCCTCACGCTACCTTTCCTTCCCCTCATGCTGCCTTCCTCTCCCCTCACGCTGCCTTCCCTTCCTCTCCCCTCACACTGCCTTCCCTTCCCCTCCCCTCACACTATTCTCCTCCAAACCCCCTCCACCACCATACAACTCTCTGGAGGTCGAGGAGAGGAAGGTGTATCAAAGAATGTGTGAATTTGACAAATGAATGCTTTTTCTTTTTTAGCAGTCGGAATTAGTTAAGGTTAAGATATTCTAAAACTTATTGTATGTGTGAAAATTAAATAAAGGCACAAACACTGGTACAGCTTTTTCGATGATTGAAAGAAAACACTCTTCCTTCCCTTCCCTCACTCTTATCTCCTCCCAAAGCCCCTCACCCCTCCACCTCCCAATGACATCCACGGGTGGTGTCCAAGCATTGTTTAGTCTGACCCGTTTGAACGAAATGGGGTACGTTAATACAGCATATTCAATCCTGTACTAATACCAGCAGAAGGGGACCACCCCCCTCCCCACCCACCCCACCTTTTCCGCAAGTCCCCAGACTAAATGCAAGTCCAGAACACCCCCTTCCCCTCTCTCTCCCTCACCCTCCTCGCTCCCATCCCCCACCTTCTCCCGGAGTTATAGCGACGTGTGGTCATGCATTGCTCCCCCCCACCCCCTTGCTTACCCCTTTCCTCGCTCCCCCCTTCCGAGTCACCCTCCCTCAACGCCTCCTTGCTATCCTTCCCCTCCTCACTCACACTCCCTCCCCTCCCTCACCCTCCCTCCCATCTTAATATTCCCATCAGCGAAGTGCTATTCTGACAGCTGCCAGTGCAAGCGAGAAGAATGTATGCATTCTCAGTTCCCTTCACATGTCTGTTGGTGTGAACAGTAAATAAAATAAAAATACAAGCTGTAGGCGACATGGGTGGTCGCTACATAATTGCATACTAGTCATACAGTTTACGGATCGGGCTGAAATTTTTTGACAAAGAGGTTGATTATAGTGCGCATAAAAGCCTGGAAGCCGATTTTTTGATTTCGAAAAAATAATTTTTTAGGATTTTTCAAAAATTTCAAAGTCCCGTTGCTACGCAACGGTGGTGTCCATAGCAACGGTGCTCAAAGGCATAGACCTAGATCCTGGTATGAACCTACCTGTCAAGTTTCATCAAAATCGGTGACTCCTCTGGCCTCCAGAGCTGTCCATTACATACAGACAGACGGAAAAAAGTGAAAATAAGGGTACTCCAGCGACCACCCAACAAACAGACACAAACGCTTTTCTACAATCAGATAATATATCAATGTCATAGAGGTCAGTGTAATAACAAATAAAACTTATGACAAATTGATAAGTGTGAAAAGTTGTTTGCAGCAAATGCACAGCCAAAGTGGAAAACCTTTCACCTGTGTGAATTGAATTGACAGTGCGAAACAGACATGTTCAACATGTTATATTTTTTTTCCTTTTTGAACTAATGAGAAAAAGTACTTCATGTGCTTAGTCTCAGTGAGCAAGTTTGTTGGCTGTGACTCCGTGAGCATACTTGGTCCGTGTTTGATGCAATTGTTTTCCTGGTTCCTCAATTCTTAAGATTTTCTTATTTTATCCGAGTATTTTTTTCAGTTACATGCAAAACCAATTGATTGCAAATTGTGCATTTCTGTATTTTGATTTGCAAATTGTTGTTTCTTTTATGTTTGCTCAGAAATAAAAGTTTCACGTTAACAGTCAAAATGACTGTCGAGTGGCAGTTCTTGGTATAAACGGTCCTGTGGTACTTCTATTGCTTGCCTGGGTTTGAATCCTGACCCGGCTATACGCCGTCAATCTAGTTGTTGGCACACATGGTGAGGCATCTATGTGTGCACCATCCATCGGATGGACGATAAGCAGGAGGATCGGATGGATGGTGTCTGCCAGCACCTGAGAGTTTATGGACCCATGGTGTCATTCATGGATTAGTTGAGTTATCACTGACACTGAAGAAATTATATAATCCTGCCTGGATTGTGGGTATCGAGTGCTCTGGTCGTTTTGGATTATACTGATACCATGTTATGCTGTTTTCCATCTCTAGAGTGTGGTTGTCTGGGCAGCAGCTTCTTCCTGGTGTCTAAATAAATTCACATTTCTAGGTCTTTCGTATGTCACATATTTAAGGGTCGTCTTTCACTACTGAGGGCAACTGTGACATGTCAGTATTTAAAAGTGAAAAAGTTGACATTTCTTGGAAAAAATTTTTTCTTTGTTCTGAGAACTTTTTGAACACCCTCGTATTATATTTCATCATTAATTGTCACGTAATGTTTGGGGTTCACCACAAATTTTTCACATCTTTATTGTGCTATGGTATAAGTAAATGTGAAATATTATTGTAACACTGTGTGTGTGAGTGTGTGGTGTGTGTGTGTGTGTGTGTGTGTGTGTGGTGTGTGGTGTGGTGTGTGTTGTTGTGTGTGTGTGTGTGTTTGTAGAATAAACAATATGTGTAAGGAAATGCTTTTTATTCAACCCAAGTGTAAAAATGTTGTTTCGCTTTGACTGCAATGAAGGATTTTCTTTAAAATTG
>CM068957.1:112128086-112139992 GCA_035128595.1 Eptatretus atami | reverse complement strand
AGAGAGATCCGCTAATTAATTTGTATGAGGTTTTTTTGAGGCCCTGAGAGCAGTCTCAAATTTAACACTGAGCTTGTATGGCAAAAAATCATTTCTCCTCTTTTGTCCTGATTGGTCTCGATCCAGAGAGTTCTCCCTATCTCATTGTATGGTGAGTGGTGGGGGGAAAGGAATCAGCTCCTGTTTAGGGTTTTCCGGGGTTTCAATTCATAGAGTTTCCATTTCATTTCCATGGTAGTGTCTCAGAAACTGCCATTAATTCTACTACTTACCTTGTGGATTGAATTGCTTAGCCAGTGATTCCCCAATTCTGCCAATATTATGTCACGAAGTTCTTTGAAGCTTGTGTTTAACAATCTTATGCCCACTTCATCTTAGTTTGCCCACAGTCTTCTATTTCGCCATCACAATGCACCTGTTTTAGGGAATCTGCTCAACGCTCCGTCAGATCTAATGACCAGTCCATCGTAACTGTTGCAGGTATTGTGAACTGGAAAGGGTACGAGCCTCCGACACCTAGTTTTCTCATTCGCCTGCAATATCAGTTATTTAACTTCCACCATTGAAATGCATGATATTTGGAGACAACAATTGATGCCAAGCACTTCAGTAGCTTGATGCTCTCTATAAACGAGCCCGAGTGTTTCTACAACATCATAACAATGGTATTTTAAAGTATCTCAGATCCATTGAATAGTCAGACACAGGATTTTGGATTGAATGGAAGTGAACGGTTCCTAAATGGACAGTAATTGCAACTGCAATCTTTCTGCTAATCTGAGGGACACAACAAAGCTACATTATCAGTGGTGGAATGAGCCAATGACCACTGTGAGAACAAACGGAATGATGGAGCAGCCAAACAGCCTAATTAATGTTGGTCCTTCAAAACCAATTACGAATTTCCTGCATTGTGACAACCAGCTCACTTTCCTAAAATCACAAAATTAATGTAATTTCAAAAGGTTGTTGGATTGCGAAAGTAAAGAAAGAATAATAAACTGGTCAATGGTCATGTTGAAGCATTACATCATATGTAACGTTGACTATTGTGCAGAATCTCGGCAGCATTGTTTTTTCAAGAGTCATCTTGTGACAATAACTCTGTCTAGCCCACGATCGCATTTCCATATGATCATTCGAGCCTGTTCAACTACTCATTTACAGCTTTTGATGAATGCGCACGGTATGTAGATAGTCAGCTGTCCTTCAGAACAGGGGCTTTTCTCTTTACACTTTGGATTACACCGATGGGTGATGCTGTTGTAGTTTGAATAAGGATACTTGTCTCAAAGGCTGGTGTCCGTCTTGAAGCGGAGTGACAAATCAATCGGACAAACTCAGTAAGTTTTATTTCATTTTTTGGAACGAAAGTACATTTTTTGGGTTCGGGGGTTGCTCCGTGTTTCGAGCAAAAGGTTGTTGCTGACGAAGGATTAACGTCGGAAACTTTCAGTCACAGCTTCATTCTCATGGTGGAACTATTCTTATCATAGTAGAACATTAAGATGATCTTAGCTGCATGTTTTAAACTTAATTATGTGTGTAATCTAATAACGATGCTTTCTGGCTTTTAACAATATGAGATCAAGCTTTTAAGTGAGAATTGATGGCATCTATCGCTCTCTAAAGCACTAAAATCTAGGAATGAATCTACTCATCCATCTTAACCTTGGTCAGATATTTTTTAACGCCTTCTGCTCTTGTCAAATTATCTGAACACAAGCTGTTACTGAAGGAAATTTACAAATGCTGGATGAACATTTTAGGATGGCAAGGTGGTCACCACACGAAACCCAAACATTGACTAGTGGGGGGGGGAAAGGGTGTGGGGAATAAAATGGGCACCATTTTAAAGAAAGCTGATCTTGTGGTGACTTTTTTATTTTCATTATTAATTTTTATGAGATCTCACACTCGCAGTGGAAGCGCCACAGTCACACATCCACACACATTGGCAGACAGACAGATAATACGAGACACAAACAGGACCTGTTAGACAAAGCAAATACAGCAATGAGCTTTGGGGAACATGTCTATCACTCCCTGGGAGACTTTGGTACCAGCGACGTCACATACAATGGCGCTGCTTTTCTTCTTAGCGCAGCTCCAGGTTATTTCTAAGAGGATTCCTCCGTCCCATGGAATGCTAAATATGCTCTTATCTTATCCTCTCTTATCCTTTTAAATGCTAAATGGTCAGGCAAGGAAGCCCGAAATGATCTTTCTCTGAAAATTATCTTCAATCCAACTCTTTCTCAATTGATTTTGGCTGGGACGTGGCTTGCTGCCCACATTGGACGTGTACGTTTCTGAGGAGCGGAGAAGAGAAAGAAGAGCATGCTCTCATGGCTCCTATTGGGCCTCAGAAATGGCCTGTGGTATGGTCAAGGGAGAAAGGCGGCTATTTGCGGCGAGCAGACCTGGTGTAAGAGAGGAGCAGGGTCGCACATTCGTTCATGAGAAGAAACTGTACAAATGTTTGTGGGCTCTTTACGAAGGAGACCACGGATGAATTACCATGTAGTTCCCTTGCAGAGAGTGCGGCACCATTTTTGGGTACGGTTTCCCACGCAGGACGATGCGGTCGATCCCAAAGCTCCTAAATGATCATCTCTGGACACCCAGCTAAGTGCCAGAATAAAGGAAGTGATTTTATTTTATCTCTCCCCAACTCCCCCCCTCCCCGTTCGTTTTTGTAACTGTGTGTGGAGACATCTACTTCAGGCTTTAACTTACCGTCGTGGTTTCATTACTCATGCTTTGATTAATTTTATTATTACGCTTTTGATTTATTTCCATTTTAAACATTTGATTTATTTCATAAACTTTATTTATAAGTTGCTTGTGTCTGTCTATTCGATGTGCTTCCAGTATAAACCTGGTGCTCCGTCTTGGTGAGCGCCCTGACACGCTTCACCGCCTCATCCTGCGCACGTGATCATCTCCATGGATCAGTGTTCGCCTCCAAGGTAGAACCGTTCGGCTATCCGTCCAGGTCGGTCTTAACCGGCCGTGGACCGACAATATCTTGGAGACACATTGGTGCAAGTATTTTCAGTAGCTTAATGCGTCTTCGAAAACAAGCCCATGTCTTACGGATGCACAAACCAATGGTATTTACAGTCATGTCAGATCCATTAATAGACAGACACAATTTTTTACCTCAATATAATATATGCTACTACCATACACACACGACATAAATATATTCTGCTACCAAGTAACCAGTCATATTTTATACTCATAAATGGTGCAACCAATGTGTGTGCTTGCAGTATTGTTATTTGCATGAATCTTCAATTTGCCGTGTTATGAAGTGCAAGGACGATTAGAATCAAACATGTTAAAGATGAACCAATATCTCTTGTGAAATGAAAAAAAATCAAAAATACTGATGTTAATTTGTGAATCCTTCCACAGCCAGCTTCACAACTAACATCAGTTATACAAATTGGAACTTTTAATCTTGGAAGGTCTAGTGCTGGCCACAGCCACTATAAATAGCAGGGTAAAATATATGAATTGGAGGAGAGGGAATAGTGTTAAGGAAGGGAAAGGTGTGGGGAGATTAGGGGAGGGGGGGGGGGTCTTTATGATCATTTTCTAACATTAGTGCTTGTTTTGTTGAATAAACACTATCAATGCAATTCTTTCTTCTTCTTCTTCCTCTTCTTGCGATATGGCAGCTTGGCTGCCAGGTAGCTCTCATTTTTGTTGGCAGCATAGAGCTATGCTGCTGATTGCTGTGCCCCCATTACCATACAGCTGGACTCATTTCACCAACCTCAGAAGGATGACAGGCTGAGTCAACCCCACTGGTGTTAATTCAGCAGCCAACAAGACTCAACTCAGGACGCTAAGATGCCAAGCCACCGACCGTAACGCGCTAGAGCCAACACCAGGCCTTCCATGTATTGCACATGTGTTTACATTGTTTTAAAACATAATTTCCATTGGAATATATATGATAATATTATTATTGGAAATTTGTGGAAATACCCGAAGTACACATAGGCATTAAAAAGTTATACGATTTGACATACGCGCAGTATAGTCCAATGCACGCGTATGCTCGCAGTCGTTACAGTCGTTCACAGTCGTCTTAACTCACGCCGAGATACGATCGAGGTACAGTATTCTCATCTGTAATACAGTTTGAACACCCTCCACATACATGTTGTTATATATCACTGTCCACTTATTTTAAAGTAGGCAGAGTGTCTGATTTGATATTCTCCAGAAAATAATGACCACACACAATGTAATGGTCATCATTTATTATCTTTGAATGAATATTGAATGATTCCCTGCTGCATTGTGTACATGGCTGTGTTTTCATTGACGTTTATAAGCTGTGCATTTTTAATTAAAATAAGGCCTCGTTCCACAAAAATAAAATCAATACTTGCTTAACTTGCCCTGTGGAAGCAGATTAATAAACGTATTGTTTTAAGTGGATGATCCTGGTTTGATATACCTTTGGCATTAATAATTGCTTCGTAAGTTTAATACTGCTTCGTTGTAAGATGAAACTTTCTTCTCCACAACTTCAAAATAACTTCATCATGAGGAATTATTCCTGCTTATCATCATCATCATCATCATCATCATCCTCATCATCATCATCATTAGCTGTATTGCCACGAATGGCCATTTTCCCATGATCCCGGTGGATGTGCGGGCAAGTTACTCGAGAGCAAAACCGCCTGACAAACAAACCATCTGGCAATGCTGAACTGTAAAAATTTCAAACTCGTACAATATCCCTTTCTATCAATTTAGAATCATTAAATTGTGTTATGGGTAAGAAATTATGTTCACAACATCTGCCTCTGCTTCAATTGTGGTCACGTGATTGTAATTTTCCTCGAGCTAACTCGGCACTCCATGAAGGACGGCTATCTGAGGCTTCTTCACTAACTTGATCATTGTACCGAAGCAGAATGACAATTCTCGTTATTTACGACGTTATCTTTTTTTGTATACATGGTCGTGGCTCGAAGAAGGAAAAGAACATCAAACAGATCAGGACACAAAAGAAGAAAAGGAACAGTATAAAGATGGGGGGGCACCAACAGCATGGTTGAGCAACAAAACAGAAAAATAAAGGGATGTGGGAAAGAAGGGAGACTTGGGGATGACGTAATGGAGTGGAGAAGATGGATACTACCTCAGAAAATATACTCAGAAAAGAAAAAACTGGAAATGATTGAAAGAGGTGGTTTTGGGGAGGCTGAACAGGGATGGAAAATATTATGGTTTGGATGGGGGATGATCTGAGATGGTGGTGGTGAACAGTTTTCTTGAAGACTTGGAGGGAGGAATGAGATTGAAGAGATGTGCAAGTTTATTCACAGATAAAAAATAGAGGAACAAATGTGTGTGGTGTGAGCAGTGATTGTGGATTTTGGGAGTTTGGGTTTAATGGCAAGATCGCATGCACCTTTCACAAACTTGGGTAGAGCACAAAAAGAGCAGAGGGTGCAAGACCATGACACAGTGGAGAGACAGAGACACAACTACTCTATCTCATGGGAAGGTTATAGCCTCATAGACTTGGCTTCAGAGCAGGAGATCCAATGACATTGAAGGCATTGGTTTCCATGCATCAAGCTGAGCAGGTGTGAGGCAAGGGTGCTGCCCAGAGGGGAGACTGAATTCCATCAAGCTGTGGATGAAGACCTTGTTGGTGGGATAAGAGTTCAGGTGTGCCAAGGAAGGAGTTTCACAGTCATAACAGAAGATGCCAGTCAGCGACTGGTTTTGAGGCCAACTTAAAAGTGAGGGTTTGTTCAAGAAATGATCATGGTGAATAGTGAGGCTCAAAAGTTTGAGTGGCTGAACTTCTCAAGAGGATTGTAAAAGAAAGTATATGGGAAGGTTGTCAGATGGTCCTTTCTGAGAAAACTAGTGGAGTGTGAGAATTTTGAGGATTGAAAGACTAATTCCAGGTGTTTGACCACTTCATGATCTCTCAAGTCTGAAGAGAGGGAAGAGGCTGGCGCTGCCTATTGAAGGATGAGGGATGTTACGGCAAAGGGTGGAGTTATCACCTAAGCGATAAAGAAATTTTCCTGCGAGTCAGCGAGGTCATTGATGAAGATTAGGAATAGGACTGGGACAAGAACCGTTTTGTAGCACTTCAGTTTAACAAGGAGAGGAGGTGAAAGGATTCCGTTGAGTGCCACGCATTGGCTATGAGTAGAGGGAAGTCAGTAAGCCATGCGTGGAGTTGTCCTTGGATGCCATAGGCAGATTTTGAGAGTAAAGTGGGGTAACAAGCCTGATCAAATGCCTCGAGATATTCGGGAGATGGCCCTGATCTCATTGTCTGACACAATTTATTTATTTTCCATGATAAAAACTTGAAAAGTTGAAAATTTAAATATTTTTCAAAAATTATTGAATTATGGAGGAATTGCTGAATTTAAATCTTAAAAAATAAAAAAATGCTATAAAGATGATTTATCCAACAATAAAAGTTTCTTCATTTTACTTTCTTGGTTATATAAAAGTTTAAATTTTGTAAGCTATTAAGTTTTTTAACAACTTTTTATAATAGATTAAAAATCCACCTCTTAATTTTGATTATGGTTAACGTATTTCATTCAAAAAGAAACAGGAAGACTTTGCAAGGACTCATTGTAAATAATATTTTCTCCAATTGCCGTGTTAGAATTGTGCTTCCTGTTCAAAAATGGATAGAAATGGAGAACTTTGTGAAAAGTTCAGCAGCATGGATGTGTGTGGTGGCTTGCTGTCTGGCACCGACTTGGTGAAAATCAGGTAGTAATGGTAAAAATGTACTCCACATCAAATTGTTTGGCGAATGTACTCTTTGATGAAAGTCGATCACTGACAGAAATGTTAGACATTGCCTCTGTTTTGATATTGTTGTTGTGTGGCACAGTTTTTTTTCATACATTTTGTGGGAGAAGGAAAGACCAGATGAAAAATAACAATTTTCAAGAGTGTAACACATAGTAAACCAAATAAAGTAAGAGTAGGGTGGAGCAATCTACCCATGTTGGCAAAGGTAATGCTAACCCTAACATCCCCACCATCACCCTCTGAGACATTCGGTCCTGGTTATATGTTCAACATCCTGAGCACCTGCACCGTAAGCCTCTCTGGCTGATGGTGTGTTATGGACAATTACAAATTAAATCGTTTAGTATAGTGGTTCATAAGGACAGAGGGTGTGTGTGTATGCACAACGCTGTCTTTTTGCCTCGGTTTTTTTACTTTATTCCAATTGTGCACTTTATCAAAGGAGTGCATCAAAGGAGTGCTCTCCTTTCCTCTTTTGAAGGCTGGAGTGCTTCAGAGTGCCCATTGTCTTATGCCAGGTCTTTGTCTTCATCTTACATAAAGTACCTAAATATATCTATCTATATATATATATATATATATATGTCGAATCGTCATGAAAATGTTGCCTTCCTTTTTTACAAGATGATTCCACATTATATCGGACACTAGCCCCATCCAAGTGATAGGCAGATGGCAGTTGCGTCACTCTCTGCTGATCTGGAATTGATTACATACTGGTGTGATAAATGGAACATGTTTTTGAATCCAAGAAATTCTCAGTCTTATTCTGTTGTTTCCATCAGGATTGTTAAAACAATTCTCCTGTCTCTTTCCATAAAGAATCAAAACAACAAAATGTTGATCGAAGTATGCTAATTACCAATATAACCTTGCGTTGAGAACAAATTACAGCTCAAAGAATCTAAGTCTAAGTTGGACAGCCAAGTCATAACACTATCTGTTAGGTGGATTGCCTGAAACTCCTTCATCAAATTGCCATAGGTGATGCTCATTCACAATGTGATGAATAGTCTGATCATGGTGACACAGTGACATGCTGGCTGTTTTTGAAATTCCATTTGTGAGTGGGTGTGATGTCCTTGCATGGAGAGTACAGATCCTATTGACGGCAGACCACTGTTTCCCTGGAGGTTGAATCCTGGAGGCTCTTCTGTCAGATTCACTCACCATGTCTTTGTTCACATATTGTTGTTGTGTCCAGAGATTGCACCACTTTTCTTTTGTAGTAACCCACATCACTCAAAACAGTTGCAGAGCCCCGAAAGGTTTGCTTGACTTGAGTTGCATGGTGGTAGATTCTGCAGGTCTTCATGGATTGGAAGCTCTGGGTTGGCTTTGATGCAGTCAAACTCTCTTGGCATTCTTGCCTTCCCGGCACACATCAGGGGGGTGGGATGTCAGACAGGACTGGGAGCCACTGCATGGGTGTTGGTTTCTGTGTACCGCTGATTATCCGCATCAGTGTTTTCAGGACAGTGTCCAAATGTTTTTTGTGTGGCTGCTCTCTGCCCAAACGGGAGAAAAGTATTCCCCTGCAGAGTAACACAAGAGCAAGGCTTGCAGTGTGAAAAGTGCATGCACTTGATCCCGAGCTGTGCTCGCTAGTTTTCGGATGATGTGTACCCTCGTCTTGTTTTTCGGTGACACATGTTAGGTATAGGAGGAAGTCAAATTGCTATGTGAAGCAAGGAGAAAGCTAATGTTTTTAGCATTCACCCTTCATTAGAGAAAAAGGCCTTTATGTTCCAAAACAAAGAGCTAACACTGAATCTTCGCTGTATTCACCAAAAGTCCACACTTACTGCACAACTCTACTTTTTTGGTCCTCTTTCATCCCATTTATGGAACCACTTTCTTGAGCCTGTTCAATCCTACTTTTCCCACCAGGGCTTCGACCAATAATGCACTGCCACATCATGCATTAATCTTTCATCCCTACTTGCAATGTTTTCTACCCCACTAAACCTGACATATCTGTTATTTGTATCCCCCTCTTCCCTACCTACCCCTCTTACTTGAAGATTAGTCTCTCCCTCATCTCTTTCTCTTCTTCTTTTCCATTCATTCTTCCCTTACTTATTGTGTCCAACTTTTGCCCCACAAACACACTGTCAGTTCATTGAATTTTACCCTCTACCATCCCACTCTCCATGAGCCTCAACTTGGAGAGAGAGAAAAAAGTATTACTGTCAGAGAGACACGGAGGATATGTTCCTGGAATATACCGCGAATGTTGAATCTGCCAATGTCGGGGCATTGTTTCAGTGAGGAAAAGGGGGATAGGTTCCTGGCAGTTTGTGATTCACAAGGGAAAATCAAAAAATCCCGTGAAAAACCGTGAATACGCGAAGCACAGGGCTGCAAAAGTAAAGGCATGTCACATGTTATCGTCCACGAAATAGCGAATCTGCGAATAGCGGGGTCAGACAGTACACAATGGAATGCGGCCCAAAGTAGGGATATTGTCTCTCTTCTTTGGCGATACCAGCAAAAAAAACTTCACAGCTTATAAATGACTTGATGAGTTTCTTTCATTCTGTCGGTAGACATATGGCCAGTCTAACATTGCCTTCAAAAGAACATCACATTCCTAGGTGGTACATCAGCATGATATGACATGACCAGATTTTAGCCTTTTTTTAGGATATTAATGAAGGTTTTACAGCTGAGTAGTTGATATATGTTAACACAAATAGCCAAATCTTAGTATATTTATACTAACACTATTAAAGAAATGCGATGACATTAACAGTCATGAGGCAAATGCATGTTTTGTCAAATGAACCAGGAAATGTGAGGTACTTTGTCATTCTGACAGGGAAAGCACCTCCCCCACCACCACATATTTTAGTTTGTTGAAAAGAAAGATAAAATGGTACATGAATGATTAAGAGATTAATGCCTTCATTTTTTGTTTTAGAGGAAACTGATATTTGTGTAAAATGGCATTAAATTGCCTGACTTTTGAGATACACATTAGTGGGTGACGTAGAACTGGTCGCAGTTCATGAACTGGTCACCCTAAAAAGGCGGAGTTGTTACATGTTTTTCAAAACATCCACTTCCACTTTGACTACAGACCAGAAAAACCACAGATATCTAGATATCTTAGTATGAGAAGAAAGGTAATTTTGTCTAGTTTAATGCGGAAAAAACAGAAATAAAAAATATGCAATAGTTTGTGTGTAAACAGGCAAATAAGTGATACAAGTCAGGGGTGGAGTAAACAGGCGGAGGCGGCGGGATGTGGCGGAGGCGGGAGATGTGGTGAGTCAAATTTGGAATAAACTGAATTTATTTCAATCAATAAGCTATAATCGAATCTATTGTTATTTTTTTAGGTGAGTAACACTTGGGACTTGCTGTTGCATGATGCAAAATTGATTATTCAACTCGTTATTATTCAGCAAAACCTGACCAATATTGTACAAACTCCTCAAAGAGATTGAGTAAATTTCTTTAACATATTATGTACTAGCAGACTCAGGATTAATTTGGCACTGAATTGTCCAAACGGCCAAAGGATAACTGATCCACATCCAATTAACTCAGAAAGGGTGAATTCTAGATAAACGCGAAAATGTGTTTTCCTTGTAATGCATTATCCATTAAAGTTCATAATTAAAAATACCATATTCGCCGTTAATTAGTGCTTTTTGCTAATTTTTTTCACACAAGTGCATGTAGCTTGGTGTGTCTATCAACACAGAGAAAACTGAAAAATTGAATATTTTGACCCTGTAACGACAATGATGACCAGTTCATGAACTACGACAACTACAAACGACAATTTAATTTGGAAAAGTGGGGTAGGTACCATCCTCTCCACACTGTGTGTTTGTGTGATTGTTGTGAATATGTAAATATATATATATATATATATATATATATATAGTATATTGTATATATATATATATATATATATATATATATATATATATATATATATATTATATATATAGTAACGTGTCTAACCAACTGAGAGTAGAATTGGTAGATACAAAGCTGGCAAGACTGGATCGCGTACAGCCGAATAATGAATTAATGATAAATTGGTATATACATAGTCGAGGCTCATGAAGGAGCGAGAACAGAGAAAGGACCAGGACATAAACAACAGACAAAAAGATCAGTGGAAAGAGGAGAAGGGGGAACACCAACAGCACGTAGATGGACAAAATAGAGGGAGATTTGGAGGAATATGGGACATGAGGATAAATGAGAGAATGGAGAGGACACAGGGGGTGAACCAGCTGGACAAGCTGCAAACTCTCAATCACAGATTTGGAATGAAAACTGGGGAAGAAGTAGAAATGGAACAACCGAAACAATTAAGAGGAGGCTGAGGGAGAGGGAAGAGCCGGGAACACGGAAACCCGGCAAACTCGAAACCTGGGAAAAGGTGGGCTTGGGGAAGGATAATGACGGTAAAAAGATCTTGTGTTGGGAGCAGGGAAAGTGCTATTCTTGTTAATGATGCACCCCCAACTGTTATAAACATTAAGGCTTCAAAGACAGTAAGTGGAGATAGAACAGCGATGTGTTGCCCTGACAAGCCACAAAAAGGATGAAACTATTTGGTCGGTTTACTTTTCATTTGGTTGGTGACAGCATTTGATTTTGGCATTTTTGCACTGACGGGAGGCCCTTGTGTAGCTGCAGTGATGACGTTGTCATGACGGTATCATCCACGGCATTCAACAAGGTGGAGAACTTAAATAACACGTATGATCTATATATTATATTATATTATTATATTTTTTTTATAGATATATTATATATATATATATATATGTATATATATATATATATTTTATAATATATAATATATTATATATTATATATATATATATATGGTTACGGATCTGGAAACCATTTGCATTCACGTCAGTAGATACAGATGTCCCAAGAGTCAGTTATTCCATTAAGTACATGTGAGACAGGCCCCTTCCTTTTGTCTAGTGGGAGAATCAAAGGCGTGCATTGAAATTTCTTTTTAGTTAGGTTATTAAATCTTTACATCCAACGAACCCTCCAACAAGCCAACTAACAACCATCCCATCTGCATG
>CM068957.1:112117918-112127945 GCA_035128595.1 Eptatretus atami | reverse complement strand
AACATTGATACTGTTACTCGTCAAGTATGAACCCGCGTGGAAGAGTGGCTGGAGTTTCCCGGCAGGGGCCAAGGCCCCGTCCCGGAAAGGTATGCCATGGGACCCTGTCCAATCAAAGGCGGACAGCGAGGTGTGTTCACCAAGGCCCCTCCGCCTTGCATCCTGCGCACGTGATCATTCCATGGATCACGTGTTCGCCTCCAAGGTAGAACCGTTCGGCTATCCGTCTCAGGTCGGTCTTAACCGGCGTGGACACGACAATATCTTGGAGACAACATTGGTGCAAGTATTTCAGTAGCTTAATGCGTCTTCGAAAACAGCCCATGTCTTATCGATGCACAACCAATGGTATTTACAGTCATGTCAGATCCATTAATAGACAGACACAATTTTTACCTGCAATATAATTATATGCTACTACCATACACACACGACATAAATATATTCTGCTACCAAGTAACCAGTCATATTTATACTCAAAATGGTGCAACCAATGTGTGTGCTTGGCAGATTGTTATTGCATGATCTTCAATTTGCCGTGTTATGAAGTGCAAGGACGATAGAATCCAAACATGTTAAAGATGAACCAATATCTCTTGTGAAATGAAAAAATCAAAAAATAACTGATGTTAATTGTGAATCCTTCCACAAGCCAGCTTCACAAACTAACATCAGTTATACAAATTGGAACTTTTAATCTTGTGGAAGGTCTGAGTGCTGGCCACAGCCACTATAAATAGCAGGGTTAAAAAATGAATTGGAGGAAGAGGGAATAGTGTTAAGGAAGGGAAAGGTGTGGGGAGATAGGGGAGGGGGGGGGGGGTCTTTATGATCATTTTCTAACATTAGTGCTTGTTTTTGTTGAATAAAACACTATCACATGCAATTCTTTCTTTCTTCTTCTTCCTCTCTTGCATATGGCAGCTTGGCTGCCAGGTAGCTCTCATTTTGTTGGCAGCATAGAGCTATGCTGCTGATGCTGTGCCCCCATTACCAGTACACGTGGTACTCATTCACCAACCTCAGAAGGATGACAGGCTGAGTCAACCCCACTGGTGTAATTTCAGCAGCCAACAAGACTCAAACTCAGGACGCTAAGATGCCAAGCCACCGACCGTAACCGCTAAGCCAACACCAGGCCTTCGCCAGTATTGCACATGTGTTTACATTGTTTTAAAACATAATTTCCATTGGAATATATATGATAAATTTTATATTGGAAATTTGTGGAAATACCCGGAGTACACATAGGCATTAAAAAGTTAATACGATTGACATACGCGCAGTATAGTCCAATGCACGCGAGATGCTCGCAGTCGTTCACAGTCGTTCACAGTCGTCTTAACTCACGCGAGATACGATCGAGGTACAGTATTCTCATCTGTATACATTTTTGAACACCCCACAACATTTGTTAATACACTGTCACACTTATTTTTAAAGTAGGCAGAGTGTGCTGATTTGATATTCTCCAGGAAAATAATGACCACACACAATGTAATGGTCATCATTTATTATCTTTGAATGAATATTGAATGATTTCCTCTGCATTTGTCACATGGCTGTGTTTTTTCATTGACGTTTTTATAAGCTGTGCATTTTTAATTAAAATAAGGCCTCGTTCCACAATAAATAAAATCAATACTTGCTTAACTTGCCCTGTGGAAGCAGATTAATTAACGTATTGTTTTAATGGATGACTCCTGGTTTGATATACCTTTGCATTAATAATTGCCTTCGTAAGTTTAATATCTGCTTTCGTTGTAAGACTGAAACTTTCTTCTCCACAACTTCAAATAAACCTTCATCATGAGGAATATTCCTGCTTTCATCATCATCATCATCATCATCATCATCCTCATCCATCATCATCATTACTGTTATTGCACGAATGGCCATTTTCCCATGATCCCGGTGGATGTGCGGCAAGTTACTCGAGGAGCAAACCCCCCTGACAAACAAACCATCTGGCAATGCTGACTGTAAAAATTCAGACTCGTACAATATCCTTTCTATCAAATTTAGAATCTTAAATTGTGTTATGGGTAAGAAAATATGTTCACAACAATCTGCCTCTGCTTCAATTGTGGTCACGTGATTGTAATTTTCCTCGAGCTAACTCGGCACTCCATGAAGGACGGCTATCTGAGGCTTCTTCCACTAACTTGATCATTTACCGAAGCAATGAAATTCTCGTTATTTACACGTTATCTTTTTTTGTTTATACATGGTCGTGGCTCGAAGAGGAACAAGAACATCAAACAGATCAGGACACAAAAGAAAAAAGAACAGTATAAGATGGGGGGGCACAACAGCATGGTTGAGCAACAAAACAGAAAAATAAAGGATGTGGGAAAGAAGGGAGGAGACTTGGGGATGACGTATGGAGTGGAGAAGATGGATACTACCTCAGAAATAATTCTCAGAAAAGAAAAACTGGAAATGATTGGAAAGAGGTGGTTTTGGGGAGGCTGAACAGGGATGGAAAATATTATGGTTTTGGATGGGGGATGATCTGAGATGGTGGTGGTGAACAGTTTTCTTGAAGACTTGGAGGGAGGAATGAGATTGAAGAGATGTGCAAGTTTATTCCACAGATAAGAAAATAGAGGAACAAATGTGTGTGTGGTGAGCAGTGATTGTGGATTTTGGGAGTTTGGGTTTAATGGCAAGATCGCATGCACCCTTCACAAACTTGGGTAGAGCACAAAAAGAGCAGAGGGTGCAAGACCATGACACAGTGGAAGACAGAGACACCACTACTCTATCTCAATGGGAAAGTTATAGCCTCATAACTTGGGCTTCAGAGCAGGAGATTCCAATGACATTGAAGGCATTGGTTTCCATGCATCAAGTGAGCAAGGTGTGAGGCAAGGGTGCCTGCCCAGAGGGAGAGCTGAATTCCATCAAGCCTGTGGATGAAGACCTTGTTGGTGGGATAAGAGTTTCAGGTGTGCCAAGGAAGGAGTTTCACAGTCATAACAGAAGATCCCAGTCAGCGACTGGTTTTAGAGGCCAACTTAAAAGTGAGGTTTGTTCAAGAATGATCATGGTGATATTGAGGCTCAAAAGTTTGAGTGGCTGAACTTCTTCAAGAGGATTGTAAAAGAAAGTATATGGGAAGGTTGTCAGATGGTCCTTTCTGAGAAAACTAGTGAGAGTGTTGAGAATTTTGAGGATTGAAAGACATATTCCAGGTGTTTGACCACTTCATGATTCTCTCAAGTCTGAAGAGAGGGAGAGGCTGCTGCCTGCCTATCTGAAGGATGAGGGATGTTACGGCAAAGGGTGGAGTTATTTCACCTAAGCGATAAAGAAAATTTTCCTGCGAGTCAGCGAGGTCATTGATGAAGATTAGGAATAGGACTGGGACAAGAACCTTTTGTAGCACTTCAGTTTACAAGGAGAGGAGGTGAAAGGATTCCCGTTGAGTGCCACGCATTGGCTATGAGAGTAGAGGAAGTCAGTAAGCATGCGTGGAGTTGTCCTTGGATGCATAGGCAGATTGGAGAGTAAAGTGGGGTACCAGGCTGTATCAAATGCTCGAGATATGTTCGGGAGATGGCCCTGATCTCATGTCTGACACAATTTATATTATTTCATGATAAAAACTTGAAAAGTTGAAACATTAAATATTTTTTCAAAAAATTATTGAATTATGGAGGAATTGCTGAATTTAAATCTTAAAAAATAAAAATGCTATAAAGATGATTTTATCCCAAAATAAAAGTTTCTTCATTTTACTTTTCTTGGTTAATATAAAGTTTAAATTTTGTAAGCTATTACAGTTTTTTTAACACTTTTTATAATAGATTAAAAATCCACCTTAATTTTGATTATGTTAACGTATTTCATTCAAAAAGAAACAGGAAGACTTTGCAAGGACTCATTGTAAATAATATTTTCTCCAACTGCGCGTTGTTAGAATTGTGCTTCCTGTTCCTAAATGGATAGAAATGGAGAACTTTGTGAAAAGTTCAGCAGCATGGATGTGTGTGGTGGCTTGCTTGCTGGCAACGACTTTGGTGAAAATGCAGGTAGTAATGGTTAAAAATGTACTCCACATCAAATTGTTTGGCGAATGTACTTTTTGATGAAAGTCGATCACTGACAGAAATGTTAGACATTGCCTCTGTTTTTGATATTGTTGTTGTGGTGGCACAGTTTTTTTTCATACATTTTGTGGGAGAAGGAAAGACCAGATGAAAAATAACAATTTTCAAGAGTGTAACACATAGTAACCAAATAAAGTAAGAGTAGGGTGGAGCAATCTACCCATGTGGCAAGGTAATGCTAACCCTAACATCCCCACCATCACTCTCTAGAACATCGGTCCTGGTTATATGTTCAACATCCTGAAGCACCTGCACCGTAAGCCTCTCTGGCTGGATGTGGGTTATGGACAATTACAAATTAAATCGTTAGTATAGTGGTTCATAAGGACAGAGGGTGTGTGTGTATGCACAACGCTGTCTTTTTGCCTCGGTTTTTTTACTTGTATCCAATTGTGCACTTTATCAAAAGGAAGTGCATCAAGGAGTGCTCTCCTTTCCTCTTTTGAAGGCTGGAGTGCTTCAGAGTGCCCATTGTCTCTATGCCAGGTCTTGTTTCTTCATCTTACATAAAGTACCTAAATATATCTATCTATATATAATAATATATATATGTCAGAATGCTCATGAAAATGTTGCTTCCTTTTTTTACAAGATGATTCCACATTATATCGGACACTAGCCCCACTCAAGTGATAGCAGATGGCAGTTGCGTCACTTCTCTGCTGATCTGGAATTGATTACATACTGGTGTGATAAATGGAACATGTTTTTGAATCCAAGAAATTCTCAGTCTTATTCTGTTGTTTCCATCAGGATTGTTAAAACAATTCTCCTGTCTCTTTCCATAAAGAATCAAAACAACAAAATGTTGATCGAAGTATGCTAATTACCATATAAACCTTGCGTTCGACAAATTAACAGCTCAAAGATCTAAGTCTAAGTTGGACAGCCAAGTCATAACACTATCTTTTAGGCTGGATTGCCTGAAACCTTTCATCCAAAATTGCCATAGGTGATGCTCATTCACAATGTGATGAATAGTCTGATCATGGTGACCACAGTGACATGCTGGGCTGTCTTTGAAATTCCATTTGTGGAGGTGGTGTGATGTCCTTGCATGGAGAGTACAGATCCTATTGAGCGCAGACCACTGTTTCCTGGAGGTTGAATCCTGGAGGCTCTTCTGTCAGATTCATTCACCATGTCTTTGTTTCACAATGTTGTTGTTTGTTCCAGAGATTGCACCACTTTTCTTTTTGTAGTAAACCCCACATCACTCAAACAGTTGCAGAGCCCCAGAAAGGTTTGCTTGACTTGAGTTGCATGGTGGTAGATTCTGCAGGTCTTCATGGAATTGGAAGCTCTGGGTTGGCTTTGATGCAGTCAAACTCTCTTGGCATTCTTGCCTTCCGGCACACATAGGGGTGGGAATGTCAGACAGGACTGGGAGCCACTGCATGGGTGTTGGTTTCTGTGTACGCTGATTATCCGCATCAGTTTTCAGGAACGTGTTCAATGTTTTTTGTGTGGCTGCTCTCTGCCCAAACGGGAGAAAAGTATTCCCCTGCAGAGTACACAAGAGCAAGGTGTGCAGTGTGAAAAGTTGCATGCACTTGATCCCGAGCTGGTGCTCGCTAGTTTTCGGATGATGTGTACCCTCGTCTTGTTCTTTTCGGTGACCACATGTTAGGTATAGGGAAGTCAAATTGCTATGTGAAGCAAGGAGAAAGCTAATGTTTTTAGCATTCACCCTTCTTAGAGAAAAAGGCCTTTATGTTCCAAAAAAGAGCTACACCTGAATCTTCGCTGTATTTCACCAAAGTCCACACTTACTGCACAACTCTACTTTTTTGGTCCTCTTTCATCCCATTTATGGAACCACTTTCTTGAGCCTGTTCATCCTACTTTTCCCACCAGGGCTTCGACCAATAATGCACTGCCACATCATGCATTAATCTTTCATCCCTACTTGCAATGTTTTCTACCCCATAAACCTGACATATCTGTATTTGTATCCCCTCTTCCCTAACCCTACCCTCTTACTTGAAGATTAGCTCTCCCCTCATCTCTTTCTCTCTCCTCTTTTCCCATTCATTCTTCCCTTACTTATTGTGTCCAACTGTTGCCCCACAAACACACTGTCAGTTCATTGAATTTTACCCTCTACCACTCCACTCTCCATGAGCCTCAATCTTGAGAGAGAGAAAAAAGTATATACTGTCAGACCGATTATTCAACGGAGGATATGTTCCTGGAATATACCGCGAATGTTGAATCTGCCAATGTCGGGGCATTGTTTCAGTGAGGAAAAGGGGGATAGGTTCCTGGCAGTTTGTGATTCACAAGGGAAAAATCAAAAAATCCCGTGAAAAACCGTGAATACGCGAAGCACAGGGCTGCAAAAGTAAAGGCATGTCACATGTTATCGTCCACGAATAGCGAATCTGCGAATAGCGGGGTCAGACAGTACACATGGAAATGCGGCCCCAAGTAGGGATATGTCTCTTCTTTGGCGATACCAGCAAAAAAAACTTCACAGCTTATAAATGACTTGATAGTTTCTTTCATTCTGTCGGTAGACAATATGGCCAGTCTAACATTGCCTCAAAAGAACATCACATTCCTAGGTGGTACATTCAGCATGATATGACATGACCAGATTTTAGCCTTTTTTAGGATATTAATGAAGGTGTTACAGCTGAGTAGTTGATATATGTAACACAAATAGCCCAAATCTTAGTATATTATACTAACACTTATAAGAAATCGCGATGACATTAACAGTCATGAGGCAAATGCATGTTTTTGTCAAATGAACCAGGAAATGTGAGGTACTTTGTCATTCTGACAGGGAAAGCACCTCCCCCCACCAGCCACATATTTTAGTTTGTTGAAAAGAAAGATAATGGTACAATGTATTAAGATTAATGCGCTTTTTTTTGTTTTAGAGGAAACTGATATTTGGTGTAAAATGGCATAAATTGCCTACTTTTGAGATACACATTAGTGGGTGACGTAGAACTGGTCGCAGTTCATGAACTGGTCACCCTAAAAAGGCGGAGTTGTTACATGTTTTTCAAAACATCCACTTTCCACTTTGACTACAGACCAGAAAAACCACAGATATCTAGATATCTTAGTATGAGAAGAAAGGTAATTTTTGTCTAGTTTACATGCGGAAAAACAGAAATAAAAAATATGCAATAGTTTGTGTGTAACAGGCAAATAAGTGATACAAGTCAGGGGTGGAGTAAAACAGGCGGAGGCGGCGGATGTGGCGGAGGGGGAGATGTGGTGAGTCAAATTTGGAATAAAACTGAATTTATTTCAATCAATAAGCTATAATCGAATCTATTGTTATTTTTTTTTAGGTGAGTAACACTTGGGACTTGCTGTTGCATGATGCAAAATTGATATTCAACTCGTTATTATTCAGCAAAACCTGACCAATAGTACAAACTCCTCAAGAGATTGAGTAATTTTTACATAGTTATGTATCTAGCAGATTTCAGGAATTAATTTGGCACTGAATCCAAACGGCCAAAGGATAACTGATCCACATCCAATTTACTCAGAAAGGGTGAATTCTAGATAAACGGCGAAAATGTGTTTTCCCTTGTAATGCATTATCCATTAAAGTTCATAATTAAAAATACCATATTCGCCGTTAATTAGTGCTTTTTGCTAATTTTTTCACACAAGTGCAATGTAGCTTGGTGATGTCTATCAACAGAGAAAACTGAAAAATTGAATATTTTGACCCTGTAACGAAATGATGACCAGTTCATGAACTACGACCAACTACAAACGACAATATTATTTGGAAAAGTGGGGTAGGTCCATCCTCTCCACACTGTGTGTTTGTGGATTGTGTGTGAATATGTAAATTATAATATATATAATATAATAATATATGTTATATATATATATTATTATTATATATATATATATATATATATATATTATATATATAATATATATATAGAACGTGTCTACCAACTGAGAGTATTGGTAGATACAAGAGCTGGCAAGACTGGATCGCGTACAGCCGAATAATGAATTAATGATAAATTGGTATATACATAGTCCGAGGCTCATGAAGGAGCGAGAACAGAGAGAAAGGACCAGGACATAACACAGACAAAAAGATCAGTGGAAAGAGGAGAAGGGCGGGAACCAACAGCAACGTAGATGGACAAAAAGAGGGAGATTGGAGGAATATGGGACATGAGGATAAATGAGAGAATGGAGAGGACACAGGGGGTGAACCAGCTGGACAAGCTGCAACTCTCAATCACAGATTTGGAATGAAAACTGGGGAAGAAGTAGAATGGAACAACCGAAACAATTAAGAGGAGGCTGAGGGAGAGGGAAGAGCGGGAACACGGAAACCCGGCAAACTCGAAACCTGGAAAGGTGGGCTTGGGGGAAGATAATGACGGTAAAAAAGATCTTGTGTGTGGAGCAGGGAAAGTGCTATTCTTGTTAATGATGCACCCCAACTGTTATAAACATTAAGGCTTCAAAGACAGTAAGTGGATAGACAGCGATGTGTTGCCCTGACAAGCCACAAAAAGGATGAAACTATTTGGTCGGTTTACTTTTCATTTGGTTGGTGACAGCATTTGATTTTTGGCATTTTTGCACTGACAGGGAGGCCCTTGTGTAGCTGCAGTGATGACGTTGTCATGACGGTATCATCACGGCATTCAACAAGGTTGGAGAACTTAAATAACCACGTATGATCTATATAATATATATATTATTATTTTATTTTATATATTTATATATATATTATATATAATATATATATATAATTATTTGTTACGGATCTGGAAACCATTTGCATTCACATACAGAATGTCCCAAGAGTCAGTTATTCCATAAGTACATGTGAGACAGGCCCCTTCCTTTTGTCTAGTGGGAGATCAAAGGCGTGCATTGAAATTTCTTTTTAGTTAGGTTTATTAAATCTTTACATCCAACGAACCCTCCAACAAGCCAACTAACAACCATCCCATCTGCATGAACCCTTGGCCCATCATGATCCACCACCAACCAGCTGCCTTCTCGCACCCTGACGTGCCAAGGCAAGATCTCGCGGTTCCGGTTTCTCGGCTCCCACGAACGTGTAACTCTTTCACGACAACCTTTGCAACATTGAATACTGTTACTCGTCAAGTATGAACCCGCGTGGAAGAGTGGCTGGAGTTTCCCGGCAGGGGCCAGGCCCCGTCCCGGAAAGGTATGCCATGGGACCCTGTCCAATCAAAGGCGGACAGCGAGTGTGTGTTCACCAAGGCCCCTCCTGCTGAGGGGGGTCCATAAATTCCTGAGCACTCTCTGAGGCAGGGGTCTTTTTGGGGTCTTGGAGAGTCTTTTTGGGGTCTTGGAGAGTCTTTTTGGGATCTTGGAGAGTTTTTGGTGGGACTTTTTGGAGAGTTTTGGAGGGTTTTTGCTGTCACGAAAGGGGTTTTTTGCTGTAACGAAGGTCGTCGAGGCGGCGAACGTGTCTCTGCTGGCCCTCTACAAGGAAGGAAAAGAGACACCGACCCCTCCATGGACCCCGCTACTCACCACCCGAGCTCCACCCGAACCTCGAGTCTCACACGTGCGAATGGGGACCAAACCACCAGCTACCATTTTCAGGTGCTTGCGCACGGAGTACCCCCTTGTCTCGCGGCCAGGTACCCAACCAAACTCTGGCCCAAGCTTGTCTCCTCCTCAGCTGCGAGGGTCCAATAAAGAACTCGGGTTTTCTTTTATTTTGGTGTGTGTTATGTGTGTGGGCCCGTCTTTAAGTAGAACTGGGAAAGGTTTTTGGATCATTGTAAATACTTCTTGCATATTCGCGTTAAGTCTCTTTGTGTTCTTCATTTACTGTAAATAAACTTGTTAGAAATGTTCCCAGTTGTTTCGTTCCTTCTTGAATTGGGTCAGCATGTTTCGGCATCTTAGCTTTAGCGGGCTGT
>CM068957.1:112084927-112106966 GCA_035128595.1 Eptatretus atami | reverse complement strand
CCCCAATCTACTTTCTCAACAATCCCCTTGAAGAAGTCCTTTCATTCAAAGTTTGGGGACTCCTTATCTGCCACGGTCTTTCCTGGTAAAGCCACATCTCCAAGCTGGCCTCCAAAGCCAATTGCCGATCGGGCATGCTACGTTGTGCAAAGTCCATTCTTGGCACACCTGAGCTGAAAAACACGTACAAAGTTATCACCTGCAGTCAAATTGAGTGCTGCTCTCCCCTTCTTTGTTGGTTCTCCTGCCTCACACCGAGCTCGACTTCACCCTTCGGAAACCAAGGCTTTTAGGATCATTGGTATCTCCTGCGATGAAGCTGAGTCTTTGAGTCTCTCACTCTCTCAACTGAGGCAGGTCGGTGGTCTTTCTGTCTTTTACCATCTTCTCTCCAGCCTTGCGCCCCCCTTGCTCTGTCTGTGATCTGTCCCCCCTATATTTCCACATGCACCCAAGGTCCACCAAAAACACCCTCCTGGTGAAACTGCTAAAATCAAGAATTACTGCTCACCTTCACTCTTTCATTCCTCTTTTTTCCTGCCTCTGGAAGAAACTCCCACACTCTCTTCAATCCCTCTCCTCCCTCCAGGTATTAAAATCAGCTGTTCACCACCATCTCATATCTTCCCCATTCCAAAATCTTGATCTTTTCTATCCCCATTGATCCACCCCAAACCTTCCTTTTTCAACTTCCCTGCATTCCTTCCTGAAAGTCTCTGTAGTGTCCATCTTATTTACCCCGTGTACCCTGCCCCCATCCCTCTCCCTTCCACAGATCTCCTATTGTCTCTGCTCCCTACTATTTTGTGCTTCCCTCTCCCACCCCTCTTGTTTCCTGCCTTGTAATATGTTCTATGTGTTAGCTCTTACACGAGCCTCGACATGGTATAACAAAAAATATACATCTATATTTTTACCGATCTTCACGAAACTCCACCAAATGGTGGAGTTGGTGGTCAGACAGAATCCTATTTATTTTTGAGGTCAAAAGGTCAAAAGGTCATCATCGGCCAAAGGTTAACAACATTTTCAAATTCCTAAAATCCTAAATTTTCATCTGATTGACTTCAAATTTGAAGAGCATTTGCAAATCAGGTCACTGAATTCAACCAACTATTATTTTTGACGTCAATTTAGGCCAAAAGGTCACTATAGACCGAATTTATAAAATTGTCAATTTTCATCCCATTGACCTCAAATTTGTGTTCTAAGAGGAGAGGGGAGAGTGGGAGACGAGGGTCAGGTCAGGCCAGGTATGGGAGCATGTGCCGGAGCAGCATGTTGCTGCGTCCACTTTCCGCTGGTATTACAGGGTCCTTGACTTGATTGACTTGGGAAGATGAACTTGAATTGAGAGGGGGGAGAACCTTGCTTGAATGACTTACAATACATTCCATACAAAGTACAATACACTTCACTTCACAAATTAAAAAAATCCTTAAAATTAAATGTTATTAATAAATATTAGATTCTATCATTATTCCACATATTCATTTTAATCCATACAAAGTTTTTCGAAGTATTGTTCAATTATATCGTTGGAAAAGAGTTATTACTCACCTGAAATAATTTATATATTCCCTGGGAACATGAAAATATTTAATAAGACTACAGTTTGATCGCTGACTTCAGTTTTCCCAAAACGGCAATTAGAATGTATTTTGTCCAAAAACGCCAATATTTGTCCGCTTTTTCTCACCTTTTGCTGCAGACGAAAAGTAAAACATCTCGGCGACTCCAAAAAAATAAAATCAGATGGTGAGATCGAGTTAAGACAAAGCCGTGAAGGAGTCTGAATGGACTTTGTTGTTTATAATATTACTGTCCATATTTTAATTTAAAATACATTTTTGTCTAAAAACGTTAATTTTCTTCCCATTTTTTTGAAACAGAGAATTACACAACAATCTTAGCAACTACAAAAATATGACCGCGCACCCTGAAGCACAGCTGGATCAGGAGCAACAGTGATGCATCCCCCTCCACCGCAGACCTCCGCAGACCTCCGCAATCACCGCAGACGCTGATTCTATTTAATGACGCAGACAAAATTTGGTAAATCGCGGGTGATGAAGGTTGCAGTCAAGTTTCATTGAAATTGTGTGTATAGTTTCGGAGAAGAGAGCAAATACCTATTTTTTTTGTTCAACCCCCAAACCCTCCATTAACGCCTCTAATGAGCACAGATTTTGATGTGGTCGATAAACTTAGGTACATTACTTTTGATGAAGGTTGTGGTCACGTTTTATCAAAATCGTGTGTGTAGTTTTTGAGAAGAGAGCAAATACCTTTTGTTAAGGGGGGGGGGGGTTAAAAAAACCCTGTAGACCGATTTAATGAGTGCAGATTTTTATGCGGTCAATACACTTTCGTATATCACAGGTGATGAAGGTTGTGGTGAAGTTTCATTAAAATTGTCTGTATAGTTTCGGAGAATAGAGCAAATACCTATTTTGGTGGGGGGATCAAAAAATTTCCCTAGACCCTCTGATTGAGCACATATTTTGATGTGGTCAATACACCTTCGTTAGACATATCAGACATGAAGCTTGTGGCCAAGTTTCATCAAAATTGTGTGTTTGGTTCAAACGATAATGACTGAAGAGTTTACGGGTTGACTGACTGATGGCCTCACTCACTCACCTACGGACACTGCTCAATCTCATAAGCTCACCTAACCAAAGTCCAGGTTAGCTAACAATGAAATTAGATATCGAATTAGTGTTAAGATAAAGCTGTGAGAGTTTAAGAAAGTGTGAGCTGGCCTGAAAGGATCGAAACCTCGCTGAAAAACGGTGCCCAGCTGATGATTTGAGCAGTTGAGAAATCAGCCAATTGCTTACAAGTTAAGGTGTGTGTGTGTGTGTGTGTGTGTGTGTGTGTGTGTGTGTTGTTCTGTCTGGCTTCCTTCTTGGGCCTACACTACCGTAATTGGTATTTATTTTGATTACAAAAGAGGCTTTAAGGAGCAAACACAATGGCAGCAATTTGATTTGGAAGCCCCTCTCTGAATGCGGGATGCCCCTCCCTGAATGGACAAACATACCGATTGGTGGAGATTATATGTATAGATGGTGCCTCTGTGAACGCCAGAACCATGTCCCATGCAGCCCTTATGGCACATCCCGGGAGCGATAAGCCCCGCCTGCCATGCAGAAACATTAACTGTCGCTTGACCACACACACCTGGAGCCATTATTGATTGTGTCGGGAGTAATGATGCTGTAAAACCCGTTCTCCAACCTAAGCCCAAATCGCGTGTACGATCACCGCCACAGCAGGCGCTAGTCTGTGGCTCCACAAGGAGAGCACTCGCAGCACAAATTACGATGTTAAATGTAAATTATATATTTCGGCAGCTCACCTCACTCACAGTTTGGAGTCATACGAGGTCCGTCTAAAAAGTAACGGGACTGAGCCTGCTGTGTGCTCCACTTACACAACTTGAATGAACGGTTGCGTCCACGTCTTTGCAACATTCCAGCAATATATTGATTGTGATGGTTGACTGCGCTCGTTCTGTATTTTTCACAGGTGTGCTTTACACGTTGTCTAGTCTGAGTCGTCGGCGTAGAGTCGTGAGCAGAGAGCCATCTGAAGTTTTTGCCAAACTTGGAAAACACCTTCTAAATCCTTTGCAATGCAGCAGCAAGTCGACGGGGAAGAAACGATGTCGTACACGTGCATTTGAATGGCACAACAGGTTCAAAGAGGGATGGGAGGAGGTTGAAGAGATCCACGGTCTTGAAGACTCAAGAGCAGAACGGTGGACAACATCGAGCGTGTGAAGCAGATGGTGCGCCAGATCGTCGACTCACGGTGCGGATGATTGCTGAGGATTTTCCATCAACAAGGATACTGTCTGGAGCATCATCACTGAAAATCTCGAAATGCGCAAGGTGTGCGCAAAGATGGTCCCCAGCTGTTGGCCGAGGACCAGAAACAGCAGAGTCATGTCTGTCAAGACATTAGAGCACCTCGAGGACAATCCAGACCTGCTCGGGAGAGTCATTACTGGGATGAATCGTGGATATTCGAATATGATCCCGAGACCAAAGGCAGAGTCGTCTCTGGAAAATTCCGGCATCACCAAGACCAAAGAAAGCAAGGATGTCGAAGTCGAAGGACAAAGTGATGCTCATCGCGTTTTTTGACATCAAGGGCATTGTCCACTTCGAGTTTCCACCACAGGTCAAACAGTGAATCAATACGTGTATAAGGAGATCCCTCGGCGCCTCATGAGATCAGTCCGGGACAAGAGG
Source organism: Eptatretus atami (assembly GCA_035128595.1). Taxonomy (NCBI): domain Eukaryota; kingdom Metazoa; phylum Chordata; class Myxini; order Myxiniformes; family Myxinidae; genus Eptatretus; species Eptatretus atami. Next base: position 112,102,704 of record CM068957.1, on the reverse strand, counting down.
AGGATCTGTGGGAGAACAACGTCTGGGTGTCTCCACCATGACAACACCCCTACTCACAGTGCCCGAGCATCTGACAGTTTCTGGTGGAGAGGAAGTGCCAACTCTGGAGCAAACCACGTATTCACCAGACTTGGCCCCTTGTGATTTTTTCCTATTCCCCAAACTCAAGGGGGTGATCAATGGGACCCAATTTCCAGATGTGGAGGCCATCCAAAAGGGCCGTGATGACGGAGCTCTGGAGAAGAAGCCTTCCGGGGGTGCATCAAAATGTGGAAGAAGAGATGGACAAGTGTGTGAGACTGGAGGGAAACTATTTTGAAGGAGACAAGCTGTGATTTCAATATATATGTTTGGAATAAAATTTCTGTGAAGTCAGTCCCGTTACTTTTTTGACAGACCTCGTATAAAGATTGGTATTTAACCGTTAGGTTTCAGATTCACAAGTGGATGGAAACTTGCTTTGTTGCCATGATGATGCCCCGATAAGGGCGAAACCGGTCGGTAACTGCATTTTAATTCACTTGTGACAGCTTATGACATATACAATTACATTCAACATCATAATTTGAACTGAGATCTCTCTTGTGGGAGCTGCAGACAAAGATCAGAGACAGCGAGGAGGGGACAGAGAAAAAGGAGAGAGTGGGAGAGAGGTGAGTCGAGGGGGAGTTATCAAAGAGAATGATAGTTATGGTTTATGATGGTCATCGAGGAGAAGACTAAGAGGGGGCGGGAGTGAAAAGAGGGGGAGGGAGGGAGAGAGAGGGAGGGAGAGGAGGAGGGGGGGGGGGAGGAGAGTCAGGTCGGGTGCCGAAGCAGCCTGTCGCTGCATCCACCTTCCGCTGGTATTCCAGGGCCTCAGTCTGGTCATCCCCAGGCAGATGCCTGGCCCATCCCCATCTCCTTGAGATGCCAATCAACCTCTGGAACCACGAGGCACGTGGTTGGCCATAGCACTCCACTCCCAAGGCTCCCTTGCTGAGAAGAATCTGGAACACACACACACACACACACACACACACACACACACACACACACACACACACACACACACATGAGACACAGAGAGCCACACAGACACACACAGAGGTTGAGAGTACTTTTGGATACTTTTGCCCGTGAATTAACACTATGTTGCACAGGGTAGTGCAGGTGACTTGAACTGCTTACATAATACCTCATCGTTCACTCACCTTACCAGGTCGCTCATTTGGCACGAATGCATCATAAAAAGACGTGTATGAACACCAAGGGGCCGCACAGCAGGTTCTCTCAGCCACCCAATCCCCAAATTGAAGATACATTTCGATTGAAAAGTTTAATTATAAATTTTCAGTGCTTTGTTCCAAGGAAGGCATTTTGGAGCATCCCAAACAGGCATGGGTCCAGATTAATTGAAACAACAAGGCAGGCCATAAAGTACACCAAATAGACAAAACAAAGATCTCCTTAAATGAGTTCTTAAAAGTGGAATTCAAGTGAAAAATTATTGAAATTCAAGCCACAAATGTCGGTTCTTTCCTTAACATTAGGACCACCGTGATGGAGTTTCGAACATGAGGTTCGATTTGACATTGGATGTATATATATTATTATATATATCTCCACGTCGAAGGTGTGTGGTATATCAGGGGTGGGTGGCATTGGAATTCTCATATGTGTACTATTTGTGAATGTCTTTATAGCTGTGGAGGAACTCTGGGAAGGGTTTGAAACAGCAAAGCGCTTACCTTGTGTAGGCCTTCATGGTTGATTTACACAGCAGTTTCAGCGAGAGGAGCATGGGAGGTATCAATTTATTTATATAATCCGAGCCACCTGGGTTTAGTTGATGAGGTGAGAGCTGATTGGCTATTCCCTCCAATGTGGGTGGGTCTTTCTTAATATATATATATATATATATATATAATTATCTATCTATATATTACTAAAACTCTCATCTTGTATGTGTGTATGTATGTATGTTCCCAAATACAGCCAAAACAGTACATGATAGCGCAAAAAATTTCAGCCCACATTACTCACCATTCTCCTGCGGTGGCAGTATCAAGTTTCTTCAAATCAGGCAACGCAAAAATTATTTAAAAATCAATCCCGATTCGTCAAGACTCTCGAGGAATTTCTCAATGCAAACAACCTCAGTGGTATAGTTCGCTGGAGCTATCTTTTTTTGTTTTCTTCAAATGATTTACCGGCATTCCTCACTTAACGACAGTTCCTTCCTATCGACTAGGTCTTAAGCGAATTGGTCGATAAGGAGGATATATTTTAAATGTTTCTACAGTAGTGTACTGTATACTGTAATAAACAGAATAGAGGAAATCAGCTCTAATATACATTACTTAGGTTTGCATACTTAGCCTGGTGTTGGCGTATGTTTAGGGTAGCAGCTTGGGATCCAAAAGGTCCTGAGTTCAGCCCTGTTGGCCGCTTGAATTAATACACACCAGGAGTTGACTCAGCCTGTCATCCTTCTGAGGTCGGCGAAGTGTAGTACCAGTGTACTGGGCCGGTGTATGCCCCGGTTAGAATAGGTGTACCACCCGTGTTCGTAAGAGGCGACCAGGGTTGCGTCAGGAAGGCATCTGGCGTAAAACCTGTGCCAAATCATTATGCGGATCATAACGGATGATCCGCTGTGGCGACCCTAACGGGAGCAGCCAAAAGAAGAAAGAAGAAGAAGAGAAGGTTGCATACTGTAAATACAGGTAATGGTTGTTATTTATTCTGAATAAAGAAAAGTCTAAAGGAAACTCCAACTTGATAACTTTGTTTTAATTTGCAAACTCTTACATATTACAGAGCATAAAAATACATCAGCAAAAATTATAAAATGATGTACCAAAAAACATTAAAGTTATAAAAAAAGACATTCAGATTAAAATTTTAGTCATTGAATCCTTCAAATGTGGTGATGGTAGTGTTCGGGGTCATCAGCATCATCATCGGAGTTATCAGCAGGGTATCAGGAGCTGTAGACGACTGCGGAAATGAGACTGAGACTGAGAAAGGTGATGCGAGATGAGATGCTTGACGCTGAGATGCGCCCGCTGCCATTTCCACATCAAAGTTCTCGTACAGCGTACAATACCGACTGGTCAGAGAGCTGGTCGTAAGTCCGGGCGGTCGTTAAACAGGTAGGTCGTTTAAGTGAGGAGTGCCTGTATTCAGTGACTGTGAATATTGTAGAGCACTCGCCAAGTGGCTTAAGCACTCAACGAAGCACTCCAACAAAACAGTTGATAAGGAACGGCTGGCTTGGCGAGCAATGATTCGTCATAAAAAACCTCCTGAGAGCTCCCAAGAAATGTCCACAATCGGACAAATGAACACTTTTTTTAGCAGTCTGAAATGCTGCTCAAGTTCATTTCTGGAGCTGAAATTTTGTAATTCGGCTTAGTTTGAGATTCTCGAGGTTATGGCATGTGTGAAATGAAAAAAAGCCATGACCGCTAGCATCTCCAGGATTATATAGCATATTGCAATGCATCCAGAGATTCATAGGTATGATGCACAAGGATTGAATATATGATTGAGGAAAGAGATAAAAAACTCCAGGACGAAGAAATCTTTGCAGCCTGTTCCAAGTCAAGGCATGTTGAAGAGGCCCAAAAACATGGTGGCTGAAGACCCCAGCGAGTAACCCAGGATATGCCTTAAGCGGTGGCCAAGGATGCACCTGATAAAGAATATAATTAAATAAGGCCATAAATTATCTTCAAAAGGGGTGTTTTAATTCACCCAAACACCCAACTTTCACTCATGCACTTCCTTGAAGTTCCATTAGTATCCGTGCAAAGTTTCAGCGCTATGGTTTCATGGTTTGGAGTTATGGAGGAAACACACACACACACACACACACACACACACACAACACACACACACACACACACACACACACCACACACACACACACACACCACACACACACACACACACACACACCACACAACACACACACACAAACACACACACACACACACACACACACACACACACACCACACACCACACACACACACACACACACACACACACACACCACACACAGACATTCATTAAGTACTAGCGACCCGTGAACCCGTTGTGACAGCGGTTGATAAAAAAGAATAGCTCCACGAAAACTATACGCTGAGGTTGTTTGCATTGATCAAATAATCCCGAAGAGTACTTGACTGATTTGTTGAGATTTTTAATAAATAATTTGAAGAAACAACAAAAAAAAGATAGCTCCAGCGAACTACCGCTGAGGTTGTTTGCATTAATCAAATAATCCCGAAAGAGTACTTGACTGAATTTGTTGGAGATTTTAAATCAATAATTTGAAGAAAACACAACAAAAAAGATAGCTCCAGCGAACTATACCGCTGAGGTTGTTTGCATTGATCAAATAATCCCGAGAGTACTTGACTGAATCGGGAATTGATTTTTAATTTTTTTCATTGTCCGATTTGAATGAAACTTGAATGCGCGTCAATGTGAAAAAAAAAACGCAGAAAGAAAGTCGAAAAATTATTGTGCGTAATCTTCCAAACACAATTATTTATTAATGAACACGGAAGTATTAGATCAAAATGGCGATGTTTATTTTATGCTTAAAAATAAATCGTTCTTTGTCCTATATTAAATGTTTGAGGTTTTTAAATAAATCATTTAAGAAAAAACAAAAAAAAAGATAACTCCAGCGAACTATACACTGAGGTTGTTTGCATTTGATCAAATTCTCCCGAGAGTACTTGACTGAATCGGGAATTGACTTTTTATAATATTTTTTCGTCCACGATTTGAAGAAACTGATACTGCACACCGCAGCGAATGGTGAGTAATGTGGGTTGAAAATCTTGTGCTATCGTGTACCGTTTTGGCTGTATTTTGGGAACATACATAAATACATACATCACAGGATGAGAGTTTTAGTAATATAAAGAAGATAGATTAGCGCCCTCATCGGGCAAGGCTGGGAGCAGACACTCCATGAAAACTGATCTTTCTAAAATGCAATGAAGCTATGCTTGGCAGCAACTAGCAAAACGGTTACCCGAAGCGTCAGTTTCATTCGTTCATAAGTTCTTTGACGTCGTTTAGATATAGATGATACTAGATGACCCGTGAACCCGTTGGGTTCCGTTTGTGACAGCGGTTGATGAAAATAATCATTTCAAGAAAAAAAAAAAAGAGATAGCTCCAGCGAACTATACCGCTGAGGTTGTTTGCATTGATCAAATACTCCTGAAGAGTACTTGACTGAATCGGGAATTGATTTTTTAATGTTTTTTCCATTGCCTGATTTGACGATGCTTGATACTGCACACCGCAGGCGAATGGTCAGTAAGTTGGCCCAAACATTTTTGCGCTGTCGTGTACCATTTTGGCTATATTTCAGGAACATACATACATACATACATACAAGATGAGAGTTTTAGTAATTTACGAGACGACCCGTGAACCCGTTGATTCCCGTTGTGACAGCGGTTGACGAACAAAAATCATTTCAAGAAAAAAAGAAGATAGCTCCAGCGAACTATACGCTGAGGTTGTTTGCCTTGATCAAATAATCCCGTGGAGAACTTGACTGAATCGGGAATTGATTTTTAATAATTTTTTTTGTTGCCCGATTTGAACGAAACTTGATATTGCACGTCAACGTGGAAGAAAAAAAAAACGCAGAAAAGAAAGTCGAAGAAATTATTGTGCGTATTCTTCTATAAACACATTTTATTTATTAATAACACGGAAGTATTAGATCAAAATGGCAGTTATTTTATGCTTAAAAATAAATTGTTCTTCGTCTATACTAAATGTTTGAGATATTAAAATAAATCATTTGAAGAAAACAAAAAAGAGATAGTTCCAGCGAACTATACCACTGAAGTTGTTTGCATTGATCAAATTCTCCCAAAGAGTACTTGACTGAATCGGGAATTGATTTTTTAATAATTTTTTTGTTGCCCGATTAAACAAAACTTGATACTGCACACCGCAGGCGAATGTTGAGTAAGGTGGCCGAAAATGTTTGCGCTGTCGTGTACTGTTTGGCTGTATTTTGGGAACATACATACATACATACATACATACATACAAGATGGAGTTTTTATTATATAAGAAGATATATAATATATATATATGTATCATTCCAACCACTCACTGACTGACGGACTGATTGACATGAATGTTTGGTACCTTCCAGGTGATGTAGAAAGCTGAAATGTCGCTTACCGCATGGCAATCAAAGCCGATACACTGGGAAAATCACAGTACCATCGGAAAGTGTCCGTAAATGAAAATATCGGAAAATAATTGCACTCTTGTCGTGGTCACTGCAGGCGAGTGACCCGAAACAATAGGGAAGCATGGGTTCATTATTGCCTACAATGTGGAAGCATACCCCACTTGAATAATGTATATTTGTAATAAGTATGTAATTTGTGTGGTTTAATTAAAGCAGTTGCTTAGTCATGCAGCACTCATTTCTATTTTTTTGAATTCCTGAGAAAGCTGTTATTTGTTATTTTTGTGGTACTAATGGTTAATGCATGTGTGACATCTGTCATATTACTCAAAATGTTACTTTTGTTGACTATTTAAAGCACTCTAAAAAACGTGCTCTTTTTTGAAATGTAAAGTAATTTCTCCTTTAATCATACATTAAAGTCTGTAATATTTAATGTTGAATTTGGCTGATGATAAGTGTATTTAATTCCTACATGTTTAATTTCTGTATTAACTGTTTTTAATAACAAGTCCCGACAAGGCCTCACAAGGCCTATACGAGTCGATAACATACCTCAATATGTTAAATATCAGTTTATCCTTTCGTTATATTCTAAATTAGAAGGGCAATCGGGAGAGCGCATACCTCCGCCACGTAATGCCTGATCCCCAAGAACATATCGAGCCCAAAACATTTTTGAAATATCATGCTATACAGTACTATATCATTTTTGGCCCTATCTCTCAATGGTGAAGAATCACTTTAAAAAATAAATAATTCTCGTATCCAGATATGGATTTGGTCTTCACCAAAATAGATACAATTCGTCCGTGCCAAACACCCAACCTCTCCACCAAGTTTCATCAGAATCCGTCCACAACTTCTTGAGATATCCTGTACACAAACAAACAGACAGAAATTGCTGAAAACATATAATAACCTCCTTCACCTTCGGTGGCGGAAGTAAAAAGGGAAACTTCAGAGTACAGACCGACGTTAATGTTAAGATTATGATGTGATTAGCGATGCGACAAAATATCGGGATTATAAATTTTCGTATTTACTTCATGCTCGTGTTTAACGTTGTGAATGATTGGGGTAAATTTTCCCGACGTCGAAATCAAGGTTTCATGTGACCACAGTGTCGAAGCGACGTTGCTGAGAAGAACAAGTGGTCGCATTGACTTATACGATGTAAAATAAATGAAATGCAATCGCTGAGACGTTTTGACCAACATTTCCACAGCACAATTAACTTTGTCTGCTTGAGTACATGCTCGGACTCAGAGCTTGTTGCTTTTAAAAGCTCCATTTCCACGATATGTTATACCACGAGCATTGCTGCTAATATTTCTCTATATTATATAACTAAACATTATTCAGCTACGAAAGAGTAATCAAACATTTTGTATTAGGTGGTGTAAAATTGTAAAAGACCATGGTTTTAAATGGTGGTAAATGATCTGTGATTGCCAATGATTTATAAGGGGCTGTTCAAATATTAACGCCATTTCCAGTAGAAAGTGTTTTAAGAGGTCTTATTAGTTAATAGACGACCCGTGAACCCGTTGGGTTCCTGTTGTAACAGCGGTTGATAAAAAAAAAATCATTTCCAAAAAAAAAAGAAAAATAAAAAAAAAAGATAGCTCCAGCAAACTATACTGCTGAGGTTGTTTGCATTGATCAAATACTCCCGAAGAGTACTTGACTGAATCGGGAATTGAGTTTTTAATATTTTTTTTTGTTGCCAAATTTGAACGAAACTTGATATTGCACCTCAATGTGACGAAAAAAAAAAAAAAAACGCAGAAAAGAAAGTCGAAGAAATTATTATGCGTAATCTTCAAAACACAATTTTATTTATTAATGAACACGGAAGTATTAGATCAAAATGGCGATGTTTATTTTATGCTTATAAATAAATCTTTATTTGTCTATACTAAATGTTTGAGATTTTAAAATAAATCATTTGAAGAAAACAAAAAAAAAAGATAGCTCCAGTTAACTATACCGCTGAGGTTGTTTGCATTGATCAAATTCTCCCGAAGAGTACTTGACTGAATCGGGAATTGATTTTTAAATAATTTTTTTGTTGCCCGATTTGAACAAAATGATACTGCACACCGCAGGCTATTGGTGAGTAAGGTGAGCCGAAAATTTTTGTGCTATCGTGTACCGTTCTGGCTGTAGTTCGGGAACATACATACAGACATACATACAAGATGAGAGTTTTAGTAATATATAGAAGATAGATAGATTATGCGCCCTCATTCGGGCAAGGCTGGTAGCAGGCACTCCATGAAAACTGATCTTTCTAAAATGCAATGAAACTTTGCTTGGCAGCAAGTAACAACCGCTTACCCCAAGCGTCAGTTTCATTCGTTCATTAGTTCATTGAAATCGTTTAGATATAGATGATACTAGATGACCCGTGAACCCGTTGGGTTCCTGTTGTGACAGCCGTTGATTAAAAAAATCATTTCAAGAAAAAGAAAAGATAGCTGCAGTGAACTGTACCGCTGAGGTTGTTTGCATTGATCAAATACTCCTGAAGAGTACTTGACTGAATCGGGAATTGATTTTTTAATATTTTTTTTCCGTTGCCCGATTTGAACAAAACTTGATACTGCACACCACAGGCGAATGTTCAGGAAGGTGGCCCTAAAATGTTTGCGCTATTGTGTTCCATTTTGGCTGTATATCAGGAACATACATACATACATACAACATGAGAGTTTTAGCAATATACTAGATGACCCGTGAACCCGATGGGTTCCCGTTGTGACAGGGGTTGACGACAAAAATCATTTCAAGAAAAAAAAAGATAGCTCCAGCGAACTATACCGCTGAGGTTGTTTGCATTGATCAAATACTCCCAAAGGGTACTTGACTGAATCGGGAATTGATTTTTTAATAAGTTTTTTTCGTTGCCCGATTTGAACGAAACTTGATACTGCACACCGCAGGTGAATGGCAAGTAAGGTGGCCCTAAAATTTTTGTGCTATCGTGTACCTTTTTGGCTGTATTTTGGGAACATACATGCATACATACAAGATGGGAGTTTTAGTAATATATGGATAGATGAAAATAAAATTTAAACATATTTACGAAAACTTGAAGTTGCATAATTGTCTAAATTGCAGGCAATATTTTAAGAAAGTCTAGCAGAATTAAAATTACTAACTGTTTTTGAATGATTTACAGTTTGTCCACAATTTGAACTCTGTTTGTGTGATGCTGTTGTTGACTTTCATAACTTTAACACTTGACAATAAAAGCAAATTTTTACTACCGTATTTTCTGGACAAGATTTGTATGCTATCAGAAAGTTTGCAGTCCAAAAAGAATGAGTAAACGACAGCAAGAGGGCCATAATATGGGGAAAAAAATATTGGTGCATGTAACATGTTGCACTGTTAGACGGTTTTGATATTTAATTGTCTTCATTTACATATTACATAAACACAAATAAATTCGTTTTTTTGCCACTTTCCAATACATGTTCAGCACAAGAGTCCGAACTCAGACCTTGACTCAGAATCCCAAGTAATCAGACTCAGGACTGCTGGACTGGGACTCAGACCACAGGACTCGGACCTTGACTCAGCCAGCTTGGACTCGACTACAACACCGGTATCAGATTTACGCATCTGGATTTGGGGATTTTCTTCCATTCTTCCTTGCAGATATACTCAAGCTCTGTCAAGTTGGATGGGGAGCGTCGGTGAACAGCAATCGTCAAGTCATTCCACAGATTCTCAATGGGATTAAAGTCTGGGCTTTGGCTAGGCCATTCAAGGACTTTCACGTTCTTGTTCTGAAGGCATTTCAGTGTTGCTTTGGCTGGATGATTGGGGTCATTGTCCTGTTGGAATGTAAATCTTCACCACAGTCAAAGGTCTTTTGCACTCTGAAGCAGGTTCTCCTCAATAATTTGACTGTATTTGTTGTTCCCTCTATCTTTCATTCATTGTTCTATCTATTCTTACAAGTCTCCCAGTCCCTGCTGCTGAAAAGCATCACCATAGTATGATGCTGCCACCAACATGCTTCATGGTAGGGAGCTGTGCTCAGTTGCCGCCAGACAGAGCGCTTTCCATCCAGGACAAAGAGTTCAATTTTCATCTCATCAGACCACAGAATCTTTTGCCGCATGCTCTCAGAGCCTTTCACGTGCCTTTTTGCAAACTCAAGGAATCCCATCATGTGGCACTCTCCCATAAAGCCTAGATTTGTGAAGAGCTGCAGAGGTTGTTGTCCTTCTGGAAGGTTCTACCATCTCAGCCAAGGAACTTTATAGTTCTCCCAGTGGTCATTGGATTATTGGTCACCTCCTCTGACCAAGGCCCTTCTTTCCCAGTTGCTCAGTTTGGTCGGATGTCCAGCTCAAGGAAGAGTCTGGGTAGTTCCATATTCTTTCCATTTCATAATGATGGAGCTCACTGAGCTTTTGGGAACTCTCAACACTTGATAAATTGTTTTATACCCTTCCCAAGATCTACACCTCCTCACAATTCCATCTCGGAGTTCCAAAGAAAGTTCCTTGGACTTAATGGTGGAGTTTCTGCTCTGACATGCACTGTCAACTGGGGGACCTTATATAGAAAGGTGTTTTTCTTTCTAAATCATGTCCAATCAATTGAATTGGTCACAGGTGGACTCCAATCAAGTTGTTGAGACATCTCAAGGACGATCAAAGGAAATCGGATGCACCTTTGGAGTGTTTGGAGTGTCGTACCAAAATTTGGAGTGTCGTAGCAAAGGGGCTGAATACTTATCGACTCAAGACATTTCAGGTTTTCATTTTCAGCTCACCTGGATGCTAGTCAGGTGAACTTATGCGATCGAGCAGTGTCTGTGAGTGAGTGAGTGAGTCAGTCAGTCAGTTAGTCAGTCCATAAACACTTCAATCATTATCGCTTGAACCAAACAAACAATTTTGATGAAACTTGGCCACAAGCTTCATATCTGATGCCGAACGAAGGTCTATTGACCGCATCAATATCTGTGCTCATTAAGGGTGTCTACGGGGTTTTTTTTTAACCCCTCCCAAAATAGGTATTTGCTCTCCTCTCCAAAATTACACACACGATTTCGATGAAACTTGACCACATCCTTCATCAACCATGATGCACCAAAGTATATCGACCACATCAAAATCTGCATTCATTATGGGGGTCTAAGGGGTTGTTTTTTGCCACCCCAAGATAGGTGTTTGCTCTCTTCTCTGAAACTACATGCACAATTTGCATGAAACGTGACCACAACCTTCATCACACATGATGTACCAAAGTTTGTCATGGCATAAAAAATCAGGGTCTTGGAGGGTTTGTGGGGGATTTGAGTCCCACAAAATAGGTATTTGCTCTTTTCTCCTAAATTACACACACAATTTCAATGAAACTTGACCAGAACCTTCATCACCCGTGATGTAACAAAGTATGTTCACGGCATTAAAAAAAATCAGGGTCTAGGGGGTGTGCAGGGTGTTTGAATGACTGTTGCTCCTGATCTAGGTGAGTTTCAGGATACGTGGTCCCATTTTTCTCTCTCTGATGGCTGCACAATCTCTCTCCTTGGTGGTGATTGTTGGTTGCGGGTTACTGGCCAGCTTTTCTATTCACTGGGACTTCCTTTTCGATGTGGTATGTGGTGTTGCACAGTTCCATAAAGGCCAGAGGTAGGTGCTACAAGGACAAGCCGCCCTTGACTGCAGCATGCCAGCCCAGCAAACAGACTGTGCACACACAGCAGGGTCCACTTTCACTGCAGGTTTATTTCTGTCTCATTCTCTTCTCGATCACTCATCTCTGTTTTTTTTTTGTTTTTTTGCAACAAGGCTTGTTCAGCTCTGTGAGGTTTCAGGGACGCCTGATGTATTTATTATTTATTACAGTCGTGATCACTTCTGTGCGGCGATGTTCCTCTCCCCTCCCCCCATTTTCTTGTTTAAAAAGTCCTATTTTGATGAACCATTGTGTGGTCATCGGAATCTGGCTCCATAGTTTGTAGATAATAATTGGTTTATTATACCGTACAGGCAAATATGGTTCCGGCATTAAGCGCTGCCATGAGCGGATTGCCAACAAATTCCACTCAGTTATTCCTTTTGGCCAATTTGAAGCGATCATGTATCTGAGATGCCGATTCATGTCCAAATTAACCAGCGGACCTTGGCACCTTTTGACCCTTACCTTTTTGTTGAGTCACACTTTTTGTTGAGTTTGGAAACAATGTTTTGGCACATAACTGCTCACACTCAGCATTTTTCTTGTCGATCTTGGAATAAGCATCAAAACAGTCTGAAAGCATTCAGCCAAATTGTTTCAGTGAATTATAAGTTTTCCTGCAAATTATTGTCCATCCAAGTTCAAATCCATCAGAGCATAGATGTATGGCAAATGTTAGGGTGAAGTTGAGTGACAGATTCAAGAATATTATCTCAGGGAAGGGTCCAAGATGTGTCAGAATATGAGCTGCGCTTTTATAATACATTTCTCATATTTTCCATGTTCAGAAGCAATTTATCTTCAATGCTTCAAAGGATGAATCGATTCATTACTGGCAGATCGTTTGAAGCCAGAAAACTGTGCGTGGGTTTAAGGGAGGTTTTACACTGTTATTGAATGTGAACACCTGTGGGAATAACAGAAATAACTTTCTCATATCAAAATGGGAGTGCAACGATATCGATTCAAATCAGATGAAGCATAATACAGAAGATGCATAAAATGTTGTGAATTGGGTTGAAGCAATGGGATAGTCTACTGGACAGCTGGTTACTTATTTTATTTCTTGTTTCTTCCTGGCACCTTTCCACTCTGTTAAGGTGGGATATATGTACCCTCTCGATTATGAAGTATCACATGCAATTTGTTTTAGAGGTTTTCATGTCATGTTATGTATCCATTGTTAATATGCAGGTGTCATTGGACACATTAGTTTCAGTTTGAAGATCCAAGCCGTATAAAGCTCTGTTGTGTGTGTCTTTTGAGGTGAAATGCTTCTTGCAGTGGCAATGTTGATGACAATTATTTTCAAGCAGCTTTCGTCAACCTTCATCTTTTTGCACACCGCTCCTTCCCAATTCCATTTCCAAGCGATTCATGACGCCATCGACAGGCGCCAAAGGAAGGGAGTACTCAGTTTTCACTCCGTTTGTTACTTGCAAAATCGAAGATTTTTCAAGTATATTGGTTCGTCGATTTTGTTATTCTGTCTGTTGCTCCGTCTGTCAATCGCCGACAGATCACAATTTCAAACCGATCTTCATGAAACTTCACCACGTGGTAGAGTTTGTCATAAGGAAGAGTAGTATAGTAGCAGTAGGCCTCCTCAGTCGATGTCGACCATGGATGATGATGCGCCCAGTTGTCGTTTGAGGCTGTGTGACGTCACGGCTGAAACAGCATCGGCCATGGCTGATCAGTCCGATTCGGGAGTGGCAGTCTCTGCCGCATCGGTGCAGGTGTGGGTGGTCGAGGGCTGTCTCCACAGGAGCGCGCCTTCCGTCTGGCTCTCTTTTCTTCAGCCAGGTTCTGGATCTTTTCCTCTCCTACCTGAGTTGTCTTTGGAGCAGCTGCGCATCTGCGGCAGTCAGCTGCTATGTCCTCCCAGCTCTCAGTGTTGATATTCAGAGCTTTCGTGTCATGCTTGCAGACATCCTTGTAGCGCAGCTGGGGACGGCCGACAGATCTCTTGCCAGAGGCTAGCTCGCCATAAAGGATATCCTTTGGTATGCGGCCATCTTCCATCGCCACACCTGGCCGAGCCAGCAGCAGCTTTGCGTTGTCTGAGGAGCGTGTGCATGGTAGGAAGGGCAGCGCGTGCGAATACCTGGGCATTTGGCACTTTGTCACTCCATTTCATACCAAGGATGCGGCGAAGACAGCGCAAGTGGAAGCTGTTGGTGTTATTGTACTTTGTGTGCTTTGTGTGCTTTGTTATAGCCAAACAATCACGGTCAATGCTCAATCCAAAGCTTGGGTATGTCAATACATTGGGCACTTTGTCTCTGGAGTGTTATTAAAACAAAATACAGGTTATAGGCAACACACACCCATATGAATTGCCAAATAGAGTGCGGTCCAGAAACGAGACTAACTTTCCAACCATTTTATGTCCAGATTTAATTTCTTATCTTATACTAACAGAGTACACACCCTTTCAGGCGATCTTGGTCCAAGCATGCAACACGTTCTTCTGATGCTTGTCTTCATTTGGACAGTGTATAGGCAACTGACAGCTCTGTGTACGCAAAAAAAAAAAAACCCAAGTTATGTGCATGAAGCAAAAACATACCTTCTGCTTGTAATTCAAAACACCTCACAGCACTGAAAAACGTAGGGACAGGAATACTGGACTGTAAAAGGTGGAACTTGTAATACCCTCCTCCACCTGGAGGTGGCGCTACATGATACACATTTACATAGAGAATTTGCATCCCCCCTCCCCCCCTCACCCCTCCAAGACCACTGGAAAAGATAAAAACACCTCAATACATTAATTGGGGTCGTTCTGATCCTCTGTAGGAAGTCTGGATGTAATTGGCTCAGAACTGTAAGAGGAGTAGCGCGACAAACAAACAAACACCAGTCCTTGAACTGTCGGAAGGATATACGAAACTTTATTTTTACACCTTGGTAGACATTAAGGCATCGAAGAGTTTGTATGACTAGAACCAGTGTTGATGTCTGGCTGCATCAATGATGTAGCTCTTCTTGTGAAGAATGGCAATCACATTGTACAAGCAGAGGTAGGCCTGTAATACATAAATGACACGGACTTATGTTGGCAGAGCAGATAAGCATGATGTTTATATGTTACACAAACGAGATAGCAATGTGATGGCAACCTTTGAAAAAAAGAGAATATGAGCAAGAACCAATAGTGATAGTAGGTGAGGTATGGAGATAGAGCCCTGAAAAAGCTGGCAAATGGAAAAGCACCAGGTGCCGATGAAATTCCAAGATAACTCTTTAAGGTAGTTGGTGAGGAGGCAATCAAAATTTTAACAAAAATCTGTACACGGATCTGGAGCAAGATTGTACGGCCCAAAAGGTGGAAGTAGTTAGTCGACATACCACTGCCAAAGAAAAGGGATGCAAAGGAGTATTCAAATAACCAAACCATTGCCATGTCGATATTCCTAAAGGTCATTCCACACAGAATGGAAGACTTCATTAAGCGAGGGATGCCTGTTGAGCAAGCAGGTTTCAGAGGAGGAAGTGGCACGAGAGATCAAATCTCAAATCTGGGATTGATCATGGGAAAGGGCAAGGAATATCAAAGGAAGGTGTATCCCTGTTATTATAGATTACAGCAGATATTTTAATTGTGTTGATCATGAATCAATGTGGATTGTGGATGATGCTGACGATACTACTCCGTGGGCAGAGGGTAAAGAGGACTTGATGAAACTGCTGCACACAGTGAAGAAGGAAAGCGAAAAAGCTGTTTTTAATTTAAACCTAAAACAAAGACTCGTATCTTGTCAATTGAGAAGATCGATGTGTTCCGATTGGGAGGCCATCATGTGGAAATAGTGGAAAGTTTCATCTTTTTGGGTTTTAAGATTGTAGTGAGTGGAAAATGTGTCGGAGAAACGAATAGATGGCCAACATTAGGGAGAACAACAATGTCGGGATTGACAAAGATCGGGCAAGACAAAGATGTGACAATACAAACCAAGATGAGGCTGATGCATGCTCTGGCATGTTCAGTTGCAATGTCTGGATGCGAGTCTTGGACAGTGAAAATGAAAGAAGGGAAGAAGATTCACAGTTTTGAAATGGGGTGTTAGAGTCGAATGTTAAAAATTTTATGAACTGCAAGAATAACAAATAAATTAGTGCGAGAAGAAATTTGACTAACATGTGCATTAGAAGCGCTGATGCTAAAACATAAACAATGATACATTAGATACATCATGCATGCAGAAAATGAAAGTCTGGATAAATCCACCATGTGGGGTATGGTTGAGGGAAGAAGAGAAAGAGGCAGACCTTGTGTGCACTGTGAATGTGGTAAAGGCTTCAAACAAGCTGTGTCTGCCAGAGCTTTGGGAGGCAGTGGAGGATTGGGATGTTTGGGGAAAACTAATCATGCATGTCACTAAAAGTTGGACATGACTTGACGGAACTAGGTTACTTGACATATATATTAACAACATGCTTATCGCTTATTTGCTCTGCCAACATGATGCTTATCTGCTCTGTCATCTCCTTCAATACTCTCGGTTGTTTATACAGCCTCAAAACTTTATCAAATTTCGACAACTCTTCAAGAAAGACACCAACTAATGCATGGATTGCACAGACAAAAAAGTTGTTTGACAGAACTTTTAATACACGTTTTATATAAAAGTGACAATGGATCTTCCATTGTCACTTGCACATAAATTTCCCCAAAAATTAAATCGTCCAAGCTACTGCGTTTGTTTTGTTTTTTTTGTTGATATAATGAATCAACACAGATTAATGCTTGCATTTGATTCGGGAAGACAGACAAGAACTAGAACAACTCGGTAAAGCACATAACTCTGCCAGGCTGAACAGTTTATATTTTATATTCCACTGATAGGTCTGCATATGCTTCGACTGAGGCAAGTGATCTCACCGTGAAGGACACATTCTATACCACACGCGTGTCTGTGGTTGCTCAGTGCCCCCAGGCGAGATACTCTTCTAGTCTTGGGGGATTTCAATGCACCGACTGGAACTGAAAGGGATGGTTATGAGACATGTGTTGGTCCCCATGGGTCTGGAACTGTGAACCACAATAGCACTAAGTTCCTTGACTTTGCAAGAAGTTTTGGACTTAGGGTGGCTGGTTCATGGTTTCAGTGCCCACAGGCTCACCACTGGACTTGGTACTCCAATGATAGTGGTGTGGCAAAGGAAATTGACCATGTGCTCATTGATGGTTGCTGGAGGATGGAGGACTGCAGGGTCTACCGGAGTGCTCAGTTTCTCAATAACGACCACAGGCTTGTGGTAGCAACTCTGAAGTTGCAGCTTAAATCCGGGAGAATGGTACCATCCCAGCCTTGGGTAGATGTTGGCATGCTCAAGGATGAGAGGACAGCTGAGGAGTTTGCAAACAGGCTGAGTGGGGATTTTGGAGGTCTGGTTGCTTTGGGGAATTCTGAAGAGATGTGGAGTGCCTTCAAGACCACAATCTTTGATGTTGCCGGTGGATGTCTTGGAACTCACCAGAGGGTGAAGAATATTTTTGTCTCATAAGGGGTTGAACAGAGTCACAGGACCAGGCTGAATGGCAGAGCTGAGCTGTTCAGGAAGTTGAGGCATAAAACTGTACGTGCACTGAGGGTGGACAAGGAGGCCGATGTGCAAGGAATCTGTGAGGGGGTAGAGCATCACCGATGGTCAAGTGATTCTCGTCCTGCTGACAGAGGAATTCATGCATTGCGTTCCTCCAATCCCGTTCATCGGTGTACAGCAGTTAGAGCGGAGGGTGGTGGGCTCTTGACAGAGTTGTCCGAAGTGAAGTCCCGCTGGGCCAGTTACTTTGAGAGGCTGTACCAGGCTGATCCACGAGCTGTTGA
>CM068957.1:112053863-112083648 GCA_035128595.1 Eptatretus atami | reverse complement strand
CTGCTCACCAGATTCTCTCAGTGAGGGATCCTCGTGAATGGAGGAGGCCAATGGACCAACCATGTGCCTCCTGGTTGCAGCTGGTCGATGAGCATCTCAAGGAGATGGGGATGGGCCAGGCATCTGCCTGGGGGATGGGTGGAAGGAGGCCCCTGGAGTACTGGTGGAAAGTGGATGCAGCGATGTGCAGCACATGCCCCCATATCTGACCTGACCTGATAGGCTGGATCTCAATCTGGACCTTAACCAAAATTGAATCGGCTTGTTCTTGTCACATAAGCAACTCCTCTACCTAGTTTTGTCATAACTCGTCCACAACTTTTTGAGATATCATTGTAGTAATATTTTTTTGGGCCCCATCTCTCAGTTGTGAAGAAATGCTTTAAAAATTGCAGTCTCCGGATTCAGATCTTCACCAAAATATAATCAATTCATCTTCATCACACACCCACCCTGTGCACCAAGTTCCTTCTGAATTCGTCCATAACTTTTTGAGCTATCCTGCTTACAGACTGACAAACAGACAACAGACAGAGATGAAAACATAACCTCCGTCCAGCTTTGGTGGCAGAGGCCATGAGAATTAAACAATGAGAATTACACAACGATGAGAAGTAAAGCGGCTTTGCACAACCAATACATTGGCAAACATCTCCCTGAATGTAGAGCAGAACAATTGTCATTGACCAGCAAACGTGGTTGCAAGAAAGCTCGTTCCTACTCCACAGACATGACTGCTTCATGCAGAGCATTACTTCCCTTTGTGGACACTCTCCAAATTGTTTACACTAGTACGGGCCCATAGGGGCGGGCCCGTAGGTGCGTAAACGACGACTGGATTGGGGCATTATTTCAATTAGATTGAACCAACCGTATCATAAATGGCCATAACTTGGGAAACATACTCAGGTCCCAGCGTCAATTGTGACGTCATATCAAACGAAGAAGAATTGTGTTGTCCTGTCATTGGTCGACAGATAAATGGCCGTAACTTGGGAACCGCTTGTCCGATCGATTTCAAACCTTGAAAAGCACATCCGCGGGCCCGCGGCAATATTCCTGGCAAGTTTCAGTCAGATCGGACCGTCGATCGTGCAAAAAAAAAAATAATAAATAAATAAATAAACATTAATTGTGACGTCATTCGTGACGTCATAGCACCGTGTCTTGTCATTGGCCGACAGATAAATGGCCGTAACTTGGGAACCGCTCGTCCGATCGATATCAAACCTCGAAAAGGCACATCTGCGGGGCCCCGGATATTCCTGGCAAGTTTCAATCAGATCGGACCGGCGGTCGTCGAGAAACGGCGGTCGCAGACAGACAAACAGATACACACACACAGAGATTGCTGGAATTATAGATAGATTATAAAAGATCTTCAAGGAGAAGAGGGAGCTGTGTTTACAGAAAATGGTGGCTCGTTGGCAACATTGTTCATACATGGTCCCAAACATGCAGGGTAAATATTAGAACTTTTTTTTCAATAAAATAATCCCCCAAACAATAAAGTCCATGTTCTCTTTATAAAATGGTAATTTCTTATAATGAAAATAACTAATTTGAGTACTGATACAATTCAGCCAATTTCTAATCTTGTTGGCACTGCTATGATACTTCCTTGAGCTTTGTGTATTATGCATATAAATCATAATCATTTTGATCATCGTTGATGTATACAAGTAGTTGGAATGTCTGTAATATATATAAATGTATATATATATATATATATATATATATAATATATACTGTATATGTATATATATAATATAATTAATATAATATATATTATATATATATATATATATAATATATAAATGTATATATATATATGTATAGCAAAGTTGAGGCTCAAGAGAGAGATTGAACGCAGAAGAGAAAATAACGAAACATCTTTCACACAATGGAAAAGCTGGGGGGGGGGGGGGCACACAGAAAACAGTGAGGTAAAGGGACACTGGGAGAAAGAATCGATAAAGAAAGCATGAGAGCATATGGGGAGGGTGAGGAGGACCTGTGTGAACAAAGTGGATACAAGCTCAAACAATGCAAGGAGGGTTCTCTAGAAGAGGAGGAAGGGGGACAAAAGAAGGATGATACAGCAATGGAACAAAAATAAATCCAAAAAGGTGTGTGGGGGTGAGGGGAGAAAACAAAAAGAACCTGAAAAATAAGTGGTGGGGCTTTTAAGGGTTGATAAGGGTAGAAAATATCAGGGGTATGGATAGGGGATGATCTTTGGAGGTGAGCAACCATCTTGAAGCACTGGAGAGAAGAATGAGATTGAAGACTGAGGAAGTTGGTCTCAGAGGTGAGAGAAAAGAAGAACAACAACTGAGTGTAGGTGAGCGAGCAGTAAGCCTGGATTTTGGGAGTTTCACCAGAAGTGTGTTCTTCCTGCAGAAACTTGGAGTTGAGTGGGGGTGGGGAGGGGGAGGGACAAAGCATTGGATGGGGGTAGAAGATGCAAGACCAGAGAGGTGATGGAAGAAAATATACAGGTCACCAACCTGTCTATGATGTTGCGATAACATTCGTCGAATTTCATCTTTGTTACAGGAGATCTAATGATTTTGAAGGCCTTGTTCTCCATGACGTCAAAATGTGAAACATGTGAGGCCAAAGGGGAGTGCAGTACTGTCGAGCTGCAGATGAAGGCCTTGTACTTTTTTATAAGTTCATATTTCATAAGGAAATACTCAGCGTGACAGAAGATGCCTCGTTAGCAGCTAGCTTGAACAAAAATTGGACCACGGGTCCTGAAGTTCACCTGGATCAGGAGCAACAGTCAATGACGTCATAAAATATCGAAATTTTGTAAATGTGCAGAATCTGGTCACGTGATTGGTTGAATGGAAGCCCACTCGACGCTGATTACAGTGTTACATGTTTACAGGTCATGTTTTTTGGCTGAGGGCATGGCTATGCTGCTGATGCAATGCGCCCTTTTAGGATAAGGCAGGAATTTTTGGATCCTCGTGGAGGATCTCTAAGTCTTACTCACGTTGTTGTTCTTCATCTTCTTCTTGTGGACTTTGTTGTTTCACAGCTAACAGTTTTTCATCGAAACCGTGAAACTTGGCATACATATGTAAAAATCCCTGCGCAGACAGTAACCATCTCCGATTTTGAAAATTCCTCCAGAAAAAAAAGTTAGACGTCAAAATATCTGCCGCTAATGGAAATCGCCTAAAAATTATCTCCGAAACGAGGCAAGCTTTTTGAATTTGTTTGCGGGAATCAACAGGGCATTAGCAGAGATAATTACCGCAAATGATACATCACAATGACGTCATTCATTTTTTTATGACGTCAGGCTGTTTTTTGACATTTTTTTTGTTTCACAACCAAGAGTTTTCATCGGATCTTCGTGAAAGTTGCCAGTATATGCAGAAAACCCACGCGCAGGCAATAACCATCTCCGATTTTGGAAATTCTTCCAAGAAAAAAGTTGACGTCATAGTACGCCGCTAATGGAAATCGCCTATACCATTATCTCCCGAAACGAGGCAAGCTGTTTGAATTTTGTTTGCGGGAATCAAGCCGGGCATTAGCACAGATAATTTATCGCAAACCTGATACATCACAATGACGTCATGTTCGTTTTTATGACGTCATCATTAAGAGGACGAGGATCTTAGCTACATATGAGCTTGTTTTTTTTTGTGTTTTCGGCCTGATTTCAACCTGTTAATGAGCACAGATTTTGATGAGTCAATAAACCTTCATTGGGCATCAGATATGAAGCTTTTGGCCAAGTTTCATCAAAATAGTGTGTTTGATTCAAGCGATAATGACTGAAGTGTTTCCAGACTTACTCATTGACTGACTTACCTCTGACACTGCTTGATCGCATAAGCTCACTGGGCTAAAGTCCAGGTGAGCTAAAAATTGATCTCGATTAAAAAAAAAACATTTTAAAAGATAATTTTTTTACAATTTAACTAGATTGAAAAGACTTTACATTTTAAAAATACAGACAACAACACATGATACATGATCTACTTTTGATTACATTACTGTAATTATCTTATGTGGTATCCATCCTGTAAAGTTTAACAATATGAGATATGTGTAATGGATTGTATTAATTTTAATCAGTGTCAAAAATATCACTAAATGAATGAACCAGGCCCACAAAAAAAAGAAGAAACTTGGCTTGCACATAATGCAACAACATAATTTGTAAACAAACAAACAAATTGTGTGTACATTGGAGCGTTAAATCACGTGAGGGGACAGCATTTCATGAGTGAGTGAGGTGCAGGAATAAGCAGGCTTAGTTAACCATGAAATTTGATTTCCCAGCTAAAGTGCCATTTCCATCGTGATCTGAAGGCAAGGGTAAAAGGGTGAATTTTTCATCGGATGACGGTTTTACGGGATCTGAGGAGAGTGTGTATATTATTTATATTTTCTCATAGCCAGTGTGTTTGCTGCGCATTTGAGTGGCAAGAAGCGGAAAGCATATCTAGAGTGATGTTGCTTCAATTCTGCCAACGCTCTATCGAGCACAGAGACAGAAAGTGATATTTTGCACTGACTCCAGAAGCTTGAATGTGTAACAAAATGTAGGAAACTGAGTAGCTTTGTTGGATTCCTGATTCAATGCCTTTTAGTATAGTATCTCAGCCTGTTATTGAACTGACTTCCATAGCCAGCTGGATAACTTGAAACGAAATGTAGCAATCTTGAACATTTTTGTATTACATTGTAGCTTTTTGTTGAAGTTTAAGAGATAATATACCAAATATTTTAATGGATAAATTAAGGCCAAAAAATGGCATTCACTGTTTTTTGATCCAATCAAATATTATGCAAATCCTAATTGATGTTTTGCAACCAAAAAGAGTAGCTCATGAAGCTATGCACCCATGTGCTTTCATAATGTTGTTAGTGTTATTAGGATGCGAGAAGCAATTTTATTTTGTGTCGCATATTATGGCTACTGCAAAGGTTGATGGAACTTGCAGGTTTCCCCACAAATTCAGACTTTTATTTGGCCTATGATGGAGTAAACACTTCTTCAGGGGAAACAGACATGGGTATGTATCACGAAGGGAAGCGTTCTCCATCATCTGAGAAGGTTATTTGTGCTAGCAGGGATGTTTTTGCCAATTACTCGTGTTCAAGATACTGCAGGTGATGTTATGGATGACAATAGCAAATGCATCTGCATTAAAGATAATAAAACATAATGGGTATTTTTGGGGTATTTCTTATTTTATTCCTCTTTGACCAACCGGGTTCTTCTGTTGCACTGCCAATTACAGCTTGTCTTAAACTCTTCGCGTTTGCTTGTATGGTTACCGTTCTGCGCGAGTAACCTTTAAATGACACGAGTGCATGCGAAAGCTCACTTATATCCCCATGTGTGTAATAAAGGATACAATCATTCACTTTTGAGATTTAAAATAGAAATTGGTATTTATTATTATTTTAATTATTATTATTATTATTATTATTATTTAGTACAGCTATTAAAAACCTCTTGAGCAGGAAATTTAGTGATGGTACCAGTACACAACAGTCTACTTGTTTTGAGATATATTTAACATTGACAGCCTAAATGCAGACTACTCTCTTAAACTCAGAGAGTAGTTAACACATTGATTGGTCTCCTTGGAATGGTAGTGGCAGCATAAATGGTAGATAGGTTTAAACAATAAATTCTAGAGGCATTGGACATGGAGGGGTATTAGGATGTTGACAGAAATGTGTGGGCATGATGGGCCTGATGGCCTCCTCCTGTGCTGAGATTTCTTGTATAAGATAGCCGGTTTTAATTGTGAACCATCTGAAGGATTGTGTGCACTGAGATTTAACAACACCCGTATAAGCAAAACAAATAAAAATGTTTTAGCCATAAGCAGAATTTTTTTTTTTTGCAGATGGTGGTATAGTTGCACAAAGCCCAGACTGTGACACTCCAGGGTATTTCAGCATTTGTATGTCCGAGCCCAGACAGAACTTTGACCTCAAGTGAGTCCAAGGTGGTTTCTGGAAGGTTTGTTTGTATCCCCGGGCTTTACATTGTATTCATTTTGGTATTTTCTGTGTTATTCCTGCACTCCTGCCTGTTCAATTACTGGATCATGAATCCGGTCTTTATCCATTTCTTGGATACAAAGTCGAGGCTTGTGGAAGGGCTACAACAAAGAATGGATCAGGATGCAATGGAACAAAAAACAAACAAACAGGAGAAACAGGGGTGGGAAACACCAATAGCAGGGTTGAGGGACAAAACAGAGGGAGACTGAGAAAAACAAGGGATGTGGGAAGGAAAGAGGAGCAGGAAAGGATGTGTGGGGTGCACAAGTGGATATAGAAGTAAAATCTCAGCAAGGAAAAACTGGGGATTGGGAAAGAAATGGGCATGGGTGAGGAAGGGGGGAGGGGGCTAATGGGAGTAGAAAAGATCAAGGTTTTGGATGAGAGATGGTCTGATACGGTGGTGAAAAGCTATCTTGAAGATTTGCAGCAAGAATGAGATTGAAGAGAATGTGAAAGTTGGTCCCACAGATGGGGAAAAAAGAAGAATGAATGAATGAAGGTGAGCAGTGATTCTGGATTTTTGGAGTTCCACCAGAAGGGGGTTGCTGGTGGATCGAGTGCACAATGCAGAGACCTGGAGAGGTCAAAGAATGGAAATAGCAGAGGGTGAAAGGCCAGAAAGGTTGTAATGGAAGACAAAGAGACAACCGACCTGTCTGTAATGAGAAAGTGAGAGGCCCATCGACTCAGCTTCATCGCAAGTTGTGAGGCAGACCAGAGGGGAGAGCTTAGAGGGGAGAACAGCACTCCATCATGTGGATGAAGGTCTTGTAGGTGGATAAGCATTTAGGTGTGCCAAGAAAGGACTTTGCATGATGGAGGATGTTCAGTATGTGACTAGCTTTGGAGGCCAACTTAGAAATTTAGCTTTCCCATGAAAGATCCTGGCTTGTAGTGAGACCCAAGAGTTTGAGTGACTGAACCTCTTCAAGAGGATTGCTGAGAAATTTGATGGGAGGGCTTGCCAGACGGTCCTTTTGGAGAGAGTGAGAGTGAAAGAGACAGAGAGTGAGAATGTGAGATTTGTCAGGATTGAAATACATTTTCCAAGTAAATGACCAGCTTGTGATTCTATCTGGCTCTGAAGAGAGGGAAGATCTAATTCTAAAGGGTGAAGGATGTCATGGCAGAGGTTGGAAACATCAGCAAACAGATACAGGAGTCAGAGAGATCAGTTATGAGGATTAGGAATAGGATTGGGCCCAGAACACTGCCTTGGGGACATCCAGCCTTGACAGGGAGAGATGAAAAGATTATATTGGGAGCCAGACATTGGCGACGAGAGTGGAGGAAGTCAGTAAGTAACACAAGAGCGAAGTTGGCCTTGGATGCTATCGGCATAGAGTTTGGAGAGCAAGGCGGTGCACCAGACTATACCGAAAGATCATGATATGTCGAAATAGACCGCCGTGATCTCATGCTTGATATTGAGTGCTTCCAACCATTGTTGGCTGAGTAGAAGAAACATGTGCAAGGTAGATTGACTTGTTCTGAATACAAAATTTTGATCTGAGATGAGGTTGTTGGAGAAAAGGAAGGATTTCATATGAACTGCAATGATGGAATCCATCACCTTGCTGATAATTGGAAGTAATCTGATAGGTCTGTATTTCAGAGGATCAATTTTTGCACCTTTTTAATGTAATGCAGTGATGTTGTCTGATCTCAAAGTAGATGGAAGATGACCGAGGGCAAATTATATGGTGAAAATGGCAGAAAGAGGATGTGCAAGAGTACCAGAGCAGTTTTTTTTAGGACACGTGAGTTGATTGCTTTCGGTCCCGTGGCAGATTCAGAGTTAAGGGTTGTTGGAAATTTTCTCCACCTTCTCAGGTGATAATGGCACAGAGTCCAATCCGAGCAGTTTGGTGTGACTGTGTAGGGTGGGTACAGTGAGCGAGGGGTTGGGGGCACAGGATTTGGAAGCAAACACAGAATTGAGGCATTCTACCTTCTCATGAGTGGATTCAGCTGTTGTGTCATTTTAAGGAAGGGAAGGGATGGAAAGGGAGCATACATCAGAGGCAGACTTAACAAGGCACCACCAGGTTTTAGAGGAGGGAGACAAGTTTGAAAGTTAAATCTTGAGATTGGACAAATGTTGTTTTCTGGCTCTCCTGAGAATCGGCACACACTTTGTGGGCATTGAGGAATGATCTGAGATTGTCTTCTGTTGGGTTTGCCTTACAGGAAGAGAAGGCAACTTGTTTCAAAGCAACTTCATTTCCACAGGATTCAGCGTACCATCCCAGCAGGCACACGACGTCAGTATGAAAGATTCACGACGTCGGGAATATCCCAAAGGCCACCAAAAACCTCCGCTTGGTTGTACAAACCACGATCATCGACACCAGTCCGGTAAACCGCAGCAGCAGCCCCACCGGCAATTATCCAGAAAACTGTTTTTTTCCT
Organism: Eptatretus atami; assembly: GCA_035128595.1. NCBI lineage: Eukaryota > Metazoa > Chordata > Myxini > Myxiniformes > Myxinidae > Eptatretus > Eptatretus atami. Next base: position 112,075,182 of record CM068957.1, on the reverse strand, counting down.
CCTCCTGTGCTTTCCATGGTGACGTCTTTTTGGCCCACGAGCGTGCCCATCGCTGATGTCGTAGTTATAACGCCTTTCCACTGGACGCGAAGAGATCTGACTCAGCTAATTGCTATTTCCCGCATCAACGAGCTGCCATTTGCAAAGGTTTGGTTAAACTTGTGAACTTTCAGACTGTTTCTGAGTGTGACAGCAACAATTCCTTTAATCTGCAGAAAGACTGTTCCCACGAGCCTTTTATAGTTACAAAATTACTCAAACGAGCATGATACATTTCTCATAGAAGATAATATTAAATAAAAATACCATCCGATTTTATGTCTTAGCTTTTGTTAATTTGAGGCACAAATATAACGATCACAGAATCCATGGAATGTGTTCCAGCTTATACTAGCGACCGAGAACACAAAAAAACGAGTCCATCAATAGCCTCAATAAACTACTCACAAATCCGGGCCCACTTTGGGGCCAATCGTAAGAGATAAGACCCTAGAGAACTAACGGGAAACCCATAGCCCCTCACGCCATCTGAACGATCGAAAAAACCCCACCCGGCAGCACCTCTCACCCCACTCGGTATTACTCCATCATTCCGTACATATTCACGTTTAGCAAAAACAACTGACATTAGAGATCATGGGGGCCCCCCACCTACCTGATGCGTGTGGAGAAACCCGACACAACGAGTAAATAATAAATCAATTCTTTATTATCTTTCCAGCGGGCCGCGAGAACCAAAAAAAACACACCAGCTCTAAAGCAAAACGCCAGGGAACTCACTGACATAAAAATACTAAAACTACCAAATAAGATTAAATGTTGCAGAACTCTTCCTCAAAGTAACCAACACATCAAACTTTAACTAAACTCAGCGGTGTGCAGATAATGACTTACCCAGGGTAATCAGGGCCACACGAAAGATGTAATAACCAGCATTGTACCACAATGTACAACAGAACAAATAAAGTCATCCAAACTCCCATAAACAACAAAAACCACACACACACTAATATATGTTTTTATAATATACACACAAAAAATTAAATCTATGTCCTCTTTTATACCAGTATAGGCCCTCACTTCAAAAACAAAGCAAAAGAACACCCATATGTCGTCTCCAATCGAGAGTTCGCACACACCGAAAAAAAGCCGTGGACTATTAAGAGTCATAAATAAAACCACAATACCACCTAAACACCCCTTGAAAAAAACCGCCAGACCCAAACAAGACCGAAACTTCGCAACACCAAAGCCTATCATACCCCGCAGGTATCTGATTCGCCGAGATTATATCAAACCTCAGATTTTTACACGGCGCACCTCCACATCAGTTTCCCAAGGCTCACACATCAGCCAAGCCCTCTCTCAAAAACCCAAGACCAATATAAACATTTATATTCATAAAAAACATCAATCATTAACAATCGCAGCAGCTCTCTATTCAAAGAGGCACGCTGCGCAAACTTAAAATATATGATACACAGCTAACCTTCGAACACTGCGCGTATATATACGCGTATCTAAATAAAGAGCGCGATGAGTCCACACGCGCCAATGCCATGACTCCACACATAACAACATAACTGATCGTGAGACCCAAAGAAAATCCGACGAACCAAAGACCCTCTTCCCACAAAACCCCTTGAATTTATCCACACTCCGCCAGAAAGCCCACTCACACCACAGAACCTCGGCCCACCACACCCATAACACAGCCTCCCTCAAACCGCACCAAAACAGAGACAAAACAACTACAAGTCGGACACATAAAAATATCTGCTAATGACAGTTGTATACAGATAAGTGCTAAACGCTTCAGCGTAAATCCAACAGCCAGAATATACCTCGCTCACTGCAATCACCTACACGCCACCCTAATACCGAAGTCTTTTTATGCATGAAAGCAATATATATATAATTAAAATTTTCAGACAGTACCATGGACCAGCTCAGCCAACAGCAACAGAGGCAGAGTTGGACACTGCCACATCACAACATTTGAAATATGCCCCTGATCGGCGTGGAGGTGCGGGCAGGACAACGCCCATCTCTACCTATAATTCCAGCTGTGTGTGTGTGGTGTGTGTGTGTGTGTCTATGAACCGCTGTTTTCTCGACAACCACTGATCCGATCTAATTGAAACTTGCCAGCTATATTGCTGGGGACCTGAGTGTGTGCCTTTTCAAGGTTTGATATTAATTGGACAAGTGCTTCCCAAGTTATGGCCATTTGTTTACCAAACCAACTGCGTAGGCGTGGCCGATGGGGAAGAGATCCTCAGCCGCGTCCCCATTACGGGTTACAACGTACGGACTTCCGGATAGTAAATGACTTCTGTATTCTCATAATTTCTCAGATTTTTATGCGCATTATTAGATAAACACAATGCCCAATCCAGTCTTCGTTTACGAGAGCAAAGGAATGGCCTGTGTGGTTGTTTGAAAGTTGTTGTTTTTTTTGCACGTACGGCACGCACGTACGGACACGTACTAGTGTAGTAATAACGAGTAACAGCAACACGCTGTGCCAGCCGTCCACGTCCTTGATTATTAAGAATTTGCAGCAAGTTAATTGTAATGTTGTATGTTGGAACCCAGCCTAAGTTTACATTGTGAAAATATTTACATGTACTTTTATGCAGAATGAAGTTATTTATTCTCTTTGAAATTAAGATTGAAAACACCCAACAAATTAATTTTTTTGTGCTTTGGAATTATTTATGTGAGATGCATTCAAAATTGTGTTTTCATACTTAATGATTGTTAGATTTATATTTTTTCTTTGTATGAATACACACACATAGATATATATTTGGTCTCATTGATTTGCCTGATTGTAATTCAGTTTATATAATTTTATGCACTGTTCATATCATGTCAAGTATCATCTGTTTAAGTCTTTATGCATCTCATTCTATTGATGCCTGCTGTGGGACATAACAAGTAAAAATATTTCTAATTATATATATATATATATATCATGGAGAAATTCTATCAGAAAGTGTTTGACTCCCAAGTGGGACCCATATTGTACTCTTTTACCATGCATTGCTGAATTTCTACCTATTGAATGTCAACTATTATGTCGTATAGCAAAATTTATATGTGGTCTTTCGTCTCTCATAATTCTTACCTGAGGTTGCTTAATTATGAATCTTGTAACAATGGGTAGTATGTCATCAGTAGCTAAAACTTTTAATTACATTTTATATAAATGTAAGTATCGGTCAATACCTTTTATGCTCCTAATGCCCATTTAATGTATGCAAGCATAGAATTATCAGCAGTTTTACTAACACTGCATGATGAGTTATTGTACTTAAAGGTGCCTTTGTGCAGTCAATTAATTGAGAGAGAAGAAGCTCCACAGTTCCTCTCTGGAGCAGAACTTTCTGAATTTGAATTGTTAACTGTGCTTTGCAAAAAAGTGAATTTGTCAAAAAGGTATTTACGACTTTTACCCATGTGGTATTTCTTTTATTTCCCAATTTTTAGATATAGTTTCTCAATTGCAATGGCATCTACTTTTATTTATTGTACGTTTGTATTTGAGTGTGCTTTTTTGGTACGAATAAAGATATTATTATTGTTAATACTGCTTGTTATATTTTGCCGCAATAATGCTGCGTGATACGTGATAATAAATGATTATGAATTACAGTTGTTTCAATTGTGGTCATTATGTGTTACTGTGCAATGTAATGATGTTGCAATACAACTTCAATGTTTGAATAAGGCACCGGTAGAACAGCGGTGCTCCCTGGCCCCAGACCTACGGGTCAGGGCTCCATCAAGCTGGAAGCTGAAGGGTGTCATGTACTGCAATGTTCGTTTTCTTTGGCGTGCAAAGAAAAAGGTAAAAACAAAAACTCCGTTTTATGAACGTTGTGATAAAGTTGAAAATAACGCCATGCTTCAATGTTGTGACAACGTGAAATCTGACGTCATGGGTGTTGCAAATACAACTTCCCACTGACCCAATTCTGACGTCAGGTACAACCAGAAACGACGCTGCAACGACGTCAGATTTCAACGTTGTGACAACATTGAAATCTGACGTTGTGACAACATTGAAATCTGACGTTGTCACAACGTTGAAATCTGACATCATGGGTGTTGCAAATACAACTTCCCACTGACCCAATTCTGACAGTCAGGTACAACCAGAACACGACGCTGCAACACGTCAGATTTCAACGTTGTCACAACGTCAGATTTCAATGTTGTCACAACGTTGAAAACCGACGTCATGGGTTTGCAAAAACACTTCCCACTGACCCACATTCTGACGTCAGGATAGAACTGGCAAACGACGTTGCAACAACGTTGTGTGCCTGCTGGGATGGATGGGAAGAAGGGTAGGATAAATGATGATGAGATGGGATGGATCTGTGCATGAGAGAGAGCAGGTTTCTGTGGAATAATTCCCAGGCAGAGTTAACATCTGGGGCAGTTAATATGGGAGACAAGTCTTGAAGTGTGATGGCTGTTTATAGCCCCTGCCAATCTGCTTGAGTGCAATGCCAGACTCGCCATCACAGGTGGGGCTATCTGAGAATAGCCAGAGAGATGTTGACTCTCACGAGCACATAATCAGGTGAACCAATTGGAGCACAGGAAGAACAGGAGACATTTGCCAGAGGTTTGTAATCACCAAGTCCAGAAGGGAGGATTTGCCATTTGGACAAATCCAGGTGGGAAAGTTCACAGATTGAGTCAGTTCACAGCTCATGCACAGATTCATCCCATCTGATCTTCACAGCTCTGGAACGAATTGCTTATTATGCAAGACTTTACAATGTTTGTCAGGGCTAGGTGTTAATTGCCAATATAGAGTAGAGTACACATGTAACAAGTGTTAATACTGGAAGTCACTAGCTCTTCGACCATCCTTTAATCTGTATACAAAAAAAGATAAAGACCGGATTCATGATCCAGTACCTGAACAGGCAAGAGTGCAGGAATAACTTATAAAATACCAAAATGTTTGAAAACAGATGGTTTCGCTATTTTGCTGACACGCAGTATGGGAGAATGTGCAAATGTGTGACGTCGCATGTAAAAATAAAATGTGTTTCTTTGTAATATGCAAGTCAGGATGTGCAGTGTCACCATCAACACGTCTTCACAGTTATCCCTCTCACTGCAGCCATCTCACTCCCCCCCAGGCTGACTTGGGGTGTTTTCCTTTAGCAAGCAACATGATATCGCCTTCCAAGCAAGTCTTTCCTTATCAACCACTTTGTAAGTCGCTCGGAAAGTGGAGCAAGCGATTGAGCGAGGTGCTTCGTTATGTTAACAAAAATGGCTGCCGTAGTCAGATTCAAAACGATACTACAACCAATGAAATGTTCAGAGGTATACCCCTCTTATGTGTACTCATAATAATAATAATAATATTGAAACATGCATTTCATACTTTAATTTTTACTTCTACTTTTCATCCTAATTGTTCAAGATCATCAGACATGCAAAAGCCAAAACCCCTTAACCCCCATCCCCGAAATGCACAATGGAAGGTCCACAGATAAGCATGGCAGGGGGGTCCTCTTTCTGACTCCCCATTTCTTTATCTTTCTTTCCCTCTTCCTCGTACTCTGTAGCCGCTGATACACAAGTGAGAAAATAACATGTTTTTAAAAAATGAAAAAAAACCAATGTGGAGATGAATCCCTAAAACACAACCAAACAAGTGAGGAAGGAATGACAAGGTCAGAATGACACCACAATACAACACCACAATCCTTTTACCGATTTCCATCACAACAACTTTTGACATTTTTGTCATAGGTGGCATTACTAACAATTGTATGAAGATGTCTATGTTAGAGATAGCTGTAGATTTGGCGTGTGGGTTCGCGTAATTGTGCATTTTATTTGTTGTATTGAGACGTAAAGATGTCAAACTATGTCGTGATGGAATCCGTTAAAGAATTGTGGTGTTATATTATGGTGTCATTCCTCCCTACCTGTTTGGTTGTTATTTCTCTCCTCCCCCCCCCCCCTCCCCACTTTCCCTTTACCCATTATTTTCTTTACATCTTGGCAAATATTCCTTTGTTATTTTTTCATTCCACACCCCTCCCCATTGGGATTATCTCGGGATATCTGGTGGGCCATTTAATCATCTTGTCCGTATTGTCTTGGTGCCTGTTTATCCTTACTTCATCGTTACCACCAGATATCAGTGTGATTTCTTATCAATATGATTTATCCATTGCTTGGTGGTATACCCTGTGTTTTCTTTATCCTGAGTAAAGGATTTGCATTCATTCCACTGTGTTGAATTTGTATTGCATTAATGGATTTACATACATTTGCATACTCTGTATTTGAAGAAGTGGGGGGGGGGGCGCGCGGGGGGGGGTGGTAGACTTTTGCGTCAGCATTTGGATGGTAACTTCGCTCGGTCACATCTAGCTGCTTAGACAACGCAACCCGCACACGGGGAACGTATTGGTCTCCCGAGCACGTCAATTAGGACCTCCGGAGCAATAGGCCGTACCCCGAGCCCTTTACCCAGGGGCCAGGTCGTAACACAATACGTATACAATAAAGCGATACCTCCATTCCTACCTTCTTCCCTTCTGTTCCTTTACTCAATGTTGGAATTTCCAATTTCTGCCCTACTTACTCCTCTCTACCCTGTGTGAGTGTAATAAATATATGCCTTATAAAAGGGTCACATGATCACATATATTTACATGAGGAGGCACTGCACGCCTTGCTTGAACAAGAGTACGCATACGGTATATGGAGAGGTGAATTTGGAATGCTCTTTTCAATAACCGGTATGACACCTTGTGAACCTCAATGAAAGCATCAGCAGACTGTTGTAGGCCCATTTCCTTCGTATATTACGCATTTTGTCATAGCTGATAATCCACGAGGCCTTGTAATCCACCACGAAGACTTTACGGCAGGCAGTGAGTTTTCTGGGAAATAGTGATGTTGTTTCTCACTCTGCACAAGCGTAAATGGTGTTCAACAGGCTGTGGGATATAGAGCCATGAATTATGACGTCATATGGGCATGGCAACGCTCGACTGGTGATAACAAATGAACCCGGAAACATGCTCGCTTCGATTAAACACGTTAAACTAAAAAAAAATAGCAGCGTGTCGATTATCTCACTCGTGATTTACTTCTGCGACGAATCAAAATCCGAGAGAATCGTTTTCGATCTGATAATGTGGAAAACATTTCATATTTTTCAGAACCTGGTTGAGTTTTTCCAAGCCAGCAAGAAAGAGAAGTCTTACAGAGTTGTGATCAGGTTCGTTATCATCTCACACTCTGTACAAGCGGTATGTGCACAATGTTGTCCATGTATTCACTATTATGTCTACTTTGGAAAGTCGTGTTGGGAAAAGAAGACACTCAGTGTTCATTAAACCGATTAATAATCTCACATCAGATTTATTGAGAGTAAATTAGATGCAGAAATTTATTGATTATTTCATGGATACACACTTACGAAACGGCATGTGAAGTATACATTTTTTTTTCCTCATAAAATTAATAATGACTCCCCACATTTAGATGTCGGCTCTTATTACAGTCAGGTTCCTTGTGTAATTTCGTTGGAATTTTTTGGAGAGTAGCAAACCTATAGATTTTTGAGAAGTTTAAAATCATTTAAATAAAAAAAATGATGTTTCACATTTTTCAACTTTTGGAAGGTCGTTTTGGGGTGAAAAACGCTTTTTTTAATTCCAATTTTAAAAAAATCTGAAACAATACAAAATAACCAACTGATGATGGATTACTGTTAAATGGCTAACAATGGATTTTATAAGATAATAAAATGTTGCATTTTGACTGTCGGTTGCCATGGAAACAGCATTTTTGGAGTGGAATTGCCATTTTTGAATATATATTTTTTTAAATTACATTTTCCATCGGATGGCCTAAAAAATTATTAAATATAGTGACCATGACTAACTTACACATAAGTATTATGATCTTCAAGTATTGGAACAGTTGGTTGCCATGGAAACGGCCATCTGGGCAATGAAACATTGGTGTGTCTGTTGTTCAATATCAGAAGGTTTCGGCACCTTCAGTAGTAAAACGTTTGATTTTAAGTTTTTGTAGTTTGATGTATTGTAAGTGTGATCTTGTAGGAAACATAGGTGACCCCACATCACGACGCCATGCCATCGCCTCAGGTTACGGTTGCTTGGCGTGGCATGACGTCGTGATGTGGCGCGGCGCGCGTCCAAGCACGTGCAGCACTATGACGTCATTTTCAGTTCGCTTCGTTTATTCTCGATTTATTCATGACAGTTTACTTCGGAGCTTCGTTTCATCAAATTCGGTTTTCAACACCTTTCTTCCTTTTTTCGGTAAGTTGTGATAGCCTTTGAGGCGTATGTACCTTTTTGTCATTTTATGTTATTCTGTATGGGGTAGGATTATGGTTTGAATGGCCAGGGGTTGGAGGTTTTAATTGCGTTTCCTGTTAGGCTAGGAGTTGGAAGTCGGGCAGTCGTCATGTTATAGCTATGTGCTTGCTGTTGGGAAAGATCACCCGATTGTCATTTCCTCTGACTTGGCCCTCCATGAGAAGGTAATTCAGCTACTGTATGCTCGGCCTGACTTAAAAGGCATAACCGTTCCCAGATTGGGAGAGCTACATGTCGTGCTGGCTGCACTGAGAGGTCTAGGTGCATCCTTAGAGAACTCTGGCAACGACGATGCTTGGATGGAAGCCGATGTGTATGGATCTGCAACCACAAGACAGATTTTCTGAAATGCACCCATTGCAAACGCTCACTTCAAGCTCACATATACTCGTATGTGGCACTCTCTGAAATGGCAATAGAAGAATTCTTCAAAGACAATCCGCATCTCAAGGATGTCTGCGTTGTTGCAACGGATACAGTTCAAACTGCTTGTGGAGAACATGACAAAGCACTGAAAGCTGAATCAGTGCAGCAAGCCAGCAACTGTCTGCTCCAAGTCATCATCAATGAGAACTTGTTTGAGAGACTTCAGGAATGGAGGCCAGCCGCTCAAAGAATGCCATGATCAAGGCCATGATGAACTATCTCCACAGAGTAGAGGCAATTCTGCATTTTGTTGCAGCATCTCGGAATGCGACTTAAACTTCATTTCAAGCCGATGAAGAACTCAGCAAGATATTTTTTGCCATGGACAGAATCAAGTACAAGCAGCTCTGGCCAAGGTACATATCTGACATGTATGCGCTTAAGACCAGCCATCCAGAGACCTGGAGGGAGCTCGAAGCAGGCAATATTCGGTCACCAAGAATACTATCCCATTTGTATCGATCAGAGCAGACCACGCTGTTGAACATCTGAACAGGTTGCTGAAGGTTCACTCTGGTCTGATTGACATATCAAATAATGCAAATGCCAGACAGCGATTCTTCTTGGCTGCACCTGAACTGTCACGGCTGTCTTGCGAGTTTAAGGACTGTTTGGTCTGAGGAAAGTGAGATCACTGAGCACCATGGCCTGTCTCCAAGTGTCGTCAAGCGTGAACACAATGCAATTGACCGAATCAAGGCTGCCATACTTGGTCATGAAAATCCATTTGAAGTTGAGGGTACCAGCTCTTCAAGGTGGTCACCCACGCTTATGTGCCAGAAGAATTTGTACCACAGATACTGAACATTGATGAAACGGGACAGAATCTCTATGAAGATTTTGTTGCTAAACGGATCAGGTGATGTCAGCCTATGGGCGCCAGTGAGAAGGAGAAGAACAGAAGTACATGTCTGGCAATACAACACAGCAATCAAGATCAGGGACAAGACAGTAGATCTAAAGAAACAAGGATTTGTATGGTAGACTGATGGTACTCTCCAGATCCAGCAGGAGTCGACCAGAAGGATGCAATTGGCAACTTTGAATTCACTGTGACACCGAGGGCCCTGTTTGCACCAAACGGTAGCTTACTGTCATGCACCGACAAGTCGAAGCTAATCCACAACTTGGAGAAGTTTGCCAACAAGGAACCGTCTTTACCAGAAGATGAGCTTGATAGCACACACTGGAACCAGCACCCTGATGCTGTAATTGATGCAGTACTAGCACGAAGGTCACAGTCGTGGATGGAATGGTAGTTGTCCAGAAAATGACCAAGAAACCAGCAATGGTCATGACAGTGAAGGACCTCAGTGAATGTTTCAATGATAGGGTGATGAGTCTGACCAGAGGCTTCGACCATGTAATTCTTTTTTTTGATACATACAAGCAAGATTCCCTCAAGAGCACAACCAGAGACAAACGACGTCAAGGAAAGGCACCAGTCCAATATCAGGTCAAGGATGATACCAGTATCAAACGCATCACGATGAGTCGATTTCTGTCCATGATCAAGCCAAGGCTGATCTGACGGAGTACTTGGCAGAGAAAACTCTAGAATACAACCGCATTCAACAAAGGTGGTAGTCGTTCGCATCTGGGCGGACGTCGAGCAACAGGGGTCTCCAATTTGAGGCGAATAACCATGAGGAGGCCGTACGTTGATGATCCAGCAAGCATAGCTGCATCACAGCAACAACGGGAGATATTGAGCTGACGATATTCTCACCTGATACGGATGTTCTGGTTCTTGCCATAGCAAACTATCATCTCCTGCCAGACACCACATCTATCTCAATGGCATCTAGCATTGTCAAAATCGAGCCAATCTGGAAGGCCCTAGGTGAGGAGAGAGCCCAGGCATTGCCAGCCTTCCACGCATTCACAGGTGCCGATAATACTGGGTGGTTCGCTCGACATGGTAAGGCAAAGTGGTTCCAGTGCTACTTGAAGGCCGATGACGACATGGTAGATGCCTTTGCTATGCTCTGTAAGGATGCTGAACTGTCAGAGGACCTATACACAACTTTAGCAAGATTTGTCTGTTCAGGTTATGTCCAAGTGGTGTCAATATTTCCAGCATCCCTGAACTTCGGTGGCATCTCTTCTTTTTTTTTTTTTTTTTGAGGTCATGAGCAGACTCCGGACTTTCGTCCATCCCGCACAGGTTACCGCTCGCGCAGCCCACACCCGAATGATCTCATTGACATCCATGACTTCCAGCCGACCCAGACGTCTATTTGACCCTCTGACTCACAGCCAGTGTGTGAGGACAATGAAGTATACACTGGCCAAAAGGTAAGTGAAATCTCTCCACCGACATCCACATCTACCCAACAAACAGACACAGAAGGACAGCACGCATCAAGAGTCATTGAAAGCTGTCTTAGTTTTGACCAAAAAACGTATCCCAGTGGCCACACTGCAACTCCTCATCAGCACCTTCGAGGGCCCGCAAAAGGATATCTAATCTCCGCAAGATGGACTGCCATCTGACGGAAATCAAGGTCTGAGGATCTTGACATTCCCAAACATGCACCGCAGCTTTATCGGTTTGACAGGTCCTTCCCTTAAAAATCATATCCATACAAGTGACGTTGAAAAATGTGGGGGCCGGTACACACCCCTGGCAAACCCAGTGACAACTGGAAATAAGTCAGTGATGGTACCAACACAGTGTCCAGGCAGCTCCTCATAGTACCGGAGTAGAGTTCAAAACTCAGGTCGATGGGCAATGGTGAATTTAGTGGCACCCCAGACGAGACAAAAAACTCCCTCCAAGGGTGTCCCGAGGCGAATCACTATGGAACAACATTAGGATCGCGATCCCTTTTACCAGGATTGCAGAATAGCATGGGCAAGAAGGGAGCAGGCGCCGACCTTGGCGAGAACAGGACTGCTCGATAACTGCGGTCTTGGGGAGGAACTGAAAGGAAGCAGGAGATGGATACTCTAGTCACATCGTTGCCTGCGTTTGTCAAAAGGCCTGACTTCTTCTGTCCCTGGTGACTCAAGGCAGATTGTAAGGCGAAAGCACTATCAATAATTATGGGACAGATGCAATACCTTGCTCCGGCACGAAGCAGAGTTCTACCCTCGCAGGTAGTGGTTGGCAGTCGTATTGGCGATCACACCTTCGCTCTTCGCGGGAAGAGGCCAATATGCATGAGGCGCTCCTCTTCGCAGTTACTCTAAGTTGGTTATTGCCTGTGGGGGGCTAAGGGAACAAGGACAATCGAAAAGGAAACTTTTTGCAGGATGTGGGGATGACTGAATACATGAGGTGCAGGGCATTTGCGACCATGCCGCTGAATCTGGAGACTATGGTTTGTTATCCGCCTGCGAGTGAGAGGAGAGGTGAGCCAACAGAATCGAGTGAGAGGCAGTTTTATTTCCCACGGCGGTGTATACAAAGAGGCCCTGAAGAGGGTTGTAGCACGTCGCAGGCAGTTCATTTATCGTCTGATGTTTGTGATCCTACGCTATAGTAGCCATGAGTAGGGGGTATGTTCCGGACACGTTGACTCTTGAGCAGGCCCTGGAGTACTCGCTCGCTGGGGCCCAAATCGCAGCAGAGGAGCAGGGATTGTGGCTCCAAGGCTGGAGACCACCTTGACGTTCCAACTCGGTAGCTGAGTCGCGCGTTAGAAGGAAAGAAGACCACCGACCAACCTTGCGTGATTGATGAGAGGGCCCAGAAGACTCGACTCCTCCAAGCTCTTGGCGGGACAGATGCCGCGCTCAAATGATCCGAAATGCAGCCTGTAAGCTCTCGGTCTCAGCGTGAAGTGAGAAAGGCTGGACGGCCAAGCGGAGGCAGACCCTCAGCCTCACGAAGGGCGCTTCGATCCCTGTCAAGAGTCGCGGAGCAGATACCTCATCAGCTACTCTCTGTGCAACTGCGCATGGCTTCTATGTGGGAAAGTGGTCTAGGAGGGCCTTAGGATTGGATGAACATGGCGCGACGAAAGGTAAGGACTCTCTGCCTCAGTACGAGCAGGGGATTCGACCAGTCTCCGAGCCGCTACTGACGTCTGGACGACCGAGGGTGTTTCTTCATAATGTGGCTTTCCCAGGAAAGGTCCTGGCAGCCTCTAACGTGATTCGACCCTGCGCGAAACGCTTAGTAAAGAAAGGTCGATCCTTTTGTCCTTATCCCCAGTAAGGATTGTTGAGGAAGTGGTGACGTACAGTTTATATGGCAGTGCGGGCTTTAGTCTAAACGGTCCTTTCGAAGAGGACACTCGCAAGTCAGGCGCTCGCTCGCGCTTCTCGCTCGCTCAGCTCTGCTCATCCGACTGAAAGACAGTCGCTGCACGTGGTGGGCTGGCTCCGTTCGACTGTTACTTGTTTCTCCAGAAATCTGCGAGTGGAGTGAAGAAGCTGCTGCTTGCCGCGTCATGATGGTGCCCTTGAGAGACTCGACCAGATGTGCTTAGCGCGCTTTTGAGGCTCCGGCGGTCATCGCAGCAAGAGTATAGTAGCGATTTTCCAGCGAGAGTACAGGTAGAGATCCATCATCGAAAAACAGAGCAACCAATGCAAAGGGGCCCGGACGGCTACCCTTGTGGGAGTACTCCAGTCTGAGACAGCGAAACTGACGGACGGAATAGATTAGATAATTCCAATGTCGTAACGGCACGCTGACATGCAGAGAGAAGCAGAGGAAGTCCTGCGAAGCCCCAGAGTGCGAGCATATGGCCATATGATGTGACTCAACCTGACCTTGTTCGCAAACTCCTCAGCTACTCTCTCATCCTTGAGCTTGCAACATCCATGGACAGAGTGAGAGGCTGTGGGTTTAGGTGAGTCAGGGCCAGTTACCATTGCTGTCTCAGGGCGAATGTATTCTAGAGGTGTCTAGACAGCACAGAGTGTTATGCTCCAGGGATACGGCTCGTGTATTTTCATGTCGTTTGTGCTTGAAAGGACCTACCATACACAAGTTGATCTGGAGGAGGTAGCGAGAGAGCTCAGCCATATGCCAGGGTATTTTAGAGTGGGAACGCTGCGTCTGACAAACTCCCCAAGTTGTAGATGAATCCCGGAACACTTGCACAAGGCCTTATTGGACGAAAGACGTGGATGGATTTGTCATTTGTACTGAGGGCATATTGATCGCGATTCATAACCATGTGGGCTAGATGATTGGGAGCAAGCGCTGATTGTGCGCAATCTGTAGGTTAGGCAGGGAGATATGTTTCTTGCACACTTTTGTATGCAGGTGCCAAGTGATGTGCTTTTCGCACGATTTCTCAAGCAGCAATGGAGCATGACCATTGAGCAACTGCGAGCAGCGTTGGTGGAGCAAATTAGCAGAAGGATTCCACGATGAGCTTGTGGGCGCGTAGAGAACAAGGCCTTTCGAGGAACATGGTGTAGGGCCTGGATGCCAGTCCCTTGTACCGGTGCAGAAATATCTGATGTCGGAGGTCTTTCGTACAGCTGAGCTCTTCGACCACTTGTCAGAAGAAAGATGAGGACACAGGTCCAAAGGGGACGGAAGATATGTGTGGAGGGTTGTGGCCTGGGTAGGTGTAGGTTTGTAGAGAAAGTTGATAGGGTGTTTTCACACTAGGATTTACGCTGCGAAACACGAGTCTTAGGACCTTCAGATTTGTTGGCACAACATGCGCGTCAATTCGTCTCATGATACTGCAGCTGCCCATAGAGGTAAGGTGAGGCGAGGTGTCCAGTCATGGATGACATTTGTGTGAAGCCCCGCGCGAGGAACAATACACCAGATAAAACAGAATTATAATTGAGATTGGCACCAGTGATTTTTTTGATTGGAGTGGAGAGGAGGGGGCGAGTTGAGAGTTCAGACTTGAGATTAGACGATGTTGATTCTCACTCTGGGAGCTCCTCCTGTGCGGGTAAGGATACACACCTTGTATATTGGCGTGAAGCTTTATTCGGGATAGGAACTGGAGAGATTGCCTCTAGTGTTGTCTTTGTTCTTCTCTCACCTCGAGGTGGCACAGAATGCGACCTACGGTTGTTTCAGGACATAGGCTTTCTCGGCAGCAAGCTTCAGTAAACAAGAGGGCGAGGAATGAGAGGCTAGGACAGACTCTGCAGGGACGAGATGGAGGCACCTATAATATGGGTGGCGTGAATCGGAGGGTAGAGCAATGTATGTCTTTTTGAAAAGAATTGCCCTAGAGATGAGTTTCGCATCGTGTTTGGAGAAATGGAGTAGCGGTAGTTAACGCACCGTCTATAAACGCTTGTGATAGTCTGTCAATCTCAGTTGAGGACCGTGCCGATGTCGGCTTGAGTGAAATGCAGGACCTTCTGAGACTCGTCGACCAGCTACAGCAACCTTGAGTATGGGTATCGCAATCAGGAGGCGATGGTCTCCTCTGGACCTCGCCAGATGAGTAGGATGTTCAGCTTGACTAAGGAGTGGCTCCGCCAACGAACTTATATGAGCTGTGAGATAGACGCACGCGAGAGTGTCCAACTCTTCCTGCAGACGTTCCTTCCTGCAGTATGCGTCAACTTAAGTGTGTGGTTGTATGGAGGCTTGAGCAGGATTTGCACTCCGAAGCTCACCGTAAAACCGATCATTCTCGGCTAAACCAAAAACGCAGAAACATTCTGAAAAGACACCACTCTCCTATGGGATAGACCTCCTGTAGCAGCTCATGTGCAGGCGAGGCTCACCGTGGTTTGACGTGAATTGGTGGCTTCGGTGGCATAAGCCTTGCTGAGGACGACCCCCATATTTCCCTTATGGATGACGGAGGCAACCACCGGACCCCGAAGGGACCGCCTCGCAGTGGAACGTTATCCACCTGCGAAGTGAGATTGCGGGAGAGAGCAGCCGTCTGGTGGACGACACTGTGTCCGGACGTCTGCATCAGTTGACCTGCCGACAACACTCTCCCGCAATCTGACCGAGGGGTGTTGACCCCGTGGTTTCCCTCCTTTCTCAAGATTGGGGCCGGAAGGTGTCGTCTTTCCAATCCAGACGTTCGCACGCCGTCAAACCTCCGTCGAGGGTTAACCTGAGGCGTGTCCGACGCCAAAAGCCCCAGAACCCAGAGAAGAACAAAACAATGGGTCCCTCGGGTGGGTGCCTGGAATGTCCTATCCCTAGAGAGAAGATGATCACCTGTCTCTGTTATCATCTGAGCTCATGCGTTTGGACATCGGTATTGCAGCACTCTTTGAGGTTCGGAGACCGGATTGCGGCGAATAATGGTGGGTGGTTACACCTACTTTGGTCTTGGTCGTCTGATGGTTACCATACTCAAGGAGTTGCTGTAGCTGTGTCCAATAAGCTGACCCCAATGTAATTGAGGTAACACCGTCAACGAGCGTATTATGAGACTAAGTATCGTCACTCCTTAGGTGTCATTTCCCTGGTCTCTGTCTATGCTCCGACTGAGGCGAGTGACCTCACCGTGAAGGACACATTCTACGCCATGCTCGATCTGTGGTTGATCAGTGCCCAGACGGATACACTTCTAGTCTTGGGGGTTTTCAATGCATCGACTGGAACTGATAGGGATGGTTATGAGACATGTGTTGGTCCCCATGGGTCAGGAACTTATGAACCAGAATAGCACTAAGTTCCTTGACTTTGCAAGAGTCTGAATTAGGGTGGCTGGTTCATGGTTTCAGCGCCCACAAGCTCATCGCTGGACTTGGTATTTCCAACGCTGGCGGTGTGGCAAAGGAGATTGACCATGTCCTCGTTGACGGTCGCTGGAGGATGATCCAGGAATGCAGGGTTACCGGAGTGCTCAGTTCCCTCAATACTGACCACCGGCTTGTTGTAGCAACTCTAGAGCTGCACCTTAAAATCCTTGGAGAATGGTACCACCCAGCCTAGGCTGGGATGTTGGCAAGCTCAAGGATGAGAGAGTAGCTGAGGAGTTTGCGAACAGGCTGAGTGGACATTTGGGGTGGCTGGGTGCTTTGGGGGTCCTGAAGAGTTGTGGACTGCCTTCAAGGACCACCGTCCTTGATGGTGCCGGTGGATGTCTTGGAACTCACCGCAGGGCAAAGAAGAATTTTGTCTCTCAAGGGACACTGCGATACCATTGACCAGAGTCGCAGGGCCAGGCTGAATGGCAGAGCTGAGCTGTTCAGGGAGCTGAGGCGTAAAACTGTACGTGCACTAAGGGTGGACAAGGAGGCCTATGTCGAGGAATCTGTGAGGGGTAGAGCATCACCTGTGGACAGGTGATTCTCGTCCGCTTACAGGGGAATTCTGCATTTGCGTTCATCCAAGCCCATCCCTCGGAGCACTGCAGTTAGAGCAGAGAGTGGTCGGCTCTGACAGAGGAGTCTGAAGTGAAGGGCCCGTGGGCCGGTTACTTTGAGCGGTTGTACCAGGCTGATCCCCCAGCTGTCGAGTTTGGACGTCAAGGTGTTACAATCCCTGTTGCTGACCCTCCAATCAACTGTGGTCCACTTCGCTTTGGAAACACGGGCTGCGGTGAACCGGTTGAAACGGGGTAAAGCTCCAGGGATCTGGGCATCCATGCTGAACTTCTCAAGGCTGGTGTGGAAATGCTGCACTTGTCAGTTGCATGCAGTTTTGTTGCTCTGCCTGGAACACAGGCATCATCCCAACTGATTGGAAGAGGGGCCTTGTTGTCCCTCTCTGGAAGGGAGGGTGATTGCCAAGACTGCAACAACTACCGAGGGTGACTCTGCTCTCAGTGCGGCGAGGTATTGTTCTCGGATAATTTTGATAGGGTTCGCCACCATCTGCTTTGAGCACCAGCGTCCAGAGCAGTCAGGCTTTACACCAAAGAGGTCAACGATTGACCGTATCCTTGCTCTTCGTGTCCTCACCGAACGCAGACGAGGTTTCGGCAGGGGCTGCTTGCAGCTTATGTTGATCTCTGTTAAAGCTGTTCGATTCAGTGAATCGGGATGCCCTCTGGAGGATTCTTTGTCTTCGTGGGGTGCCACCAAAACTGATCGATCTGATGTCTGAACTCTACTCTGGTACTGAGAGTGCTGTGAAGTGTGGTGGTACCATCACTGACTTATTTCAGTTGTTACTGGTGTTCGTCAGGGGTGTGTATGGCCCCCACTTTCAGCACTTGTATGGACTGGATTTTAGGGAGGATGTCAGAAAGATCAAGCTGCGGTGCATCGTTTGGGATGTCAAGATCTCAGACCTTGATTTCGCAGATGATGCAGTCATCTTTGCGGAGACTTTAGATATCCTTTTGGGGGCCCTCGAGGTGCTGAATGAGGAGTCGAGCCACTGGGTTACGGGTTTCTTGGGTCAAAACTAAGATCCAGGCTTTCAATGACATCTTGGATTGCTGCTGTCCTGTCTGTGTCTGTTTGTGGTGAGGATGTTGAGGTCGTGGAGAGATTCACTTACCTTGGCAGTGATATTCATGTCTCTCTGGCTGTGGTCAGAGGTCAATAGACGTCTGGTCGGGCCGGGGAGTCATGGATTTCCTGGATCATTGTGTGTGGCCTGCCAGTACCTGTGCGGGAGGACGAAAGTCCGAGTCTTCAGGTCCTTGGTGATTCCAGTATTGCCTCTATGGATGCGAGACTTTGACTCTGACCAAGGATCTGAGACGAGACCTTTGGGACCAGGTCTCTTCGGAGAATCCTTGGCTATCGCTGGTCAGATTTTGTATCAAACGAGCAGTTGCTGAGAGAGACTCGGATGAGATTTGTTACCTGCATGGTCCGTGAGCCGTCAGTGCGGCTGTATGGACATGTGGCTCGTTTTCCTGACTGATCCTGCTCACCAGATTCTCTCAGCGAGGGAGTCTCGTGAGTGGAGGAGGCCAATGGCCGACACAGTGCCTCGTCGTTGCAGCAGTTGGACCAGCATCTCAAGGAGAGGGGATGGGCCTGGCATCTCCTGGGGGAAGGCCAGACGGAGGCCCCTGGAGTACCAAGGAAAGTGGACGCAGCGGACGTGCTGTTCTGGCACATGCTCCCATACCTGACCTGACTGGACACCCTGCCAGTCGGCTTGAGTGAAATGCCAGACTCGACGGCAGTGAGTGGTTCTCTGAAATAGCCAGAGAGATGTCACTTTGACAAGGACGTGGTCAGAAGAACCGATTGGAGCGGAGGAAGAGCAGCAGATATTGTCAGGGAAATTTGTCAAAATCGATCCAGAAGAGATGGAGTACCATTGGTTGAGATCGGGTCGGGAAGTTGATCGATTGAGTCAGTCCCAATGAGTCGCAGAAGCTTTTGCTTAGGTGCCATGACAGGTGAGAGTGGTACCCACACCTAGCCAACTGGCATGATGACATTGAAGTCGCCACATAAGAGGGAAGAGAGAGTTTGGATGAGAAGATAGAGATGGTCCATGTTTTCGGATAGTGAGTGTAGATGAGTCATCACTGTTAGGTGGACGGTACAGTACACATATAAACATGAGGTGGGAGTGGAGGGGAAGCCGTAGCCAGAGGTATTCCTGGGGGTGGGGGAGTGAGAGCAGTGCATGGAGAGTGAGAATAGAGTCTTTGATGAGAGTGCAACTCCTCCACCAGGACGAGGCTCAGGTCTGTCATACCGGAGGAGGGAGTAACCAGGGAGAGATACTTGGGGTTAGACACGTCTTGGGGGAGGAAAGTTTCTGTTAGGCAGATATGTCGGGTTTGTCAGTGGCAACCTGTATGGAAAGATCTGAAAGGTTTGAGCGAAGGCCCCGGATATTTGAGGTCCACACTTTTAATGAAGAGGTAGGGGAGGAGGCTTTGGGTGCAGGGGGTGGGGGGAGGGGGAGTGTAGGACAAGGGTCGAGGAAGGGTTGTTGAAAGTGTGGGGGATTGCAGAATAGCTAGGGGGGGCCGGATGAGGAAGGAGAAAAGGCTCTGTGGTGCTGGGGACAAGAGAGGGGGAAAGAAGGCAGTTGAGGATTTGAGGAAGGTGAGTGAAGAGATGGAGGTGAGAGGGCAGTGGAAGAGGCAGCTTGTGGATGAGAGGGGGGGGCAACTTTGAGAAGGATGAGTGAGGGGATGAAAGGTGGGACAAAAGTGAGGGGAGAATTTTTGAGAGAGTGAGAGGAGGCTTGGAGGGAGAAGAGTGGGATGGTTGCTTTGAGAGTGAGAGAGAGGGGTGAGTTGGCACTGAAGTTGGAAAAAAAGAATGTTGATGGAAAGCGAACATTCATAGCAAACTGGGGGTTTTAAGTTTAGGTCAGAGATGCGATTTAACACAATTCTTGATGGATGCAATAAGGCGAATTCAGAGAATGGAGAGAAGAAACGCTGTAACAGTTGGATTTTTAGGCAAGGATGAAGGAGAGGTCGAAATGAGAGCAGTCTGTTAAAATAGCAGAAGAGTAGTGCATTAGATGAACAGTAAAGAGTACCACACGTGTGAAAGAGGAAGATGAAGCATTTTAAGATATCGTTTTTTTGTTTGTTATTATTATGAATGTTTGAGAGAGTTTTCAACAGATTAGGTCATGGAAGTGTTGTAGAAAAAATCGAGGAAGAAGAGGAGGAGGAGGAGAAGAATAATAATAAGAAGAGGCGAAGAAGAAGAAGAAGCAGAATCAGGAGAAGGTGGCGGTTTTTTGTTTTTTTTAATGATAAGAAATAGAGAATTAGTTGGGAGAAAATGGGGACGTTAGGAAAGTGGGAAGATATAAATTGAGGTAATGGGGAGAAAAAACAAATAAAACGATCGTACACCGAGGGGAACCGGTAGGCCTCAAGCTCAAGCTTAGGCCTCAAAGACCGGTAAGATGTCGACAAAACTCACAAATAGCACGATTTTTGAAACAAAACCGAACTAGGAACACACAGTAACATGCAGGTGAGAAAATAAACAGTTAAAACGGGACAAATAACGACCGGAACTTATCTTTTTGATTGTCAGCAGAGAACTCCTAAGGAGACTCTCGACGCTCCAACCCGGAAACGTGAAGAGTTCTGTAAGAACATGGCTGAGAATGACAAGTTACCACCAACTGTCGGTGCTCTGTGGCAGCATATCAGCGGGTACATATCCAGGCATACGTTTGGGGTCCAAGCAGCAATTTCTCAGCAAACATTTCTTGATCCATTAAAGAATGGCTTCCACAAGGACGAGTGGTCAACTCAAACCCTCAACAACAGACATTTTCCCTGCACCAAGGCAATTATCGAGATGATAAGGAGCCAGTGCAAGACAGAATGTTCATCACAGAGATGTTCCTGCAGGCCAAGAACTTAACATGCACTGTCTTTGCATGTGCAGCACTCGTGTGAGAATGACGAGGACTCAACATTGAACGGCATGACCACGATAGTGATGATGACGATGCAATGATGAGTGGACATTAGAGACAGTGATGCCAATTGGCTACAAACTCATATTTGACATTAAGTACATTTCACTGGACATTAAGAACATTTCACTGATCACCATATTCATGCGTTACTTATTTCAAGATTTGAAAGCAATACATTAAATAAACGGTAATTTGACAAAATGATAACTGTTTCCATGGCAACCATTGCTCAAAATACAGATATATGTATTCTATA
>CM068957.1:112039048-112051821 GCA_035128595.1 Eptatretus atami | reverse complement strand
GACGAGTTATGACAAAACAAGGTGGATGAGTTGAATAGGTGACAAGAACAAGTGGATTGGATTTTGGTTCTGATCCAGCCCATCAGTGTGAAGCAAAACGTGTACTGTTCCACCTGGCAGAGGTATGCACTCTACCAAGTGCCATTCTACTTTGTGCTGTTTTGCCAAGTTGTCACTCTATGAGTGATTTTTCATTTTCTTGTTTCTTTGTTTTCTTATTTGTCCGGGTGATATCTCAACCATCCTTTGAGTTTGGAAGCTAAAATTTGGGGACAAAAGTGAAGACATGCTTTCGTAAAAACAGTATTTTTTATTTGTTGATTAATCAATTAATTAATTGATTGATTACTTAATTATTATCGATTTATTAATTCTTTTTTTTTCTCATCTGGGCAACATGTCAGGCACCTTTAGATCTAGTAAGCTGATATTTGGACACGACATTGAACAAGTTATTTGGCTTTCAAGGGTGTTGTTGATTTATTGATTTATCAATTAATCGATTAATTTTTCATTTTTCGGTTAATTACTTCATTTTCAAAAAGTTACAGATTCGGACGAAACATTGGTGGTTTTGGTATGCTATTAGCCAATTGATTAAGAAATTAATTCCTTTAGATTATTGTTTCTTTATTTTAAATACGCAATTCATCAATTACTGTACACCGCTTCCTCTCAATTCCGTCTCCATGTGCTGCATGGCGGCATGGCAGGGCGCCGAAGGAACCCCTGGCAATGTCGTGTGCTGGAGAATATGTTATTTATTTATTTGGCATTGGGGCAGTGTACTTTGAATGTACCTCTACTTGACTTAACTTATTACCTCCGCTACCGAAGGTGAAGGAGGTTATGTTTTCACCCCTTTCTGTCTATTTGTTTGTTTGTGTGCAGGATATCTCAAAAAGTTGTGGAAGAATTCGGATTAAATTTTGTGGACAGGTTGGGTGTGTGATAAGGGCAAACTGATGAGATTTTGGTGAGATGCGTATCCAGATCCGACGACTAGAATTTGTAAAGTAATTCTTCACTATTGTGAGATAGGGCCAAAAAGGATATATAGCACGATATCTCAAAAAGTTGTTGGCGGATTTCGACAAAACTTGGTGGACAAGTTGGGTGTGTGAGAAGGAAGAAATAATTAAATTTGGGTGAAGATCCGAATCCGGATTCGGATCTGATCATTTTTAAAGTGATTCTTCACCATTGAGAGATCGGGCAAAACCAATATATAGCAGGATATCTTAAAAATTTGTGGACGGATTCAGACGAAACTTGGTAGACACGGGTTTGTGGCAAGGACGAATTGATTCGATTTTGGTGAAGATGTGAATCCGAAGACGATAATTATTTATTTTTTTAAATGATTCTTCACCATTGAGAGATAGCGCCAAAAACGATATGTAGCATGATATTTCAAAAATGTGTTGGGCCTGATATGTTCTCGTGGATCAGGCATTGCATGGCAGAGGTATGCGCTCTCCCGAGTGTCCTTCTATCTTTCACTAAGTTCAAAAGGCCAATTGTCAGAAATGTCAGTGAAGTCGATGAAGTGAATTGTTGGTTGAATGAATGAGCACTTCTCCTTCAATGATTTACTGTGTATCAAATGGTAGTTTACAGTAGTTACAGTACAAGTATGAAATCGAGTGCAATTCTTAAAACATCTGCCAGAGACTTTGATTTGATTTGATTTACAATACTCTACAGAGCGTTGGTGCTGCCAAAGCAGTTTATTGGGAAGAGTTATACTGGGTGGTTTGCCATTGCCTTCTCAGCGTTGTTTTCAGTACTCTATCCTTTGAAATGCTGAGTCTCAAGCAAGGAAGCAGCATATACCATCTTAAAAGTCTTTGGTATGAACTGGACGTGGTTTGAACCATTTACTTCCCAGACTCAGTGTGGAAGAATTACATGGCAGTAATGTACTGTAATTTTTCCATTCCATTGGAATGGGCAGCCATTTTTTCCCATGCCTTCCCTACATATGGAATACCACCATACTCCTTAATAAATTAGTTTGGGAAAGTTGTCACAAGAGGGCCGAGTAAAACTGAAAACGACAGCGTGGTGAGCATTTGATCGAGTACCACGATGGCATTGTTTACATGGTGACTGCTATGTTGTTAAGAGGAGCCGAGCACTTCGTTCTGAGAACTGAGCACCCATTGCTTTGCTCATGGATTTAATAAAAAGACAACATGTTATACTTCACAAACATTCTGCTCTATTCGCTCGATAATTTACTGGAGGTCATCTTCCATCTGCTTGGAAGTCAGCTAACATCACCTTCATTAACCATTCTTGCTGATTATATATGGTGTGGGCAAAAATCACTTCCGATTTGCTGCAAAGCTCAGTGTTGGATGCTTAGGTTTGAAGCGGTTCTTAAAATGAGTTAAATGAAACATTTTGAAAATTTCGAATTATTTTCACTCAGATATGAGCATCACGGTAAATGCATATTATTATCGAGTTGTTTAAACTTTTTTAAAAAAAGATGATGATTTGTAATACCAGATACCACCAGGTGGGGTGACCCG
Source organism: Eptatretus atami (assembly GCA_035128595.1). Lineage (NCBI taxonomy): Eukaryota > Metazoa > Chordata > Myxini > Myxiniformes > Myxinidae > Eptatretus > Eptatretus atami. The sequence goes on along the minus strand of CM068957.1, from coordinate 112,049,281 downwards.
ATATACATTTACGCACAGAGAATTTGGGTCTTCTCCCCACCCTGAACTCCCCCCTCCCCCTCATATATGCTACACCAACAGAAACTATACTTGGGATATCCTGTGCAACAAGCAAAATTTGGTTGCATTTGGTTTGGTAGTTTTTTTAGTTTTTGAAGCATATATGAGAGCCGGTCAATAAGTCACCTTAAAATGGCGATATAAATTCGAGAATGTAATGTGTGTACTTGGAGACGACATATATTATATCTATTGGTAAGAGTCATGTTTTGCCTGTTTTAGATCTGGCAACAATGAGCATATGACGTCAGCAGAGCAGTTCCAAGATGGCGGCTCCCTTAGCATGCACCATAGAGGAGCAAAATTCTGTCATCCATTTCTTGGGAAGTAAGGGTATGAATCCCAGTGAAATCCATCGCAGAATGAAGATGCAATATGGTGATGCAGCAAGTGTATGACTGGGACAGAAAGTGTATAAGTGGAGTGTCCAGTGTGGCAGATGCTGCTCGCTCAGGCCAGCCTCACACAACTGACACACCAGAAATGGTTGCAGGAGTTGAGTGCGTGCTAAGGGAAAACTGCCACATTACGCTGGATGAAGTGGTCTCCAAATTGAACATTATCCATGGTTCGGCACACAATATCATTCCCAACGTGCTGTGGTGCTGCAAAGTGTCTGCACAGTGGGTGCCTAGACAACTCACACCCTAACTGAAAGAACGGCGAGTGGATGCATGTGAAGAACTTCTGCGACATTACAAAACATAAGGCAATGCTTTCGTACAGCACGTACTGACTGGGGATGAAAGCTGGGTCCACTACTTTCAGCCAGAAATGAAGAGGGCAAGCAAAGAGTGGCGCCATTCAACTTCACTGAAGCCCAAAAAATTCCGCACACAGACGTCCACTGGAAAAGTGATTCTGATGCTCTTGTGTGATAGCTGAGGCCCACTTGTAGAACATTACATGCCCAGAGGACCACAGTCACCAATGCATCATACTGCGACCTCCTTAAAAATCATCTGAAGCCAGCAATCGGATCAAAACTCCATGGACTTCTCACGACTGGCGATTTGCTGCAGCATGACAGCTGCAACAATCGAGGACATGTATTTTGAGTGTTTTCCACATCCACCCTACTCACCAGACCTTGCCCCTTTGGATTACCACATCTTTGGGGCACTTAAAGAGGTCCTTGGTGGAATGACTTTCCGATCCGACAAAGAGGTCCAAGAGGCGGTGCATAAATGCCTACACAGGCAACCAAAATATTTTTTTTCCTCGAGGAATCCAGGCATTCGTAAAGCGCTGGAAAAAATGCATTGAACGCAATGGAGATTATGTTGAAAAATAACACAGTTGTTACACACATACATGCAATAAACAATTTGGGAAAAAATATTTTAAGGTTACTTATTGACTGGCCCTTGTATAAGTGGACAAATAGCCACAAACTCATGAAAAAAATATATATACATATATATATATACATATACATATACATAATGAAAATAGATACAGAACTACCCTTCCACGGAACCTCAACATTGAAAGAGACCATTTGGCCGATCAAGCCTACACAATGGTTGTCAAACTATGACAGTTTTTGTATACAGGGTCAAGGCTCATTGAAGATCTATAACACTGAACGGATCAGGATGCAACAGGAAAAAGGAGCAGTAGAGAGTTGGGGTGTGGCGTGCGTGGGGGGTGGGGGGGGGCACCAACAACAGAGTCGAAGAACAAATTAGAGGGAGACTAAACAATGGGTGTGGGGATGAATGGGATGGACAGGATGGATACAGAAGGAAACTTCTCCAGCCTCCCCTTTCTCTCCTGTCTCTCTCCTCTCTGTCTCTGTCTCTCTCTCTCTCTCTCTCTCTCTCTCTCTCTCTCTCTCTCTCTCTCTCCTCTCTCTCTCTCTCTCCTCTCCTCTCTCTCTCTCTCCCCCTCTCTCTCTCCCCTCTCTCTCCCTCTCTCCATATATATATATATATAATAATATTATATATTATATATATATATAAATGCTTTATCCTTTTGAAATATTGAGCATCAAGCAAGGAAGCAACACACACCATTTTTAACGTCTTCGATGTAACTTATGACTTGGTGGGGGTTTCAACCGCTAACCTCTTCTTCTCAGAGTGGATGCTCTAACTCATTAAGTCATCGAGTCCACCGAATATTAAATTTAACTATATTTTTGTACCTCATGGAAGTTTATTATCATTATTATTATTATTATTATTATTATTATTATTCTTTTTGTATACCATGTCGAGGCTCATGTCAGAGCTAACACACATAACATATAACAAGTCAGGAGAGAGGGGTGGGAGAGGGAAGCAAAATATAGTGGGGAACAGAGACAATCGGAGATCTGTGGAAGGGAGAAGGATAGAGCAGGGAACATGGAGTAAAGTTGGACACTCCAAGGACTTTCAGGAAGGAAAACAGGGAATTTGAAGGAGGTGGATTTGAGGTGGATTAATGGGGGTAGAAAAGACCAAAATTTTGGATGGGGAAAGATATGAGATGATGGTGAACAGCTGTTTTGAAGATGTGGATGGAGGAGTGGGATTGAAGAGAGTGTGGGATTTTGTTCCTCCAAAGGCAAGAAAAAAGAGGAATGAAAGAGTGAAGGTGAGCAGTAATTTTTGATTTTGGCAGTTTTACCAGAAGGCGGTTTTTGGTGGACCTTGAGCACCCTGCAGAACTATATAGGGGACAGAGCACATATAGAGCAGGGGGGGGCAAGGCTGGAGAGGAGAAGGTAGGAAACAGAAAGACCACCGACCTGCCTCCAGTGAGAGAGAGTGAGAGACCCAAAGACTCATCTTCATCACGAGAGATAGTAATTATCCTAAAAGCCTTGGTTTCCACAGCGTGAAGTCGAGCTTGGTGTGGGGAAGGAGCACCACCCCAGAGGGGAGAGCAATACTCCATCAGACTGCAGATTAAAGCCTTGTAAGTGGTTAGAAGCTCAGGTTTGCCAAGGAAGGACTTTGCATGAAGTAGGATGCCAAGTTGGCGACTGGCTTTGGAGGTGAGCTTGGAGATGTGGCTTTCCCAGGAAAGATCGTGGCAGATAGTGAGGCCCAAAAGCTTGACCGAAAGGACTTTTTGAAGGATATTGTTGAGAAAGTAGATGGGGAGGGGGTGGTTTCCAGATGGTCCTTTCGGAGAGACAGAGTGAGGATGTGACATTTGTAAGGATTGAAAGACATGTTCTAAGTGTTTGACCAGCTTGTAATTTTATCCAGGTCTGCAGAGAGTGAAGAGGCTGCTGCTTGTTGATAAGAAGGATGAGAGATGGAACGACAGAGAGTGGAGTAATCAGCAGGGAGATAAAGAGGATTTTCCAGAGAGTCGGAGAGATCATTGATGAAAACCAGAAAAAGCACAGGGCCAAGTACACTGCCTTGAGGAACTTCAGCCTGGACAGGAAGAGGGGATCAACTCCACCAAGGGCCACATGTTGGTTGCGACAGGAGAGGAAGTCTGCGAGCCATGAGTAGAGATTGCCTTGGATACCATAAGAAGGGAGTTTGGTGAGCAGTGAGGGATGCCAGTAGGGTGAATATACTGATTCTGGCTCACTTTTCCCCATGTAAATGAATGGGGGATTTTCAGCCAAGCGATTCCACTTTTTTTTCCCTTAAAAATTACACCCCCTTTTATCCCAAGGTATATTTGTTTGTCTCCCTTTTTAAACCTAGGGACACTCTTTTTCAAATAACCAATGCATATTGTTTAGCTCACTCATTGAACTATAAAGATTTGTTCATTCTCAAATTCCTTCAATAGTTTAATTTTCTTTGCACAATAATCCCCATCTAAATATTTAAAAACAAAACATTTGAATCTTTATATTTTTCAAGATACCCCTTTTGTGCCATTACGAAATGATAAACTTCTCTTAATGATCTCATCTGACCACCTCCTGAGCCACATATCATTTTGAGATTATAGTAAATTGTTTTTCCATTGTTCAATTGATAACCATCGAAGTTTTCAGTCCATTGAAGGATATTTTTTTTTTCTTTACATCCTCTAACTTACTAGTTTTTAAATTGATTCGCTATTTGTTTTATTTACCTTTTTTTGTTATTTTTTAAATAAGCTTATTTGATATTTTTCACATTCATTATGTTTTCCATTTATATACCAAGACTGAGATTTTTCTCCACTCTTTAGTTTGATTAATACTTGGTTTAACCATTTATATATTGTGAAAAAACGCGGCGGTAGCCCTTAAAAAACCTAACCCATCTTCCCATTGTTAAAACACAATCTATTCTATACACTCTTTCATACAATATCCATATGGAACACAATCTATTCCATTATCTAAAATAAATCTCTATCATCAAGGCTCTAATGCCTTTTTATTTACTTCTTCACTATATATGTTATGTTTATAACTTCTTATTGTATTCATTTTCCTATATTCTTCTTCTTATTCATCAAACATTATAATAATTTCTAAAAGTTATTGATTTCTTTATTACATATTTCTTTATTCCCTTTAACCTCTTATCAATCTGATCACCATACTTATAAGCATATGCCTTTGCTCTCAATCCAATAAACTCACTCATTACTTTTCCACCCAACTCATCCTTAAACTTACCAATAACCTTTTCATTCTTTTTATAAAATAACTCGCTCTTCTTACTAAAATTACTTGTATCATATACTCCAATATTTTTCTTCATATCTTTATAAACATCATCAGTTTTTATATCTAGGATAAAACTATCAGTGTCCATATACAACAATGAAACATTTTCACCATACTCTTTCTTTAAGCCATTATACAAATAATCATACATCAATATCTTTGATAAATCAAAACTGCTGTTCCAATATAAATTGGTTTATCCATTACAATACTTTCCTTTTCCATATGAATAGCAGAAAAGTTCTCTGAAAAAACCTCTTCTCTCTTAAAACTTGGTTTATTTATCAATCTCGAAGCTTCTTTCCAAGATGTTGCAAATCTAATGTTTTGCCTGTTTCTAACATTCTCCATTGTCTTTCCAAAGACAGCATTATTCATCAATTTATAGAAATCCCCTTCAAATTTTACTTTTGTATTTGTTCTCATATCTGTATTGAATTTAATATACTTTTTCATCCAAGGAATTTGTTTAAATTTTAAAACTCTATGAATTTTAGCTACTCTCAATCCTTCTCTCAAAAACTGTTTTAAGCTTCTCTGATGCAAACATATCCCTCTTTATCATAGAATGTTGTTAATAACTTTTCTGTTGATTTGCCTTAATATTAAAACTTTTATGATAATCACTTAACCATTCTTTCTTTGGGGTTTCTTTCTCACATGCAAAAGGAAGGTCTTTATGCTTATTATGAAGATCACTCGGGTACCTCAAATCAACTTCAAAATAATAACCTTCTTCTTCCTCATTCAATTCCTCTTGAGAAGAAATAACAATATTCATCAAAGCCTTTTCATAATCCTTTTCTTCCACCCACTCTAATTTACCATAAGGTAGAGATTGAGACATTGCCCATCCATACAAATTATTAGCATCAAATACATCAAATAATTACTATCTTTTTCACTATCATAATTTGGAAGATATTTATTATTTGCTTTAGCATATCTTTTTGAACATACTTGTGATATTCCACCTCTCTTAGACTTCTCAATCATCAAAAGCATATCTACATCACTGATTAAATCAATATCTTGTTTTGTCATTTTCAACATTGCACTCCAAGCTAAACCAGGAGCTGTGAAATAGTGAGCAGGATCTAATCCATAACAATTTTTATTATGACAGAGTGATCTAAAAGCTTCAAACACATCAGCTAAACAATAACATCTGTTTTTAGATACAAATCATGATATTCTCCAAGGTTCTTTATCTTAATATTTTCCAAATTTCTTGTGCGTGTTTATATTCCTTATCACTTATCTCTTCTTCATAAAGGTTATTATAGAAACTTTCTTTTGAAGGAAGTTGTGTTTCTTTAAATCTCAAATATGAATTCATATAATCATAAGGATAAATTCCCTTCCTTGTAAGAATTTTCTCTTTACTTTGAATTTATTCCTTGTTTGAATTTCCTCTCTAGTTAGAATTTCCTCTTTAATCAGAATTTCATCTTTAATCAGAATTTCCTCTTTAGTTAGAATTTCATTCATTGTTTGAATTTTCTTTACAATTAGAATTTCATCTTCAGTAAGAATTTCTTCATTAATTTCCTCATTAATTAGAATTTCCTCTTTACTTTGAATTCTCTCTTTAATCTGAATTTCCTCTTTAGTTAGAATTTCCTCTTTTGGAAAGAATGAATTAAGATTTGGAAAAGAGCCTGTGGAGCTTAGATTTGATGCTAGGTTGGCTAGTGGTGTTCCCATAAACTTGTAAGAATCTAGAACCTAATACGAGTTATAGGTTTTGTGAATATCATTTTTGCAAATGAAATATACTTTTGACTTGTGTTTGTTATGGCAGAAATATTCCCTGGTGTTTTTGAAAGTTCATTTATAAATAGATGTGTATCATAGTTGGCGCTGTTGTGAAGAAAGACTGGAATAAAAGAAGGTAATTTATAATTAAGATTACAACAGGAATGAGCGGGACCTCTATATTTACCAGTAAGATGACAATGATCCCTAACTTTGAACTCCTCAATTTCCTCCTCACAAATATGACAGATATTGTTCTTTCTAAATTCTAATTTTTCTTCTTTGGTTAATTTCATCGGTTCATTTGTTTCTTTCATTAACTTAGTTAGTCTTATACAATCCTTTTCTAATCGTTTTACAAACTCTTGTGAAGCATTTTTTCCATTATAATGTTCAATTTATTATACTTTTCTCCAACAGATGATTTGATATAATAACAGAAACCAAGGAATATGTTTTTGATATTTATTTGTATATGATTCTTTTGGATTAGGAGAAGCAGTATTTATCTTTTAAGGATACACTCAAAATCAGCGTATATCACAAATGGGTGCATGATAGATTTATTTATAATCTTCAAATAAAATCTTTTTACCAGGTTTAGGCATTGTAATTACAGCTGATTTATGATTACTACAATATTTTGAATGTTGTTCTAATCGTTCTTTTGTATGAAATGAATTAAGACATCGCTTACAAGGATATATTTTGTTTGCTGTTCTGAATACCTGAGAAGAGATTAATCTTGATAAATTATTGATGTATGTGTAATGTGAATTCTTTCCAACACTAAATATAAAAGATCAATGTGTGTTTCTTCATTTTTATAGTTGTTTGAAATTATTAATATTTGAACTTTGTTGTATCCGTTAATCCGTATACATTAATAGAAAGATTATTCTTTTTCTCAATTTAGGAATATCTGTTAGTGGCATTGGAATTTAAAATCTTTAATGTCCAAGGTATTCTCATATTTCATATATTGTTTTACTCTTTCTGAATTACATTTTGGTGGATTGTAAGTGAGCAAGAACAGACCAGAGAAACATTTATTATCATTGTTCTTAATATTAACAACTGCCTTCTTTAGTTTTATTTCTTTTGGTAATTCAATATAAGAAGAAGCTTTCAGAGGGTTTGATTTTAGAATGTGTATATCTAAAAAAGATGATTTTTTTAAATGTTAAATCCACTTCCTACCACTGTAGTATCAACATCCTCCTCTTGTCTTGATAGTTCTTCATAAAACCCCACTATTCAAAAATCTTGAAATGATGTTATAAAATAAAAGATCTGTTCTCATATAAGGAGTTTGTTCTTCATCTTGTCTTTTCATATTCATTTTCACTCCATATAAACTTTAAAGTTTTCATTTCTTTTTAATGTCTTTTTAATAACGTTTTCAACATCAGGTTTCACTATTTCAATTGATTCAGTTATTGATGATGGACCGGGTTCTCCAAATTGAAAAATCCTTATTTTTATTGTCCTTTAAATGCCCCATCAGTGTTTTCAATATATAGTCTCCCTTTACTTTAAACTCATTCTTCTTGTGTTTTTGTGATTGAAGTGATTCTTATAACTACTCTCAAAACAGCCTTTGAGCAGATATCACAATGTTTTCTTTCCAACTCAAAGGAGATATTATGTTGTGAAAAATTGAATGAGTGTTTGTTGGTTGAGGTGTTTTTTATAATTTTTATATTCGTGATTTTAAACATCGCAGTACGTTGTATCACCATATTATATAATAAAACTTTGCTTAAACTAAAATTTTCTTGATGAAAATTTCGTTTATTTTACAGGTGAATCTGTGCTTAAAACCATTTTATCCTCCAACTTTTTCACTTAATAAATACAATGTTTCAAGACACAAAAGACAAGTTTCAATCAAATCTCTTCATTTGTAAAAGATACTGAGAAATATGTCAAGGATGTAAAATTGAACAAAAGATAAAATATCACAACTATTGGATAAAAACAATTATGGTGGATATGATGAGTTCTTCAATTTCCTTCAGTGGAAGGGCTTTTAGTATACCTGGTAGAACATCAATTAAAGTATCTCTAACAAAAGTTTCTCCTCTCCTTCTGGCAATATATTCAAAACTAGAAAAGCAATGAAACAAGAAAAAGTATCAAAAAAACAAAAACCTTATGGATGAAGCTTTAGAAAGAAAAGATAAGACCATCTGTAATATGCAAGGAGAAATTTGTATTTTTTTCAACAACCCTAAAGATGTAAATCCTGATGAAATAAAGGATGTTTAATATATCAGGTGAAATGACATTTCGTTCAATAGTAGTTAAGGATCATTTTAAAATTACCTTTAATAATAAAAATGTTGTAGTTGAATCTGGTAATGAAAAAAGTATATAGATATCGATGGTAATATTATTAAATATGAGTCAATATGCAACTGAAAGTATAGATGAATTTCAGTTTAAGTAAAGTTTTAACTTTATAAATATGAATAGTTTACTCCGATTTTGAGCCTCTTGAATTCCCTGATTTCCATATGACAAGTTTGAGAATTGTCCTGCATTGAAAAGACGGGGATTAAACACAGAGTCAAAAGCCTCTAAACAATGTATATTCTGTGATTATCTTCTAATTAATGATAATAAAAAATATAAAAAGGAAAATAATTCTTTTAGATTTACAACCAAAATGAATTACTTTACAAGATTGATTAGAGAAATGAATGTAAAGTATGAGGGTGATAACACACCTTTCCTTACAAGGGAAGAAACTGAACGTATTAGAGAAATGTTCAAAGGATTGTTGTTAATATATTATTCATGGATGTGATTTTCAGGGAAATATCAACACAAGATATTGCATAAATATATAATGGATTATCTTGAAATTAAACTGAACTTAGGATAAAATATAGAGTTTCTAAAAAAGCCAATAACAAATAAATAACCTGTTTTCCAAATATATAAATGAATGATTTTTTACCATTTGGGAAAATAAGATAAAATTTAACAACCATAAAAATGTCCCAAATTCATTAAGATGCCTCATAGTTGGTTCAAGCGGATGTGGAAAACCTGCTTACTTTTAAAGATGCTCCTCACTCCCAACTTTTTAGATTATGATAATTATAATTTTCAACAAAGTCGAGTGTTCAACCAGAGTATCAACTACTCTCACAAGGTTTTAATGCTGGACTTCAAAAAGAAGATATAATTGGTTTATTTTAAACTTCAAAAAAACCTAAATGATTATAACATTGAAGATAAAATACAACTATTTTGTGATACACAGAGATGTAAAGAAATCAAAACCAATACTTTTATTCTTAGTGATAATACGGATGATATACCATCTCCCCAAGATTTGGATAAATCCAAAAAGAACCTCGTCATCTTTGATGATTGTGTTAATGAGAGAAACCAAACGGTTAATGGAGAGCTACTACACAAAGAGGGAGACATTTCTTCTTGTAATTGTATTTATCTTAGTCAATCGTACTTTCAACTTCCTCGTCATTCCAATCAGAAACAATGCTAATACTTTATTTTATTCAAGTTAAATTCAATAGAATATTAACAAATTTTGGAGAGATAATTGTCTACATTATGTAGTAAAGAGGAATTTGGAGATTACATGAAGCACACGACTGAAAAATATAAATATATTGTTGTGAAACAAGAGAGATATTAAGGGACTATATTTTTTGTTTTATAAAATATTACATATATAAATGACAATTATTATTATAAAATCTTGTGGGTAATCTGCTTCTGGAAAAAACTTTCATAAATTAAGGAGTTCTTAG
>CM068957.1:112007879-112038048 GCA_035128595.1 Eptatretus atami | reverse complement strand
GGCACATTGCGCTCCCCGCAACGCGTCCCGGAGACAGCGGTAGGCCCCCCCCCTGTCTCGCGACCTGAGCCTCTCCTCATGGTCTGTGTGGAGAAGAGTGCCCGCCCATTTGCCTACGCCTGCTGCCTCGTTGACTTGAGTGGCCTTCCTTGCTTGGAAATGGTGTGCGCCGTCTAGAAGCTTGTATATTCATGTTGCGCGTAGTCGGTTACTCTGGGTCGGTTGTGCTTATTGTGTGGTGCTTATTGCGATACTTTCTGATTAGGCTCCGGAGTCCAATAAATGCATTGGTTGGAAAACTTTTTCCCAGTTCGCTTGTCTTCTCTTTTCTCCCGTCCTTTTCAGTATTAGCTGGGAGTAATACGGCCCGTATTAATCATAGCGCAGCCGACATAACAGCCGCTCGGATCACTGGGTAGCACAACGGACCGCTAAAGTCGTCCGATGCGTGTTGCGTTTTCATCTCTGCCGCGACCATTCCCAGTACTAGGGGTAAGCAATACGAGCAACCTATCCCGGCGAGAGGTGAGGCAGTTGCACAGCGGTGTGATGTGAACCCCCACCCTGACGCTCCGCGTTCAGATCGTCACGACGGAATTTCGGCCGCGCCTTTTGCGCGATTCTGATACGTGCCATTCTCCCGCGGGTCCGATCCAACACTGGGTCAGGTAGTTATTTCAAAGTCACACTCGATCTCAGCTAATTCACTGAACGTCACTTAAGCCGAGCGGGGGGGGTGAGAGGAAGGGGAAGGAGAGAGAGAGGAGAGAGAGGAGGGAAGAGGGGGGGGGGGGGGGACCATTCCCAATTACGAGCAATTAAATAACCTCTTAAAGAATAAGATGAGTCCAAGTCGAGCGGGGGGTCGGGGTTAAAAGTGTTGGTGTAACTTTCTCGGTTTCGTTCGTTCTCTATGGACCTCATCGTTATCACGACGTAGTTCTAGTGGCTTAATACGCCCGGAATTAGTCGGAACACGAAGCCTACCGATAACCCGCCGGGATATCACTTAGCACGAACTGACCTTAACGGTGCGTCCAGAGTTGCCTGTGGCTGTGCACGCGCCGGGGGACCCATCGCGCAGTATGTAGATAGATGCAATTTCAGAAACCCATCCCTTGCGACGGTGGCAATGGCAGACGATCGTGGTGTAGTTTAACCCCACCCGACTAGCTCCGGCCGTCGTCCGAAGAGTCACCAATTGGTCCGTCCAGTGGGCACGTGCCCAATTTGAGTACGTTGACCGTTTCGCACCCGGCTGGGCACGAAATGCGCAACATATATCACACACACATACGCCACTATATATATTAATAATATCACACACACTATACAACACTTGCATATAATATTTTAATATGTTATATATACATCACACTATATATATTATATTATATGACCACAGGGGTAATACAGTGGGTGTGGTGTGGGTATATATATAGCATATTATACTGTATATATAATATGGTATTTATTATAATATATTAATATATTATATTATATATATATAATGTGTCATGCACCGCAATAAGTCCATTCTATAGGTCCATGTCACCTTTGATTGGAAGATGTATGTTTATATTGGTTTTGTTAACATGTCAATATAAATAGGTGAGTCAGTGCTACCTGGAAACTCCGTGTAATTCTAATTCAAGTTGCCCGCTACAGGTCAACGAGGGCTAATTTTTACGTCAACACTATAATCCGGTGTTAATACCTCTTTTCCATATATTACATAGGGAATTCACATTGGTTATTTTTACGTCAGAATAAGAATAGATTCACATGAATGTCCATGACATTCGGGAAATTCATGCACACCAAACAAGTGAGCCAATGATGTCACAACAATTTGTTCGAAACAGAGAAGATACACATTCATTCATCATATTGGACTATCTTGAATAGAACATAGAGCTAGGTACAATTGACGAATTGTTCATCCCAGTCATGTACTCCCTCCTATCTCTTCTCTTTCCATTCTGCTTCGACACTCCCTTTGCATTCACTCACTCCTCCAATCTGGGGGTTAGCACTGTTCCTGCAACCACAATGCAGTATAGGATCTTTGCCTATTGACAACTGCAGATGCAATACAGAGCCTTCCCCTTCGTTGCTCCACACGCGCACAGAAATCATGAGGGTCAAATGGGCTAGTGGGGAGGTAGACCCAGAATGGTGATGGCATACGGGATCCAATCCTCTGAGTCCCATCCATATTGGAATGATCATCAGAGGCTCTGCATAGCGATTTGCAATGAAACTACTTGGGATTTTTTTAATGCACGCAAAGTAGGAGAGACATTGATCTCCATGGGTATGCAATGAGCTTGATGGTTCGTCTTCTTGGTTCATATAGTTACTCATCTCACCGTCGATAGCTACCCTTCTGCGCTGACACATACAGGACACAAAGAAGGGCCGACCCTGCTTCCATGAGCTGTTCAGGCTTGCGTTCAGCTCGCCAATGGGATGTACAATGGGGAAGGCCAGACATAGAAGAGAAGTGCTCGCTCAACAGGTATACATCTGGTGCAGAGCTGTTGTGCTACACAGTTTGTGCAGTGTTGCTTGTTGCCTTTCACTTAAGCAGCCCAATCATCAATCTGAGGGTACGCCAGCTCAAAACTGAACATAGTCCTAGCTCCATTTCTTTCGTGTCCAATAGTCACAGCCTGAGATGATGGGGGTTTCTAGATCAAAATCGTCTGTGCCCCAACATTTTCACTCCTTCGTAAGTGCGCCATGTCTGTGATGGCATGAGGATGTTGACATGAAATCACGCAGCAAGACGATTAAACGCGTAGCAACCATTTACCATACACCATGACCTCACATTTACTCAGGCTCTCGAACAACGACCATTGGCAAAGATTTTACAGGGATTGGTGAGTATCTGAAGAGAGAAGCACATCGGACAAATCAAGTAAATCCTGCGACCTATCATCGTGCCATCAACTGCTCTCCTCTTCTTCCCCTCCTCCTTGTGGTCGATTCTTTTCCGGGCTCTCACTTGGTCTCATGTTCCATGTTGAAGTCAGGGTTAAGAGTGCTCATGTATCGAGAATGTGCAGTGCAGGAAAGGAATCAATCCACCTCTGCTACCATCTCTAGAAGTTATTACCCTTGAGCACCCTGCCAATTCTAATATCAGTTGTTCACGAGGGGTTACTATCAAGCTCACACCATTCAAATCCCTTCCTGGGACACACACAAAAGCAACCATGTGAGCTTGACTTGACATCTGTGGCGCAGATGCACAGCTCCAGATGAGGGTTAGTACAGGGTCATATATGACCAGCAACAAAGATAAGGGAAGCATGCGTCAATGTTAGCTGTTGCAGCAGAATCTGCTCCCTTCTCATCTACGCAGAATGTAAACAAGAGAGTAGGCTTATGATATTCACCCTGCTCGCGCGTGTGGTGCTGTCGATTCGTCTCAGTAGCGCACAACCTGATCTTCGCCGCGTGTGAGGAAGGTAATGAGAACGGCCAGTCGAAACAATCGAAAGCTCTCATTATCAACCTAAGATTGCCACTCATATTCTGCCAGTCCCGGAATGCTGAACTATAGATTCTCGAACCCAGACCCACGCGCATGAGATCCAACAACCACAGAAGACTGAAGTGCATGATCCCAGCTCAGAATCACATTTTTAAGCGATTCAACGTCATTCCACTGTGATTTGCAAGCCCACCACTGTAGAGTGAGATCCACAGAGAGTGACATTATTCCCCTATCAGTCATGAACTTCTGACTACTCCGGAATCACACAGTTCTTGGAGAAGCTTTGCATCAATAAGGGTCCAGACAGTAGTACTGCTGGCCTTTTGCGCATGACTGTGAATGCTCTTGTTTTGAACCCACCCCTCCATGCTTCACCTGTGTGCTGACTGTGTTTACCACTTCATGTCCTTTCCTTCAGCAGCTAACTAGCTCCGCACACACTTCTGCGTAGAAGGATCCAAGGTGCGATCACACCGGAGTCATTTGATGCCAGTGTGTAGTTGCAAGATGAACTCCCTGACTACTGCTGCTTGCTAAGTGGCAGCTTTCTTAGACGTGGATAATAAGTCCTCTTCCTGGAGCATGCCATCTACCCAGAATGCCTGCAGGATGGGTTGCTGAAATGATTAGGACATATAGTGACGTCCGCCGACCATTAGCAGTAACACTGCAGATCTAAGGGTTATCAAACCAAGGAAAACGCCAACAGTTCTCTAAACCCAATAATTGTAGAGAGCTGGATTGTCAACCGAGAAATGAGCAGCGGTATTTTGAATTCAGAACCTCTCTTCACTATGACGTGGTAACCCGGTTCATGGAAGGACTTAAAATCAGAACTCCATCCGGGGTGCATTAGTTGACAGCCATTCCTAGTTGTCTGATTTCTTGTACCTTAACTGACTTTGAATTGACTGTTCGGCTTAGAATATCTTCATTCACCACCAGACACTAAGTCTGAAATCAACCTCAGAAATGGGGCTTGGTTGGGCTTGATTGGTGCTGTGTAAATCTGAGATCAATTGCACTTTTACTTACTGAGCGTCCTCTCTTTGAATCTGCCTTACCACAGAATCAATATCCTCGTACTGCGCATCCACTTAACCCACTTTTCAATCAATGATCACGGAACCACAAATGGGATAGCACATCCATCAACCCAAGCTACAAACGTTCCTAATCATGCGTCTGTAGTTTGCTAAAGCATATCAGTCGAGGAGTTTTGCCACCAAATCAGCAGACAGGGGAAGCAGTTCACCTATGCCACATCTTTTACCTCACAATTCATCGCTCTATGACTTCTTTAGTCACTTCTCGACACATTGCAAATCGCATATTAGACTTCATAAACGTTATAACATGCTTAACAGGTTATTCACTCACCGCATGGAGACAACAATATCCAAAGTAGCCGTTCTGCACTTATCATTATGTTGCTCGAGACCATTAATATGATCTTTCAATGGGATGAATACCTCCTTGTCAAACTTCGCGTCATGCACTGACGAACACACCATCTTTCTGAGTTGTCATCAACAGGTAAACTCTTTGCCACATTAAAATCAATCACGTCTGTATAACAAACGCACCATCTCCTGTGTCCGAATCTTTGCACGTAACACAATATCTTCAGCTTTTCTTCGGATACAAGTCTCTCAATTTTGTTGGTCAGACATATTACATCCTTTTACCTGTCTATGCAACAGCATCCCAGTCACCATAACAATGTCCTGTACGTTTGCACTAGCTCTTCATCTCACAGGCCGCCAGCGACAATGTCTATCCCTGCCAGCGAATCTTCAATCCGTCCCCATGACAACAACGATAATGCACCTTGAATCACCTATTCTGTTAAAACAAAAACAATGATAGTACCGCATCAACTCCGTATGAGGTCCAGCTGTCAGATATAACCGTTGTCATCAAAAATATCTCACACTGCAAACAATTGCCACTCGAACATTGACCTCAAATGAATTCAATCAAAAAAATAAGTTAAATATCATTCCTTCGTACAATATATGAAAGAGATCTCCGGATGTATATTAAGTTTCATACTAAAAGTTATATTGTACACCTCGATGACGGCCATCTTTATTCCATAAATAACAATTTCCCCATGTGCATCCGGACCAAGCTATTTGTCTATTGCATGCCTGGGTACAGAACCACCATAAAACCATTCACTTTGAGGACAACAAGGTACTTCTCGGCTAATGGATTAATACGACTTTTCATTCAACAACGACCTATACACGTTCGTGAACGAACAGACCGCATATACGACCACGACGTGTCCCACAAAATCATAATCTTGCTGAATCCTATCGCTCGTATGTCTAGCGTCGTTGTCTCCAGTCGTATAAAGTACAGGATAGCACATACCAATTATTTCATACATATAGTGATAGTTAATACAACAAGCTCTGTGGCCCTTTACTGATCGTATAGTGATAAAATGCATCGCCAAAACATCGGTCCTGCAAATCGGATCAAGAAATCACCTTCACCTACCCAATGTTGACCTTAACACCTAAACATCCCATTTTACCCTATTTACCGTTTGCACGTTTACCTTTCTATCAATAAATTTACCTTGGAATTGAGAATTCGCAATACATCTTTGTACAGTAAATTAAAACACAAATTATTTTAGTGAAGCTTTTTGTTAAAATCGGCACTGTACGAAAATAGTCACACAACTGAAACAGTGCTCTTTCTCGATTTGGTAATTATACATCGATGCAAGATACTTGGTATAAATCCAAACGGCGTATTTATCACCTTTCTATATATAATCGTGCGACGGAGAAGGGTAACAGCCGCTAACAACACCTAGGCCGTCATTACAGACACAAGTAAAAACTAACGCGTTACTTCATGCTCGAGTGGACGTGGACACGATATGGGGAAGACAGATATTGATGACCACCCTTCGCGAGACTAATGGGTTTTGTGTCTAGTTTTACAAAAAGGTTTAAAATAGTAAAAAAAGTATATATTTTTTACAGCCTAGTAAAGTTGTTTTTAGTTAGAGTTAATTACAAGCAAAAAGTTAAAAATTTTTTTTAAGTTTATAAGAAAAATATTCCCATGGCTCAGGTTTAATATATGAAAAGAATTTATTTTTTTCTAAATGTAGGAACCTAAGACTGTGTGTTATAAAAATCTCATGTTCGAATGTCCATGCCTTGCCATTCATCCATCACTATCACTCATCTCACTCTCACTCACTCACTCACTCTCTCACTCCTGACTCACCAGTCAACCTTTCCATCCTCAATCTCCATTAAAATTAATTCCCTATACAGTTACCATTTAAAATATTTTATACCGTATATTTATACTACCTTTCTGTTCAGATAGTTATACACAAATACTCCATGTGTTACAATTTGAGGTGTTAGTCGGCTTACCATCTCGCTGTGTTTAATGTATCACTCATGATTTCGCACAATACAATCTAGGACGCATTCGTCAAACATTCCCTTGAACTGAGTCACATTTGCCTCTACTCGAGTAACGCGCCGTATCCCCCCCCTGATTGACAGAAACTGCGCGCCGCAAGTTTCAGGGCCTCGGTGCCCTATGCCGTATGCTATCTTACAGCCTAGGGTTCTCCGTGAATAAAAGTGCGGTTATAACTTTTTATTTCTAGGTTGGCCCCTAGCAATTCGACAAGCCGTAGCATGACGGTAGATGATTGTTCCACGTCACCTTACTAGGGCGTACTGGCTTTGCGTGTCTGTGCGTTTTCTACTCTCATCAATGTAAAAATGAATATTTCCAACCCCCAAAAAATTACGCGCGCACTAGTCCACGTTCGCCTTACGGGCCCCCCTGCGTTCCCCTGCGGTCACCTGCGGCACTTGGACACTTCGCGGCCTTGAAATTATATGTCTCACCGCAGGACACCCTGAAGCTCACGTCGACAATCAAATCAAACTGCATACCGCACCCCCACGTTTTCAGGTTCACAATTTCAAAATACCACGTTCGCTACCCGAAAATAAAAACATATTAACTGATACATCTTGCTGACCGGGAAAATCGCCGCCTATAATTGCTAGTGGCCGTTAATTTTTAGACCCTACCCGCCGCAAAATGTGACTAAGGACCAGCAGCGCAGGACTTAAAATATTATATATATATATATATATATATATAATCTGTTGTAATGTACTGTGGTAGCCAGTGGAGTGTCAGACACACATGAGAGCCTATTCTGAGACCTTTTTCGAATTGTGAAGGAATCAGTTTATCATTTGAGATAAATGTTTTATTCAAACTGAAAGCCAACAAATTCGTCAATACCCTTTCTGTAAAGGAAAGGTGAAGTGAATAATTCCCACAACACAGGCAGATGGCACAACACTAATGTCCTTTTCCAGGTAGTGCCAGCATCATCTCAGGGATTGTCTGTATGCGGTGTGGCGGAGCTTTCATATTATGTGCCATCAGTGGCATGTGATCCATAATGTTGCTTTTACTGGTACCAGGAAACTTCCAGGACATGCTCGTTAAGACAAACGCGACCGAAGCCTGTGTGATCTCTGATGCAGAGAAGTTTTTTTTTTTTTTGTATACCTTGTCGAGGCTCGTGTGAGAGCAACACACAACGCAATCATGGGGACATGAGACAAGACGGGAGGGAGTGGGAAGGACAAAACAGTGGGGAACAGAGACATTTGGAGATCTGTGGAAGGGAAGGGATGGGACGGGGAACATGGGAATAGAGATGGGCATTACAGGGACTTTCAGAAGAAAGCAGGGAATTTGAAGGAGGTGGGCTTGGGTGGATTATCGGGGTAGAAAAGATCGAGGATTTGGATGGGGGATGATAAGAGGAGGTGGTGAACAGCTGTTTTGAAGGCCTGGAGGGAAGAATGGAATGAATAGAGTGAGGGAGTTTATTCCAAAGGCGGGAAAAAAAGAGAATGAAAGAGTGAAGGTGAGCAGTGATTCGTGATTTTGGTAGTTTTACCAGAAGGGGTTGTTGGCGGACCTTGAGCGTCTGCGGAAATGTGGTGGGGACAAATCGCAGACAGAGATGGGGGGGGGGGGGAGGCTGGAGAGGAGACGGTAGAGGACAGAAAGACCACCGACCAACTTGCGGTGAATGAGTGAGAGGCCAAAGACTCAGCCTCATTGCGGGAGATGCCAATGATCCGAAATGCCTTGGTTTCTACAGCGTGAAGCTGAGAAAGGTGGGAGGCAGGAGCACCAGCCCAGAGGGGAGAGCAGTACTCCATTAGCCTGCGGACAAAAGCTTTGTAAGTGGTCAGGAGCTCAGGTGGGCCGAGGAAGGACTTTGCACAATGGAGGATTCCCAGTCGGCGACTGGCTTTGGAGCGAGGTTTGAAATGTGGCTTTCCCAGGAAAGGTCATGCAATAGTGAGACCCAGAAGCTTGAAAGAAAGGACTTCTTCCAGAGGATTGTTGAGAAAGTGGATGGGGGGGGGGTTTTAAACGGTCCTTTCGAAGAGACATAGTGAGAGTGTGAGATTTGTCCGGATTGAAAGACATGTTCCACGTGTTGGACCAGTTTGTGATTTTATCCAGATCTGCAGTGAGCGAAGAAGCTGCTGCTTGCCGGTCTGAGGGATGACCTATGGGACGGCAGAGGGTGTCATCAGCAAAGGATATAGAGGATTTTCCAGAGAGTCGGAGAGATCATTGATGAAAACCAGAAAAAGAACAGGGCCCAGAACGCTACCTTGAGGAACTCCAGCCTGGACAGGAAGAGGGGATGAAAGAACTCCATTTAGGGCCACACGTTGACTGCGACAGGAGAGGAAGTCTGAGTGGAGATAGCCTTGGATACCAGAGGAAGAGGGTTTGGTGAGCAGGGCAGGGTGCCAGACTGTGTCAAAAGCACGTGATATGTCCAGGGATACGGCTCGGATTTCCTGTCTGGCATTGAGGACTTCCATCCATTGTTGGGAGAGCAGAAGCAGCATATCCAGGGTAGAGTGACCTGGTCTGAAACCAAATTGATGATCAGAAATCAAGCCATTGGAGAAGAGGAAGGATTTGATGTCTGAAGCGATGATGGATTCCATAACTTTGCTGATGATTGGGAAGGCTGATTGATCTGTAGTTGCAGGGATCTATTTTTGCAGCTTTTTTGTGCAGGGCAGTGATGTTTGCTGATTTCCAAGCAGATGGCAGATGACCTTGAGCAAATGAGAGGGTGAATAGAACAGAGAGAGGGTGAGCAAGAGCAGAAGAGCAGGCTTTGAGGACACGTGGGCTGATGCCGTCTGGACCGGTTGCAGAATCTGAGTCGAGGTTTGACAGCAAACTCTCCACCTTGTTAGGAGAAAAGGACACAGAGTCCAGGGACAGTTGGGTGGCACTGCGTAAGGTGGGTAGAGAAAGTGATGGGTTTTGGACACAAGATTTAGCTGCAAACACCGAGTTTAGGCATTCAGCTTTTTCACGTGTGGTATCAGCAGTGCGGCCTTTTGAGGTAAGGGAGGGGATGGAGGGGGAACATACACCAGAAACAGATTTGATTAGACGCCACCAGGATTTTGAGGAGGAGAGAGGTTTGAGAGTTCAGACTTGAGATGAGAAAGATGTTGTTTTCTGGCTCTCCTGAGGGTAGATAACAACTTGTTCCAAGCTTTATGGAAGGATTGAGATTGCCCTCAGTTGGATTTGCTTTCCATGAGGCAAAGGCAGATTGTTTCAGGACAACTGCCTCACCACAAGCTTCAGTGAACCAAGGGCGGAGGAAGGGTAGGACAACTGAAGACGAGAGGGGATAAATCTGTGCATGAGGGAGAGCAAGTTTCTTTGAAATAATTCCCAGGATGAGTTGATGTTGGAGAAAGTAGTGATAGGAGACCAGTCTATAAGTTTGAGGGCTGCTCGGAGACCTGCCAGTCGGCTTGAGTGAAATGCCAGACTCGATGGCGGTGAGGTGGTTCTCTGATAATAGCCAGAGAGATGTCCACTTTGACAAGGACGTGGTCAGAAGAACCGATTGGAGAGCGGAGGAAGAGCAGCAGATATTGTCAGGGAAATTTGTCAAAATCAGATCCAGAAGATGGAGTACCATTGGTTGAGATCCAGGTCGGGAAGTTGACCGATTGAGTCAGTCCCAATGAGTCGCAGAAAGCTTTTGCTGAGGTGCCATGACAGGTGAGAGAGGTACCCACACCTAGCCAACTGGCATGATGACAATTGAAGTCGCCACATATGAGGAAGAGAGAGTTTGGATGAGAAGATAGAAGTTGGTCCATGTTTTCGGATAGTGATGTGTAGATGGAGTCATCACTGTTAGGTGGACGGTACAGTCACATATAAACATGAGGTTGGAGTGGAGGGGAGCCGTAGCCAGAGGTATTCCTGGGGTTTGGGGGAGTGAGGGCAGGAGGGTTCATCAAACGCCCCTTTTTTGCCAAATTTTGAAAAACATAACGGCGAAAGGACAGATGTGTTCGATTATATGAAAAAATATTTCTCATTTTTTTTCAGAATTTTCGGTCATCATCTTGCGGGTCCACATCGGGGTCAAAGTTCAGGCACGCAGCTCCTGCACATTTTTCAGAATAAGTGTTATTTTTCACTGTATAGTGATCAAAACTTGTGTCTGGTGGTAAAATAATTCTGACATATCATGTGCTGCTCCTTTGGTGATGTTTGTAACACGGTTGGCTTGTAATTTGTTGGCACAGTTTCCCGAAAATGGTATTTTTTCCCGGAAATTGTGTTTTCCCGGAGAATTTGCCACGTGGCAGGTCATGAATGTAAAAGTTTGGACGATTTCTCGAGATGATTTGACTTCTCTGGTGATAATTATTGCATACTACTGAGTGATGAATGCAGAAACACTGCTTGCATTATCAGTTCTAGTGGTTAGTTGAAAGGACTAGAGTGATGCTGGCACGCTCTCGTACTTTCTCCTCATCTTTGGTACTTAACAGCTGAGTTTGTGCCCTTAGCCTTATTCAGTGAGGATGTCCAAGTGCAGAGAAGCGTCGACTGGCTGACCGTATCATCTCTGTCAAGCCTGATAGAGAGGAACTTGACTATTGCCTATTGGGCGCTTTGGTACAGACTTCGGAAAGCTTCACTTCCTCACTTCCTCACTCAAAGCCTCACTTTTTCCTGCCACACACTTGTGTGCTGCTTCAGAAAGTCGTGACCCAGAATGACATCAGTGCATAAGTCCTGGAGAGCAGACAGCCTAACATCAGTGAAGGTGCATTCTGATAGAATGAGCTCAACGATGCAATATCCTTGAATATTTGCATGCAGGGAAGTGGAAGCCATGAAATCTTCACAGTCAGTCGGGAACAGCTCCCACTTGTGAGCTTACACCAGTTTGTTACAAAGCTTTCAGAGATTCCAGTGTCTATCAATGCATCGGCTGACAGTCCTTTCAGCTGCACTTTCACAACAGCTTCAGATAGACACCTCATTGAAGCAGCAGAGATTATTGCTAGAGTGGGGAGATCATCTGATGTCTGTCTGGAGGAAGATGACTTGCATACCTGAGAGACATGGCCCTTCCTACTGCAGATGTTGCACATCATATTGTTATGTTTGTGGGGGAGATGGAGGAATTTCATAGTAAAGATAGGAATGTACAGAGTAGCATGATCTGTGGACAAGCTGGAGACATGTCAATGTAATTTAAGTAGGGAAAACTGTCAGCTTTAGTTGTTATGTGTCACCGCACGGGGTCGGTGTTGTGTTCATTAGGGAGGGATTAAGGCTAATTTCTCCCAGTATGTGATTTCCCCCTGTGACCTTTTTCTACGTTTTCGCATTTACAAAGTGCCTGCTATAAAAGGAACAATGCTTTAACAACAACTGGCAGGCCACGCCCCAAAGCTTGTGATTAGTCAGTGTGACATGAGAGGAAGGGAACCTGATTGAAGAGGAGATATTTGGGTGAGGTACGCGGTGGAGACGGAAGGCTCTCGCTCCCTGGCTTCTCCTCGATATGCCGAAGAAGGCTGCATGATTCTCGTGTTCATGCTGAGATGAATTTGTGTGCATGCTGGAGCAAAACGTGAGCCATTGACTGTTCGGCAGAGTCATGAAGCGTGTACATTTCTGAGGAGGGAAGAGCGTGCTTTATGGCCTTATCACGGGGCCTCAGAAATCGTCTCGTCGAATGGTCCAGGTGGAAGGTGGGTGATCGTTGTGAACGGACCTGGTGCAAGAGAGGAATGGTTGGCATATTCTCTCATGAAAATAAACTGTACGGTGGTTTCTGTGCCCTTAGAGTTGGAATACCGTCCACGCGGATGACCTCCTGTGCGTGACCGCAGAGAGTTGCTTGGCACCATTTTGGGGCTTCCCGCACAGGACGACGTGGTTCGATCATCAAGCTCTAAAAGACAATCTCTGGACAAAGCTAAGTGCGGGAATAAAGGTGGGATTTTTCTTTGGTTTTATCTTTACCCTTGTCCGTTTTTGAAACTGTGTGTAGAGCTGCCTCAACGTTAGGCTGTAGATTACCTCACATTTCATTACCCCATGCTTTGATTTATTTTCATTATTATGCTTTGATTTATTCCTATTATGAATACTTGATTTATGTCCATTAAACCCCTATTTTTAAGATTGCTTGTGTCTGCCTATTCGTTGTGGGTTCGAGTATAAACCCTTGTCCTCCGTCTGGGTGAATGCGTCTGATACACGCTTTGCCACCTCCCATCCCCACGTGCGCAATAATCTCCAGGGAACTCGGTTGTTCGCCTCTTAGGAAAATTGTTCGGCTATCCGTCCAGGTCAGTCTTAACTGGCGTGAACAGACAATATATTTTCCAGGACACTTGCTATGAGAATGCCTATTGTATCCACAGAAGAAACAGAGAATTCATGGCAGCAGAGGTGGCCATAGTAGGGGAGGTCGTTTGTTCCACAGGTGCATTTGCTTCTGTGGATGTTTCAAGGGCTTCTCAGGTCCCTGTAGCAGCAGCCTTAACAGGGTCAACAAGCCACACCTACGACTCGGATTGTTTCTCGGCAATCTTGAAAGTGCGAGCTTGGTCAAAAGCTATTTGTTTGGGGGTCCAATGTTTTATTTTCCAGCAGGCGTTGATTTCATCACAGGTTGTAAAACACATCTTTATTGGCATTTTTCTCTTTCATCTTTCTTTACGTATTTCCTCACTTGCTTATATTTTCACTTGTATTTCTATTTTTGCTTCTTTTTACAAGGATTTTTTTATTTATTTTCAGCAACCTTGAAATCCTGATTTCCTTTGAGTTTACGTCAGAGGAATATTATTTTCGAGACATTTTCCATCCAATAATTTGTCCTTCGTTTAGTTTGACGTGACTGTGTGCATGTGATGTCTTAGTGTACATCAATTGTTGGGAATCAGCTTGGAGGTGCCTATGAATGGAGCCAATCTGTTTGTGCTGAGAGTCATGAATATGGAGAATGTGGACTGTGGGGTAAAGTTAATAAGTGATTCTGATACTGCTATGAGTGATTTATTGTTACAGTAAGATATTATTTTGATTGAGACGGTGTTCTCAATTATTGAGGAATATAAGGATGTGATGCAACACCTGGCTATCAATGCTTCGTTGGCACAATTTTTTAACAGCAACATTTATGTTGTGCTCTTTTTCTGCATTGTTCGTGGGAAATGCTATTTCTTCAATCTCCATGCCTACTTGACCTGGATTATTCATTTTCTGTTCCTTCGAGTGTTTATTTCCTGTCTTTAGCAAGCAATGGTGCTTTGTCTGTTTGTTCCTGCACCGAGCATGGCTGACTTGTCCATTATGCAGAGTTTCACAAATTGAAAAAGCTGTATAACTTCAAAATGGATTACACAAAAAATATTTCAGGCAACTCATTCGGATTTCCATACTCCATTTTCTTGGAAAAAAAAATAAGAAATGAGAGAATAGTGAATAATTTAATTCCTGTTCTTATTGCTCAAAAATGGCCAATTTTATTATTTTAGTTAAAACTGAAAGATATATCTTTCATACATTTTCCTGACTGGAGGTCACACACACAATCTGGCCTAGAACAATAAATCTGTGAAAATTGTTAGTGGATGAATCATTCTTTCAGTCACATTAACCTGATGCAAATCATGGTCCGAAGAGATTGAACTGTCATGCACATGAAAGTTCAAAATACTGCAAAAACCTCAGTTATCAAATTGTCTGATATTTCAATATAGACACAAACAGAGACATTTTGAAGGACATTACCATAAAAAGAAAACCACAAAGCTTTTCGTTGTGCTCTCATAAGGTGAAATTTGCACAAAGTGAATGAGGTAATGAAGAACAGTCTAATAGACGCCTATCAACAAAGTCAATTCTGATTGGATATTCCCCACTGATGCATCATCACCTCCCAACGGTCTAGGTGGGAAGAGCCTGTTCAGTGTTCACCTCTCCAATTGGAGTTTGCAGAGTCTGAGGCAGAGTCGCTAAGGCTGTTGTAGAATCCTCTTCATCAATATCTGTGATTGTGAGATGAGTTTGTGTTCCTCATCTTCTTTGCACAAATAAGCGAAGCGAGTGGACAAACTCTTTTTGCTGACATAACATAAGGTCCATGGAATAGATAAATATTGATTCTAGTATTCGGAGATGTGTTATACTTCTTCCTCTACCCAATATCTGAATGCATCACATTATACTGTTCAGCACAGTTTGCATTCTCAGACGAATGCTGTCCAATAGCAGATACACACGACATTGGATTGATACTGGGACCTTCCTACAAGCACTTGCCAGCTGTATTTTCATACCAATAGTGTTTTTCCTGATGGACAAAGGGACGTGCTGTTTGATTCTGTCAGTCCGAGTCTGGGGTAGTTCTGCCGACATACGAGCATCACACCGGCACTTGAACTTGTAAATAATATTGCTAAGATTTGAGGCAGGCAGAACATCCTTAACTACAGGAATCGGACGTTAAGAGGTGAAAATCTCTCTTGGATGAACAGCCAGATACGTGTTTGAGACACATCTTTTGAGTTGTTCCTCATATCTTTGTGACATTTTCCCTTTCCAAGGAATCTTGATGTAGACCGGGCACTTTTCAGGACCCATCTTCCGTTCATCTAAAGCAGTGAGGAATTTGTGTATAAACCTCCTGATGATATACTCATGATATCCATTCTCGCTGAGGATGCTGGCAATGGTGTCCATCTCTGTCCGAAGCTTGGAGTTGGAACATGTCCTCTTAGCTCGACTCACTAATACATTTATCAAACCAATCTTGTATCTCATTGAACTAAAAGAGTCCCATTGTGTACACTGGCCAGTGAAGGTGGCCTTTCTATAGAAGGACATAGTAAATGATGATGCAGATCTCTCTCCGAGGACGTCCAGAAAGTAAAATACTCCAAGAATGAGGAATCCAATATTCTCCAACGGTTTTATTCAACCGAACATCGGAACGTAACAAGCTTTGCACAAAACACCTCCTGACCTCTCACCCCAAACTCCTTCTTCCTCATCGCCCCCCTCTGGCGTCCAGTCTATGCAAAACACCACATACCCCCCTTTCTTTAACCATGTGCATACCGTATCTCAGTGGACAACAATAATATCAATTAATTAGAAGTTGAAATGTAGTAATTGTCACAGCATGAATTAACCATAAAACAAGTAGTAATAAACATGGCACCAGTTTAAGTTAGCTTCCTTTTTGTATTCTCAAAGGACTTTAGATTACATCATCACATCATCTTGAGTCCAGACTGGAGGTCTGCAAATTCTGGCACCCTGGCTGACCGGCACAGATTCTGATGTGTTTTACGCTGGTGGTGCGTTGATGTCAGGAAGGAGTGGTAGCTCGGCATCATCTCTTGCATTCCTTTGACAGGAAGATGCTAAATGACACGAATTCCAGATCCATCCATCAGACAGTTTGTACGTGTGAGATCCTCTTTGCTCCATAAGTTGAAGAGGCGCTGAAAATTTGGATTGTCCTTTTCGGAGGATGTCAGGTTTCCTCACTCGGATTGAAGGAACCACATTCAAAGTTCACGTCCTTTGCTCCACGGAGTTTGTCAGTGTACACCTTTTGCTTGTTCTGCTTCTCTTGTACTCTGAGTGTTGTGTCTTTGTGTGACGGTGTGTTTGGCATTGGTACCTGCAAACCAGATACATGCAGCTTCGTGTGCATCTCTCTCCCATAAAGCAGTTCAGCAGGTGATCGCTGTGTTGTGCCATGTCGAGTTGCCCGGTATGTTTGAAGAAAGTCCACTGTAAATAGACTTTTCCCTAAATGTTAGCAGTGAGCAAGCTTTCCTTTAAGCTTCTATTGAATCGCTCAATTTCCCCATTCGCTGTGGTTAGTACACTGCTGATTTCCTGTGGATAATGTCGCTGTCTTTCAGAATGATTTCAAATTCCTGAGATGTGAATTGTGAACTATTGTCAGATATCAACTCTTTTGGGTTACCTTCTCTGTTAAAGACAGTTGACAGGAACTTGATCACTGTAGTGGAAGTGACCTGGGAGGTGAAGGCAATTTCTGCGCATTTGCTCAAGTAATCAATGAGAGTGAAAGCGAAATGACAATCCAGTGGTGCTCAATCAAAGGGCCCCACTATGTCGATTGCCAATTTCTCCCAAGCGACATCGGGATAAGAAACCAGCTGTAGTGGTGATGCATGTGTCACCGCTGTTTTGTCGTGCTGCTGGTAAGTAATGCAAGCCTTTGATTCGGACTCGACGTGCGTGTCCATTCCTGGCCACCAATACAGATCTCTTAACCGCTGCTTTGTCCTCACTATGCCCTGGTGCGTATCATGCGCTAATTTGATGAAATGCGGCTGTACTGTCTCCGGGACAAGAAGGCGGTGAGTACCTCTCATCACGCAGTCCACTTGTAGTGACGATTCAGTTTGCAATCTGAAGTAAGGAAGGAGATCATGATCCAGGCTTTTGACGTTTTCAGCCAGCGCTTTGTAAGCAATTCATGCAACTTTTCTTGAATGAGGCAGGAAATACAGGCAGTTTTGAATTATTCAGCTGTCACCACAGTGAGGGTTGACATGAGTGTGACAACCTCAACATCATCCTCCAGACTGGGCTCTGAAGTAGGTAGTGGAAGGCGAGAGAAGCAATCAGCTGTAACGTTTTCAGAGCCAGGCTTGGACTGAATGTCATAATTAAATGATAGAAGCCATGCGGACCATCTGGCCACACGCATTCCAGCTCTTCCCAATCATTTTGTGGAAAGCAGTGTAGTGAGAGGACTGTGGTCAGTGCGTAAAGTGAAATGTCTTCCCCAGAGATAAGTCCTCCACTTCTCTGTCGCCCACACGCATCCAAGTGCTTCCTTCCCCCCCCCCCCCCCCCCCCCCGTGGAATATTTTCCTTCCGAGTCAGTCAGCGTTCGGGATGCAAATTCGATAGTTTTCTCCATTTTGTCAGCATGAATTTGCATCAGGACCACTCCAGGACCATAATTGGACGCATCAGTTGTCATTACGGTGTGTAGCTCTGGATCTAAGAGAGCGAGAGCTGGACTACTGACAATCAGTTCTTTAACCGAATAGAAACCTTGCTGTGCTGTGACTGACCAGGAGAAGGTGGATTGGCCCCGCAGTAATTCTCTCAGGGGTTCAACAACTGATGCATAATTAGGTATGAACTTCGCATACCATGACATGAGCCCGAGAAAAGAGCGCAAGCTCTGCGCGTCTTTCAGTGGGGGTGCTTCTGACACTGCAACAACATAGGCAGGGTCAGGTTTCAGTCATGTGTGTGACACTACCTGTCCTAAAAATGACAGCTCTGTCTGTCTGAAGTGGCATTTTGAAAGGTTCAGTTTCAGTTCAGCTGCATCGATGCTCTGTAGCACTGCTCTGAGATGTTTGTCATGTGCTTCGGGAGTCCCTACAAAAATGATTACATCGTCAAAGTAACACCGAGTTCCAGGTTGATTTTTTAAAATGGCAGACCTCATCCTCTGAAAACAGCTTGGTGCTGAAGCAAGCTTGTAAGGGATTCGTTTATAGCGAAACAGTCCCTCATGTGTAATGAAGGCAGGAAGGTCCCTGCTGTTCTCATGCAGTACAACCTGTTGATACGCACTTTGCAGATCCAATGTGGAGAAAAGTGTGCCACCTCCGGCTCCGCAAACATTTCCTCCATATGTGGAAGAGGATATCCATTAATCACCTCCGCTTTAGTTGGTTCTCTTAAATCCACACACACACAAGAATCCCTCTGTTTTTCTTCATTGTCACGACAAGGGGAGAAACCCACTCTGATGATTTGTTTGGCTCAATTACATCCATCCAGTTTACATCCAGTTTATCCAGTTTAATCCAGAATTACATCCTTCAAAAGAGGAAAACAAGCCTGAAATCGGGATGGATTGGCTCCGTTTGATGTTTAATTGATGTTGATCATGTAATCTTTGTCTGTTTGACAGAGTCGCCGAGCCAAGGCCTCCTGATTGAAGGTGACTCTTTGGTGTAGGACTATGTTCAATGGAGATCGAGGGAGTGCTCATCACACTCCACATGTTTCGATATATGAATATATATATACAGTCAACCCCCGCTTCATCGCGGTTCACCTATCGCGTCCCGGTTCATCGGGTTTTCCCTTGAAACGTAACTAATTTTTTCTGCGGATTCCCCGGTACATCGCGGTAATAATATATAAAATATAAATTATTTAAGCAATAAATTATAACGCGTGGTGCTCGACCAGTCACACACACGCACGAGACAAAGTTTTGCTTGTGAACTTCGAATATTTTCTACGTTTTTTTCTCCAAGCCCACGATGCCGCCCAAATGCCCTGCACTTCTAAGGCTTCTGGCAAGGAACCGAAGCGCCAGAGGAAGGTCCTGGGACGCTCCAGGAGAAGGTTAAGGTAAAGGTGCTCGATATATGCTTCGGGAAGGAAAAAGGTTGCCGCCGTTGGACGAGCACTGCTCATACCCAGCACCTCAAAACCGACCAGACCAGACTAGTCGATCTCCGGCACTCAAACCAATCGCTGCCAAACCAACCAGACCAGACGAGTCGATTTTTTTGGGGAGGCGTCCATTCATCGTGGATTTTCACTAGCGCGGGGAGGTTTGGAACGTAACCCCCGCGAGAAATGGGGGATTACTGTATATATATATATATATTATATATATATTATATATATATATATAATATATATATATATATATATATAATACTATCTGCTGGCTATTGCCAAAATGTGCAATATTTACTTTGTTCTTGTTGAATTGGGAAAGATCCATATGACCATTTTTCTCCTGTAGTGATTGTGGGCTATGCTGCTGCCAAATAATGCTGATTTATGTTATCTATGTACCTTCTTTTTGTGATTCTGTGTTTCTGAATCACATTGGTAATGGGGTGGGGTGGGGAGATGAGGTAAGTGTTGGTTTTGCAAGCAATAGCCGTGCTCTCAGAAATTATTCCAAAAAGAACACCGGATCATTTGCATATACTTGAAGGAATAATCATATAATCGAAAAGTAAAGGGGGCTTGCTGTAAATAATATGTTGAGGTCTGCTTCTCACAGCAGAATTGGGTTCAGAAGAAAAGGCCATTAAACTAGCTTCTCCAAAACTGCAAGCACTAATTAATAGAGAGATAAACACGAATGATTAAGCACATAATTTGCATTAAAATAACCCCTGATAATTCAAATTCCAAATAGTCATTTGAAATTCATCACATCTTCAGCATAAAATAAATCATCAGGATAGTTTTGTATTTCCATCGCTCTACTATGCGGGCAGCAATCATGTAGCAGTGAGTGGAATGAAAATGAAAAGTGACAAATGAAAACCTTAACAAAAAACATCTTTCAACTACAAAACAAAGTTCATTCAAAATGTGACTTTGGGAGCACTATACCATGTGACGTGCACAAGGAGGTTGTAGTAATTACCAACAGATACTGACTGAGCAGGTGATGTTGCTAACCAATAATTATAACCTCCACCACCAAAGGTGAAGGAGGTTGTTTTCACCCGTTTCTGTCTTTGTTACTTGCAAAATCGAAGATTTTTCAAATATATTGGTCAGTCGATTTTGTTTATCTGTTTGTTTATCTGTTTGTCTGTTTGTCGCCTGCAGGTCACAATTTTAAACCGATCTTCACAAAACTTCACCACATGGTAGAGTTTGTCATAAGGAAGAAGTCTATCGTTTTTGAGGTCAAAAGGTCAACATAGGCCCAAGGTCAACAACTAAGGTGGTATTTCAAAAATCCTCAATTTTCATCTGATTGACTAGAAATTTGAAGAGGATTTATATTTCCGGTCACTGAATTCAACTAGCCAATTATTTTCGAGATCAACATGGACCAAAAGGTCAACAAAGGTCGAAGATCAACAACGAAGGTTGTATTTATAAAATCCTCCATTTTCATCCGATTGAATTGAAATTTGAAGAGGATATATATTTCAGGTCACTGAATTCAACCACCAATTATATTTTGGAGGTCAACATAGGCCAAAAGGTCAATGTAGGCCGAATTTCTAAAATTGTCAATTTTCATCCAATTCACTTGAGATTTAAAGAGGAGTCACCGCATATTTGGTCATTGAATTCAACCACCAATTATTTTTGAGGTCAAATTTGTTTCGTGGATTTTGCAAGTACCGTGCTCTGCCCGACGCATTCTTCTTGTTTGTTTGTTTGTTACTTGCAAAATCGAAGACTTTACAAGTATATTGGTCAGTTTTGTTGCCTACAGGTCACAATTTTAAACCGATCTTCATGAAACTTCACCACATGGTAGAGTTTGTCATAAGGAAGAAGCGTTTTGTTTTTGAGGTCAAAAGGCAAAATAGGCCAAAGGTCAACAACTTATGAGATTTAAATCTTCAATTTTCATCTGATTGACTTGAAATTTGAAAAGGATTTAAATTTCAGGTCACTGAATTCAACCAACCAATTATTTTTGAGGTCAACATCGACCAAATGGTTAACATAGACCCAAGGCCATCAACTAAGGTGGCATTTCTAAAATCCTCAATTTTCATCCGTTTGACTTGAAATTTGAAGAGGCTCTATATTTCACATCACTGAATTAAACCTGCCAATTATTTTTGAGGTCAACATCGAACAAAAGGTCAACATGGTTCCAAGATCAACAATGAAGGGGGTATTTCGAAAATCCTCAATTTTCATCCAATTGACTTGAAATTTGAAGAGGATATATATTTCAGGTCACTGAATTCAACCACCAATTATTTTGTAGGTCCACATTGGCCAAAAGTTCAACATAGGCTGAATTTCGAAAATTGTCAATTTCGAAAATTGTCAATTTTCATCCGATTCACTTGAAATTTGAAGAAGAGTTGCATATTTGGTCATTGAATTCAACCGCCAATTATTTTGAGGTCAAATTTGTTTTATGGATTTTGCAAATGTCGTGCTCTGCACGATGATGTCTTGTTTGTTTGTTTGTTTGTGTGCAGGATATCTCTAAAAGTTGTGGACGGATCTGGATGAAATTTTGTGGACAGGTTCGGTGTGTGACAAGGCCGAACTGATTAGATTTTGGTGAAGTTCCACATCCAGATCCGATGACTGGAATCTTTTAAGTGATTCTTCACCATTGAGAGATTTGGGCCAAAAATGATATATGTCACGATATCTCAAAAAGTTGTGGATGGATTCAGATGAAACTTGCTGGACAGGTTTGGTGTGTGACAAGGCCAAAGTTATTCGATTTTGGTGAAGATCTGAATCCGGATCTGGATACGACAGTTATTTAATTTTAAAAGTGATTCTTCACCTTTGAGAGATCGGGCCAAAAGCGATTTTGTACTTTTTAGCATGATATTTTAAAAAATGTAATGGGCCTGATATGTTCTCGTGAATCAGGCATTGTGTGGCAGAGGTGTGAGCTCCACTGTGTGCCCTTGTAGTTTCTATTGGATTCCCACCTGCTCCTGGTTCTACTGTACATTCTCCCACCCCTGTATTCCCCAAACTGAATCTACATCTATACTAATAAATGTCAGTGTGTGTC
This sequence comes from Eptatretus atami, assembly GCA_035128595.1. Taxonomy (NCBI): domain Eukaryota; kingdom Metazoa; phylum Chordata; class Myxini; order Myxiniformes; family Myxinidae; genus Eptatretus; species Eptatretus atami. The sequence goes on along the minus strand of CM068957.1, from coordinate 112,015,561 downwards.
CATCCATCAGTGCATCTGTCAGTCTGTCCGTCTCCTCCATAACTCCATAACCATGAAACAGAGCACCCTGAAACTTTGCATGCATACTAAAAGAACTCCAAGGGAGTGCATGAGTGAAAATTGGGTGTTTAGGTTAATGAAAACACTCCTTTTGAAGATGATTAATGGCCTTATTTAATTATATCACTTATCAGGTGCATCCTCAGACACATTGCTCTTGATGGCATCTTAAGGCGCATCCTGGGTTACCTCACTGGGGTCTTAGTTCGCCATTTTGTTCGGCCTGCTCAACAATGTCTTGAGTTGAAGCAGACAGCAACGGTTTATTATAGATAAAGCGCTCAAAATGTTTGTTTTTTTCACTTTCCTCACTCGTATCATCGAATGCCTGATCGACATACCGATGAATTGCTGTGTATATCGCTTTTGTAAATGCTGTAGTAATCAAATGAGGAGATTCTATCGATTTCATGCATTATATGATGCAATTTTTCCAAGATCTACTCGCAGACTAATTAAAGTATATCATCGAAATATTATTTGAGTTTGGAGGATCAGAATCAGATCATGTAAGGCTAAATACTCAAAATCTGAGGGAAAAATCTGAGATGTTCAGAAATTGATATTTCGGTTTTGAAATATTTCGGTGATATTTCTTGAAATTCCCCTAAAACAAGAGTGAAAGCTACTCAGTTTTTTTGGTTGCAATACAATCTGTACTGGTGGTCGGTAATCACACGACTCGCAATCTGTCCGATTCCAGAAAAATTGGCGTATCGGCCAAGCACTAATATATATAATATATATGATATATATATATATATATATATATATATATATATATATTTTATCCTAGGTGGTTAGGGCAGTGGCTTGGGACCCTAAAAGGTCCTGAGTTCAAGCCCGTTGGACATGAATTAATATGTATATGTATATATGTATAGCATGGCATTGTGTGTTATATGTATACATGGCAAGACCCAGATTAGAGTTTATCTCCGGATGTGTCTGGGCAGTTTGTCTTGACAATTTGCTCCAGACGTCCAGGTGGTGTTTGTCTCTGGACATGTCTGTGCAGTGTTTGTCTCTGGGCAGTATTTATAGTATAACCGGTAAAGAAAATGGATTCCATCTTCACTGTTATTCGATGCAGAAGCATTTTATGAGACAGTATGATTCATAATTAATGCTCCCACCACACATCTGCATTCCTTCCTCTCACCTCATGCTGGAGCCTGTGTTTGGCTTTGTGGTTAGGGTGGCGGCTTGGGATCCTTGGGTCCTGAGTTTAAAAAACCCCGTCGGCCCGCTGAATTAATACACCAGGGGGTTGAACTCAGCCTGTCATCCTTCCGAGGTCGGCAAAATGAGTACCAGTGTGTACTCGATAGAGGGGCACTGCATCAGCGACACAGTTGCGCTTCCAAGAAATGAAAGCTACCTTTGGTAGCTAAGCTGCCATACGCAAGAAAGAAGAAACCTCATGCTGACTTCCTTCCCCCATCTTCCTCACCTCCCTATTCTTTTTCCCCCTCCACTCCCCCCCCTCTCTCTCCTACCCTTTCTCTCTCTCTCCCCCTCTCATCCTCCCCACCTCCCCCTTTAGTAATTCCTGTCAGCAACGTGACAGGTGGTATCTGCTAGTTAAATATAGATGCTCCTACTTGTTAAAAAAAAATCATTTTTAAGAATGCATTTCAACCCTGAATCTTTCATATATTCCACATGTGTGCTTCTTTTCAAACATGATATGTCTCTTCTTCTTCTTCAAAAGAAATATTTTTTTCTGAGGTTTGTCTACTCTGTGCTTCATCCACAAACCTCACCTCCTAATATATATTTCCCTCCCCCCCCCCACTTCCCCACCGACCCCTCATCCCCAGTCATACAGATGGCAACGTTTCTCCATGTGTTTTAAATACCATGCAAATCTCCCATCCCATGTCCTTATCTCCATCTGTCAAAGTTGGGAATATGGTGAGCATCACGGAAAAACATCTAACCCCCACCACCTACTCAAATAGTTTCATGTCACCTTTCTGCATCCCTCCTCAACCCCACCCTGTATAATGCTTTTCCCTTCAAGCCACCCGCATAAAAACTTTACTCGCACCCCACACAGCTCAAACATTCATAACCCCCACATCCAACTCACCCAACCTTCACCTCCCCTCACCCCCGCCCTCAAAAGCCTCACCTTGCCCCCCACAAGGAGTTAACCTCTGCTTCCCCTCCGCTCCCCCCTTGTTCATACTGTGTATTGTACCGTCCTCTTCAGCGAGTGGATGACTCTCAAACTACATCCCTCTTGAAACCAATGGACAAACTTTGACACCGACTTCTCCAAACTCTCTCTTCCACTATATTCAGTGGCGGATCTAGAGGGGGGGGTTGGGGGGGGGTTGCAACCCCCCCTTCAAGCTGCTGAGTTACCTCACTCAACCCCTCCTTCCATCAACGCATCCCTCACACTGTATGTTCTATTTCAATTGTCACATGTAATAGCTGGGTGTTGGTACTTTTCAAATCAGTCATTGGCACTTCAGCAAAGGATTATTTCTTACTGCCATGGGACTGACTCAATCTGTAACTAACGCCGGATTTAATCACAATGGCTCAAATTCCAGGGTCGGACTTGTAATGCTAACTTTCCAGCAGATGTCCTCTGCTTATCCCTCTGCTTCAAATTGGTACATCTGATCATAGCTTGTGAAAGCCAAACATCTCTCTGGCTATTCTCAGAGATCTCAATGCGGTGAGTCTGCATTCACTCAGTTTGACAGGACTGCAGCAGCCATCATTCTCTCAGGACTCGGTTTTCCCATATCTACTGCCCTGCTGTTAACTCAGTTCTGGGAATTCATCCATAGTAAACCTGCTCTCACATACATAGATTCATCACAATCTTGTCTTCAATGTATCCTACCCTTCTTCCCACCCATGGTACACTGAATCATATGGTGTGGCAGTTGATGTGGTGTGTGTTCCCTTCTCTCAGCAGGAAGGCAAAACAATTAGAAGGGAATCTCATTGCAATTCCGAAAAAGTCTGGAAGCAATTGCGTCAACTCTCAGGAGAACAGAAAACACCTTCTGTCCAACTTCAAAGAAATAACTTTCAAACTTCTGTCTGCCTACTAAAACCCGGTGGCCACTTGTTTTAGTCTGTCGCTGGTGTATGGTCCCCTTCCATATCCTCCGCTCCTCTTCTACAGATGGCCGTCACAGCTGAAGCCTTTATTGAGAACGGCTGAATGCCTCAATTCTGTGTTTTCCTTGCAAATCTTGTGTCCCCCACACCACACTTTTTGGTACTGTTGGGGAAAATATTCCTCTCTAGACAAGGTGACCTTTGCCTCAAGTCTGACTAGTCAAAGTGTTTGTTTTTTACTCTCTACTGTTTCTAATTATTTAGTTGTTTGGGCTTAAGAAACCACTTATATCTTGTCTTTCTTTGCCACTGGGACATTTGTTAGTTCTTGGTGCAAATACAAAAGGTGACCGGCGGCTGATAACTGTACTTTCTGTTCCTTAGCCTATCAAAGCCCTTCTATTCTGAAAAGGGATCATATATATATGAAGGAGAAGGTTGAGTGAGAAGGGAGATGGAAAGCATCACAGATGAGAAGCTTGAACTGGTAGATAGATTAAAAAAAATAAATGGTAACAAAAGAAAGAACTACTTGTGGACATTTGATTTAACATGAAGCCAGTGAATTTATTAACACGATACATACAAAAAAAAAAAAAACGGAGTCGGGCTAGACGCTGAACCCTCGAGGAGGAACAAGAATCCAGCGACAACCTAACCAAGAATTCTAAATAAACAGAAGACGAGGTTTGGTGAAAAATCTACGACAGTTGGTGCCGTGACTTCGGATTCGAAACCGACGTGTGCGGCGCTTCGTGACGAGGTGCTTAAAATCTGCCGGAGGCAGTGCATGGAGGAAAACGACAAGTGCTGAGGCAAAAGGTAAGCAGGGAGTGTTCTCCGAGGGTGGTGTTTATTTTTTCTGTGAATTTAATTCTGTGATTTGATTCTGTGATTTTAGAGGGAATTTTGAAAGAGTGGGGAATAAGGAATGGCAAAAGGAATGAAATTTGTGTATACCGAGGCAAATTGTATTCCAAAAGCCGACGGAAGAGGTACATGTGGCAAGAAATTATGTTTGATAAGTAATGGACCACGAATGGCTGTGAGAGACGTAGGAAAATGGTGCAATTGGACAAAAATAGTGATTACCCTTTCCTAAGAATGGTACATTTGATCACAGAAATGTTTAGACAATTTAAAAAAAGTACTGGATGGTGAAGAATAGGGACAAGAAAGCCAGAAAAGCAGGGTGAACTGGAGCGTTTTATTATATAAATTGGATGAAGGAATGTCCGTGACAGAGTCGAAAAGGCACGGTTAGTTTAAAACATTGAAGGGTCAGGCTAGACCAATTAACTAAGCAAATGCCGGTACAAACTTGAGAAATAGACAAAGAGGACAATTAGCTTGTACCTGTCAAGATTTGAGGATGAAAGAAGAAGACTCATAGATACATGGCCAGAGGGCACAGTTCCGATAGCAACAGACCGCCTGCTCGAGACGAAGAAGCGGAGAGAAGAAGGGGATGATGCCACAGGGCAAGGAGAGGCTCGGCGGGGAGCAGGGAGTAATTAAAAAGGACGCAGAAACACAAACACAGAGAGAAAGTTCCTCTTGCTCACAAGGATAAAATGCAACTCGATCAAAACAAAGATAACGGCGGAGACGGCGAAGACGGAAGAAGACGAGGCACTCATTAGCGCGATTTCAATTGGCGAGATTACCCCGGTGCAAGGGAGGTACAAGCAATATATCGTCGTGGGGCTCTGACATTAAGAGCCATCGTAAAATGAAGATGCCGAAGATACGAGAGAACCCAAAAAAATTCCAGACAGAGCTCGGGTGTAGTGCATGCCATCAGCCAACATATATGACATGGAAAATTTATTGAAATTGATGTACCCAGAAGGGGTTACTCCGACAATTGAAAACAGGTTAAGCGGCTGGCCCCCATGCTGAAGCTCCTGGAAACAGAGAGGAGCTCAAAGACATATCGACACCCACTCATTGACGCTGTCCACAGAGGTGGTAACACTTAAAGACCGATTGGGCGAAAAATACAGAGTTGCAGGCAACGGCTAAGAGGACCCATTGGAGTTCTTAGACGTCGCTTTCAGGCGTGTTACCAATGTCACTCTGGACTGAAAGAAAGAGGGAGTACCATTGCTAATGTATACCTTATGGTTGACGGCCAAATTGCAAAATGAAATAAAGCGAGTATGCTACGGCTGGGAATTAAAGGAGTAAAGAACTTAATGGAGTATGTAATGCATTGTAATCATTGTTGAAACAACGTTCTGATGAAGCAGATGAAGCGATCATTAATCGTCTTGGTCCAAGTCAAGGTGAGAGTCACCGGTGATGATGCGAGATATCCACAAACCGATGGGCCAAACTATAAATGGCGGAGACCACAAATACAGAGACCAGCGTAGTAAATGTCTGTCAGATATCGGAAAAACAAGGGCACTGGCTAACGAAATGCTGGAATTCGTAGAAACAGTTCGAACTTATCGTACGTACGGGACCGGTAGAAACAGAGACGAGGGGCAACAAATACAGATATATAGAATCGCAGATACTCCACGCCTCCGATGGATGGAAATCCAATATTATAGACAACAGGAAAGTCGGGGAACACAGTTTGAAGGCCAAGCTGTTCGGTATCCACCACTGCACGCCTCGCAACCAAACACGCCCCATCCTCCTCCAATCCGAAATTCCCGCCTCCTATCCTGCCTTCATTACCTACCTCCTCCAATCTCAGAGGTTCATTCCAACCGCCGAAACCCATTCGTTTTAAATTGACTAAAAGAACAAGGAAGTGACTTCGTCTGAGCTACCCTTCCTGACTTTGAAACCATGTGAGAACTCGAAATTGAACTGAAAATTGAAGGTGCGAGAAATTCCTTTGCTTAATCGAACACGGGGCAACACAAATCTGCGCTCGAGAAAGAGTGAACTTCCCGATGCCCCGCGTTATCGCAAGAACAAGTAAAAGTAGGAGGAATGTCAGGAGTTGCCATGGCGATCCAACTGGAAACAGAGCAACTACGGGTGGAATCTGACCATTGTCTGGCAAACAAAATGCATTTTTGGATGGCAATGATACACCCAATTAAATCTGTGGGGAGAGATCTGTTATGTAACTGAACTGTCAGTTTAAAATGTAGCCGCCTGGGGAGTAATAATTAGATACCTCACGAATCACAATTAACTATGATGAATTTAATTAACAAGGGAAATACAGAAAATCTTCGTATATCAATGGACTGTGATTATTGTTGAAGCATTTAACTATTTGCCAGGAATAAATTTGTCAAAACATTTGGAGAGAAAAACGTACCACGAGTGCTCGATTGGGTGAGTAAACACGGCATGGACAGACGATACTTGCAGACTCGACTACATTGCATTGCAGAATGCAATGTCAAAGGAAAAAATAAACGTCTATGCGAGTGAAACACTTTCGAAATTAACAGCCAGAAACCTTTGACCTAGTGTTGGGTACAAATTTGGAATTGGAAAGCAGGGATTGGATTAGAGGTGCATCTCACGCGAGAACCAATAAATTTGGTGGAACAACCGTCCAGTGTTACAATCACATGTTACTCTAGGCGATTGAAGAGGTACCAAGAAACAGACCAATCGGTCACATGGTAGCCTCTTTGAAGGAAAGCATCACAAGCGACTTTGATGGATCGAGCCAAGTAAACGGACTTGGAAGATTGGAGGCGATGATTACTGTTGTCAGAATGTCAAGGAATGGTAAAAAGCTGTGTTCGAGATGGTTGATCTCTTCGAAAATAAATGGGTTCAGAAAAATTAGCCTGATTAACGGCGAACAGTTCCTGACTTGTCTTGTGGGCAACACATCCCAACGATGTAGGCCGAATTAAGAGGCATGCACGCCCAGTCAAAATCACTATAGAAATCCAGAAAAGAAACGGCCTCGGAAACCGCAAATACCCTTTGTCCTCCAGAGAGCAGAAGTAGGAAAATTGCTCCCGTAGTGGAAAGCTGCTATTGAGACAAGGGATAATCATCTCCCACCGTTGTCAATGTAATACACCGATCCTACCTGTGAGAAAACCTGGGAAGCCGACGTGGAGAACATTCGTACAGGATTTGAGGGCAAGTTGAATAGACGCGGTAATTCCAGCTTTTCTGTAATTGCAAAATCCCACTACAATTCTAATCAAGGCATCCCCAAGTACTACTATCCGAGTATTTTAAAGTGTTGTGGATCTTTGTTCAGCTTTTTTTAGTTACGGATAGCTTAAGAAGTACAGTTCTGTTTGCATTCACCTACCCAGGGAAGGCAATACACTTGGACTGTGTTTACCTTCAGGGAAATTGTGAAAGTCCAACATTATTCTCGAAGGGCCCTCAAAGACGACTTGGATGATGTAGTTTTCCGCTTGGGGATCCACACTGATTTCAATATGTTGACGTACCTACTGATCTGTTCACGTTCAAGACGCATGCGAGCCTGAGATACATTGAGCACTGTTGAGGGCTTTAGCCAGAAAGGACACAAAGCTTCGAGAAGCCAAATTGGCAGTTTTGGGGGCCAAAGAATGAAGTGA
>CM068957.1:111969575-111974832 GCA_035128595.1 Eptatretus atami | reverse complement strand
CCTTAACAACAACATCGTTTACCAATGAAATAAAAATTGCCTCCCCAACGAAAATCAGTAACTTGTTTTGCGAATTTTAAAATTAAAACCTCCACATTTCTGTGAACGGCGACGCGAAAACAACTAGCCTTGTTACGAGAGCATTGGGAAAAAAGTAGGAACTCTGAATCAGTTATTATATGTCTATGAAACACACGATGGGACCACAGTCTCTTAAATAATACCTTTTCGTATTGTGGAAAGTGATCATATCCATGCTTCCAGTGAATTGAGTGGATCTTCTTTCTTTCATCATTTTCCGCATATGCGCCTGTATAAGTCACCTTTGAACATTTGGAATGATTAAAACGAGTTTCACGTCAACGGAATTAGTTTCATGATTCTATCCCTCATAGGGTAGACAAACAGTCTGCGGGTTGGCAGATTTAGCTGCTTCACTGAAATTGGCAATTAAAATCTCTAGGGCATGGTGATAATCAACTCGTATGTAGTCGCCCTGCGTGCAGTTGCAATGCAAAACCGGTGCGCTCGACCTCACCTTGCGGGATTCAAGGAGAACGTTGTCAATATGTGTTTTGTGTGGTGTTGTCCTGGTGTTTTGCTTTGTGGCTGTTGGTGTTGGTTGTTGTCTGTCTGCCTTGTTGTGTGGTTGGGTTTTGTTTTTTTTGTTAAATAACTCTGAGTTATGTACTTAATCCCTTGATAAACTCGTAGAAAATCACAAAACATACTGACAAGATAAGCAAGAAGGAGCCAAGTTTCACAATTATTTACGAAAGATAGCTTTATTCCTGTTTGAAGGGATTTTCAGGATTGGGAACTACCCTATTGCATGGATATCCGGGTTATGTGATCATCATTGTATGCGTGCTTGTTTAGATGGCAATATTACCATGCCGGCATTTTTTTGTTTTTTTTTTCTTTTTAAGAGAATACTGCTAAAAAGTGATGGCTGCAAGGCACCAACTTCCTATTTAGATCTGAAATTGATCCTACCAACCTTATGAGATATAACCTGAACTTGGAAATCCATAAATCAACGCAATGATGTGTTAAATATTCAACTGAATTGTCATTCCACTTTTGCCCATCTGCTCTGTTCCCGAAATAGTTGTTGAAATCATCCAGCAGCCCAAAGGGTTAGCCCTTATCTTCTATCGGCCTGGGGCCTACTGGAACCTCGACCAGGTCCAAAGCTGTAAAACCACATGAACCACCTGTTCGCGACAGAAAAGGCTAGGACTGAGCCTCTACATGTGACGAGGGATGTGACTACCCAAGAAGAGAGCACACTCCAAACGCAAGAAAAAAATGATTATCCAGGACAGAAAAATCGGTTAAACTTAAGTGTGTGCCTTTTTTAGCAACAACGGGAGGTTCGGGAAAATATTCCTCTCTAGACAAGTGACCTTGCCCTCAGGCTGACTAAGTCAAAGTGTTTTTTTTTACTCTCTACTGCTTCTATTATTAGTTTTGTGCTTAGAGCCCATTATAATCTTGTCTTCTTTGCCACTAGGACAATATTGTTTAGTTATTGTGCAATACAAGGTACCGGGCTATAAAACTGTTACTTGTGTTCCTTGCTATCAAAAGCCCTCTCTACTCTGAAAGGAAATATATTATATGAAGGAAGTTGAGTGCAGAAAGGAGATGGAAGCATCACAGCATGAGAAGCTGAAACTGTAATAGATTAAAAAAAAATCGTAGAAAGAAAAGAACTACTTTGACGTTATTACTGAACCTGAGTATTTATTAACACGATACATAACAAAAAAAAAACAGCGTCGCTAACGCTGAACCCTCGAGGGACAAGAATCCACACAACCTACAGAATTCGACAATAAACAGAAGACGAGGTTGCTTGAAAAATCTACGACATACCCATCCTTTCCTGGTCGACTCAACTGCTCCTGACTCTGGTACATCTGCACTTGAGATGTCGAGAATATTCTTTCAACCCTCGACCTGACTCTGCTACTGACCTGGACGGCATCAGCCTCACATTATCTTAAAAACCCTGCTTCTAGCTGATCTTGCACATCCTCTCTCTGCCTTTCACCCTGTCATTCGACTCGATCATCTTCCATCTGCTTAGAAATCATGCCAACGTCACTGCACTACATAAAAGGAGAAAACATATCCCCTCAAACTCTAGACTCATCAGCTTATTCCCATCATAGCAAGTTCACTGAACTCCATCATCGCAGTTTAATAGAAGCTTCCTTTTTTCCAACAGATCCTATCTCACGTCCACCCAATTTTTCAGACCACTTCACTCTACCTGACATACATTTCTCTACTCAACCAACAATATGAAGGCCCTCAATGTAGACATGAGATCAGAGCCATTCTCTGACCCCCCTCCCCCCAGATTCATTCATTTTTCTTTATCATGCTTTTATGCAGTCTGACATTGCCTTGGTTTCAAACTCTCTGGTCTTTATGGCACCAAGGCCAACCCCCACAAATGCCTTTCGAACTTCCTCACTCCGCCCAAGCCAATGTGATGCACTCAACAAAATCCTTAATCTCCTTTCCATGTCAAGCTGAGTGGCACGTCAAGGCTGCAGTGATATTCTGGTGCAGTTTTTTTCCTGATCTCATCAATGATCACTCTGACTCTGGAAAATCCTCTTTATTAATTTCTATGACTCCACCCTCTGCTTGACTTCCTCACCCTTCAGACAGCAGCTGAAAACTTTTTTTCTCTCTTCAGCCTTGACAAAATCACAAACGTTAAACACTTGAAATGTTTTTCAATCCTGTCAAATCTCACACTCATCAATATCTCTCTCAAAAGACCTTCTGGAAATACCTGCATGTACTTTCCTAACAATCCTCTAGGAAGTCAGACATTCAAACTGCTGGTCACGATCAGCCCACATCTTCTTGAGGCAAAACCACATTCAAAATGGCCTCCCAATGCCATCTGCCGACTGGCACCCCCCTGTTGTACAAAGTCCTTCCTGGCACACCTAACTCCCATCCATGCAACAGTCTTCATTCATCAGTACTGATCACCCTTCTGGCTGGCACTCCTGCCCAAAACAACCTGCCTCACTTGAGCTGTAATCAAGGCCTTCAAGAACATTGAATCTCTATTCTAAGCTAGCTCTATGGTTTCATCATATGTGTGTATATAATCACCCCACCCAATCCTCCTCTTTCCTATTTTCAAGTCCCCCCCCTCTTCCGTGTTCCATTTGTCCACCCCATGTGTTTGTTGTGTCCTGCTTTGTCTGTTACATCCTGATCGTACACATATTAGCTCTTCCACGATCCGAGATGATGTATACAAAAAAGTGAAAGAAATGCAGGGAATTTGCAAGGAAAAAAACAATACATTTTTCACAACAAATTATTTTCTTGATAAGAATGTCATTTTTCCTTACAACAGGCCAGTTGGAGAAATGATAGCCCACCCAACGATGCAAGAATGATGTCAATGCAACCATTATTTTAAACTGTTTCTGGGTTTGTTTTCAGATATCCACAAATAATGCATAAACCAAGATGCAAGACACCAGTCCATTACATGGGAAGAAGGTTGGTCCACATTATTCTAGGCAGGGTTTTCCCAAACACCTCATCCATTCCATTGGATCAAACTCTGTGCAACGTCCTGCTGCCAAACGTCGCCTTGCTATTGAGCACAACCTGAGCAGTCGCCACCTCCAACGCGAATAATCGAAGCTCAATCACCCAGCAAGCTGGCTCATTTGCCAACCTCAGAAGGATGATACCTGCATCACCCCACCTGGTTATTCATTCTATACATATCAGATTCAATCAGACTCTCAGATCCCAAGCCTGGTCACCCGAACCATTAAGCCAACGCCAGCATACCACCCATTCGTCCTTTACTTTTTTGAGTTGTCAGTCCACGAAGCTTCATATCTGCATTTGTTGAAATTACCTCAACCTGAACTTGAACGACGTGGACTAGCCATAATTATTTACAGCAGGATAAGAGACCTGTCATCATGCAGTGTAGATAAAAATTACTTCAATCACATTTTTCCCAACCTGCAGTGTTCCTCCAGCACTTCTGGGGCCATCACCAGCTGACTTGACACATTGTACAAATGCTCATGGGTAGATCAAAACTATGTCCAGTATCACATCGCAGCAATCTGTGATAACAGAAACAATCACTTCAAGAAGCTTTTGCACCATAACACATGGTATTTTGCATCGGTTTTCACGTCGCACGTAAGAAAACCTTATCTCGTCCTACAATGGCGTCGTCAGTCATACGTATGCACCGATGTCGACAAAAAGTATTGTAATGTATTACATGCAATATTTTATTATACTCCTGTTCATTATGTATTCCTTTACAACCAAGAAGTACTTCCTTTTCGGCGACACATGTCTAAGCATGCAACACATCTTATGACACATACAGTACCTATATTTGCGGCCATATAGTAAGTGACAGCTCTGTCTAAGCAACAAAAAATACCGGTACAGTGCATAAATCAAAAAAACATAACCTACTGCTTATAAATTCAAAACCACCTTACTGCCACTGGAAACCTTGGACAGGAATACTGTATTTACTTAAATGGTGGTCTTGTAATACCCTGTTTCACCTGGAGGCGCACTATATGATACACATTTACAAAGATAATTGAAATCATTTCCCCACTCCTTTTTTTTTTTTTTTTTGTGCCCACCCCCCCCCCCCCCCCCCCAAACCACCGGCAAAGATTAAAAACACCCTATACATTAATTTGGGTCATGCTATCATATGTAGCAAGTCTGATGTAATCAGCCAGAACTGAAAGAGAGTAGTACGGACAACCAACCACCAACCAAACACAAAACTCATGTCTGTGAATTATAGTAAAATATTACTTAATAATGTTGTACTCTGGCTTAGCTCAGCCGTACATATTCACGCATCCTGTTGGCATGGTGAGGATCACTTGGGCCATGTTCATTTATATGTGTCGAAGGAAGGGATCTTGGCATAAGAGCTGGCTTGATCTCCTCGGTGTCATCTTTCTTGTTGAAATCTTGAATCTCGCCCCCTCCCTTCCCAAATGTCCCATACATAAGCTCTTCCACTCCCTTGCCCTTTCTTTCTGTCTCCTCCAAACCTATTGCCTTCTCCCCGCACTCTCCACACTTTCCACCCTCCTTTCTCTTACTTGTCAATTTTACTTTCGCAATTACCATAATTCACCTGCGCATACATAATAAATATTAGCTCCTTACAGAATCATTCCCCCTCAGAAGGAAGTTTGTGAGT
>CM068957.1:111915812-111928885 GCA_035128595.1 Eptatretus atami | reverse complement strand
TTTGGTTCATGTTCCCAAATACGCCCTGGTAACTCTTACTTCTCATGATGTCATAGACTGAGGCTTGCTGTGCAGTGCATGGATTTGCATTCAGGAGCTAGGAGTTTGTTTTGTTTTTTTTTTCTTCTTCAGTAAATCTCAGCAGGGCTGCATATCTTCCACACAGCATGGCCCTTTTTGAAGGTGATAACTAAAAAGTACCTTACAAAGGCACCTTCATCTCTCCCATTTCATCATGTCACATCTGTACCGTATCCCACATCCTATTGATATCACATTTTTCCACTCACTTAATCATATTTAATTACACTTCACATCGCCACTGGGTTATTAACATCGCCTCAAGCATTCAAAGACAAGCAAATATGTAGGGTCATTGATTCGCAACCATTTATTCTTTTCAATATGGTGTTGGGTCTGCTCAGACACTTTATGTCTGAGCAAAAAGCAAAGCTCAGCCACCTTGTAGCATTCTTTTTTCTGCACAATTCAGGCCTAATGTATGATATTACGTTTTAACGTTCTTCCAGCCCAATCTGTCAATAGTTTTTCGCTGCTCATCGTATTTTCAACACTGGGCTGACCTCTTTTGTTGCCTTCCTTTCCCTAAGGACCTTAACTGGGGAAGGAAGGCCCAACGTGATGGAAATGTCCTGAACCTCTGCCACCGAATAACCATTCGACATTTTAGGTGAACTATCTCTTCACTGCACAGCATCTTGATTGCAACCGAGTTTCGATTTCGATGTCAATAGTTTAATGAAGCACTTTGGTTGAGTTGAAGTACAGTTTTGGTGTGCTGTCCAAATTTTTTGATAATGTTTTGCTCGTGTAATATACTTAAGGCTGAGATTAAATTGTGTGATATCCTCCGGAGGCAGTGGCACTGTCATGCCAAAGCATATTGCCAAGAGTGACCGACCCTGCGATTGCTTATCACCCTGCTGAAGCTGAAGCTCGTGACGCTGTGACTCCAGGTTCAAATCCCAGATGCATCGGGTTGATTTATGCATTATTTAATAACAATGCCCTTGAAATTCATGTAAAAGTACGACGACGGCTCCCTATGTCTTTATGCCACTTGTGGTATGTGTGTATAAGGTCCTCCATGAGGCTTAGGGTGTACCACTTTTGCAAAAGTAGTTGCTGGAATGAAACACTATGTGCCTATCGATTCCACTAGTGAAGTTAGGTGATCGACCAAAGTTTGAAAATTTTCCCGCCTTTTTTGACCGCGGGCCGCCATTTTGAAATTTCAGGAAAAATCCATATTTTTGAAAATAATATTGATTTTTGAATATTTTCAAAAATATATTTCTCTGTGTTTAGATGGCCGAATGCACTTCAGTAGGCACCAGTATGATAGTAAGTACCCGTAAATATTATTCACAACTAGTCCCAAAATTTTGAGAAGGGGTTGCCATTTTGAAATTTCACTGAAAATCCCATATTTTGACAATTCTTGCACGGCACATTGTTCGACATTTACAGAATATCAGTAGTAGCGTTTTCATAAAGACATTATTAATGACAAATGAGAGCATGATCAATTAATTATGAGAACAACCAAATACGTTTTAAGCGACATGGTTTTCATATATGACAACATTACAATCTAGCAAACAAGCAACCACACAGATATCTTATAGAGAACATAGCGTTTGTTTTGTATAGTCTGGGTAAAGCTTCCTGCGCTCTTCCACGCACTGTAGCAATGCTTGACGTTGTTGCTCATCATTGCACATATGAATAAAGTCAGACACTAGCTTAATTCCTCTTTCAGCTAGATCATTTATGACACGCAAATAATTAGCACTTTCGCAAAATTTCCTGTAACTAGCGAACTTGTCCCACATAGCCACAGGAGCCCTGACCATTGGTCAGTCAAGGTTTATCTGCAAGTACACAAATAATAAAATAAAATAAAAATTCATTAGATATACACAAAATATATGATTTTCACTGAATTTCCAAAATGGCAACCCCTTCTCAAAATGTCGGGACAAGTTTGTGAATAATATTTACGGGTACTTACTATCATACTGGTGCCTACTGAAGTGCATTCGGCCGTCTAAACACAGAGAAATATATTTTTTAAAATATTCAAAAATCAATATTATTTTCAAAAATATGGATTTTTCCTGAAATTAAAAAATGGCGGCCCGCGGTCAAAAAAGGCGGGAAAATTTTCAAACTTTGGTCGATCACATAACTTCACTAGTGGAATCGATAGGCACATAGTGCTTCATTCCAGCAACTACTTTTGAAAAGTGGTACACCATAATGAGCCTGAGCTCACCGATTAAAAACAATAAAAATTGTGGTTCATATTTGTCGGGTCTATACTTGTCCAGTCACATACTTGTCGGGTCTACATGGCCCATTTAATTAGAATCTGCCATGGGATATATTTTACCATACATTACTGCAGATGGCAGAGCTAGTTTAATCACTTGCATTTGAAAAGATGGCAATGGCATGCTTCTTGATTCAGCACCCTATGTAACATCTACCACGATAGCAGTAGTTTTGGAGAGCTTTGGACGTACTGAGTGTTTCGGCAAGGGGGAGTAGCAATCTGGTTAAAAGACCGCATTGCATTGAGGAAAAGGGGTGACATTAAGGAGGGAATAAATGTAGAGGATTCTGTATGGGTAGAGATTCGAGATTGTAAAAACAGTAAGATACTGGTAGGATGCATACTGGTATGGCTCCTGGTGTGAGCGAATATGAGGAAGGAGGAGTAACTGAAGAATTCAAAAGGGCATGTGGTAAGGGAAGAGTATTGATTATGGGGGATTTAAACTGACTCTAGATAGATTGGGTCCAGGAAGAGGGAAAGGGTAGAGCGGATGAATATTTACAAGATCTAGTCAAGGATGTTTTTTTTTTGCATCCATCGTTGAGGCTCGTACTAGTACACTGAAAGGATCAGGATGCAACAGGACAAAAAGAGCAGCAGCGAGAAGGGAGAAACACCAACAGCAGAGCCAAAGCCCAGGAGAGAGGGAGGTGAACAAACAATGGGTGTGGGGGGCAAATTGGGGGCTGGAGAGGATGCATGGGGTGGACAAGAAGGACACAAAAGGAAACTCTTCAGAAGGAAAACTGAAAATTTGGAAGGAGGAAGGATTGGGATGGTTTAACAAGTGTAGAAAAGATCATGGTTTGGATGGAAGACGATCTGAGATGGTAATGAACAGCTGCCCTGCAGACTTTGAGGGAAGAATGAGATTGAAGAGAATGTGGAAGTTGGTTCCACAGGTGGGAAGAAAGAGGAACGAATGAGTGGAGGTGAGCAGTGATCCTGGATTTAAGTAGTTTCACCAGAACGGGGTTGATGGTTGATCTTGTGTTTCCTGCAGAAACCTGGGGGGGGGAGCATGGAAAGAGCAGAGAGTGCAAGACCAGAAAGGAGGTGGTAAAAGATTGAGATCACCATCCTGGCTGCGATGGTGAAGTGATAGGCCCAGAGACTCAGCTTCATTGTGGAAGATTACAATAATCTCAACGGTCTTGATTTCCATGGCATCAAGCTGAGCAAAATGTGAGGCAGGGCAGTCAGCCCAGAAGGAAGAGCTTTGCATGATAGAAGATACCCAGTTGGCAGCTGGCTTTGGAGACAGACTTTGAAATGTGGTTTGCCCAAGAAAAATCATGGCTGATAGTGAGACCCAGGAGTTTGATTGACTGAATTTCTTTAAGAGGATTGTTAATAATGTAAATAAGAGGGTTTGCCAGAAGGGCTTTTGGAGAGAGATCGTGAGAGTGTGAGATTTGTAAGGATTGAAAAACATATTCCAAGTGTTTGACCAGCTTGTGATTTTTTTCAAGTTTTAAAGAGAGGGGAGAGGGCAACCTGTCTGTCTGAAGGATGAGGGATGTTATGGTAGAGGGTAGAGTCATCAGCAAATCGATGAAGAGGATTTTCCAGAGAGTCAGAGAGATCATTGATGAAAATAACTAATCGGACTGGGCCCAGAACACTGCCTTGGGGCACTCCAGCCTTGACAAGGAGAGGAGACGAATGGATTCTGTTGAGTGCCACAGGTTGGCTACAATAGTAAAGGATGTCAGTAAGCCATGTATGGAGTTGACTTTGGATGCCACAGGCAAACAGTTTGGGGAAAAAGGCGAGATGTCAAACTATCAAAAGCATGAGATACATCCAGAGAGTCGGCTCTGATCTCATGTCTGACACTGAGGGCCTCCATCCATTGTTGGATGAAGATAAGTAGCATGGCCAAGGTAGTTTTTTGACTGATCTTGACTGACTGATAGTTTTTTGACTGATTGTTTTTGACCTGATCTGAAACCAAATTGATGATCTCTGATGAGGTTATTGGAGAAAAGGAAAGATTTCATATCAACTGTGATGATGGATTCCATGAACTTACTGATGATTGGAAGCAAGCTGAAGTGATCAGTTTTGTTAAAGTGATCTGTAGTTAAAGTGATCAGTTTTGCTCTGTAGTTAAAGTGATCAGTTTTGCATGTAATGCAGTGATGTTGGCAGATTTCCAAGCTGACGGAAGATGAACTAGTGCAAATGACAGACAGAGGATGTGCAAGAGCAGCAGACCAGGTTTTTAGGAAGTGTGAGCAAACAAGACCCCACCATGTCTTTCGCGAATAGTGGGTGAATTATCTGCTGACTCCTTGAACAAATTCTCAATTCTTGCCATAACTATTGCTGTGAAGGCAAACAAAAACAATCCAATGTAATCCTTGCTATGACTGCCTTTGTAGCACTGGACCTGAATCTGGGCAAAAATATAAGGCATAAATAAATGAATAGCCCAAATAATAATAGCAAAGTACTTAGAAGACACACACACACACACACACACACCTTTTATAGCACAAGAGCACATCTGTGCAGAATCTTCTATGTTAAACATTTCTGCGTTTTGTGCTCCTGCTTTGTAGCTGTTACACAGTGTGGGGCATTTATATCTGACGGTTTTATTATCCTTATAATTTTTTTGTCTTGGAACCAAATAAAACAAAATTTCTGTACAACATAGCACATACTTCACATTTTTTTAATCAATTTTGATTCTTTATTTCTTAAAAATTACATCAGACAAATGGGCCCCTTTTGAATTTGTGCATTCACGACAGCGGATCATCATATTGTTCATTTCCGCAAGCAATGTCTCTTGATCAATAGAGCGGATGGTTGCAGTGATGTTTGCCTTCAATTCATCGAACGATGTTGGATGTTCCTTATAAACTTTTCCCTTCAGAATCCCCATAGGAAGAAATCTGGTGGAGTTAAATCTGCCAAATCAAAGTGTGCCTCATCTGTCATGACCTTGTTTGCGAAATTGGCATGCTCATTGCATTTATAAACCAGAGAGTTGGTGTCAAAGCCAACAATGCTCGCCTGTTTATACATTTATCGTTTTTAAAAGACTAGTCTAATAATATTTTTTATAAAGCATTGCAGTGAATTCTGATCCAAATAATTTTAAAGCAATATATGTATTTGTATATTGTAATCAGTAAAAAATAGTGTGGTAGATAAAAACAATAGAAAGGAAATAACTTGCACCAAAAACTTTAACATTTTCATGCTGACGCTCACGCCGGTGGTATCGCTATAGCTCTCTGTTCTTCGAACAGGCGAGCTCAAAATGAAAAATAAAAAAATAAAAAAATGCTCATTGCATTTAATGTTCTCCATCATTAAAAACTTTCAAGTATTATCTGTAAAACAAAGAAAACAATAAATATTAGTTAGTTATGCCAAGACTGCTTCCAGCTAGAAAGATTGCAAATGTGTCAGATATAAATGCCACACCCTGTAGTTCACAGGCCTTTTTAAACTGTCTTTGCTTATTGAGATTCCTTCTGATGACTGCATTGCAGTATTTTGTCTTTCATGATTGTGTTTCCTTTCATCCAACATATGAATTATTCTGCACTGGTCTCTCTCTACGGCTAATTTCCTTTTGTTTTAACAGAACACTGACTGACGTCTTGAAACATCCTTATTATTGATACTGCTTTGCTCACTGGCATACCTTTTTGAAAGGCTGTTTCAATCATTGATGCTTTCCAGCTTTTGTAGACCTGTCTGCAATTATACTGTTCCCAGATATTTGTGGTACTGCAGAGGTCACATGACCAAACGTGATTAAGCCATTTTGCAGCTGTTGGCCAACGTAAGGTCAGATGCATTTTCAGAAGATCAAGTTATACGGGGGTGTTGGGAGGGGGAGGGGGGGATAGGTGGGAGGTGTAATTGGTAACCAGACATGTGAACTATGACATGTGTTGTGGGCCAAAATATTGCTCGAAGGATAATGAGAAATAAGTTATTTTGATAAAGTTGAGTAGGTCTTATTCCGCCAACTGCTATTTGACACAATTGTCTCAAAAATGCTCCAACGCAAAAATAATCAGCAAAATTGTTAATCCAATGAGAAAGTGAATTAATTGGACTGGATATTTAAGCCCTGGGCTGCATATTAAATATTTTTCAATGCAATTAGTACATCGTTATCTTTGATCACAAACGTCAATTGCTTGTACAATATTGACAAGCTACGTGTGCTTTTCAGAAATAGAGTCTTGGATTGTCCCAGACAAATGTAATGTATATGGATAAAAGTGGAGAGCTTATGTTTGACCTGTCCTTTGCAAGCCAAATATAATGAAATGTTATATAATACAGAACAGCTTGCTCCAACACCATAATTAATTCGAACCCTTGTGGACTTCATTCGTGATGGAGGCTCACCAATTGGATTTATTGAGAAAGATTCGACAATCATGGTTGTACATCGGGTAAATGTCAGCCGCAATGGTCAATGCTTACAGAGACTTTGGCTTTGGAACCAGCAATTTCTCAAGCCAATTCTTCCAATGAAGGTCTGGATCATCTCCATTGTCCATATCCAGCTGAATTAGCAGTTTTATTCAAATCAAATCGTAATTGGAACTGAATAAAGGCCTGCTGGCAGTATTCCAGCTTGGCACCAATTGAGCTCTCCTGTTAAGTCTTAAACAATTATTTGAGCCTTGCCTTCTTGGGTCCCATCCTTGCCTCGAAATAGACAATATATTGCCCCTGCCTCCACAACAAAGTGAATTAATGTGGCTCCAGAAGATAAGACTATCCTTTTGGATTGTCGGTCTCTCATTAGGATAGTTAGATAATTTAATATATTTTGTTTGTATTCCAAAGTACACCTCCAAAATAAATTGAGACACTACTTGAGAACACGTTCAGTTCTATAAGACTTCAATCCCAGGCCTTATAAAAATTCCCATTTTGTAAGTTATGCTCGACAAATACACTTGCACAAGTGGTTAACCTCTTGCTGAACACACATGATGGCGTTGTTGTTTTGATATTGCTGTGTGGTTTTGTGTTTACGGATCAGTGCTGAAGCAGGTAGTCCATGAGCCAGGGGAGCTTTTCATGCACCCCAACTATGATCCAAGCTGATATGCATAATGTGTTAATTTATGTCCTTTTAGATGGAAAAAGATGTTAATATTGAAAAACGGATCCCTTTAAAGACAGAGAGATCAGCTTACTTCCAATCAGCAAGGTGATGTAATCCATCATCACAGTTGATATGAAATCCTTCCTTTTCTTCAATAACCTTATCTCAGATCACCAATTTAGATTCAGACTAAGTTATTCTACCTTGGATATGCTGCTTTTCTTCTCGTCACCCAACAATTGATGGAGGCCCTCAATGTTAGACATGAGTTCAGGGTTGTTTCTCTGGGCATATCTCGTGCTTTTGATACAGTGTGGCATCATGACTTCCTCCCGAAACTCTGCCTATTATTTTGTTTTTCTGAATTATTTGTTTGAAAGGTTACCAAATAAGTGTAATAGGTTTCACCTGTATGTAATCAGTGGTTTCACTTAACAAGCTCAAATGAGCTAAGATCCTCGTCTTCTTAATGATGAATGTAATAAAAACGAATATGACGTCATTGTGATGTATCAGGTTTGTGATAAATTATCTGTGCTAATGCCGGCTTGATTCCCGCAAACAAATTCAAACAGCTTGCCTAGTTTTGGAGATAATGGTATAGGCGATTTCCATTAGCAGCGATATTATGACGTCAACTTTTTTCTAGGAATTTTCAAAATTGGAGATGGTTACTGCTGCTGCGCATGGGCTTTCTGAATATACATGGCAAGTTTCATGAAGATCTGATGAAAACTCTGGGTTGTGAAACAAAAAATGTCAAAAACTAGAATGACATCATAAAAATTGATTATGACGTCATAGTGATGTATCGTATGTGTGGTAATTCATCTCTGCTAATGCCCTGTTCGATTCCCGCAAACAGAATTCAAAAAGCTTGCCTAGTTTCGGAGATAATTTTTAGGCGATTTCCATTAGCGGAGATAGTTTGACGTCATAATTTTTTTCTAGGAGAATTTTCAAAATCAGAGAAAGTTACTGTCTGCGCAGGGTATTTTACATATATAGGCCAAGTTTCAGGAAGTTTCGATGAAAACTGTAGGCTGTAAAAACAAACAAGCTCAAATGAGCTAAGATCTCGTCCTCTTAATGATGAGTCATAAAAAAATATGACGTCATTGTAATGTATACAGGTTGCGATAAATTATCTGTGCTAATGCCGGCTTGATTCCCGCAAACAAAATTCAAACAGCTTGCCTAGTTTCGGAGATAATGGAAAGGCGATTTCCATTAGCGGCGATATTATGATGTCAACTTTTTTTCTAGGAATAATTTCCAAATCGGAGATGGTTACTGCCTGCGCGTGGGCTTTCTGCAAAAAAAGGCAAGTTTCACGAAGTCCAATGAAAACTCTGGGTTGTGAAACAAAATGTCAAAAATAGGAATGACGTCATAAAAATTGATATGACGTCATAGTGATGTATCATATGTGCGGTAATTCATCTCTGCTAATGCCCTGTTCGATTCCCGCAAAGAATTCAAAAAGCTTGCCTAGTTTCGGAGTAATTTTTTAGGTGATCCCATTAGTGGAGATATTGACGTCATAACTTTTTTTCTACGAGGAATTTCAAAATCGGAGATGGTTACTGTCTGCGCAGGGTATTTTACATATACTGTATCCAAGTTTAGGAAGTTTCGTTGAAAACTGTAGGCTGTGAAACAAAAAGTCCACAAGAAGAAGATGAAGAACAACAACGTGAGTAAGACTTAGAGATCCTCCACGAGTATCTAAAAATTAAGTTCTCTCACTGATCTAAGGAGTTTTGAGGTGCAACTCACTTGGTCAACCAATAGGTTAGACATAAAGTGGTGGCGAAGCACCGTTCAGGAGAGTGTTAAAAGAAGATTTCAAAGTCACTCATTATCCCTTTGAGTATGGTGAAATCCATCATTAAGAAGTAGAAGACTATATCCAGACTCCACCCAGATCATGACCCCATCCAAACTCCATAGCGAGGCAAGCAGGAAACTAATTTAGAATGTCACTGTAGATCCAAAAATGACTTAAACCATCTGCAAGGCTTGATGTACAAGATGGGGTTCAGTATTCATCAATCAACAATATCCCATTCCCTTCACAAAGCAGGTCTCTATGGACAGGTGGCAAGAAAGAAGCCGTTACTGAAAAAGATGCATCTAAAAGCTCGTACGGAGTTTGAAAAAAAGCATCTTAATGATACTGCAGCCATGTAGAGAAAGGGTTTGTGGTCAGTCAAAACAAAAATTGAAGTTTTCGGTCTAAATTAAAAGCATGACGTCTGGTGCACGCCCAACACTGCACATCACCCAGTCAACACTATCCCTTTTGTCAAGCATGGTTTGTGGCAGCATCATGTTATGGTGCTGCTTTTCATCAGCAGGGACTGACAAGCTTGTCAGGATAGAAGGGACAATGGATGGTGCAAAGTGCAGGAGAATCTTTGATGAAAACTTGCTTGAGTCAGCCATGAATCTGAAACTGGTAGGAGATTCACATTTCATCAGGACAATGATCCGAAACGCAAAGCGAAAGCCACAATGAAGTGGCTGAATGAGAAGGATATACATGCTCTTGAGTGGCCCATTCAAAGTCCTGACTTGAACCCAATTCAACATTTATGGTGAAACTTGAAGATTTCAGTGCATCGACAATCCCCATTAAACTTGGCAGAACTAAAGCAAATTTTCACGTGAAAAATGTGAAAATATTTCACCATCTCATTGTGCAAAGCTGGTAGAGATCCACCCAAAAGACTCATAGCAGTCATTGTTGAAAAAAGTGCTTCCACCAAGTAATTTGGCATGAGGTGCCAAACGACTTTTCCTTTGCAGAAGAACACGCCTGCTCTCAAAATGATCCCAGATTAGATCCATAACTGACCAGGTAACATCTATGAATGCACAAGCAAGGAAATTCTTCAGCTTGTAATAAGCCAGCTCTGTTGGATGACTGAGGCACACGAGTTTCCTCATTTCACCTTCCTTCGTCGCAGCTGCATCTTATGTTCAAACCTCTTGATCGTCGCCGATTTGATACTGATACTATGATTTCGCAATGCAGCTTTCACAAATATCACCCAGTGCATACAAAATGATCGTCAATCCGCTTAATCATTCTACCATCAACAAAAAAGGTAAAACAGATGCTTGCTAGTAGCTAGCAGGACTCCAACCTCAAAACCTTGTTCGACCAGCTTAAACCACAGCAGCGTTTGGTCAATTTAATGTTTGACGAGGTAAAACTGGTCGAGACATTGCGATTTTCTGGAGGGCATGTTCTAGATATGCTAAAATGCAGCAGCGGGTGGTGAACACGAAATGCTTGCTTCACATGCTATGGTTGTTGAAGTTGCCTGCATTTCGGTGGTCCACGCTATATTTACGCATTTGCCCTGCAAAAAACTAACTGCCGATCAGCTGAAGGAACTCTATCGAAGCTGCATCAGCGTGTAGTTGGTGCTGGCGGTACTGTAATCTTTGATATGTGACAATTGCAATACCAACCGCAGTGTTTATTCAAAACTTGAGGACCAGGAGTTGCCAAGTGCTGTCAATTCAAGAGCAATCTATGTTCTTAGTGTACGACTACGTGCACATCTTCAAAAATGTTCGCAACAACTGGATTACGTTGATGGCAAGACACTCTCATTTGTCGTAGATGGTAATGAGTACAAAGCTTACTGGAGTGATATTCAGAGGTTTATGAGATCGACCGGGCTACTCCTATTCCCTTAACCAAGCTGAGGCACACCGCTGTTTTCCCAAGCCCTTCAACACCAGAGCATACCATTGGTATGCCAAGTGTTCAATGACAAGACTGTCGCTGCTTTAAAGACCTTCAAGGATCACTGGGCATCAGCGAAGGCACAATCATCCTCACCCAGATAATGAGTGAGTGGTTCAAGATGATGAACGTGAAAGACCGTTTCTCAGCTATCCATCTGCGCGACGAATCCAGACAGCCTTGGACAGCAGACTGTACAAGTTTCACTAGCTGGAGCAGGCCTGCCAAATATATCTTACCTGCGCATGGCAAGGAGGGGGTGGTCGTAAGCTGAAGCTAACTCAGCAAACTGCTGAAGCCTTCACTGTGTCCACACGTAATATGTGGATGCTGCCAAATTGCTTCTGGCAGAGAAAGACTTTGACAACGTTATTCCTGCTATATTTGCAGATGAAGCCTTGGAAAGTTTTTTCGGCCAAGCCAGGCAAAGAAGCGGTGGAAACTTCTACATTGACGTACTTGCATTATGGCTGCAGCTAAAATTGTAAATTTTCAAACACTCATTCAGCATGACATTATGCCGAATTTAGTTCTCGTATGATTGATTGCGACAAGTACTGTACAACTTCCATAAATCCAGATGAGTGAAGTGAACTCATTGACGAGATTACTCCTCAAGACACTCAGGATCTCTTGGGGTCTGACGATGCCCTTAAGCATAAAGTGTTTATTTGGCCGGACACCTTTTCATAAATATGCGATAGCACTAGTATGGAGGAGATCATTGATGATGAAGATGGTAAAGTGGTGTCATCTGAGTTTCTAGATAATTTGAATAGAGGTAGATTGAGTGTGCCGACTATGTCAACCGTCTTTTTGTACATAATGCCTATAATTTGTATGACAAGACTAAAAATGCATTGCCGATTTCATTATTGCTGAGCTGTTATCCTCTGTAGATGCACCTTTAGCTAGTAGTAATGCTGCATGTACTACTTTAGCTAACATTCTATTGAAAGCTCATGTCCTCAATGTAAGTGACAAAGAAAAAGCTTTGGGATGCCTCAGGAGGCAAGAAAAGCTCTCCAACTAGTGATAGACATAGACATACTTGTAATAGGCATAGTGTTGTGACATGCATATTATGTTTATGTAATACGATATATGACAATAAATATCAAAGTTTGACAGCTCTACACACTTGCATCTTATTACAATCAGCCATCTCTCACCGTTTATGAGTTAGACACAAAACGGGCAAAAAATCCAAAATTCAGTAATTTGACCTTGAAATATGACCTTTGACCTTGAAGATGACCTCAGGTGGTGTTTAAAAGACACTATTGAACTCGCCGTCCTCAAAAAACCCCTATATGGATCCCGAGATCGTGTCTCTAGCCCTTTTCGAAGTCATTTTAGCCCGGACTCAAGTTAATCCTTCAGACTCAAGTTACAAACCCCGAGCATGGAGGTTCCAGTCCTCTCTATAGGAGGCTATGATTATATAATATATATATATATAATATATATATTATATACAATCATATGGATTATATATGGATGCCCAACTGCTAGATGCCCTTCGGGGTTCGCAGGTAGAACACCATCATGATAAGGTCATCATCATGACTGGTCCAAGTCAGGAGAGCTTCATAATCCATTAAGTTTTTCATTGTACTTGGGCTTATATACACTGGCTGCAAAAGTATTCACCCCCTTCCAATAATGCCACATTTAGATGAATTACGAATGATGTAGAAACAATTTTCCAAATGAACTTTTTTATTCATAACTGCAGAGATTAAACTAAATACTGTTGTAGTTGAAGGAGGTTACATGTCAGGATACCGCAAAAAACATGTACAATCAAAATTCACTGGTTGAAAAAGTATTCATCCCCTTCCGGTCAG
>CM068957.1:111867490-111904855 GCA_035128595.1 Eptatretus atami | reverse complement strand
GGGGGGGATTCAGGCAGAAGCATCAGGCGGGGAAATTAGGCGGGAAAACCCCACAGCGTTGTTGGTTTTTGTTCTTGCACGCGCCCGCACGGTGCTCGTTGCATGGCGAGTGGCGAAGATGTGGTAGCGTAGTTGTGGAAGGTGGCGTCGTGTAGTGAATGGCGTGATCGTTGAAGATCTTGTTGTGGATGTTCGTTCGTCTTTCTTGCACCAATTGAAACAATAGCCAAAGAAAAACGCTAACTTGAAGCGTCGCAGCCCCGATGGATCAATATTCCTCTATACAACGGTTTGGCTAACTACACAGAACCTACCGATATATCTCAACCTGACGGACTCTTATGGTAATGCGAATTTCCACAACCGTTAACACTACCCCCCTCCCCTTTATACAGACTCGGTCCCGAGTCGTCAAAATTAATTTCTCGTGTACCATCATGTGTAGTTCTCCCTAGTACGTTTTACCTTCGGATCCCGAGTGCGACATTCACTATTCGTGCCCCAAAATAAATAACCTGAGGAGAGTAATAACAAACAAACCACTCATACAACACTTAAATAAAATTGCCAGCGCTAAACATTACATGCGGGGCGCATCATATTTACAGAGCAATCTAACCTATAAATTACTACTAACCATGGCCCAAGGACAATGGACTCTGCAAAGAGAAAAGCATAGCAGGAGCCAGAGTGCCGCATGCAGTCCTCTGGCTCAAGGCAATGCAGTGACAGGACGTGGCCGCTGCTCACACGCAGTCCAAGGCTCCCCTTTGAAATGACACAGTGAACCACTACAGTGCACGGCCTGCACAAACGCAGTCCCGTGCCAGCTCAAGTGGCACACCAATTAATGCAATGGCGCTTGAGCGCGCACGCAGTCTCCGTGCCAGCTCAAGTGGCACACGCAATGAACACAACGATGGATGCATCAGTTGAATGGATGAATGCAACAGCGGAGCACGGGCCCACTGCAGCCCTTGTTAGCTGCCGACAGGGCAGTCCTCGCAAACTGTGCGACGATCCTGGCGCACATGGCAATGAACAGAGGTGGGGGGGGGGAAATGCAAAACAGAAACGGGGGAACAGATTGACGGCAGTAGGCATGTACGGCAAAGGTAACAGGCAGGACAGCAAGCATGACAAGGCGCTTGTAGCAAACACAGCCGGCAGATGAACTGCCAGCACAGGCCTGCAGCAAACACAGCCACAGATGAAGTGGCCGGCCTCTACCGTGCAGTTGCAGTTGGTGGAGGAGTCGGTGGGTGGCCACACAGAAGGCGGCTCGGACCCACCTACCTGTCTCCCTCCCACCTATCGCCTTGCCTGTCGGTCCATACCCACCCCTTACTTTGTAAAAACCAATTAGCCCAACTTATTTTTTTGGTTTTTATTTTATCTTACTTCCCACACTATAAATCGCCCTAACCCCCTTAACGTCATTGTTCGCATACCTATCTCGTCATCTAGCTACTCCCAACCCCTACGTTCCCTTACCCGGAGGGAATAGGAGAGTAGCGTCCTGTGTCGAGGCCCAACTCAAGCCTCAGGATGCGCCTCTTCGGAGTTCGCGATCTACTCAAGTGGGTCCAGCGGCCACAACGAGAGCGAAGGGATGGATGGTGCGGAGGGGTACACTTCTAATCTACCCAACCATTACTCTTAAACTACCCGGGGCTTTCAACAAGCACCTCTCGCTAACAAACTATCAGTTTCATAACAACCAAGATCCCCACGCCTGTGTGGCCCTCAACTTCGGGCCATGCCCCCCAATTTCCGCCCGTGCCTCACACACGGTCTCATGCTGGGACGCGTGGCTCCCTTGGCAGGCACTACCTCTGCCGTTCCCCAACAATGGTACCCGGGCACTACACGCCTCCGAGCCTACCAGCTCCCTAAACAACCGGGGAGTGCCCTCCTGGTGATCCCCTGAAACGCTCACGTGGCAGCGGCTGTTCCCGGGCCCTTTCGAGGGTCACCGTGCCCACGACACTGCCCCAGCGGCTAATGGCGCCCCGGCCCCCGCATCATGCGGGCGCACCCGTGCCCACTACACTATCCCCGGCCCCCATGGCCTTGCCTACCGGCGCCGACTAGCCCGGTGCCCGGGTACCCACTCAGCGATACTCACCTTTCGCAGCACACGCTCCAGCCCGTCAACAGGGCTCCTGCACCCCTCCAAACGGGTTTCGAGCCTATTCCCACCCAAACAAACGACCTCCATTTTGTCAATTTGTCTAACCCAGCTAACACTCACTCAAGCTGACCCCGGGGTCCCTTGGGTGGAGACTCGACTCCCCCCCAATACTCATCGCACCATGCATTCCCATTCGCCCATTCATACAGACCCGCTGGCCTCACTCACTCACACAAGTACATTTCCGCTCTTCAACACTCCATCGCTGAACCCAGCCATCCTTCTCACTACTTCCCCTACCTCATGCTCCACGTCGTCCTTACATTATAGCACGTTCCTTTTACACAACGAGCTAAAGGCCTGTCACACTGACGATTTAGCATCGATGCGATTTATGAAAATTGTCTAAAACGCTGGTACAACCGAAATACGTTATGGGTAACGTTTTTGTATACTGTAAGAGCACACGAATAAAAACACGTGCCATACGTCGTAGTACTGCTGGCTTTAAACGTTGTATACTTTGGGTTTTCCTCAAAAATTTTCATGATGCTTAAATTTTAACGACGTATGCCGGGTATGACTCACACGTTCCGCTACGCGCTGGCCATAAGTTGTAGGCACGTTATGTCCGATCGTTGACACACGTCGAAACACCGTTTACTTGTAAGTACTCATAAGTCGAAACACGTCGAGGTAATGTTATAGCGTACCCGAAACTTATTCTAACCTATGAGTAACGTTTTGTAAGCACGCTACACGACGTTGTTCACACTTTGCAACACGTTACTTGAAAGTACTACTACTACTACTACCTCCAACATCGACATCACTAAATCTCTGACTCTACACTACTACTACACATCGACATCACTAAATCTCTCTCGAACTACACTACTACACTACTACAACATCGACATCACTAAATTCTCTCGAACTACTACTACTCTACTAATAACATCGACATCACTAAATTCTCGAACTACTACTACACTACTACACACACTAAATCTCTCGAACTACTACTACTAACTACTACTTACATGACATCACTAATCTCGAACTACTACTACTACTACTAATAACATCGACATCACTAAAATCTCTCGACTACTACTACTACTACTACATCACTAAATCTCTCGAAACTACTATAACATCGACATCACTAAATTCTATCGAACTACTAACTACTACTACTACTACTACTACTAACATCGATATCACTTAAATTCTCTCGAACTACTCTCTACTACCAAACATCGACATCACTAAATCTCTCGCACTACTACTACTGCTACTACTACTCTACTACTTACTACTAATACTACTACTACTAACATGACATCACTAAATTCATCGATACTACCTACTACTTACTACTGAATAACATCGCAGAATCACTAAATTCTCTCCGAACTACTACTGACTCTACTACTACTACTATGCTACTGCTACTAGCTACTGACATTCGAACATCTTACTCACATGGAGTCTGGAACACTGACAGGGTTTCCTCTTGTGAAGCCCATTTGTATATGACGCGAATTCCCCTAAACCTGCCAATGAACGCCATTATACCGGTAGCTGTAATTAGAACACGTTTCAGTAAGTTTGTGGTCGTCGCGAAGACGTCAATCAAATTCGTCGACATAAACGCCAATGTGGTTATGAGATACGTTTACAACATAGGTTCAAAGCACGCTACAATAGGTTCCAAGCATTACGCCCGTAGGTTAAAATAAGATAAGTTGGGTTATGCTCAAACATTACTCGACGTCGTTTGATCTGTATGAGTAACTATTACAAGTAACGTGTGGCCGGACGTGTGTAATCGATCGCAGAGCGGGCGAGAATTATGCCAGCGTATGCCTGGACTTGTGAGCATACGTCGAGTACTGTGCATAAATATTGTCAGCAGTGCTTGAAAGTTCACGACGTAACCAGACGTACCCACGTAAATGCCAAGCGAGAGTACTCTTGTTTTTCAGTGATGCTCCTAAACGTAATACACAACTTACCATAACGTGATTCGGACGTGTCCCAGCGTTTTAGACACATATTTGCCATAGGTCGGCACATGAACGCTGAGCAATCGTCAAGGTGTGATCGCGATGGTGACACTTCAATTTTTCAGGCCGGTTATGATATTAAATCGGCGTGCGGCAGGTTTTAACAGAGACCCACCAGTTCGTTCGGCAGATACGTGCAGCGCGCTATGAACTAAGTTAAATCTATCGTGGGACAATAGGTGTGAACGCAACACAGGCTCAAGCATTCGTTGGTATAAGTTATCTTTAACACAAACGAGAACGCTTCTGTGCACGTTCTAATATGTTATGCATAGACCAACAATACTTGAATACGCACGCCAGAACATTAAAAAAAAAACCTCAAAATTCAGCGTACGCCAACGTTTACATAGCATTTTTATCGTTGCACATTCCTGGCTAAAACTCAAGGTGTGACAGGGCCCTAAGCTACGTCCCCTCTCCACAACCAAGTCTGTCTACTGTCTCGAAATAATCTCAAATCCATTCCCCATCTAAATCTCTCACGCAGCCTCTAACATTTACATTTCCACGCCCATGAAGACTTACCCCTCCCTGAGACCGTCACGTAACACTAAACAGCCCCCAAACTAGTTGTGTATCCTGATTGCCCGGCAAGGGGGTTTTCCACCCTGCCTGGGAATCCTTTCACACATATCGGAACAGCGAGGCTTGCTTTTTTTTTTCTGCACTTTCCATGCGCAGCACAGCGCGGAAACGTCGCAACCTGCGCACCAGCCCGCGGCAATTCCACAGCCCCGGCGCACACTTTGGCGTGGACCGTCATGGCATAGCGATTCGCGTCCCTCGTCCAATCTTGGACGGTATACATCGGCCGGGATTCAGCCCCTCCTGCGCGGATTTCCAACCATAACACGCAGCCATGACGTCACTCTGACGACATTACAAAAAAAAAACAACCCGCGTTTTCCCGGAGGGGTCCCCCCACGGAACACATGTGTCCCTTGCAGCCTTGGCAGCTTAACACGAGAGCTCGCCGTCGAGACACCGTCCCGGTCCCAAATTCGTTGTCCTGCCTAACCTTGTCCGTGCCCGCGTGAATCGGCAACATCACCGCTGGCGTTTCCGGCCGGGTTTCTCACCACCGAACGCGCGCTACCAGCGGCGTCTCGTGTGTACCACACAGACCTTGTCGTTTTCGGCCGCTGGTAACCCGGGCCGTCCCCAAAATAGCGACGGCCGCATACTCGCCTTTGTCCTCTCTGTGCCGTGTCGTCTCATTCCATCCACGCACACCTGCATGTTACACACTCACACCGGGAAGAGCGCGGCTGCATGTTCGCACAATGCCACCGTCGAATCATTCCCTATGTCCGACCAGCTCTCGTTACAACAGGTCTCTCTCACCAAGGAACCTGACCGCCTCTCGCCTCATCACACCAACCTTCACTCTTGCCCAGCCACGGGGTTCTCACTCCACAGCCCGATGCCGTGCTGGAAAGCACTCGCATCTCCGCACCACGTCGCTAAATCCAGCACACACCTCGCAAACAGGATACCAACTACTGGGATTTCGTGTCCCCACAAGGGTTCCGGGGGTCATTTCTACAAAACCCCCCAAAGCTCTCGTGTGGCACCCAATCCACAGACACAGTTCGCCCTGTCTACCAGCCACGGCTAAGATCGGCAGAAGACTCCGTACCGGAACCTACACCTGGTCGATGGATTCCGCGCCTCGAAGTGGAGCATAGCGGGTCTCCCTCCCGTGTCCCGAAGAGGCCTATTCCGGGCGAGTTTGGCTTGCACCGGGCTCCGCCGACACACGTCCGCCTCAGCTTCGCCCCCACTTAAGCCTCGACTGCACAACTCTGTGTGCTGTTCGTGCTGTGCTGCGGTGATGTGTGCGTGTAGCTGTGTGTGTGTGTGTGTGTGTGGTGTGATGTGTGCTGTAGAGTGTTGTGTGGTGTCTGTTCCTTTTAACCCGTCTCGTTCTATCGGGGCAAGTCCTCTCCTCTCACTTATCGACTAAATCGTCGATTCTTGCAAATTCGTTCTATATGTCCCGTGCTCTGCCAGACTCAGTCCAACCTCCGCACCCATTACCTCTCACTTGTTCCACTGATATTTTTTATCTCCTGGCGTCTCCCTTCGGTGCCTCTGTATAATTCTATTTTCCTTCGTTACGTCACCGGGACTACGCCGCCCCGCCCGGGCCGCGACCCGCTGCAGGTCTACTGAGCTCCCACCCAGCCGCCGTGTCATACGTCTCAAGCACTAGGTCTCAGTCAACAGCTCCCCATTTAGTTTTTCCCTCTGTGTCACCGTCAATGGTTGCTTCTCGTCACTACCCCGCTCCGCCCACCCGCGTCTCCCGAATAATTTGGCCCTCGACCGCCTCCATTGGCGGGCCTGACGCCGTTGCACTCCCCTCCAGCTCGTGTCGCATGTCGCAGGCCCACGTGGTGCACTGAGCCACGCCATCTGATGCCCGGTCCAGGCAAGCGCCCCAACGCGCTTGCAATCTCCCTATGCCCGCTTATTGCGTATATAGCTCCATGTTGTTTTTTATGTTCTAGTACCTTCAATTTCCTTTGCATTCTGCTATTCCGATTATTCTTATTCCTACTTGCGCTCCATCTAGAATATTTGCTGTGTATGTTCGCGGCATTCATTGCCGCCAGCATTAGCGCGCATAGGTGGGACCCATGGTCGGGTGCACTCGAGCTGAGCCGACGATTCGGCGAGGATCGGGGGGTTTACGGCGGAGGAGGGGAGGCAGGAGGTGTGCATAACACCTGCCGGCCAGGCTTGCGCCACGGACCCATCTTCGGGGCTCTGGGTCAGTTGGGGGAAACATTTGTTCCTGCATTACAATGGGAAAGGCTTCCTGCGCGGGATTTCATCGCTGACCAATGGATTCTAACCAATCTAAAGTCCATATCCCTACCCCCGCCCCGCACCGCCCTTGATGACCTCCATCTTTAAGTTTCTCGTAGTAAGAGATATTAATTGTAGTTATGTTTGCTCGGAGATTCTGGGGGGAACGGGGGGGGGTCGCCCGCGGCACACACCTGGTTCAGAGTGCCTTCCGTGAATTTAGCCTGAGAGAGGGAAAGCAGTTTGTTTCCTAACGGCTCGCCTGAGTGATCAACAGACACGACGCATAAATGGTCTGTCGAGGGAGGGGGAGATGAGTTCGTAGCCACGACCTGCACGCCATACATGGTTACGCAATGGACATGTCGCCAGGCACCTGTGTCCCAGTCGAAGCACACGGGTGCGAACATCGGCTAATGGCTGAATGGAGGGCTCAGCGACGAGGCGATACACCGCGCTAAGACTCGAATGCGCTGACCGAGTCTACGTTGCTTTAGAGATGTGACATTCGGGCCGCGCGCGGTGGAGCGTGCACTTGTGCGCGAGCGGAAAGACGGATCGCCCACCCGGACGGCCACATTCGCAGAGGTCGCAGTCGTGACCGCTGTGTCATCCTCGCAATCCGCGGGCACACTGTACAAACCACGAGGCGCCTGCCAGAAACCCAGTCCATGGTGGGGCATTTTAGGGAACTGAGCTGCGCACACCCGACTCGACCGCGCATGGGGAGTGTCCGCAGTGCCTATCCATTCGCGGGGTGGCTTGTGCACGAGAACTAGGCATGGCGTGGAAATCCGCGCCGAATCCTGTCCGAATATCGAGGCGCTAGAGTCCCGGCCGCCAAGGTCATAATGCCTAGATCCTGCCGGGCAGGGATGTGGCGGAGACAACAAACGACACACAGGGCCACGGACACTCCCGGACAGCGACACCGCTTAAGGCGGGGCTTCCGTCGGTCCGTATTTACAGGAGATAACCGAAGGGGCACACGTTCATATCTCGGCGACCTTGAAGAATTCCGATTGAAGAGATGTACCGTGTGGCAGGTGGCGGAACGTGGGGAATCGCAAATGAGAAGTTGTCTCTTTTCGAAATAACCCCGACTGATTCAATGGAGGCCTACAGGTGAGTCGCCAGACTGGATGATGTCAGTCACAAAGGAAAGGGAGCATCAGCCGAGCGAGACGGGGAACACGAGATATGGGGATCAAGGGCACACTTTAATTTAACAAAGAAGACGACACACAGACATTCTAAGACACGGTAGATGTAACAGGCCAGTACAAGTCTCAAGAAGAGAGAAGACAGCAGGAAAAGATGTTAAAGGACCGAATATAATCTATATACACGACAACTTAAACAGTTCTACTTTTTTTAAGAACTGGCGCCACCGACACACTCTCTGCGCACGACATTTCACAAAACCCAAAGAGAAAGAGGAGAGTCCGCCGACTGTCCTGCTAGCGCGCGTCGAGGCCGGATTGGCCCGACCCGTGATGAAACACCTACACGACTTCGCACCCTGCGATCGGAGCACGCCATGAGTCTGGCGGCAAGCGTCCGTGCGGGCGCAATAGCTCCGTGTGGTCCGCTCGAGCAGCGTCTACGGGAGGAACGTAACGAGACAGAACCGTCACCGACCTCAAAGAGGACCGATCACGCGCAACTCTCTCACTAATTCCCTCTTCAGGGACAAGGATAATGGAAAGGAAGGCTGTTCTCGTCGACTTGACGCACGTCCTTTTTTTGTCAGATCGTTGCACGTAACTAGAGAGCCTTCAGCCTCCAACTGGGATCAAGAGGAAAAATACCAACCAACACGCCTCTTCACGCCCCACTTTTGTAGGGGCCGGCTCCGCCCTTCGCTCCGCCCCGCGCCCCCCCGTTCTTGGCTCCTCCTTCCTTCGAGACGCTTCAGAAAGCTGCTCGAAGGGGGGCCGTGCCCCCACTCGTCCGTCCGACCGCCTCACACCGTGCATCCCCAATCGGGAAGCGAGCTGGCCGCACCCTCCGTTCACACCAAGCGTGGTGGGGGGGGGGGATTCAGGCAGAAGCATCAGGCGGGGAAATTAGGCGGGAAAACCCCACAGGCGTTGTTGGTTTTTTTGTTCTTGCACGCCCGCGACGGTGCCGTTGCATGGCGAGTGGCCGAAGATGTGGTAGGTAGTTGTGGAAGGTGGCGTCGTGTAGTGAATGGCGTGACGTTGAGATGTTGGTTGTGGCGATGGTGTTGTTGTTCTTGCACCAAATGAAAATAGCCAAAGAAAAACGGCTAACTGAAGCGTCGCAACCCAAATGGATCACATATATTCCCTCTATACAACGGGTTTGGGCTACTACACATGAATACCGATATAATCTCACCTGAGGACTCTTATGGTGTAATGCGAATTTCCACAACCGTACCCATATATATATATATATATATATATATATATATATAGTATTATATATATATTATATATATATATATAGATATATATCTAATATATAATTATATATTATATATATATAATACATATATATATATAGATATATATAGATATATATATATATATAGATATATATATATATTAGATATTAGATATAATATATATATATATATATATATATATAATATTATATATATACAATCATATGTATAGATATATATATATGTTGTGTATAGATATATATATATATATATTATATATCATATTGCGGAAAAACAAAACGAATTTCCATACCGGATCGGTTGAGGCCCGGGTTGCCAAGACCGCCACCGGTACCTGGTGGCCTGCAAGGGTACCAGTGGAATTGTGCTACTGCTGGGCGAAGGAGGAGAAGGAGAACGGAGAAGGTGAGTCCGGAGGCAGTGGGAGAGGGGGAGGGTAGAAGTGTGCAGGTGAAGTTGGAACTCTGAATGTTGGGACGATGACTGGGCAAGGGCGAGAGTTGGCTGATATGATGAAGAGAAGAAAGGTGGACATACTGTGTGTACACGAGACCAAGTGGAGGGGGTAAGGCTAGGAGCATTGGAGGTGGTTTCAAACTGTTCTACCATGGTGTGGATGGGAGGAGAAATGGTGTCTGGGTAATCCTGAAGGAAGATTATGTCAAGAGGGTATTGGAGGTAGGAGGAGTGTCTGACGAGTGATGAGTGTGAAGTTGGAAATTGAAGGGGTGATGATGAATGTCATCAGTGCATATGCCCCACATATGGGGTGTGAGATGGAGTATAAAGAAGATTTCTGGAGTGAGTTAGATGAAGTGGTGGAGAGTGTATCCAAGGATGAAAGAGTGGTGATTGGAGCAGATTTCAATGGCATGTTGGGGAAGGGAATAAAGAGGATGAGGAGGTGATGGGTAGGTACGGTCTCAACAAGAGAAATGTGGAAGGGCAAATGGTGGTAGAGTTTGCAAAAAGAATGGAAATGGCAGTGGTAAATACGTATTTCAAGAAGAAGGAGGAACACAGGGTGACATACAAGAGTGGAGAAAGTGCACACAGGTGGATTACATCTTAAGCAGGAGATGAAACCTGAAAGAGATTAGTGACTGTAAGGTGGGGGAGGGGAGAGTATAGCTCGACAGCATCGATTGGTGGTCTGTAGGATGACTTTAGGGGTGAGGTTGAGGAAGAGATTGAGGGCTGAACCAAGGACCAGATGGTGGAAGCTGAAGGAGGAAACTGTTGCGTGACATTTAGGGAGGAGGTGAGACAGGCGTTGAATGGTGGTAAAGATGGTGGGATGATTGGGAACTACAGCAGAAGTGGTGAGAGATAGCTAGGAAGGTACTTGGTGTGACATCTGGACAGAGGAAGGAAGATAAGGAGACTTGGTGGTGGAACGAGGAAGTACAGGAAAGTATAAGGAAGAAGGGGTTGGCGAAAAGGAAGTGGGATAGTCAGAGAGATTAAGAAAGTAGGCAGGAGTACAAGGAGTGGGCGCGAAAGGCAAAAAGAGAGGTGGCAAAGGCCAAGGAAAAGGCATATGACGAGCTGTATGAGAAGTTGGATACAAAAGAAGGGGAAAAGGATTTATACGATTGGCAAGACAGAGGGACCGAGCTGGGAAGGATGTGCTGCAGGTTCGGGTGATAAAGGACGCAAATGGGAATGTGCTGACGAGCGAGGAGAGTGTGTTGAGAAGGTGGATGGAGTACTTTGAGGAGCTGATGAATGAAGAAATGAAGAGAGGAGAAGGTTGGAAGAGGTGGAGATAGTGAATCTGGAAGTGGGATGGATCAGTAGGATGAAGTGAGGACTGCTATGAAGAAGATGAAAAGTGGAAAGGCGGTTGGCCTAGATGGTATACCAGTGGAGGCATGGAAGTGCTTAGGAGAGATGGCAGTGGGGTTGTTAACCAGATTGTTTAATAAAGTCTTGGAAAGTGAGAGGATGCCGGAGGAGTGGAGATTAAGTGTACTGGTTCCGATTTTCAAGAATAAGGGTGATGTGCAGAGCTGTGGAAATTACAGAGGGATAAGTTGTTAAGCCACACCATGAAGGTGTGGGAAAGAGTAGTGGAAGCTTGGTTGAGAGGAGAGGTGACGATCTGTGAGCAGCAATATGGGTTTATGCCAGAAATGAGCACCACTGATGACATGTTTGCTTTGAGAATGTTGATGGAGAAGTATAGGGAAGGCCAGAAGGAGTTACATTGTGTGTTTGTGGATTTAGAGAAAGCTTAATAGGGTGCCAGAAGAGGAGTTGTTGGCATTGTATGAGGAAGTCGGGAGTGTGGAGAAGTATGTGAGGATCGTGCAGGATATGTATGAGGACAGTGTGACAGCGGTGAGGTGTGCGGTAGGAATGACGGACCGGTTAAGGTAAAAGTGGGATTGCACCAAGGATCGACTCTGAGCCCTTCCTGTTTGCAATGGTGATGGACAGGTTGACGGACGAGATTCAGACTGGAGTCTCCATGGACTATGATGTTCGCGGATGACATCATGATCTGTAGGGAGAGCCTCGAGAGGTGGAGGTACGCACTGGAGAGAAGGGGAATGATAGTCAGTCGGAGTAAGACGGAGTACATGTGCGTAAATGAGAGGGAGGGTGGTGGTATGGTGCGGTTGCAAGGAGTGAGGTGGGGAAGGTGGATGGGTTTAAATACTTGGGATCAACTGTCCAAAGTAACGGAGAGTGTGGGAGAGAAGTGAAAAAGAGAGTGCAGGCAGGATGGAGTGGTTGGAGAAGAGTTTCAGGAGTGATTTGTGACAGAAGGGTAGCTGCAAGAGTGAAGGGGAAAGTAAATAAGACGGTAGTGAGACCAGCTATGTTGTATGGTTTGGAGGGGTGGCACTAACAAAAAGACAGGAAGGGAGCTGGAGGTGGCAGAGTTAAAGATGCTGCTATTCTCGTTGGGAGTGACGAGGATGGACAGGATAAGGAATGAGTATATTAGAGGGACAGCGCAGGTAGGACGGTTTGGAGACAAAGTGAGAGAGGCGAGATTGAGATGGTTTGGACATGTGCACAGGAGGGAAGCGGAGTATATCGGGAGAAGGATGTTGAAGATGGAGCCGCAGGCAGGAGGAGAAGAGGAAGGCCAAAGAAGAGGTTCATGGATACGGTGAGGGCGGACATGCGGGTGGTTGGAGTGAATGGAAGATGTGGAGGATAGAGCGAAATGGAGACGGTTAATCCGCTGTGGCGACCCCTAACGGGAGCTAGCCGAAAAAGAGAAGAAGAAGATTTATACATACATACACATACAAACATTCATACATATACAATCATATGGATATATATTATATATATATATATATATATATTTTACATATACATACATACATATATATACAATCATATGGATATTTATTTATATACTTATATATATAGTTACAAATCATACTAATATTATATATATATATATATATATATATATATATATATATATAACAATCATATGGATGCATATATGGGATAGCCCACTGCTGGATGCCCTTCGGGGTTGGCAGGTATGACGCCATCATGATAAGGTCATCACCATGACATTGGTCCAAGTCAGGAGAACTTCATAATCCCATTAACTTTTTAATTATACTTTGGCTTATATACACTGGCCTGCACAAGTATTCACCCCCTACCAATAATGCCACATTTAGATGAATTACGAATGATGTAGAAACAATTTTTCATACAAAATTCAACAATTATGTATGTACATGCAGTATATTGCCGACTGGCTTGATGCTCTTGCCCACCGGCTTGACCCCCAAAATGTGTGTAGTAAGTTAAAGAGAAATCGTGTCCCATCACATCCATTGCTGCACGATTTGTGATCAACAAGTGTCATCTGCCACATGCGAATATTGTCTATTGCCTTACTAAAGCATCGTTGTGAGTACACAGTTTTGCAGTTGTGAATAACAATTTATCTGCTGGGGATTTTTGAACCATTGCCTGTCTGGGTTGGAGGACACAGGCTTCTTATCAGACATGTCAGGTGATCCAACATCCCCATTTCCTTCAGTATCAATAGTACCACATCAAATTTCCTTCAGTACCACATCAAATCATAATCAAAACAATCGAAGGCTTTGCTATAATCTATAAAACAGAAATACACCTTCCTTTGATATTCCTTTGCTTTTTCCATGATCCACCTCAGATTTGTGATTTGATCTCTCGTACCTCTTCCTCTTCTGAAACTGCTTTCTCAACGGGTGTCTCTCGCTTAATGGAGTCTTCTCTTCTGTTTTGAATGATCTTTAGTAATATCTTGCCAGCACATATAGGCAATGGTTCGGTTATTTGAACATTCCCTTGCATCCCGTTTCTCTGGCGATGCAATGTAAACTGACTGCTTCCACCTTTTGGGCCATACAATCTTGCTCCACATCTGTGTAGAGTTTGGTGTTGAAATTTTCATTGCCTGCTCACCAACAACCTCAAAGAGTTATATTGGATTTTCATCAGCACCTGGTGCTTTTCTATTTGCCAGCTCTTTCAAGGTTCTACATACATCACATTCTATCATTATTGGTTC
Source organism: Eptatretus atami (assembly GCA_035128595.1). Lineage (NCBI taxonomy): Eukaryota > Metazoa > Chordata > Myxini > Myxiniformes > Myxinidae > Eptatretus > Eptatretus atami. The sequence continues at coordinate 111,890,855 of CM068957.1, read as the reverse complement.
TTGCTCCTATTCTCTTTCTTCAAAGGTTGCCATCATATTGGGCTATTGCTATCTCGTTTGTATAGAGTTTCGGTATGGTCCTTACATCTTTCTTTCATTTGTGCTTCTTCCATCAAATATTTTCCTGTTCTACTCTTAAGGAACCCTATCCTAGACCTAAACATTCTGTGATCTCTTATCTTTTGAAAAAGTTCTCACTTTTTCTCCCCACTCTGTTGTCAATTTCTATCTTGATGCATGCCTTTTTAAAATGTTCTTCTGTCTTTTCTACCTTGTTGTTGGAAGTTGGCGTTTCGCCGCAAAATGTCCTCTATTGATGCGCTTTTGGTTTTCACCTCCCTTATTGTGTCTGCAATATGTATTTCCTCTTCTAACAGCCATTTCACCTTCTTCTTTCTGCTTGCTTTTGGGATGTTGTGGTTGGCCTCTTCTTTTACATTTTCTTCAACCTCTTGCCACAATTCGTTTGGCATTCTGTCAACCAAGTCCAGCTGTGCAAAATGTTTTATTGCCTTTGTTGCATATTGTTAACTCCGACACCGAAGGTGGGTGGAGGTTATGTTTTCACTCCTGTCTGTCTGTCTGTTTGTTTGTCTATGAACAGATTATCTCAAAAAGTTGTGGATGGATTCGGATGAAATTTGGTGGATTGATGGTGAGTAATCTACTGATGTGGACCGGTGACCGGGGTTGTGGATCTGCCGTTTGCAGATGTTCTGGGCCCTCTCTCTATCGAGTGCAGCCTGTGGCTGCTGGTTGCATCATTGGTTGGGGCATGCCTATGCCACTGATGCAGGGAGTGTCCCCCTTACCAGTACATTGGTGCTCATTTTGCCGACCTCGGAAGGATGACAGGCTGAGTCAACCTCCTGGTGTATTTTTCATTCAGCGGCCAACGGGGCTTGAACTCAGGACCCTAGGATCACAAGCCGCCACCCTAACCACTAAGCCAACACCAGGCTTAGGTTCTGGGCTGAAAGGATTGAAACATCGATGAAAAAACGGTGCCCAGCTGATGATCCGGGCATTTGGAAAATCAGTAAATTGCTTACAAGTTAAGGTTGTAACTTCAAATAAAATAGCTTTTGTAAGTACTTAGCAGTACATAATATATGTGATGTGTGTGTGTGTGTGTGGTTTTTTTGTTGTTGTTGTTATTTTGGTGTTGGAATGTGTGTGTGTGTGTGTGTGTGTGTGCACGCGCGCGATGCGCATTGTTATCTGGCTTTGGCTTCCTTCTTGGGACTACGGTGCAGTAATTGGTCTTTATTTTGATTAAGATATTAGGGTCTTGAGTTTGAGCCCCTGTCAGCCATGGAATTAACACCAGTTGTGGCTGACTCAGCCTGCCATCCTTCCGAGGTCAGTAAAATGAGTACCAGTGTACTGGTAATAGAGGGATTTACATTAGTGCCTCAGCCAAACCCCCAGAAAACGATGCACCCAGCAGCTACAGGCTGCACATGAACGGCATGTTATTGAGTGATAGGGCTGAAACCAATATATAGCATGACATCTCACAAAGTTATGAACGGATTTGGACAAAACTTGGTGGACAGGTTAGGTGTGTGAGAAGGTTGAAACGATTAGATTTCGGTGAAGATTGTCATTTGGATGTGAGATTTTTTTTTTAAAGTGATTCTTTACCATTGACAGATGGGGGCAAAAACAATAGTATGACATGATATTTCAAAAAGTTGTGGATTAGTTATGACAAAATTAGGTGGATGAGTTGGTTAGGTGACTCGAGCAAGTCAATTCGATTTTGGTTCATGTCTGGATCCCGATCCGGCCCATCAGTGGGATAAAAAACATAAATTGTTCAGTTCTAGTTTTGACACGTTTTCAAGGTCATATCCGGTCAGGTTTTTTATATTTTCCATTTTCTCAATTTGCCTTATAGTTAGGACACTAGGAGTTCATGATCTGTCCCATGGTCTGCATCTGGCAGTGTTGGCAGATTGCACAGCACTTCTCCATCTTCTGTTGATTAGAATGTAGTCATTCTGATTGAAATGTTGCCCATCAGGTGAAGTCCATGTGTACAGTCTGCACTTGGGTTGTTTGAACCATGTGTTTGCATTTACGAGCTCATTCTCCACACAGATCTCCAGCATTCGCTCCCCTGGCTTAATTTGGATGCCAAGTCCATGCTTTCCTGCAATCCCTGGTGCTCCAGCCTCTCCAAATTTTGCATTCCCCTCTCCCATAATCATCAAAACATCTCCTTTAGGCACATTTTCTTCAATTTCATCCACCTCCTTCAAATTCCCTGCTTTCCTTCCTGAAAGTCCCTGCAATGTCCATTTTGTATATCCTGTGTTCCCCGCCCCATCCCTCTCCCTTCCACGGATCTCCTAATGTCTCTGTTCCCCACTGTTTTTCCTTCCTCTTCCGGCCCTCTGTCTTCATGCCCCCCCCCCTGCTGTGCATTGTGTGTTAGCTCTCAGACGAGCCTCGTCAATGTACACACACTTTCCATAAAAATCCACATTTAATTTTCTTCATCTGCTGCAGAAGTTGGAGCATATTTGGTATAGTCCTTCCGGTATACAGTAGTTACATACTGGTATATATCCTTCCGGTGAAGGAGCATATTCGGTATAGTTGAGAGAATATAGGTATAGTATAGATGAATGATGGTGGTGTTGACGATGTCACAACCATCACACTATTCTAGCTTCTGGGGGTGTGGTTAGGGGTGGGAACATTCATGTCCATTGTTTATGCATGGTGTCACCCAAGATTTTCTTGTTCTATATGCCAAAACCTTTGAAAGAAGTCTGGGTGTCAAGCCCAGGTCCATTCAGGTTTTCTCCTACAAAGACCCTTTCAAATATTTTCCGTTTCCCCTAAATTAGTGTATCTCTGAAAATATTCAAATATGCATGTCTCTTCAAGTAGTAGTGCTAGAAACATGATCTTGGTGTCTCATATAGGGATTTTGACCATGGGGAATTGATTGGCAGCATCACTTATGTGATTGAGTCACATAATTAACATAAATCTATGATGGCCACCACAATCACCACTAAATAGTGATTTTAACATAATTTCACAGCCTTCCTCATATATAACATGTGAGAGAGAGAGAGAGAGAGAGAGAGAGACAAGAGAGAGAGAGACAGAGAGAGAGAGACAGAGAGAGAGAGACAGAGAGAGACAGAGAGAGAGAGAGAGACAGAGGAGAGAGAGAGAGAGAGAAGAGAGAAGACAGAGAGACAGAGAGAGAGAGAGAGAGAGAGAGAAGAGAGAGAGAGAGAGAGAGAGAGAGAGAGAGAGAGAGAGAGAGAGAGAGAGAGAGAGAGACAGAGAGAGACAGAGAGAGACAGAGAGAGACAAGAGAGAGACAGAGAGAGACAGAGAGAGACAGAGAGAGACAGAGAGAGACAGAGAGAGACAGAGAGAGACGACAGAGAGAGACAGAGAGAGAACAGAAGAGACAGAGAGAGGACAGAGAGAGACAGAGAGAGACAGAGAAGAGAGACAGGAGAGAGACAAGGGAGAGACAGACAGAGAGACAGAGAGACAGAGAGACATATTATGCAGATAGATTGGGAGAATTTCCTAATCTTGGGAGAATCCCAGAAAACATGACCTCACAACCCTTTGCTTTCAGCTGCTTTCCCAATATCCTGTATCTATTTTACAAAACCTCTGAGCAAACTTTCCCCACATCATTCGCACCTAGGTGTACCACAACCAACTTCTTCCTGACTTGACTCGATACAATATCGTTTACCCTTGATTCAATGTCCCTCCCTAACTCCTGCTCCTTCAAAATTACACAGAATTCGGTGTCTGCAATCCTTCCGGCAGAATGAAGAATGAACATATTGAATAGTCTCATCACCCACAAAAACTGTCTCCCATTTCTACCAATTTATATTGCTGCACCTCCTCCACTGCCTACACCTGCTGCACCTCCACCACAGCTTGCACCTGCTGCACCGTCACCACCACCTGAACCCGCTGCACCATCACCACCACCTGCCCCCGCTGCATTGTCACCACCGCCTGCTTCCGCTGCACCATCACTACTTCTAATGTCCTCAACAACCCCACTCCATAACCGAAACCAACTATAATCTACAAATTTCTCGCACTTCCTGCAACAGTAAGAACCCTCAGCTTCCCCTATTGTTGACGTGTCCCACATTGAGCAACTATTACATTTTACGAACTTCTTTCCTTTCTCCTTCGGTCTCTATTTATACCCTTTTTTATCCCCATACTCCCAAGGCCCCAACTGACCATGCTAAACTTAACATGAGGCCTCCCCCTGCTTCTTTCAATAAACTCACACAAATACCCGCTAAAACTGTTATGAACACAATTACAGCTTTATAAGTACAGTTCCACAGCCCCTGACACAAATCTTGAGAACAAAATACGCAAAACAGCACACAAAAGACACTTGTTTTGTTCTGGTCAAGTTTACCCTCTTGATAACTACAGGAAGTGACATCTCACAGTTGTTGTTGTTGTTGTTATTGGTAGTTCATTTATACTATATTTGCTGTGGGGTGAAGGAGTAGACACACCTTGCTTTAATCTTTTGAGGGCGGAGGGAAAAAGGACTAAGCTGACAGTCCAGAAGCAACAACTAGAACAAGGAAGCGAGAACGAGGCAGAAGACTGAGGACACGTACACTCGACTATCACAGGTAGGTGCGACTGAGATCGAGAGACGAACCAAACGGCTCAACACAACAGGACACGATTTGGGAGAGAAAACTAAAACAAAACGGCAAACATACCTAAATGGTCCGGGAAACTTAACTTTAGAAGAACTGGTAGGAGAGCTCGCCACCCAGCCATCCACTTGTGCCGATCCCCAAACTTTAACAACAACAGCAACGATGGAGCTGCTGCATTATTAGTCGTCTGGGGATGCTTTTTTGATTTTGAAAAAGGTGTTATTTGTCAAAAATCAACAAATGGCAAACTGATTCGCACAACCCATGGAAGTAAGCGGATTAGAGAGGCATGTGATATCCGCAATGACTGTTGCAAAACGAGTGAAACTGGTTAAAGGTGATGAATTTGTCTCTCATGTTTCGAATCGGTGTTATAAGAAGGATACAAATATAACCCTTTTTGAAAGGCATTATCGAAGACGGAGAATCACAGAATACGCATCCAGCTCCCCAAGAACCATGCCATTTTCATGAGTCTACAACTCGTTCTCACTCAGTCAGACGTCTACCTCCAAATCCCCAAAGTACAGGTACTGTTTATTACACATTAAAATTCATTATTTGTGACAGGAAGTCACCCAAAGGAGATGATGCTAAATATTATACAGTATCCATCCATCCATTGGGACCATACTCTGTGCAGAGCGTTGGTGCTGCCTAAGCAGTCTCCTTGGCTATTGGGCACAATCCTGGACGGGTCACCTCTCCGACACAGGATACCAGCAAGCTGCCACTCATTTTTCCGACCTCGGAAGGATGACAGGCAGAGTCAACCCCACCTGGTATTAATTCAACAGCCGAGCAGGATTTGAACTCAGGATCCTTGGATCTCAATCCCACCACCCCAACCATTAAGCCAACACCGGAGGCATGATACAGTATATCTTGAGTCAAATCGTGCTAACTCATTCCTAGAAGCAACAGACTTCTTTCAGGATGCCATCTTCAGATGAATATGTGACCTTCAATGTGAGCATGCTGTTTTCAGTGCCCATTTGTATAACCACAGACACTGCATGACACAGTATGTTGAAAGTTTTCAATATGCCTCACGTTAATCTGGTGTGCTGCCTAAGTTAACCCTAAAACAGCGGGCTTGGGACGAAATTGTGTTTGAGCTGGAACAGGTGCTGAACAATGGCAAAGGCTATGGACTCAGTGCTATCAGAGATCACTTGAATAGTTCTCTTGTTGATAATGAGAGTCAATTTTGCAATAGAGATGTGAAGATATCCTTGCTTAAATAACTTTGCCAGTGCTGTTGATTTCACTTATCATGGGGGGGGGGTTACGTAAATCAATGATGGTGTTTGGTGTGTCAAAGAACACTGCTGTTGTGTTGATTGAGCGTATTCGTTCTGTTGTTCCTGTACAATTATGTGCTTATGTGCTTTGGAAGTTTCTTGACGATCATGATTTTGATTTCGTTGATAGATTTTGTGATGCTCGTGGAACATGATCTGGAACGGAGCTTGCATCTTTTTACAACTTTGAGTTGAGAGGCTGCCATGAACAGTCTATTCACTTTTACCGATATCCTCCTCCCCATCTTCATCTCCTTTGGCGTCATCATTATCGCCATGTCCTTGTTCAGCTGTGAGATTCTCCTCCATCATGACGGCTGTGGATGCTTTTGGATATGTTTCAGGTTTGAAATTGTACAAATACCCCAAGAACCTAAGTACATGTTCAGGAATGTGCATTTTAGAACATGCATGTTTGAGATCGTCAGCATGACAAAATCTACCAGCGAAATCAAAATCATGATCGTCAAGAAACTTCCTAAGCACACGAGCACATACTTGTACAGGATCAACAGACCAAATAAGCTCAGCCAACGCATCTGCAGTTTTATTTGACACACCAAACACCATCATGAGGAAAGCTGCAAAATTATGTTAAAATCCCATGCGGCGATTTTGGTGGCCATCTTAGATTTATGTTAACTAGGTGACCTCCAATATCATGTTGATAGGACGACTACTTGAGGAAACATGCATATTTGAATCCTTTCAGAGATGCACAAATTTAGGCGTCACGGAAAATCTTGATTATTAATGTTCTCAGAGCAGTGTACGTTATTAAATATTTGTTTTCAAAGTATGTTCATTGTTGGAGCATCAGAGAGGAAGAGTTAATATCCTTGGCAGGAATGAAAGGAATTAGCTTTAATTAACTTTCATCAAACCAAGGAATCATTTATATGCGCCATATGCAAGCACACCTTGAGAGTCACCGTTCATCCTTATTGCTTGACTCATCACGTGATATCTGCACATCTCAGTTCATTGAAACCCTAACTCCTTGACCGGAATGAAAAGTTTCAGACGACTTTTGTAAATTTTATCTTCGTAAGCGATTGTTGAAATCACAAAATTTTACACACTATTGTGATCAGTTTGGCCCTTATATGAAAAGGTTAAAGAGCAGTTGCGGGTCACCAAACATGTTCTGAAAATTTATCAATATGCTTATATGTGCATTAAATAGTTTGATGCAAACTATTGTGGTTGCCTAACTATTGGGAGAATTAATGAAATTTAACTCCGAAGTTGTTATTTCTCGAGGCTGTTGAAAAAAACAGCCACGTGCCCATATATGGATGGTGACGTCACGTTCTCCAAAACAAAGCGGACGCTCACTCGCTCATTGAAGAAGTGTCCAGTTCAGCGGGCTGTTGTTTCACTTTTTTTGAGCTTGCAACTGTATATATTGCAACTAATTCTATATTATCCTTTTTTATTTTGAATTATTGTAGAACAAAGTTATTTGGATATTTGTACATCATGCCTCGTACGTGTGTCGTCATGTTTTGCGAAAATGGCTGGAAAATGTGTAATCGCTCCCACCGATTCCCGGAGAAATCAAACATTCGCCAGCAGTGGATAAGATGTGTAAAACAAAACGGTTGAATTTTCCCCCAAAGAAAACGGGTAAAGAGGACCCTTTGGATAGACTTGTCATTTGTGGTGACCATTTCACAGCCGAGGATTACGAAGGCATAAACACATCTAATCACCACTCTGTGAATATGAGTTGTTGGTTGACAAGTTCTCCAGATACCGCTCTGTCACGGAATCAATTGTTGAGTTTAAGTTAGAAAAAACTTGAAATGTATTCTTAAAGAGTACATGGAAAAACACATAAATAAACTTTCTGAAAAACACAAGCATGAAAAAAATTCTCAAAAAATCAACTTATTGTTGATTAAATTACGTACTTGTTTTAACAGCATCAGCAAATTGGGCTATTTCATTTCAATTGTAAAAAATTGATCAATTTTCCACTTTTTTTTTCTAAATTTGGGAGTATTTCCCAATGAGGCTAAACATGTTTTGGTATTTATATGCCACAACAGTCTCTTGCAAGTTGGGGTTTGTTCTAACTGTTCACTTTCGCTGGGGTCAAGCTCAGCTGTCAGAAAGACTTCAACGCCAAGGCTACGGTGTATAATATATTTGGGTCCATTATTGATTAATTCTATTTCTGACTCTTGAGTGACTAGATGGTTAAAAATTATTATATCAAGTCACAGACGAATCAAAACTTTACATTATTTTCTGCATCGAACAAGAAAATGAAAATCTACAAACCAATCTGTCTGGTGGAGTCTGTCAGTGTGAACTGCCGGACAGTCAGTCCTGCCACTTGTACACGAAATAGGCCGTTTTCTGGCACTTGCAAGTGGTCAAATTTATATGGCTCAGGGCCAGAAACTCCATAGTATAAATTCCCATCATCCTCCGACTCGTCCTCGGCAATATCGGAATGAAAACACTCAATTTCATCGCCGCTGAAATCACTCTCTGATTCGCATCTCGCCATTGTTCACACGCTGTTTCCGAATGTCACGAAGTTTTCGGAGAACGTGACATCATAGCATCTTTGGTAAATTCCGGTCTGTTTTTCGATCACTGACAAAAGTTTTGACTTAAAAGTTAATTTTAGCATATTTTGAGTTTCAAATGTAAGAAAATAATTGCCAACGAATTATTAATGTGATTACAACCTTCGAATCACGTGAAATCATCAGCGACCCAAAACCTGCCTTTTAAGTTCTTAGTCACATGTGAATGGCAGAAGGCTCATCCTTGGATCATCAGAGATTTAGCATGTCTTCTGCTCTGCCTCATTATTCCTTGCTCAGGATGAGGAAGAGATTTTAGTGTAAGGGACAGCCAGGGGGACCAGCACACAAATGAGCATGCATTGAACTCTGTACCCAAGTGGTTATATTCTATTATACACACAACTGTGTTATAATGAATCCTATTCTTGTGAATTCTGACATATGCGTGTCGGTAATGTGCAGCATGGCAGCACATCCCTGAAACATCCTTTCCATATGACTGATGCATTTGCTTTCTCAGAGTGACCGCAAAAGTTTTCACTTTATTGATGATTGCCACACATCCTGACAATCACGATTTGAACTTGAGTACAAGCTCTCAAATATTTATTACCTCCGCCACCGAAGTGGTAAGACGTTATGTTTTCACCCCCTCTCTGTCTGTTTGTTTTTCTGTCTGTTTGTGTGTAGGGTATCTCAAAAAGTTATGGACAAATTCAGATGAAATTTGGTGGGCAGGTTGGGTGTGTGAAAAGGACAAATTGGTTCAATTTTGGTAAAGACCCGAATCCATATCTGGATACGAGAATTATTTAATTTCCAAAGTGATTCTTCACCATTGAGAGATCGGGTAAAAAACGACATACGGTATGATATTTCAACAATGTGTTGGGTCCGATATGTTCTTGTGGATCAGGCATTGCGTGGCAGAGGTATGCGCTCTACCGAGTGCCCTTCTAGTTGCTCTTGTGTTTATGGAAGGTGGTCTTCTTCAGTAGCTGTCCTCTATGAAGTCAGCCTTGTTGGGTATGGTTAAGGGAAGAAGAGAGGGAGGCAAACCGTGTATGTGTTGCATGGATGGGGGTAAAGGCTTCAATAAAGCTGTCTCTGCCGGAGCTTCAGGAAGCAGTGCAGGATAAGGATGTTTGGAGAAATCCGATCATGAATGTCAACACAAGTCAGCCATGATATAACGGAACTAGATCACTAGATGAGTGTTTATGGCTCATTCAATATATTGTTGAGGTACACCAAGAATGGAGGAAGGGAGCGATATCCCGAGCATGCTATGGTCCTCAGGAAGTAAACTTATATATCCATCAGGATGTAAAATTCATTTTCAAGGCAGCCTGCAATGCAGATGCAATGCTGTAGTCAGCCTGTCATCACATTGAAGACCTCTTTTGAAGTAATAAGTTGTCCTCCTCAAAATTAGCGGTATCCGTCCATTTAAATGAGCAGAAATTGTGTTATTGGCCTGTTTCATCTCCGAATAAAACCTGACCTTATCTAAGAACTATACCCATCGGATCTCCATATGCTTTGTGGAAGGGTACATTTCCCTGTACTTGCAACATGCCTGTCTGTCATTTGTCGCTCTTCTTTTTGTGATGGGGCATTTCATTCAGCTGCTGTTTGAACAACAAAGTCTTTGCCTTTTTACCTCTCAATCCCGGACTCTGTTGTTCTACGGAGAGCTAGAGTATTAAAAGTGTCATGGAGAGCTGGCATATTAAACGTGTCATGGAGAGCTCGAGTTTTAAAGTGATGTCTCAGTGGTGTCACTGAGACATCTCAAGTCTCAACATCCTCTCTAATGCAGTTGAGATGTCCGTCAATATGTCGAGACTTGATGCAAGTTATTCTCATGATGTATTTGTCAGAAATTTATGTCATTCGAGCAGTAGGGGCAACACATGAAAACCATGCGTGGATGGTGATGAGGCTATCCATGCCAGCAATGTAAAACTCAGACCTTTGCTTGAGTACTTAAGCTTTTGGCTCCTTTTGCCTCCATTTTGCTTTTACCTTCACTCCAATTATGGTAGTATATTCAAGCTTTAATCACGCTGATCACATATTGTCAGTTCAGGCCAGATCAGATCTGGGACTTGCTACATGTACCATGTAAACCTGCACTAACCTGTTCCATGGTTGGGTTGTTGGTGACTTAGCCATCTCCCTCGTAAGGCTTCCTGGTGAGGAGGGTGTATGGATATGGACACCCAGCAGGATTAAAAACAAAACCTGTCAAAGGGCGGAGGAGCTCCACATGAGCCAATGCCGATCCATATCTGGTGCCCTTCTGTGTCTGCGGATGTCCTCCTGCAGTTGGTTTACCATTTTCTAGGAGGTTGGTGGCAGGATTTGCACTCATGCCACCATAAAACATTTCATTCGGCAAAACACATTAAAAAAAACTGCAAAGAAAACTGAAAGTCCACTCCATGGAAGTACCACCTCTTGTGCAGCTGCCCTTCACAGAGCAGCTCAATGGATGACTAGATTGGGGCAGAGCCTTTGGGATCCTCGCTCTTTTTATAGGATGAAAAGCACAGGGTAATCTGTGTCGGGTGGTGGTGGTGTGTTTCGGGATGGTGCTGATGTGTCGTCCACCAGATGACGGCCTCCTCTTGTTAACCTGAGGCTGTCCTTTCGGGTGGGTGCCTGTAATGTCCCATCCCTAAGAGAGGATGATCACCTGTCTCTGCTGTCATCTGAGCTCCAGCGTTTGGACATCAGTATTGCAGCCCTCTCTCAGATTCGGAGACCAGATAATGGTGAGGTCATGGCAGGTGGTTACTCCTACTACTGGTCTGGTCACTCTTATGGTTACAATACCCAAGGACTTGCTGTAGCTGTGTCCAATAAGCTGCCTCCCATGATGAGTGAGGAAACACCGGTCAACATGTGCATTATGAGACTGAGGATTGGTCACATATTGCGTGTCATTTCCCTGTTCCCTGTATATGCTCTGACTGAGGCGAGTGATCTCACTGTGAAGGAGACATTACATGCCATGCTTGAGTGTGTGGTTGATCGGTGCCCCAGGTGAGATACTCTTCTCATCTTGGGGGATTTCAATGCATCGACTGGAACTGATAGGGATGGGTATGAGACATGTGTTGGTCCCCATGATTCTGGAACTGTGAACCAGAATAGCAATAGGTTCCTTGACGTTGCAAGAAGTCGTGGACTTCGGGTGGCTCGTTCATGGTTTCGGCATCCATAGGCTCATCGCTGGACATGGTAGTCCAATGCTGGTGGTGTGGTAAAGGAGATCAACCATGTGCTCATTGATGGGTGCTGGAGGTTGATTAAGAACTGCATTGTCTACCGGAGTGCTCAGTTCCTCAACACCGACCACAGGCTTGTTGCAGCCTCTGAAGTTGCAGCTTAAATCCAGGAGAATGTTACCATCCCAGCCGAGGCTGGATGCTGGCAAGGTCAAGGATGAGCGAGTAGCTGAGTAGTTTGCGAACATGCTGAGTGGGGATTTGGAGGGTCTGGGTGTTTTGGGGAATCGTGAATAGTTGTGAAGTACCTTGAAGACTTCCATCCTTGATGTTGCTGGTGAACGCTTTGGAACCCACCATCAGGCAAAGAATAATTTTTGTCTCCCAAGGGACACTGGATACCATTGACCAGAGTCACAGGGACAGGCTTAATGGCAGAGTTGAGCTCTTTAGGGAGTTGAAGCGTAAAACTTTTAGTGTGCTCAGGGCGGATAAGGAGGCCTATGTGCGAGGAATCTGTGAAGGGGTAGAGCATCACCTGCTGTCAAGTGATTCTCATCCTGCTTGCAGGGGAATTTGTGCATTGCGTTCCTCCAAGTCCATCCCTTGGTGTACTGCAGTTAGAGCGGAAGGTGATGGGATCCTTACAGAGGAGTAGGAAGTGAAGGCCCCCTGGGACGGTTACTTTGAGCGGATGTAGCAGGCTGACTCATCAGCTGTTGAGTTGGACGTCAGTGGTGTAGGTATCCCTATTACTGACCCTCCAATCAACTGGGAACTACCTTCATTTGTGGAAGCACACACTGCAGTGAACCATTTGAAAGGGGGTAAAGCTCTTGAGATCGGTGGCATCCATGCTGAACTTCTCAAGGCTGGTGGAGATGCTCTACTCATGTTGTTGCATGCAGTTCTTTGCTCTGTCTGGAGCACAGGCATCATCCAAATTAACTGGAAGAGGGACCTTGTTATGCCTCTCTGGAAAGGGAAGGGTGCTCGCCAGGACTGCAACAGCGACCGAGGAGTGATGCTGCTCTCAGTGCCGGGCAAGGTCTTTGCTCTGACCGTTAGTAATTTACCTTAATTTGGAGGGGTAAGGGTAATGTGTAGGGTTAGCGGGGTTGATGAGAATCAATCTTCTTTCCCAGCTCTTTAAATCAGGCTTACGATCAAAAGAACTAATTTTACCAAATATGTGACAACTGTAGTGAATAAATTAAGGAGAAAAGCAAAATAAGCGAGGAAGGGGTGGGAGAGCAAGGCCTCACCATGCGAGGAGGAGAATGGGCATGAGAGAGGAAAGGGGGAGATAGAAGATGGGGGAGTAGAAAGAAGTGGGAGAAAGAAAGAGGGGGATAGAGAGGAGAGGGAGTAGGAGTGAGGAGGGATGGGGAAGCAAGGTCAAGGGAAGCTAGGAGAGCGGAAGAGTGAGGAAGGGGGAGAAAAGGAAGGAAGGGAGGGAGAGACACCTCACTACATGTCGCTATACAATCCGGAGATCGGGGGTGTGAGGAGTGGTGGAGGTGGGGGAGTGGGAAAAAAGAGAGAAAGAGAGAAAGGGGAGCAAAAAAGAGGTGTGCAAGGGGGCGGGGCGGGGGGGGGGGGGGCAGCGAGTAAGGAGGGGATGAGAGTTGTTCTTCAAAATTAAGTGGAAAATTTTCAGAGTAAATGAATTACAATAATATTGCAATATTTTATTTCAATTTTCTCTTGAACTCATAGTTCACTTGCCCTGTTGCTTTGCTCATTCTCATCCTCCCATTATGTTAATCAACCTTTTAATTCGATATTTAATTTATTCTATTCAGCCTTCCTAACTCCGGAGATTTCATCACGGAGAACCCAGCCACGGCCTTGGGAACCTTCGCAGCGATCCTGCTGGTTATTATTTTCATTGCCCTCAATGAAGTTGCACTTTCAGCACATTCCTTAAGCTTTTCTTCACTCTCTATAATTCTCTGAACAGTAGAAAAAGTTGTTTAATGTTTAGGCAATTTCACATTTCCTTGTGTAAATATGGAGGAGGAATCACAGCCTTGTTTGCTTCAAGTAAATATGTAAATACGCTTAGTTATGAGAATCGTTAATTTCTTTAAAATTTTTAGATTTCCCTCTGGATTTCAACACTTCATTTAGTCCACATGCTCCAATCCTAAAATCCAAAGACAGATTTCAACTATATACTTTAATTAGTCTGTGAGAGTACATTGTGTTTCAACGGCAAGGCATTTTTGAGCAGGACGAAACAAAATGGTGGCTTTAGTCCCCTGTGAGGGAGAGCAGGCTGACCAAGGCTAAGCTTGTTTTTGTTTTTTCATGATGAGCACCCCATTAATTATCTTCAAAATGGGTGTTTAAATTTCTTCAAACACCCCGTTTTCATTCATGCACTCACTTGGACTTCCCTTAGTATGCATGCAAAGTTTTGGGCCACTGGTTTCATGGTTTTTGGAGTTATGGAGGAGACACACACACACACACACACTGACATTTATTTATATAGATATAGATAGATGTAGATGGAATGACAGAACATTTGGTATTGATCGACCTTCATACTCAATAAGCAAATGAAGTAAGTTTTCACACACCTGGCCTCTTCTTTCTTTGTGTACAGTTACCTTCAATGCTACCCCTCTAAAAAAAAAACATCGAAGATTATCCAAGCTTTTGTAAATCATTACATATCCTTTCCTTGACTCGATAATTTGCATCATATTCTCTACAAATCTAGCTGTCTTGGTAAATGGGTCTCAATTTTTCTAAGATTTTGGTAAATTTCCCAAGTAATGGTAACACTGGTTACCTTCTTATCACTTATTAATCCGTCCACTTGGAGAAAAATCAAACAGCAATAAATGCTTTCCAAAAGCAAAAACGGATCATTTTTTCAGAGAGAACATTTTAATTTTTGTTGGGGGTAGGTGATGGAGCCACGGACTTGAGGACAGCACTAATTACACATGAGTAGTTTTGACGAGGCTATTGAGCGACAGACGAAAAACAGGAAATAATTTGTCCAATATAAAGCAGTCACGTCAATGGCAGCTGTGGTGCACTTAGCAAGTTTTGAGTTTGGTTCGCTGCCTCAGAGCTAACACAATACACCAGGCCAGGGCAAAGACATCGGTCGATATTTACACGTGCGTGCTCATAACGTTTTGCACATTCATATCACATAAAACCCACGTGAATACTATTAAGGAACAATATTTAAATAACATATTTCAAAGGTTTATGGCTTCTTTCGGTCCTTTGTTGTACTGTGTATATAGGATACTTAGCTTCTAGTTTCTAAATGGTGGGAGCATTTGTAGTATAACTACATGGATGTGGATGACGACATCTGTCTACGATGTACGAAATGGGGCAGAATTTTAAAACTCTCTTTCTCTGTCTGTCTGTCTGTCTGTCTTTCTCTTTTTTTGTCCCCTGCCCCTCCGCCAAGGTCTGAGATGGGGACATTAAAATGAGCTCTGTCCGACCGATCATCTGTCCATGTACTTTTGTTTATGCGATATTTCAAAAACCGTTGAACATTTAGCTTTCCTTGTGCAGGAATCTATTCCTCAGGACATTATCTCAAACTGATTAGATCATGGCTATGATTGGCTGGAGTTTCTTGTCATGGCTACCATCTCAGTAATTTGGCTTGTGTATAATATTTGTGAGGCACCTCTTGCCTTGTTTCTTGGTAAAGTGTGTGTGCGTGCGTGCATGCGTGCATGCGTGTACCACCCAAAGGGCAGGGGACCTAGAGTATCAACTCTTTGTTCTCTTTCTCTGTCTTTTTATCCTCTTGACTTCCTCTTCTAATTAGTTTTTCCTCAATTTAGCTTCCACCCGTCTTATGCGTTATGTAATGAGCAGCGCCTAATTCAGTTTCTATTATGTAATGCTCCTCCATAGCCGACTCTGTTATGCAATAAGCAGCGCCTAATTCAGTTTCTCCCTGGAAAACATCACAATGCGAGCATACTGAACTGCGAATGATTAATTACGAGAGAAGAATTTAACTTACTGTCACCTGCAATTTGACCCGATGATGGTAACATGTGCTTTGCGATGCTCAAAAGCAAGCACCAACGTCAAGGTTCGAATTCAAGAGATTTCTCGATATAATGTACATTCCCAACACTGTTTTATAGCTCTTCTGTCAGATGAATTGCAGACAGGTCCAATAACAGTCACTGAATAAAATGGTTCGGCCTATACAAATTGAGCTTGAGATGCATATTTAGACAGAGAGAAAGCGTTAACACGCAAGTGTACATTTACATAAAGGAAATTAATTTAACAGCAGGAATATAAAAACAAGCAAACTCATAATGCGCGTGCAATACATCACACTAGGCAATAAAATGGTGGCAATTTCACATCGCTGGGAGGAAAATAAAAGACAAAGGGAGAGAATACGGTTATTTAAGTTGTGTTTATAAAAACCCATTTCGTGCTAATTGGTTGCGAATTGTTTGGCAAAGGAATAGGAACTCTGCAGGAACCATGCATGATGATGTTTGCCTATGACTGTTTGGCTGTGACTTTGGCTTTGAGGTCGGTGTAACACAAGTCAAGAAGCAATGATACAGTCAGGGATACCTAAGTCTCCAGTGCATTGCAATGTGACCAAGGCTTTGGGGAAGAGAAATGTGATGGCATTATGAGCTCCGCATCCCTATGGAGGAGCAGAAACTGACCTGCCTTCCTCTGTTTCGATGTCATCTTTGGCATTATTGTCAGGAAGACGTACACCTTTTTAGAACACATTGCTTGAGCCAAAACATGGTGCCAGAATGGAAGTCTGTTCAGAAGAGTAGAAAGGGTCGACTTCTGTGTGCCTGAAAAATGTCCAAACGCTAATGAGGGGAGCATCAAGATCCCTCTTTTATGATCAAATTAGAACTTTGTTATAAGTTGGGCAGTTCCAGAGGATGTAAGAGAGTGAATGGAGAATGCTTTTCCTGATTATCTTAGACCTACAGTGTGTATAAAGCGGCCAGCTCTCCTCGATGATACCATTGACCTTGTCTAAAACAATGCTGTGCCAATGGAAAAACAATGTTTGTGAACTAATGGAATCCTTGTAAAGCACATTATACTTTTGCCTCACCCTCCAAGTTCATCAGAATTAAGTGGGAACCTTTGCCTCACCCACTGTATTCACCAGATGTAATTGTGATTCCACCCTCTGCTTTGACATCCCTTATCCTTCAGACAGGCAGGCTGTAGCCACTTTCCTCTCTTCAGACCTTGAAAAAATCACAAGCTGGTCAAACACTTGGAATATGTCTTTCAATTCTGACAAATCTCACACTCTCATGATCTCTCAACAAAAGGACCATCTGGCAACCAACCCCCTTTGCTCAATCTACTTTCTTAACAATAATCCGCTTGAGCAAGTTCAGTCATCCAAACATCTGGGTATCATTATCAGCCACGATCCTTCTTGGGCAAACCACAATTCAAAGTTGGGCTCCAAAGCCAGCCACCGACTGGGCATCCTCTGTCGTGCAAAGTCCTTCCTTGGCACACCTGAACTCCTACACACCTACAAGGCCTTCGTCCACAGCTTGACTGCTCTTCCCTCTGGGCTGGCTCCTCTGCCTTACACCTTGCTCCATTTGATGCCGTGGAAACCAAGGCCTTCAATATCATTGGAATATCCTGTGCTGAGTCTGTGTCTTTGGGATTATCACTTTCCCATTGCAGACAGGTCAGTGGTCTCTGTCTTCCACCACCTCTTTTCTGGTATTGCACCCTCTGCTCCTTCTGTGCTTTGCCCCCCCTCAGGTGTCTTCAGGGCACACATGGTCCACCACCAAACCCTCTTTTGGTGAAGCTACCTAAATCCAGGATCACTGCTGACCTCCAATCATTTGTTCCTTGTCTTTCCCACCTATGGACGCCAAGTTCCACATTCTCTTAAATTTTGGTCTTCCCTCCAGGTCTTCAAGACTGCTGTTCACCACCATCTCAGGCCATCCTAAATCCAAAACCATTATCTTTTCTTCAATGTTAACACCCCCCCCTCCCCAACCCTACCCAATCCTTCCTCCTTCCTCTTTTTTCCCTCCTGAGAGTTTTCTCTGTATCCATCAGATTTTCCCTCCTGAGAGTTTTCTTCTGTATCATTTTGTCCACACCATGCGTCTTTTCCGCCCCCAATTCCTCCCCACACCCAATATTTGTCCAAGTCTCCCTCTATCTTGCCTTCAACTGCAACTGTACTGTTCTGTGACGTCCTCTCTGTCTGTCTCTCTCTCTCTCTCTCTCTTCTCTCTCTCTCTCTCGTCTCTCTCTCTCTCTCTACTGTTTCATTGTTTCCACTGTACGTCCTAATCTGTTCAGTGTATATGCTCTTCCACTAGCCTCGACTGTACATAAGAAAACACTTCTGCTTCTTCCCCAAAATAAAAAAGTCGTTTGGGGAGATCGGTTTACATTTACTCAAGAGTTTAATAAAGCCACATTCGCTGCTAGCATTCAAAAAGGAAGGCTTAATTTTGCGTTGCAATCAGTAACTTGGTTGACTCCTGGATGAAGTTTATCGAAGAGGATATGGAGACTGTTGTGGAATCGGTTGACTAAGGTTTGTGCAGGTGTGGTGGCAGAACATGAGATGTTTCTACATTAACTTGTTTTATACTGATAAGTGATAAACCCCTTGGGCTGGAGCTCGTATACATATCAGATAGAACAAAGACATTACAGGACATCGGTGTACTTTACATGATTTGCAAGAACATTAGTTGATGATGTTTTTTTTTTGAGAAAGACAATTGATGCAGTATTTGGGATTTTATCCTGGGATTCCAGCTTTATGCAATTGTTTCCATGATAATTTCAAACAAGCTGACTCGTACTTCGTACTTTAATGATTTCATTTAGCTCTGTCTGCATTTTTCTTTCTTTGATATTTTGCTCACATGCTTCCCTCCCTGTATATTAATTAAACCACATTTGAATACATGCACAAGTTAACATCAGTATATGCATATACTGTACATTATAATGTGTAAATATAAGTTAAAAACGATAGTTATAGATTTTTCTTATGCATTCGGCCCAATATGAATTTTTTTTTTAATGACTCATCACAAGAGAATGATAAGTTTCATATTTGCAAACAGCATGTCAAGGACATACCAAATAGGAAAAAGTAATGATTTAACAACATTTTTCAGGTGGGAGGGGGAGAGAGGCAGGTACACAATCCAATTAAAGCATGGCTGACAGGTAAGAAAGGTCTGTAGGTTGCCTTTTTTTACAGGCACAAAGAGTAATGTCCTTCATCCTTACTTTGCAACTGCATTCTTTCATATAATCCAATACGGTGTCAAGAATTTTGTGACTATATACTCTCAAACGATAGCATTTTTGCTGTAGACGAGTTTTGTTGGCTTCACCCATTCCCGAAGGGATAGAGGGACAGGAGAGGCTTTTTTAATGGGTGTGTGTGTTGGTGAGTGATTGATCTCCTTTAATATCGTTCATTCTCAGATTGAATGTAATCTATATACCCCCGACGACATGAGCTGCAGTTGTAAGTGAGTGACTGAATCCGCAATGATTCTCATATGCACTGTAATATAAAACCATACCGAGATCTCTGCATCTTTAATTTGCTGTCTCGTTATTATGGGCGTGTCCCTCTTTTTGAGAAATTATTTTTCCATTATTATTATTTTTTTAATTTTTGAAATTTCTATTTTTCATTTTTTTTTTCAATTTTCAATTAAACTTTTCAATTATTCGATTTTTAAAAACTTATTTAAATCTTAATTTTTTTGATTTTTTTTTCAAATTTTTTCAATGATTTATTTTTCAATATTTTTTTTCAATTTCCAATTATTTAATTTTCAATATTTGAAATTTTCAAGTATTTTTTCAATTTCCAATTATTAATTTTTTTCAGTTTTTTTTATTTTTTCCATTTTTTAAATTTTTTTTAAATTAGTCTTGGTGGCTGTAGTGTCCCGCTTTATGAACAAAAAAAACCGTTTTCATTATGAGGCCTAATTTCAAGTGCTACCAAATGGCTAATATGAGTTGGCTACACTGGGCTTCTAGTTCCTAATATTATGATATAACATTGTGATAGAAAATATTACGAACCATCAGTGATCAATTTTAAAAGTTCCTTTCGGGCAAAAATTATTATTTAAAGGCACTTCTTTTGATGTTGAAGCTCCAAACAGTCGATCTAAATTATTAGCCAAACCTGTTCCAGAAGGGACGGGAGAGGCTTTTGTAATCAGTCTGTGTCAGTGAGGGAGTGTGTGTGTGTCATGTGCATTTGCATGTGTGTCCACAGCACATATCTACTTTAATTTAGATTGTTCATTTTGTTCTCATATCTACTCTAATCTATCTGTCTATCCTGACAAGGCTCTGCATTGTTCATTGTTATCTCTGTGCACCCTGCAAAGATACTACATGCTACAATCAGCACCAATCACAGAATGACATCCATTTGTAAATTTACCTAATCCCTCTATCTAACATTAAACTAACCCTGCTTTTCTTGGGTGGGATACACTCCCCCCATTCAAACCTTCGCACCATGCACTCAATTACCACTCATACTGGGCCGTTGTTTTTCCCCCTCACTCATAACTACACAACAACAAAACCAACTCCATTCACACACACTCTGCATCACCTGACAAACTATTTTCTCCAACTAGCTTATGCTCCCCATCATCCCTTATACTAAACATGTTCCCTTTTAACTATCCCTCTCTAAACTCTCTATGTCCCCACTACATGTTTCATGTCCCTACTTAAATCTATGTCCTTACTACTTCAATTTCCATGTCCCTACTTAAATCTATGTCTCTCTAGATCCCCAACATTTATCCTAGCCCTCCCTTTTGGCTAGTGCTTTGGTGCCCCCATGGAGGCAATCATCGCTGGCACCCCTATGTTAGCCTAACAGCCTCATCTCAGATCATCAATTAAGATTCAGACCTGGTCACTCTACCTTGGACATGCTGCTTCTACTCTCCAAGCAATGGTGGATGCCCTCAATATCAGACATGAGATCAGGGCTGTGTCTAGCTTTTGATACAGTCTGGCATCCTGTGTTGCTCTCCAAACTGTCTGCCTGTGGAATTGAAGGCCAACTCCACTCTTGGATTACTGACTTCCCCAACTTTCATAGCCAATGTGTGGCTCTTGACAGAACCCTTTCATCTCCTCCCCTTGTCAAGGCTGGAGGACCCCAAGGAAGTGTTCTTAGCCTCATCTTATTCCTCATCTTCATCAATGATTTCTCCGAATCTCTGGAAAATCCTCTATGTATTTGCTGATGACTCCACTCTCTGACGTGACATTTCTCATCCTTCTGATAAACAGGCAGCCACCTCTTTCCACTCCTTAGACCTTGACAAAATCACAAACTGGTCAAACACTTGGAATATATCTTTCAATCATGAGAAATCCCACACACTCAGTCTCTCTCTCTGAAAGGACCGTACCACAAATCCTCTCATCTACTTTCTCACCAACCCTCTCAAAGTGGTTCAATCACTAAAACGCTTGGGTCTCACTCTCAGTCATGATCTCTCTTGGGCAAGCCACATTTCATAGTTGGCCTCCAAAGCTAGATGCCGACTGGGCATCCTCCTTGTGGTGCCATTTGAAGTGAGGGAATTGAAACACTAGAGAACGATTTGACAAGGCATCACCAGTGTTTAGAGGAGAGAAACAAGTTTGAAAGCTCCTTCTTGAGATTGGACAGAGGTTTGTATTATGTCTGCAGTTGTCACCTGCTCTACCCCACCCTATGTACAGTGTTAATTCACAGGCAAAATATAAAATATTTTGTATATTTTATATTTTATATCTCACCTCCAAAATATGAAAAACATGATAATAATAAAATAAAAGAGAGTGTGTGTGTTCATTCAGTCGCACGCTACGGTATAGTGGTAATTCACGTGGAAAAACAAAGGGAGTGTGTGTGTGTTTGCTCAGTCCTGTGCTATGGTACATTGGTAATTCACGGGCAAAAAAATAATAAAGGTGTGTGTGTTCGGTCACCTATGCTACCCTACGCTAAAGTGCAGTTCTCTCTGCATGCACTCACTGTGCAAAACACTACAAAAATACATCCTATTATCCTTTTAATAACTGGTCGATGGATCAAAGTGCAAAGTGTGGACCCCGTGGTATTGTGCGTTGCCTCGGTGTCATTCGGTGGGATTTTTTTTTTTAACACAAGATTGCATTGTATTGGTTCCCCTGTTTGTGCAATCTGCTTTTATTTAGGATGTTTTTTCATTTCATTCGGAGCTTAGGTTAGGTTAGGTATGGGAGAATGTGCCGGAGCAGCACGTCACTGCGTTCACATTCCATCGGTGATCTAGGGGTTTCCATCTGGCCATCCCCCAGGCAGATTCCTGGCATATCACCATCTCCTTGAGATGTCGATCAACTGCTGCAACTATGAGGGATGCAGTCATCCCGTTGGCCTTCTCCACTCACGAGGCTCCTTCGCTGAGAGAATCTGGTGAGCAGGATCAGCGTCAGGAAATAAAGCCACATGTCCATGCAGCCGCAGCTGATGCTCATGGACTGCACAGGCAACAAACCTTATTTCGGTCTCTCTCAGCAACCGCTAGTTGGACACAAAGTCCGACCCGTGATAGCCGATAATTCTCCAAAGATAGTGTAGTAGATAGTAGAAAAATCGTGCAAATTATGATACAAGCATCAAATTTGGCAATTGTCTGTTCTGCAGGGCTTTCTGATTAAATCCGATTAAATCAAATGGCCGGATTGGCCTTTGAAAATCCAAATTTGAAATTTAAAAAAAAAAAAAAAATCTTCGAAAAATTTGAAGTCACAGCTGGCTGAAGTTTTGAAGCGCAAGTGAACATCCAAGACAGAGAACCAAGGGGAGATGCAGTCATCATTGATGGATCAGCACTTATCAATGCCCTACCTCCACAGACTTCAAAGATATTTGATGACTATGCTAAAGAAGACATCAT
The DNA here is from genome assembly GCA_035128595.1 of Eptatretus atami. NCBI lineage: Eukaryota > Metazoa > Chordata > Myxini > Myxiniformes > Myxinidae > Eptatretus > Eptatretus atami. The sequence goes on along the minus strand of CM068957.1, from coordinate 111,868,075 downwards.
CCCAAAGGTGGAATCCTATGGTGCCGGTACGAGAGGGTGGACGTAGTGTTTGATGTGTACAAGAAGTCAAGTCTGAAGTCGAGACAAAGTCGAAAAGGGGGCAAGGAATCAAGAAGAAAGAGTGACAGGAACAGTAAGACCCAAGTAAACTGGAGAAAGCTTTCTTCGAGATGACAGCAACATGACTGAGCTGTTTCACTTCTTGCGGAAAGATGTGTTGAAGCAACAACGACAAGCACAGTCATTGTCACAAAAGGAGAGAAATGCCATTAGCAACACAAGGAAGTCACTGGAATGCTGTGTCTCCATGTTGTCATGAAGAAGCTGACACTCGAATATTTGTACACGCAGGGATGCAACGAGGATGGTAGCAAGTCCATTATCATTAAGGCTAATGACAGGACGTACTAGTCATAGCAATATCTGTAATGCCATGCTTACAGGAACTAGGTCTTGAGAACATGTGGATTGCCTTTGGCCAAGGAGCCAAGGCATGGTGGATTCCAGTCCACGAGGTAGTTTCTGCAATCGGGCCTGAGAAAGCTAGAGGAATCCCATACTTCCATGCATTCACTGGATGTGACG
>CM068957.1:111842462-111854269 GCA_035128595.1 Eptatretus atami | reverse complement strand
TTCATGTTCACTCATATTATGGGATAAAATTTTGATATTATTTTTAAAATATGAGCAATAATTGTATTAAATGAAGAAAAAAGCATGATCATGGCAGCAATTTTGGAATTCAAAATGGCCACCATTTGACACAGCTCCAAAATTGGCAACATCAATTTTCCTGTTCCTAGACATATGTAGAACATATCTAAATAGGTGGCGACTAGTCATCATCATGAAAGTCCTACGGGCCCATTGTCTTAGGACCACTTGCCCCCCCCCCCCCCCCCCACAATGCTGCACATTTTTTCTCTCATGAAAATGGCAGTTTCTTCCGCAAAATCTGCAGAGTTAGAGGTGTTGAATATGTAAACGAACTACACCCTTTTTCATTTTTGCAAAGCAAGTTAAACAGCATTTTACATCTTTCCATGATGATCTGTCTGAGTGAAGGTTGGATGTCTGAGTGAGGAATCTTCTTTTTCTTTGTAATTTATTTCAGAGTTGCAAATGGTCAACCAGACTATGGTTAGTCTTCGACAGGCTTCTGGTCCTGTTTCATGTTGTGTCAAAACGAGAGGCTGAAGATGAAGATAGTCTTTCTTCGATCATTTGATGAGTCTCGGATTTGGCAGCTCTTTGCTCAAATGAGTTTTTGCATTGGTGATGAATGCTGATGGATTAAATTTGAGCAATCACTTCAAAATCCATAAATCAACTTTGACTTTCTTTAAAAAAAAACCATAACCTGCCAAATGTGTTATCACTTATATTAAGTTAAAAGCAGTGACAGACAGCCATAAATTATAGTTTGATCTGCAAGGAAGAAGAAAAAGCCTATTTGCTCTCATTATACAGTAATTATTATTAATGGCATTAACCAAAAAGTGAACTTTGTCAGAGTGCATCGGCTTGATCATGATATAGGGTTAAAGTTATATTGGCAAATATGCGTAATGTTGAGCTTCGGAAAACAACACAACAGCAAATTAATTAATTTAATCATCAAGAGCAACAACAACAAAAACAACAGAATTGTCTTCAAATTATATTTGAAGATTGTGGATTTTGCACGCCCTGTGTTATGGGAAAATGAATTATTCATCATAGGAGGATTTAGCAGTTGACAAACCCTCCTGACAGGCCGATTGCAGTGGAGTCTCTCGTGAGACAGAAATTGCGTATAATGGCATCGGATGACATCCAAGTCAGGAGCGGTTTCAAAGTGCGTTCAAATCTACAGCATTGACTGCATCACAAGTAAAAATATGACAGGGGACAACTTGTTTGAAGTTACCTGCAGGCACAGCCGTGGCTCAGAATGCTATTTATCTTTGCACGTAAGCCAAAATGGCAGTGAATGTCCTCCTGCGGAGCCATTTTTGCCTGTAATTAACAACAAGCCGTCCATCACTTTTGAAAATCTCGACCCTGGAATGGGCCAAACACGAATGTACGTTTTTATATTAACGCCTCACTCGCTCCCATTTTGAAACTGTGTCACTTTGTAATGTCGCCTGGGCCAGAAAGGTGTAGTTACCCACAAGGCTATGCGTGTCATGGCCAAAGTGTGACAAATATAATAACCATAAGCATCGTGGTGTAAATTGCCTTCGCTGGAGAAAAAGGTTTCATAATAACACCTTACCTGCCTCTTCCCTGGTCATAAAAATGGTTTTCCTTCCTTCAGCAGTCAACAAAATTCGATTGCTTTAAATATAACTTTGTTTTAAAGCTTAAATGTATTTGTCTAACTGCATTGCTGATTGTGAATTGCAGAGAGCAATGCTTCTTGTTCCAATCAAAACAACAATATGAAAAGCACACCGTGTGGCCCCCCAGGACAAGGGCAATACGGTGGCCCTCCGGGAATTTCTGATTGACACAACGTGATGAGCACACTGCGGTGACCATCCGGTGTAGGGGCAATGTGGTGGCCCTCCGGGATTGGGGCAATGTGTTGGCCCTCCGGGATTGGGGCAATATGATGGCCCTCTGGGATTGGGGCAATGTGGTGGCCGTCCAGGACAAGGATGACGTGGTGGCCCTCTGGGACAAGGGCAACTCGGTGGCCCTCTGGGACAAGGGAAACACGATGGCCCTCTGGGACAAAGGCAAAGCTATGCCCCTCTAGGACAAAGGAAACTCGGTGGCCCTCTTGGACAATGGCAACTTGGTGGCCCTTTTTGACAATGGCAACTTGTTGGCCCTCTTGGACAATGGCAATGTGGTGGCCCTCTCGGACAATGGCAATGTCATGCACAACAGCAACTTGGTGGCCCTCGTGGACAACGGTGACATGCTGGCCCTCATGGACAACGGCGACTTGCTGGCCCTCGTGGACAATGGCAACGTGGTGGCCCTCATGGACAACGGCAACGTGGTGGCCCTCATGGACAATGGCAACATTGTGACCCTCCTTTTGAATGCCACAGTGTCTCGCTACCTCGAGTACAACATAGTGGCCCTCCGCCTCCAGAGCACCATGGTGGCCCCCTGTGTCAAGTGTGCTGAGGTGGCCCACCCTTGTCGAGCATACCAAGGTGACTCCTGCACATCGAGAACACTGAGGTGGCCTCCTGTGTCGATCATCCTACAGTAGCCCATCATGTACAGGTATGCTGCGATGTTGTCCAACATTTTTCCACTCTTTAAGCATTCAATGTGATGTCACACAAAACTTCCATCATTACTTGCGATTGTCATCATAATCGATTCATTCACTGTGGTGGCCGGCCTATTATGCGAATGGCCCATTTCAGCTCCAGTACCTGAGTGTGTTGATTCGGCATATTAAGCATTCTCCTAAAATTTCAGCTGAAATTGGGCTCATTTCACTCACAATCATTTATCATGAGACGTGATGATATTCTCACCAGATTTCAATCCGATATTGCAGGAGAATAAATCCTTTTCTTTTTTTCAGAATTTTTCTGAGTTTTATTGTTCTTGATGAGAAAAAAAAAATTCAGTCCACATTGTGCAGCTTTTGATCAAGGGGAAATATGTAATAAGGCAAAAGGTGCAATGCAAATCATACATTGTATACAAACAGATGGTTTGTACTATTATGCAAATCCTCTTCCAAAAAGCACATGAGAATGGCAACAACATGGGAGACTGGGGTTTGGACTCTGCCACTGAAAAGGTGTAGTTTTCATACCATCTCTGAACGATGCTCATTGGAAAACAAAGGTACTTGATCGACAACCCTTCAACTTGAAAGTAATCTCCCTTAAGTATGTGGCAACGAGGTGGGGGTGGGTGAGATACAGGTATTTAAGCTGAGGCTGCACTGCTATGCATTGTGAAGAGGCTGTCATGCCATTTTGATTATGAAATCTGAAGGGACCTCTTCACAGCTCACTTGTCAAAATAATCCACAACAATAGCCCGGCACAAAATGGTTCACTCTTGCTGAGTAGTTGGCTTTTATACTATTATGATTAATATTTGATCTATCAGCTACATGTTATATTTTAACGGTCACAAAACGTTACTAGATTTTTGCCAATTGATCAAAAATAATGTCATAAACACTCAAATTCTGGTAACCTAGTACTAAAAGGTGTGTGTGTGTTGTGTGTGTGGTGTGTTGTGGTGTGTGTGTGTGTGTGTGTGTGTGTGTGTGTGTGTGTGTGTGTGTGTGAGAGTCACGATTCATATCTGTAAATGCTGCCCCTTTGTCGTTTCACTCCTCCCTGGGCGCTGGATCCAGATATTTTATACTTTCCTACTCTTTTTTTTTACATGTATGTATGTATGTATGTATGTGTGTATCTTCTTGCATATGGCAGCTTGGCTGTTGGCCAGCTATAATTTTGTTGGGACGTGGCTGTGCCACTGATATACACAGTGCCTATAGAAAGTGTACTCTACACCCCCTTTCAAATTTTCACCATTTGTTGTCTTGTATCCTGTAATTAAGTTGCATTAAATCAGACTTTTTCCACTTTATTTATACATCATAACCCACAACTTCCAAGTGAAAAACAAATTCTACAAATTTCAGAAAATTAATTAAAAATACAAAACTAGACTATCTTCGTTGGATAAGTGTCCACCCGCTTTGGATTAATACTTGGTGGAAGCACCTTTGACATCAATTTATTGTCTGTTCACCACTCTCTGTTTATTTGTCTGTTCACCCCTCTCTGTGAGTCTGTTGGGATAGGTCTATACCAACTTTGCAACCTTGATTGGGCAATATTTGCCCATTCTTCTGTACAAAACTGTTCAAGCTCAGTCAAGTTGTGTGGGCAGTGTTCATTCCCTTCATGTGCAGCCTTTTTGGTTGCTGGAAGTATCAGTGGTTGTGGGCACAGCTGTGCCACTGATGCAGTGCCCCTATTGCCAGTACACTGGTACGCATTTCACTGACCTCAGAAGGATGACAGGCTGAGTCAACCCCCTGGTGTTAATTCAGCAGCCAACAGGGCCCGAACTCAGGACCCTAGGATCCCAAGCCACCACCCTCACCGCTAAGCCAACACCAGTCTTACAGCAGTATTGATGGACAGCAATCTTCAAGTCATGCCACAGATTTTTGATTGGATTTAGGTCGGGGTTCTGACTGGGCTACTCAAAGACATTTATCTTTTTGTTCCTTAGCCACTCCAGTGTAGCTTTGGCTGTGTGCTTTGAGTCGTTGTCATGCTGAAACATGAACTTCCATCCAAATTTCATGGGTTTTTAAGATCTCCGTAAGGTTCTTCATTAACATTCCCGTACCTCCAATTATCACCATTACAATTTTGGTGTTCTTCTGCTTCCAAGATCTTTGGACTTCATTTTTGAGATCCTGGTGTTTGGTCATTTTCTTGATTTCTGCATTGTTTGGGCCAAAATTGTTGAGTACTGACACCTCCAATAACAATGCCATCTATCTTTTCGTACCTAAGTATGATATTCGATCCCAATGTTTTGTTTTCAATGTTCCTTCTCGATTGGATCATCAGGTTGTACGTGAGTATTACATCCTTGTTTTCAATGACTGCTTTCGGTTCATGTTTCCATGAGTTTTCTGAAACTGTGATATTGAATTTTTTGCAGATGTGCCGGCAGATTACTCCACATTCTTTGTTGTGCTTTTGGGTGTCCAGTTGTTCTGACATAAATTTTTTTACATCTGATAAGAGATGGCTCATATTTTTTGTTTCTTCCTTGCAGAACCTATATCTGTCTGATTGACTCAGTCTCACCATCTTCTTAAAGCCATTGGTATAGTGTCCTTGGTCTTGGACATTTATAATGATTCATTTTCCATCCCAGTTGAGCTGACCTCTTCTTCGCCATTCAAACGAGCCTTCTTTATCCAATTTGTCAAACTCTTGTTTTTATTTTATTTTTCTTAATCTTTGGCCTTCTCTTTTTTCATTCCCTCAGTTGTTGATATTTCGTTTTATATTTTTATTTTCACTTTTTTTGCAATAACCTCTGCCACTGAAGATGGACGGAGGGTATGTTTTCACCCCTCTCTGTCTGTCTGCTTGTTTATTTGTCTGTCTGTGACTTTTTGAGCAAGATATCTCAAAAAGATGTCCATCTTGTGTAAGATGTCCATCTTGTATTCCCCATGTTCCCCGCCCCCATCCCTCTCCCTTCCACAGATCTCCTAATGTCTCTGTTCCCCAACAATAGGGATGTGACGGTACACTTCCTGATGCGATGTCACAGCTATTCTGAAGAAGAACATTTCGACCTTTAATCACAAACTTACCTCTTTTATAGTTCATAAATCGGAAAAATACACATCATATCTATTTTGTAGGGTATCAAGGGAGAGATGAGCATCGAGGTGGTTTGAACGTTTTGGTTCCCCTTTAATGATCTCCTGCCTTTGTCTACTTTAGTACTGGCTGGCTGAATAGCTTAGAGGTATGCACACTCATCTATGAGCTGTCTAGCCTAGGTTTGAATCTTGACTCAGCTATAACCTATCACCATAGTGTTTCACAGACATAGTGTGTGTACCATCCCTCGGATAGACTTTAAACTGGGTGTCCTGTCTACTAGCATGAGTTGGTGGATGTTAAAGATCCCACGGTATGTTTTGCAAAGAGAAGATGAGTTATCGTCACCAACCTGGCAAAATTACAAGTTCTCGCACCTTAAGTTGAGTATCCTGCATGTGTGTGGCGACTCGTCCATGACCTGGTCGTAGCCTAGAAACGTTATTGCTTCATCTTGATATGCCCCAGAGCTCTATAAAGAGTATGGGCAACTAATTGTTGGACACTATCCCCTCCCTATTCCATCTCCAGGTACTGCATGACATCATCACCGGGCGCCAAAGGCACCTGGTGATGACGCACATCAAAAGGACATACTCAGTATTCACTCCGTTTGTTACTTAGGCCTAAGTCACATTTGCCACGGCGGCCGTGGGGTCTACAAAATCTATGGCCACTAGCAATTAATAGGCGGCGCGCAGTATTCCACGGTCACACAATGTAGCAGTCACATGTTTTTATTTTCGGGTAGCCGCACGGCGTATTTATAAATTGTGGAGACCGAAAACGTGGGGGTGCCATACGGTCTTTGATTTGATGCCGCACGGTGACCTTAGGGCATTCCTGCGGCGGCCATAGAATTTTCAAGGCAGACGCAAGGTGCCCGCAAGGCGACCGCAGGGACCGCAGGGACCGCAGGGGGGCCCTAAGGCGAACGTGCGGCCAGACGGACGGTAACGAGTGGGTTCTTTTTTTTTAACAGTTCTTTTGTTTCGGCTTGTCGAATTGCTAAGGCCTAAGTCACATTTGCTCTACGGCGAGGATACGGCGGCCGTACGCCCTCTGAATTGACAGAAACGTGCGGCGGCCGCAGAGTTTCTGAGGTGGCCTCAGGGTGGCCCTACGCCGTATGGCTATATTTTACAGGCCGTAGGGTTGCCGTGGAATTATAGTGCGGAGTTATAACTTTTTTCATTTCTACGTTCGCCGTAGCAATTACTGTACATTATTGAATTGGAAAGCCAACTATTTTTGAGATCACAAGGTCAAAGGTCAACTCAAGGTCAAACGTCTAAAATCAATTTCAATCTGAAAAATAATCAATTTTCATCAGATTGACCTGAGCTTTGATTAAGATTGTGAATTATAATCTTAATGAAATGGAAATTTGATGTAACCATGGCAACCTTTGGAGTGGGGGGTTGATGCTGCATGTATCGTGCTCTGCACGATGTCTTTTTCATGCTTGTTTGTTTGTCCGGGCGATATCTCAGCCTTTCCTTGAGCTAGGAAACAGAAATTTTGGCACAATGGTGAACAAGTGCTTTTGCAAAAATGGTATTCTTTATTTTTTGATTAATCAATTAATTACTTAATTATTATCAATTTATTAATTACTTATTTATTTTCTTTCTCATCTGTGCAATTTCTCAGGCACCTTTTGAGCTAGAAGCTGATATTTGGACATGATAGTGACCAAGTGATTTGGCTATAAAAGGTATTTTTGATTTATTGATTAAACAATTAATGGATTAATTATTCATTTTTCGATCAATCAGTTCATTTTGAAAAAGTTATAGATTCCCGATGAAACAGTGGTGGTTTAGATATGCTATGAGCCAAATTGATAAAAAAATTAATTATTTAACGAGTTTTAAATTTATTTCATAAAACAATTAATCAACGAATTATTGTACACCGCTCCTTCCCAATTCCGTCTCCAAGTGCTGCACGGAGGGATCGCTAGGTGCCGAAGGCACCCTGGCAATATCACGCGCTGGAGGATATATTATTTATTTATTTAGCATGGCGGCAGTGTACTTTGTACCTACACTTGTTATTATTATTTATTTGTATAATTATATGTGGGTGGCCTCATATCATACCGGTGTGGGTGGCCTTGTATCAAACAACAACATGCCCAATTGAGCGATTTGATGTTCAACGCATTCGCTCATTAGTGTTAGACCTGTGATGTCAGTCGGGTTTGCTCGTGTGTAAGCATTGCATGCGGGTAGAATGCAACCAAGAAAGGTTGAAAACTCCACTCTGCTCAGAATAAAATAAATAGGTCATGCAAGTTTCACATCTTTAATTTGGTGCTTTTTTCAGAATGTGTAGTGTCAAAGCATTCTTTTGCAATGGAAACATCTTTAAACTTAGTTATTTTATTTTGGCAAATCTGTGCCAGTCTGAATCCATCAAATTCATAAGAAATGGAGTTATTAGTGCAGAACTGATCGATCTCACAGGATACCCAAGAAGTATGCAAACACGCCTCTGAGCTGTCTAGCCTGGGTTTGAATCCCGACCCAGCTATAAACTGTCATCCTGGTGTTTCACAGGCAGGGTGATTCATCAATGGGTGTGCTATCCCTCGGATGGACGTTATGCTGGGTGTGCCATCTGCTAGCATTAGTTGGTGGACGTTAAAGATACCACGGTGTACTTAACAAAGAATTGGCGAGTGAATGTCGAGATCGTGGCAGAATTCCAAATTCCGGACTGACCATTGGGAAGGCAGTCCCAAACCACTCGGCATAACCCGTGCTAAGAAAATGCTTTGGCAACACCAACGTTCTGTAAAGAGTCTGGTACAGCTAGCTCATAATCAATAGATCCAAACCCCAACATCTTTGAGGAAATCTCAACTCCCGTTGCCTGGTATAAACCCCTCAAACTGTTACATTTAAACCATGATCAATGGCACGTGTCCAGTTACGCTAAACTTTTGAATAATTTAGTGCAGTTTGAAGAACTCTTTGTGTTTCCTGCACATGCCCAGCGAAAGCCGTAGGCCTACTTTTTCTGTATGGGATGAAATATTCATCACTTCTTGATTTGGTAATCAAATTAAAAATAACATTATATTTCTTCCATCAAGGGTGTAAATTAATAACTCGCAGGGAAATTCCGCATTATGTGAAATGCCACTTCCCTTCCTCGGCCTTACCACCCAATAGTCTTCAAAACCCACCTCCACACCACAAACTCAACCACCCTCTCTCAACTCTCTGTCCCCTCCTTGCCCCCCCCCCCCGCTCTGCTACCCAAAGTCCTCAACCCCCCCCCCTCCACACCACAAACCTAACCACCCTCTCTCAACTCTCTGTCCCCTCCTTGCCCACCCCTCTGCTACCCCAAGTCCTCAACACCCCCCCCCCACCTCAATCCCCCTCTCCCAACTCTCTATCCCCTCTCTGCCCCCCACGCCAACTCTCATCCTCCCCTCCCCTTCTCACTTTCTTAACAACGTTACTAATAGTCAGTCAGAGGGTTTTCTGAGAAATGTGAATTGTAGGTGCATTTTTGGTAAAGTAGAACCTGACTTTTATACATAATTAGGGTATGCTGAATTCGATTAACCCACTTCCCAAGCCGAATTTTGAGTTTTGACTATCTAATTAGCATAAACAAAATGGCTGCCAAATTGCAATTTTTGACACATTCTTGGGGAAAGCATTATATGGGCGAGGGAGTGAGGAGAGAGGGATCTATTGTTGAAGGTTTGAGTGGATCGCTTCAACAAAATTCCCCCTTTGAAACTCTGATAACACGCCTCTGGGAGTTGTGGCATTTCAGCTAGATATATTGGACCCCATTTTGCAGAGTCAGGTGTCATACCGCTTGAAATATGGAAACATCTGACTGAAGGAGTGAAGATGAAGGTCCCAGATACCATCGTGCTGGGCTCTTGTGAACTGCAACAATGTGGAGACCATATTCATGTACTGCCACCAGAAGTGAAGTTCAATCCTCAGATTTACTTTCAACAAAATCTGTCACAAGCTTGCAAAATCCTCTGCATCAGAAATTAATACCAGTTCTGAAATTTGCTCAGGCTTGTCATCGGCGACTATTGTGGAAAGCTCAGCATGATTTATTATCTGCTTCGCAACAAACGAAAGAAAGTTGGCACCAAAAGTCGCCACAGGGCTTGCAAGTGAGTTTGTGAGCCCTCATACCTTGTTGTATGCTTTGCTGAAAGAACAAGCTCTACTGTACCTTGACCCAGAATCCACTCCACCCACACCTCTGTTAATCCAGATCCATCCATATGATCTCATATAGCCTTTAGAAAGTCATTGAGATATGGAAGCCACCAAGGCATGGAATTAACTTATCTTGGTATTCTGGAACAGACCACTTAGTCCCATGAGTCTGCAGTAGAGTGCTTGGTACACTGTGAGGACTGTATGCTCCTATCCAAAATGTAAGATATTGCCGTGCATCTCTTCACAACTGTATATAAAGTATCTAATCATGAGCTGGAGCAAGGATTATGGGCAAGTATCCTACTGCTGTCTGCTCTGGTTCCACTGACAAGATTGATTGATTGAATACTGTCCGAAGAAGGTCTTGCTCTAAATCTTGACGATGTTGAAAGAATGCTAGGTCTGTAGCTTCTGCTCGTTTCACGGCATAGTTGTCCTCTTCAGATTTCCTGAACCAGGCCTCGTTAATAGGGCAGTGAATACTGGCTCACATGTGTCTCGAGTAATATTGGCAGGATGCAGCTTCCCGAACATTTGGCACAACAGAGTACTTCTGGTGGATGGCCTAAGCATCTGAAGAGCTGCATCTGTTGTTTGGCCCCGTTGCCAAGCGACATTTGGGTTGCTTGAAAAGTATTCTTCCCATCTAGCGTCTCATCAAGGATATCAATATTATCACAGGTGTAGTGGATAAATTTGTTTGCCATAATATTTGGTGGAATGATGGCACCAGTTGCGTGATCTAAGGATTTTAGAGTGCTCTCAGCCAACGAAGTTCTATTTGTAACACCTGCTCATATGCAGACAGTGTCCAGCCTTGTTAAACAGCTCACTAGATCTTTTGACCGTGTAGTGTACTGGCAAGGCCAACATGTTTTGGAGTCCATTTTTTGCCACCACTGACACAGTAAACAAGATCCTGTGCTATACTCAGAACTTTACTTCGGACAAGTTCCTGAACTTTTTCAGCACTTTCGTATTATAGGGCCTCTTTACCACCAATGATAAGTTTCAATAGCATATATAAACTATCTGGAATGCATTATATTGCAGCATCTTCACTTACAGAGAAACTTTGGTAGCCTGGGGTTGCCATAATATCCCCACGAATTTTCAGAGCGACATGTATCAATGATAGGAAAGTGTCATCTTGCGGCTCATATTGAGGCAGTGTTGACATTTCCTCACTCTCCTGGATGTCGTCTTTCATTTTCAGAACTGCAGTAGGTTTATACTTTGTAGGAATCAGTATAATTTTCTGCTCCGATGAACACCTGCCAAGTGGTTGGAAGAAGTTGAGAAGGTTACCTAGCTTTGACTGTAACTTTTCCTTGAATGTTGTACTTCTACTGTAGTAGGACTGTTGAATCATAGTTGATGATTCCTCAGCCAGCTCCTTCTGTCTCAGCCAGCTCCTTACCGCAATGCAGTAAAAAGAGTAGTTTGATCCGCTCGGACACCCAGAAGTTTTCCTCTCACAGACATCCTCAAGAAGCAATACGTGCCCTTTTTCGGCTGCTTGAGGAAGCTCCTTCCATAACCATATCATAGCAAGGTCTGTATTAGCTGATTCCTGCTTTGTTTTGTGGTAGATCTGGTGAATGCCCTTAGACAAGTCAGGTGATATTTGGTCTCAGCTGTGATCAAGTCAATCACACCACTCAGTCGAATGCTGACTTTGTAGTCAAAATGAGAAGCTTCAATAAGTCGATTACTCATTTGTTTTGTCATGACTGAACTCATACATGCCTTCATATCAGTGGTTTGACAGAAAATGCATAAGTTCCAATTAGTATGTGCCATCCCTTTTCACAATAAACGCCTGTCACCACCTGAGACACCACTACTACTACAACTTGCTTCCTCTTTCGAATGTTCTGCC
>CM068957.1:111813229-111829450 GCA_035128595.1 Eptatretus atami | reverse complement strand
CACCATCCTTCCTCAGAGTAACTTTCCAGATATAACTTGCTCATACATTGACCACAACCAATACTTCCTACCACAACTCCACACATGTCATTAATCTTCCTTAATTACGCCTTTACTGCTACTTCTTCAAAACAACCCAAAACTCCATGCCTACCGAATGAAGAGTCGACAGGGTGTTTCAAAAGAGTGATGCAGCTTTAAATGTTTATTTCCAAGAAACAGAACCTCAGGAATGTGAACCAAACATTCTTGAAAGCTTATGACATGGTATTTTTAATCACTGATTGCTATTGCAGGAAGTCACTGCTAAAGTAATGAGAGCCCAAGGTTGAAATTGGCATTTCATGCAAAATCCTTGCAATTGACGTTCTCGATGTGTGCCCCTCCACGGTTCAGACAGGCATTGATCTGACTCCAAAGTTCTGTCCAACTTTCCTGTAAGTCTCATGTGACACTGCCTGGAGATTGTGACCCCTCCTGCTTCAGATCATCCAGTTGTGGCAGGGCAGTGGCATCGACAGAGACCTTGGCAGCCCCCAGAACCAGTAGTCCAGAGGTTCAAATTTGGGCTATGGGTGCCCAGTATGAGCAGTACCAGGCAACGAGGATGGTTTCTGATCGCTGCCACAGTAAAGTGATGATGTCACCAGCTGTATGCGGGGTGCATCATCCTGCATAAACCAGGTCATGCTGAGGCTGGTTTAGGGTGACCTTTTGGGCTAGATCATTATGCGAACTTCTGAGCACAGCCCGGTAGGACTCGCCGTTGGTCATCACTGTCCTGCTGTTGCTCTCTCAAACCAGGAAGGCCCTTGTTCCGCAATCTTGGTATTGAAGGTGCAGAAGCATGTCACCTGAGGCCCTTTCAGGTACCTCTTCAGGATTTTCTCAGGTGGTCTGCCCCCCCCCCCCCCCCCAGAAAATGCTGTGTGGTTCTGTGATGATGCTGTGGTTCAAGTGAAAATGGGCTTCATCACTGAACCAGATCAGGTTGATCCAGTTTGGGTACTGCTTCATCTTTTCACTGAGCCAATTGCACATATCAAATCTCCTTCTCATGGCATCTTGATTCAGTTTATGCTAATAAAGATATGTATGGAAAAGCTTCAGTCCTTTGTGAGATATGCCAGACTGATGTTGGTTTGATGCCTGCTCCAGGAGCGCTGCAGGTGGGACTTCTTGAGACTGTTCACTGCAGAATCCCACACCGGCGGCGATGTGGCTTGGCTCTTGGTTACTGATGCTGGCCTCACTGTTGCCATTGTTCTGGTTGTGCCACTGTTCCCTTGTGCTCAAAAATGTTTCACAATACATTGAGTGGCAGAATTTGTGGGTTCATCACGTGTTCTGAGGTCATATTCCGACAGAACCTCCAGTGGGTGTCTACATACGATTTAGTCTCATACCACAGAGCCACCCACTTTTGTAGTCTGTTTCACTGTCAATGCATAGTTGAGCTATGAGCTAGAAATCCCAGGAACAAATACCACGATATGTATCATCAAACCCTGAAAGGAAATGGTATAGGTTCAAAAAAACAAGAAACAGCAGGAAGTCAAAGTTGTATCAATCTTTTTGAAACACCCTGTATATATTTAACGTTTTAATCGTGAAGGAGGAAAGTTTATTCCACAATAGCAGAAAATAGGAACAAGAGTTGAAGTGTGCAATAAGTCTGGATTTCGATGTTTAACCAGGAGGGGGTTACTGAAAAGCACACATGTCCTAGCGACCTAGAAGGTCAGAGGGCTGGGATAGCAAAGGGAGTTTGGGCAGGAGAGGCAGAAAAAAGAAGAGGCCACTGATGTCTTTGATGTGAGAGGAACAAGACTTGTGTTTGGTTGAGCCTCATTGTGGGAGATACTACATAGTAATAATGCTGAGAGCTTTAACAGCCAACATAATCCAAGAGAGACAGCTGTGATGCTGAGGTGCCAACCTTCGGGGAAGAAAGCTATGTGCAAACTATGTACAATGGCCTTGTAGGCAGAGTATGTCTGAATTTACATGGAATTGAGTGGGAACAACATAGAGATGCCAAGTCTCAGGCAACTTTGGAAGCCAGATTTTCGATGTGATGGCTGAAGGTGAGGCCAGTAATTTTAAGAGAATGGACCTCTTCGAGCGAGCTGACCATGAAAACAGAGGTGGTCAAGAGTGAGACGTCATTTCTGCAGGTTGCGGCATCACTTATTCATTGAATTTCCAATGCAATTTTCAATTGTTAAAAAAAATATTTTTCAGACAAGTATTCTTGTCTTACAATGTAACTGATTATTATTAAATTATGTACCTGAACAAGGAAGTTGTCATTCAAGTGTCAATCTCAATCGGCATTGAATATGCAGTTATTCAAATGAACTGGTCACCAACATAAAGTCTAATCTATAATCCTTTCTCCTGGGGCACACATTTAATTTTCCGATGCAAATTCACTGTTTATCTCTAAAACAGGTCGTTGGTGTACAAGATAAAGCAGCAATTGCACCGGCATCTGGTAACGGGAAAAAAGTTTCCTTTGGAATTGTTTGCAGCGTTTAATCCTGAAGCGGCTTTTTAATTCCACTATCCCTAGAAACTGCACACTATTCATTATGCATATGAACGATATGTTCCATGACATAATGTGCTGCCGTTTACAAAAATTACACACTGGGTTTTTCACGAGCATCTTACGCAGCATTGTGACAGCTTTTGTACTTCATTTCGTTTGAGAGATTCTACATGCTGCAAGGCACAATGCTCTGCAGCACCGCAAAGCAGAACGGCTCCTGTGTCATTAAAACAGTAAATAACATTTATATGCCTGCATGTTCATTAGGACTTCGCCATTACGCTACAATTCATTTCTGCCTGTTGCAGTCGCCAAAGGGGAGGTTGCTTGTTTGGTTTGTTTGTCTTCTGTCTGTTCGCACAAATTGTGCAAATATAGGCTACAAACGCTGCCTGGTTGTAGCCTGTATTACAGTTTCTTTTTTTAACTTAGTACCTCTATAAAGTATGTACAATTAGAATGTGAGTACGTCTGAAATGTACGTACTATAAACCCACAAAACATGTCCGGGTGGGTCTGGCAATCTCTGATTGCTCTTTCTAGTTTGATGATGTATGGAATGGCCTGTTTGGTGTTCCATCTGATAACTTTGCTCTGATGCTCGGATTCCAGGTTCAATATTCCTGAAATTGTGTTTGATTGTTAATTGTCTACGAATTTTTGGAGTTCATATAAAAGTGCATTAATGCCACCTATTGAATGGGTCCTCGGTGAGCTTTAGGTACTGTATAAATAAAACAAACCAACAATCACTATGTGGTTGCAGGCCCATATTCGAGGCTTCATAATTTTTATGGAAACATGAGCAGCAGAGCATTGAAGGTATTGATGCTTTTAAGCCAACCGATTCATAAAGATAGTACGTTGTTGTCTAATGAGGCCAAGTTTCATAAAGGAAAGTGTTGTGACATCACACATGTTGATCAGAAAATTTCTGGGTATATGATAACCCACAGTCATTGTCAGAATTGCAATATGCACAGCTGAAGCGAGGACAAAGTGTACAAATAAAAAGTGGAAAAACAATATGTTTGGTAAACAAAATAGCAATTTGAAATGTTTTCCCTGTTTAAAACGTGATTATCGGATGGCATTTGTGGGAGACAATTAGCCATTTCATTACACATGATCAGTGTTAATGCACAATCGATGGCGTTTACGCAAAAATAATGAAAAACTTCTTCCTTCCCATTGTTTTTTGCCAATACATAGTCAAGTCTCATGGATCAGCTCGTACTAGTACACCGAATGCAACAGGACAAAAGGAAACAGCAGAGAGATGGAGGAACACCAACATCAGAGCTGAGGCCAACACCGCGTTATATGTGGATGAATGTCACATCTGCTAATCCTCCTTATCCTGATTGGCATTTTGATGTTAAATATCTAAGACACAGGAAACCGTCTATGACGGCATTCTTGACAGTCTATAATTCAATCTATAAGCATCAACAGTTTATTTAGAACAAACTTGTATGCGCACCAACATTCTGCATAGTTGTATAACCGAGCACCCTATCTCGTAAGCATTCATTGGCAAATAACGAGAGTGCAAAGGTAGTGATTAAACTTGGTTAGTTCGGTATTATAAACAAAACAATGCACAGCCACAATAAATGAAATCAACGGGATGTTAATTGAGGTATACTCACCACTGTGGGAAGCAAGAAGAAGCTGACATTTCGGGCATTAACCCTTCATCAGAGCAAGAGGCAAGGAAGAAGCACACCATGAGAAATCCTCTTTTGCTCAGAAGGGTTAATACTCGAAACATCAGCTTCTTCTTGATTCCCAAGAGCGGTCAGTATACCTCCATATGTACCGATTATGTCACCTATTGATCTACCTGTCCACCGACGCAGATCAACATCATCTTCACCAGCAAGACTTTTCTTCAATTCTACAATGCACAGCCTACTTGCTTGTGAAAAATGCGATATGTAGACTCACTTGAATTCAATGATTGTCATGGTCTGGGAGGTTCATTCTAAAAGCGATCTACGAGTGATTGTACTTCCTTGCACGGGGGCTTAAAAACCCCAATAGGTTCTTTCAACATAATCACATGGTTCTGCCAGATGGCTGTGTGCGAGTCGCCACAGTCACCAAATTGTTATCTCTACTTAAATATATCACGGTAATGACATGAGGCAGCCAATTTTCTATGGTCACAAAAATCTCCTCCAAAACTGTTCCAGAGTGCAGCCCGTGCTGACTTCTTATTGATAACAATAGTGAGAGGAATAATAATAGTTGTCACTGCACTAAGCTGCAGATAAACAGGTGCGCGTTAATAACTAATTCTTATAATGGTTTCAAAAGTAGCATGGTTGGCATCGCAGATCGAGCACATGGTTCATGAAACATGACCACATGGGTTCCATGCTCTTGTGATCATTTATGTCTTGTCTTTTCATGCACAGGTTCCTTCATGACATCTTTGCCGCGAGAAAGGACTTACTCAGTCTTGTCATGAGGAAATGTATGCCTCCTTCACATAGCCGATTCCAAGAGGCGTAACTCTTCCGAGGTTTCCAAGCATCAGCGGAGCTGACCATTCCGACTTCATTATGGGCTGCGGGCGACATGACTACATGAACATTATTTTACGTGTGATGGCGATTGTTCCAATGGACGATGTGGAGTTTCTTCCAGTACCATCTTCTTTCTTTAATCTTGCCTCCTTTTTCCTTTTGTGGCCTTCATGTGCTTGCATACAAATTTCATCTTCACATTTTACTCAGACGCATAACATCTTCACCTCGCATAACGACGCAAGCTTTAAAATACGTAAACTGATGCCATTTCGGCCTTCTATTCTCTTCTTGCCCGAAGTGCAAGCGACTGTTCAATTTGAAAAGAGTGTCAAGATGTTGCTCCACTGAATCTGCAATTTTGGCTTGCTCAGTGGAACAGGATCGGGAAGTAGTATTTAAAGAATGTTATTGTTCCAAATAATTTTCCACATGTGGAATGATTGGAAAGCTAACCAATGGAACACTTCACAATCTGGTTGAAGGGGGATTGCTTGCGGAAGGCAAGGAAGAAGAAGGTGCTTTAAGGCTTCCATACCGACATAAGTGAATTGCAAGATTGATAAAAATGAGGCATATGTTAATTGGGTAACAGCTAACAAATTATTTTCAGCTTGATGGAAAATAACAAAAATATAAGGTTAATACAAAAATATACAAAAATATGTTTAAAAAGTTTGACAAATAAGATACCAACAATCCAAAGATACACAGTTTCCTTTTTCGGTTTTGCCAATATACTCAGACAGTCAAGAAAATAAAGTATAATACAGCATTAGCAAAAACTATATATATTTTTGCTAATTATTGACTTGCTGTTGTTAAAGAAAAAGTTGTGTTTCTAGGCCAATTGTGAGTGCAGTATCTTGTTTCCGAAACTTTTGGAAACAACAGGTAGCTTGTTTTGCATCACCTTTCCTGGGATATAAATTGCTCTTGTGCAAGGGCCTAAGGCTGTGCTTTGCCATCATAAAGACACCGCCTTCCCCCACCCAACCCCATTAGACAGAGCCAGGTAATCAACCAGGTTATAAATGCCAGCCACAAGCCAGGTTATGAATGTAAGAAACCCAGTGACCCAGTCATTTCAGAAGGTTGAAATAAGTGCCGACATTAGTCATTTAGACACTAGAAACACCTGATTCTATAGGAGCACAGGGGGTAGAGGAGGACTTAACTTAATGCCAAGAGTATGTCCCTCATATCCACCAGGGACCATGAAACCATTATTTTATCAAGGATCTTGTCCGAGGAGTTACAATTGCATTTTATTTTTCCATTATGAATGACTTTTATATATATAAAAAAAATTTGATCAAAGATCTTTGTCGAGAAGTTACAATTACATTTTATTTTTCCATTATGAATGACTTTATAATATATTTATTTTTGATCAAGGTCTTTGTCGAGGAGTTACAATTTCATTTTATTTTTCCATTATGAATGACTTTATGATTTTTTTTTTTAATTTAGCTTACCCGCAATATTTCTGAGAGAATCACAAGATTAATCGCGAGATATATATATTATATATATATATATATATATATATATATATACATATATATATATATATATATACATATATATACATATATATATACATATATATATACAATATAATATATACTATATATATACAATAATATATACATATACATATATTATATACATATATATATATATACATACAATATATATATATACATATTATAATTATATATATATACATATATATATATAAAAATATATAATAATATATATATATATATATATATATATATATATATATACTCTGGCATTATGTTGATGTGGATGGATTATCTATTTTGTTATAAAAAGGCATATGCAAATACCAAAAACAAACAAACAGGAAAGAGCAGATCAGGCCTCAGGTAATGATTGTATGAGGTTGCAATTCACAGCTTTGTGATGATGACTACATACTGCTTTCATTGCACCGCAACACAGATATTTTGGTGTGCTCTGCTTGATTGAGCCTCATTGGAGAATACAAGCAGAGTACCGCCATATCGGGTGATCTTGTTCCAAGCATGCAAACAATCTTTTGACGCATACTTTTATTTATGCCTGATGGTTAATGGTTAGGGTGGTGAGCTTGGGATCCTAGGTCCTGAGTTGAAATCCTGCTCAGCTGTTGAATGAATAGCAGGTGGGGTTAACTCGGCCTGTCATCCTTCTGAGGTCGGCAAAATGAGTGCCACCATGCTGGAATCACTGTGTGCGAGTGGCGACCCGTCCAGGATTGTGCCCAATAGCCAAGATACTGCGAAGGCAGCACCAATGCTCTGCACAGTGTATGGTCCCAATGGATGGATGGATACCTTTATTTGGGTGGTGAATAGGCAACTGACAGCTCTGTATATGCAAAATAAAAAAATAAACCCTGGTTACGGCATGAAGGAAAAAAAACATACCTACTGCGTATAATTCAAAACACCTCACTGCACTGGAAAATGTGGGGACAGGAATACTGTACTGTAAATGATGGAGACTTGTATACCCTCCGCCACCTGGAGACGGCGCTACACGATGCACATTTACATAGGGAATTTGCGTCGCCTCCCCCCCACCCCAAACCACCAGTAAAATAAAAACACCACTATACATTAATTGAGTTTTATGCTGATCCTATGTAGTGAGTCTGGATGTAATCAGCCCAGAATGCAGGAGGAAGTAGCGTGACAAACAATGAAATGCACAAACACCGATCCGTGAATTCTAGTGAGGATACGAGCGTTTTAACACACGCATGCACGCACGCACGCACACACAATTTCAACCTCTGGAAGTTTTATATTTTTATTTTTTGAATAGCAAGTATGATACAGACCAACACCTTTATGTCTGATGTGTTATAATTCCCCACTTTTCACATAAAGTTAAAACAAAACTTGATGGGGTGGCCAGCCCGGCTTAGTATAACGTTTCTATGCAAACTCTGAGTACAACTTCTACTGACTTCGTCTTTATATGCAGCACAAGGCTATGGTGTGGCATTCATTGCTGAGGACACGGTTGTGCGCTGATGGTTAGCCCTCTGCTGGCTTAGATGCCTCGATGAAAACTCTGAGAACAAGAAAACTTCACAGCTTGGTCAATGAATCATGATCCGTTATGAAAATGGAGATGGAGACTTCAAAACCATGGGAGGTTCTGTTTCCCTTCTGAAACCTGATGTGGAGATAACAAACAACGACACACACACAACACACACACACACACACTATATATATATATAATAATATATATAATATATATATATATAGATACATACATACATACATATACAATTGACCCCTTCCACAATCCTCCAGCCAAAGAAGCTGCATAAAGCAACACATGAAGACCTACATAACGGATCATGATTCATTGACCAAGCTGTGAAGTTTTCTTGTTCTCAGAGTTTTCATCCGAGGCATCTAAGCAGCAGAGGGCTAACCATCAGCGGCACAGCCGTGTCCTCAGCCAATGATGCCACACCATAGCCTTGTGCTGCATATAAAGACGAAGTCAGTAGAAGTTGTACTCAGAATTTGCATAGAAACGTTATACTAAGCCGGGCTGGCCACCCCACAAGTTTTGTTTTTATTTTTACGTGAAAGTGGGGAATTATAACACAAGCAGACATAATAGGTGTTGGTCTGTTATCATACTTGCTATTACAAAAAATAAAAATATAAAACTCCCAGAGGTTGAAATTGTGTGTGCGTGCGTGCGTGCATGCGTGTGTTAAAACGCTCGTATCCTCACTAGAATTCACGGATCGGTGTTTGTGCATTTCATTGTTTGTCACGCTACTCCTCCTGCAGTTCTGGGCTGATTACATCCAGACTCACTACATAGGATCAGCATAAAACTCAATTAATGTATAGTGGTGTTTTTATTTTTACTGGTGGTTTTGGGGGTGGGTGGGGAGGCGACGCAAATTCCCTATGTAAATGTGCATCGTGTAGCGCCGTCTCCAGGTGGCGGAGGGTATTACAAGTCTCCATCATTTACAGTACAGTATTCCTGTCCCCACATTTTCCAGTGCAGTGAGGTGTTTTGAATTATACGCAGTAGGTATGTTTTTTTTCCTTCATGCACGTAACCAGGGTTTTTATTTTTATTTTGCATATACAGAGCTGTCAGTTGCCTATTCACCACCCAAATAAAGGTATCCATCCATCCATTGGGACCATACACTGTGCAGAGCATTGGTGCTGCCTTCGCAGTATCCTTGGCTATTGGGCACAATCCTGGACGGGTCGCCACTCCGACACAGGATTCCAGCATGCTGGCACTCATTTTGCCGACCTCAGAAGGATGACAGGCCGAGTTAACCCCACCTGCTATTCATTCAACAGCTGAGCAGATTTCAACTCAGGACCCTAGGATCCCAAGCTCACCACCCTAACCATTTAGCCAACATCAGGCATAAATAAAGGTATGCGTCAAAAGAATGTGTTGCATGCTTGGAACAAGATCACCCGTATGGCGGTACTCTGCTTTGTATCTCCAATGAGGCTCAATCAAGCAGAGCACACCAAATATCTGTGTTGCGGTGCAATGAAAGCAGTATGTAGTCATCATCACAAAGCTTGTGAATTGCAACTCATACAATCATTACCTGAGGCTGATTCTGCTCTTTCCTGTTTGTTTGTTTTTGGTATTTGCATATGCCTTTTTATAACAAAATAGTAATCCCATCCACATCAACATAATGCCAAAGTATATATATATATATATATATATATATATATATATATATATAATATATATATATATATATTATATATATATGTATATATATATAGTAATATATATGTATTATATATATATGTAGTATGTATATATATATATAATGTATATATATATGTATATG
Source organism: Eptatretus atami (assembly GCA_035128595.1). Taxonomy (NCBI): domain Eukaryota; kingdom Metazoa; phylum Chordata; class Myxini; order Myxiniformes; family Myxinidae; genus Eptatretus; species Eptatretus atami. The sequence goes on along the minus strand of CM068957.1, from coordinate 111,819,474 downwards.
TATATATATATGTATATATATATGTATATATATATATATGTATATATATAGTATATATATATGTATATATATGTATATATATATATATATATATGTATATATATATATATATTATATATATATATATATATATATATATCTCGCGATTAATCTTGTGATTCTTCAGGAAATATTGCGGGTAAGCTAAATTAAAAAAAAAATCATAAAGTCATTCATAATGGAAAATAAAATGCAATTGTAACTCCTCGGACAAAGACCTTGATCAAAAATAAATATATTATAAAGTCATTCATAATGGAAAAATAAAATGTAATTGTAACTTCTCGGACAAAGATCTTGAATTCAAAATTTTTTATATATATAAAGTCATTCATAATGGAAAAATAAAATGCAATTGTAACTCCTCGGACAAAGATCTTGATAAAATAATCGGTTTCATGGTCCCTGGTGGATATGAGGGACATACTCTTGGCATTAAGTTAAGTCCTCCTCTACCCCCCTGTCGCTCCTATAGGAATCAGGTGTTTCTAGTGTCTCAAATGACTAATGTCGGCACTTATTTCAACCTTCTGAAATGACTGGGTGCACTGGGGTTTCTTACATTCATAACCTGGCTTTGTGGCTGGCATTTATAACCTGGTTGATTACCTGGCTCTGTCTAATGGGGTTGGGTGGGGGAAGCGGTGTCTTTATGATGGCAAAGCACAGCCTTAGGCCCTTGCACAGAGCAATTTATATCCCAGGGAAAGGTGATGCAAAACAAGCTACCTGTTGTTTTCCAAAAGTTCTCGGAACAAGATACTGCACTCACAATTGGCCTAGAAACACAACCTTTTCTCTTTAACAACAAGCAAGTCAATAATTAGCAAAAATATATATAGTTTTTGCTAATGCTGTATACTTATTTTCTTACTGTCTGAGTATATTGGCAAAACCGAAAAAGGAAACTGGTGTATCTTGGATTGTTGGTATCTTATTTGTCAAACTTTTTAAACATATTTTTGTATATTTTTGTATTAAACCTTATATTTTTGTTATTTTTCCATCAAGCTGAAAATAATTTGTTAGCTGGTTACCCCAAATTAACATATGCCTCATTTTTTATCAATCTTGCAATTCACTTATGTCGGTTATGGAAGCCTTAAAGCACCTTCTTCTTCCTTGCCTTCCGCAAGCAAATCCCACCTTCAACCAGATTTGTGAAGTGTTCCATTGGTTAGCTTTCCAATCATTCCAACATGTGGAAAATTTATTTGGAACAATAACATTCTTTAAATACTACTTCCCGGATCCTGTTCCACTGAGCAAGCCAAAATTGCAGATTCAGTGGAGCAACATCTTGACACTCTTTCAAGATTGAACAGTCGCTTGCACTTCGGGCAAGAAGAGAATATGAAGGCCGAAATGGCATCAAGTTTAAGTATTTTTTAAAAGGCTTGCGTCGTTATGCGAGGTGAAGATGTTATGCGTCTGAGTAAAATGTGAAGATGAAATTTGTATGCAAGCACATGAAGGCCCACAAAAGGAAAAGGAGGCAAGATTAAAGAAAGAAGATGGTACTGTGAGAAACTCCACATCGTCCATTGGGAACAATCGCCAATCACACGTAAATAATGTCATGTAGTCATGTCGCCCGCAGCCCATAATGAAGTCGGAATGGTCAGCTCCGCTGACTGCTTGGAAAACCTCGGAAGAGTTACGCCTCTTGGAATCGGCTATGTGAAGGAGGCATTACATTTCCTCATGACAAGACTGAGTAAGTCCTTTCTCTCGGGGCAAGATGTCATGAAGGAACCTGTGCATGAAAAAGACAAGGACATAAATGATCACAAGAGCATGGAACCCATGTGGTCATGGTTTCATGAACCATGTGCTCGATCTGCGATGCCAACCATGCTACTTTGAAACCATTATAAAGAATTAGGTTATTAACGCGCAACCTGTTTATCTGCAGCTTAGTGCAGTGACAACTAATTATTATTCCTCTCACTATTGTTATCATAAGAAGTCAGCACGGGCTGCACTCTGGAACAGTTTGGAGGAGATTTTTGGATGACCATAGAAAATTGGCTGCCTCATGTCATTACCGTGAGATATTTTAAGGAGAGATAACAATTTGGTGACTTGGCGACTCGCACACAGCCATCTGGCAGAACCATGTGATTATGTTGAAAGAACCTATTTGGGGTTTTTAAGCCCCCGTGCCAAGGAAGTACAAATCACTCGTAGATCGCTTTTAGAATGACCTCCCAGACCATGACAATCATTGAATTCAGTGAGCTAACATATCGCATTTTTCACAAGCAAGTAGGCTGTGCATTGTAGAATGAAGAACAAGTCTTGCTGGTGAAGATGACTGTTGATCTGCGTCGGTGGACAGGTAGATCAATAGGTGACATAATCGGTACATTAATGGAGGTATACTGACCGTCTTGGGAATCAAGAAGAAGCTGATGTTTCGAGTATTAACCCTTCTGAGCAAAAGAGGATTTCTCATGGTGTGCTTCTTCCTTGCCTCTTGCTCTGATGAAGGGTTAATGCCCGAAATGTCAGCTTCTTCTTGCTTCCCACAGTGGTGAGTATACCTCAATTAACATCCCGTTGATTTCATTTATTGTGCTGTGCATTGTTTGTTTATAATACCGAAACTAACCAAGTTTAATCACTACCTTTGCACTCTCGTTATTTGCCAATGAATGCTTACGAGATAGAGTGCTCGGTTATACAACTATGCAGAATGTTTGGTGCGCATCAAGTTTGTTCTAAATAAACTGTTGATGCTTATAGATTGAATTATAGACTGTCAAAGAATGCCGTCATAACGTTTCCTGTGTCTTAGATATTTAACATCAAAATGCCATCAGGATAAGGAGGAATAGCAGATGTGACATTCATCCACATATAACGCGGTGTTGGGCCTTCAGCTCTGATGTTGGTGTTTCCTCCATCTCTCTGCTGTTCCTTTTGTCCTGTTGCATTCGGTGTACTAGTACGAGCTGATCCATGAGACTTGACTATGTATGCAAAAAAACAATGGGAAGGAAGAAGTTTTTCATTATTTTTGCGTAAACGCCATCGATTGTGCCATTAACACTGATCATGTGTAATGAAATGGCTAATTGTCTCCCACAAATGCCATCCGATAATCACGTTTTAAACAGGGAAAACATTTTCAAATTGCCTTTTTGTTTACCAAACATATTGTTTTTCCACTTTTTATTTGTACATTTGTCCTCGTTCAGCTGTGCATATTGCAATTCTGACAATGACTGTGGGTTATCATATACCCAGAAATTTTCTGATCAACATGTGTGATGTCACAACACTTTCCTTTATGAAACTTGGCCTCCAATTAGACAAACAACGTATCTATCTTTTATGAATCGGTTGGCTTAAAAGCATCAATACCTTCAATGCCTCTAGCTGCTCATGTTTCCATAAAAATTCATGAAGCCTCGAATATGGGCCTGCAACCACATAGTGGATTGTTGGTTTGTTTTATTTATACAGTACCTAAAGCTCACCGAGGACCCATTCAATAGGTGGCATTAATGCACTTTTATATGAACTCCAAGAAATTCGTAGACAATTAACAAATCAACACAATTTCAGGAATTTGAACCTGGAATCCGAGCATCATGAGCAAAGTTATCAGATGGGAACACCAAACAGGCCAATCCATACATCATCAAACTAGAAAGAGCAATCAGAGATTGCAGACCCTCACCCGGACATGTTTTGTGGGTTTTATAGTACGTACATTTCAGACGTACTCACATTCTAATTGTACATACTTTATAGAGGTACTAAGTTAAAAAAAGATAAACTGTAATACAGGCTACCACCAGGCAGCGTTTGTAGCCTATATTTGCACAATTTGTGCGAACAGACAGACAGACAAACAAACCAAACAAAGCAATGCCCTCCCCTTTGGCGACTGCAACAAGGCAGGAAATGATTGTAGCGGTAATGGCGAAGTCCTAATGAACATGCAGGCATATAAATGTTATTTACTGTTTTAATGACACAGGAGCCTGTTCTGCTTTGCGGTGCTGCAGAGCATTGTGCCTTGCAGCATGTAGAATCTCTCAAACGGAAATGAGTACAAAAGCTGACACATGGCTGCTGTAAGATGCTCGTGAAAAACCCAGTGTGTAATTTTTGTAAACGGCAGCACATTATTCATGGGAACATATGGTTCATGCATAATGAATAGTGTGCAGTTCTAGGGATAGTGGAATTAAAAAGCCGCTTCAGGATTAAACGCCTGCAAACAATTCCAAAGGGAAACTTTTTTCCCGTTACCATGCCGGTGCAATTGCTGCTTTATCTTGTACACCAACGACCTGTCTTTAGAGATAAACAGTGAATTTGCATCGGAAAATTAAAATGTGTGCCCCAGGAGGAAAGGATTATAGATTAGACTTTACTGTTGGTGACCAGTTTCATTTGAATAACTGCAATATCAATGCCGATTGAGATTACATGCTTTGAATGACCAACTTCCTTGTTCAGGTACATAATTTAATAATAATCAGTTACATTGTAAGACAAGAATACTTGTCTGAAAAATATTTTTTTTAACAATTGAAAATTGCATTGGGAAAATATCATGAATAAGTGATGCCGCACCTGCAGGAAATGACGTTCTCACTCTTGACCACCTCTGTTTTCATGGTCAGCTGCTCGAAGAGGTCCATTCTCTTAAAATTACTGGCCTCACCATCAGCCGATCACATCGAAAATCTGGCTTCCAAAGTTGCCTGAAGACTTGGCATCCTATGTTGTTCCCACTCATTCCATGTAAATTCAGACATACTCTGCCTACAAGGCCATTGGTACATAGTTGCACATAGCTTTCTCTCCCCGAAGGGTTGGCACCTCAGCATCACAGCTGTCTCTCTTGGATTATGTTGGCTGTAAAGCTCTCAGCATTATTACTTGTAGTATCTCCCACAATGAGGCTCAACCAAGCACAAGTCTTGTTCCTCTCACATCAAAGACAGTCAGTGGCCTCTTTCTTTTTTCTGCCTCTCCTGCCCAACTCCCTTTGCTATCCCAGCCCTCTGACCTTCTAGGTCGCTAGGACATGTGTGCTTTTCCAGTAACCCCCTCCTGGTTAAACATCGCAAATCCAGACTTATTGCACACTTCACTCTTGTTCCTATTTTCTGCTATTTGTGGAATAAACTTTCCTCCCTTTCACGATTAAACGTTAAAATATATACAGGGTGTTTCAAAAAGATTGATACAACTTTGACTTCCTGCTGTTTCTTTGTTTTTTTGACCTATACCATTTTCCTTTTCAGGGTTTGATGATACAATCGTGGTATTTGTTCCCTGGGATTTCTAGCTCCATAGCTCAACTATGCCATTGACAGTGAAACAGACTACAAAAGTGGTGGCTCTGTGGTATGAGACTAAATCGTATGTAGACACCCACTGGAGGTTCTGTCGGAATATGACCTCAGAACACGTGATGGACCCACAAATTCTGCCACTCAATGTATTGTGAAACATTTTGAGCACAAGGGAACAGTGCACAACCAGAACAATGGCAACAGTGGCAGGCCAGCATCAGTAACCAAGAGCCAAGCCAACATCGACGCCGTGTGGGATTCTGCAGTGAACAGTCTCAAGAAGTCCCACCGCCAGCGCTCCTGGGAGCAGGCATCAAACCAACATCAGTCTGGCATATCCTCACAAAGGAACTGAAGCTTTTCCATACATCATCTCTATTAGGCATAAACTGAATCAAGATGCCATGAGAAGGAGATTTGATATGTGCAATTGGCTCAGTGAAAAGATGAAGCAGTACCCAAACTGGATCAACCTGATCTGGTTCAGTGATGAAGCCCATTTTCACTTGAACCACAGCATCATCAAGAACCACAACAGCATTTTCTGGGGGGGGGGGGGGGGGCAGAACCACCTGAGAAAATCACTGAGAGGTACCTGAAAGGGCCTCAGGTGACATGCTTCTGCACCTTCAATACCAGATGCGGAACACTAGGGCCTTACTGGTTTGAGAATGACAACAGCAGGACAGTGATGACCAACGGCGAGTCCTACCGGGCTGTGCTCCAGAAGTTCCATAATGATCTAGCCCAAAAGGTCACCCTAAACCAGCTCAGCATGACCTGGTTTATGCAGGATGATGCACCCCGCATACAGCTGGTGACATCATCACTTTACTGTGGCAGCGATTCAGAAACCACCTCGTTGCCCTGGGTACTGCTCATGAC
>CM068957.1:111752058-111793689 GCA_035128595.1 Eptatretus atami | reverse complement strand
AGACAGGCTGAGTCAACCCACCTGGTGTTATTTCAATGGTTTGATTTCCTACCAATGGCATCTTGCCACCGACCATAATCAGCTTGTTGTTTTGTATGCAGCCTGTGGCTACTGGTTGCATCATTTTTTTGGAAACACAGCTGTGCCACTGATGCAGTGCCCCTGTTACCAATAAGTCGGTACTCATTTTGCCAACCTCGGAAGGAAGACAGGCTGAGTCAACCCACCTGGTGTTATTTCAATGGTAGGAATGGGGCTCAAACTCAAGATCCTAAGATCTTTAGGCAGCCATCTTAACCGTTAAACCAACACCAAACTTAACATAGTCAGCTGGTAAGGCATGATCCTGACATATGTGTGCATTTTGTGCTATTCGTAAGCTGTTTCTTGTTTAATAAAATTATACCTAGAAACAAAGTTTGTCCAAAATAAAAGTGGTATTTTCATATCAGCAATCTTTTATTCATTTCACCAGTCCATATTTCTAATCTGCCAGGACCCAATTCCTAATTCCTCAGCAACAGTCACAATTTCATACCTCCGCAAGGGTCCTATTTATTTATTTTCTAAAGCACCCAGTCCATTGCTACACTGTGGTGCAATTCGTCATTATAACAAGTGCAAGCCACAATTGAGTACCCACCCCACATCGATTGGCACAGCTCTTTGCCACTGTGTTGCCCTTGGTCATTCCGGTGTTGCACCTACAATGATGCTGTAGAAATGCTCTTTTACACTAACCAATTGCAATTCAGTCATCATTGTTGGAACAACTTACAGTTGAACAAATTTAACACACAAATCATGTTAGTCTTACATTCTCATGCTGCTGAACAGCAGGTCCTGCCTGTTGTTGTCACTGGGACTTGAAAGATTGTAAATTGATTTTCCACTTTAGTTCTCAACCAGCCATAGTCTGAACAACACAGTATATTACTTGAATCAAGCCTCTCCTTGTGTACTATTGTGTTTACAATATAAACATACAAAGGTGATCCAACTGTGAAAATTCCACCTGAGCCAGTGGCATCTCGTGAACCATACACTGTATTGCATAGCACAAAACCCAAATATATTGTTGTTTGTGGGGTAGGGGCAGTATTTAGTTATAAGGCCTTAACCACTCTTTGTATTCACTTTGTTTTAGGACTTTTTGAACATATTAAGGGCATGGTTAGGTTAATTTGTCTTTTATGCGGCTCGTGAGCAGGACAAGCCTTGTCCATGTTTAGCTAGATAGGTTAAGATGTGATTGGTTGATTGGCACCAGTCGGTGGGAATGGGTTAGCTGGCAATAAAAACGTGTCCTTACCCCCTCGCTCATGCGCTCTTTCCTTGGGACACTGCACTCTTGATAGGGAATTTTAGCAAATTGTATTGACCATCTGTGAAAAAATTGCTTACCAAAAAATTTCTTCACTGACGTATTCATCTAGGTGTCTACTAACACCTATTAATTAGTGCAAACCCAAATCCTTGTGAAAAATTCTGGGGAGCCAATCAAAGTTCGGGTGCTCAGAGGGCCTGCGCGAAAATATCGGAACAAATTAACTTTTGCCAATATTGACTTGTGGGATGTCTAACTCTGGGGTTTTTGGGTGCTGAATTGATTCCAACCATTAGATTTGAGGAAAAATGAATTCCTGGCCGTAAAATATTGATATGATACATTTTAGATATCTCAGACTGTGTTTTGCGGTAATTTGGCTCAATTGATTCAGATTGTTCAAATTGTGCTGAACCAGCATATAACATTTTTGAACCACTGCTATATTGTTGGTTATACTGTGCTCATGCTCAGTAGAATTATCTGTGTTAGCTGACGTTAGCTAAGAGCTTTTAGCTATAAAATTATTGTGTACCGGACTCAATAGAAGTTGAATATATTCAACATAGAGTGGACCTATTAATGTTAAAACACATCACTGTATGTGTGTCTGCTTTGTGTCTAGTTTGTGTCAAAATTTCATGTCCTGTCTGTTGTTTACAAAAAAATGTCTTATTTTTTAGGACAGTATGTACAAGGATGTGACTGAACCTGGCTTGAGGTGTTTCATCTGTGGTGGTTCCGGGATTGAAAAGCATACCCTCTCAAAAGTCTCCAATAAAGGCCACCCACGGATCTTATCACATTCTGAGCTTGTGGGTGATGCGGCGTTGAGTACCTGTCAACACCGACGTTAAAAGAGCCCAAATGAAGAGAGATAACGATGCTGTCAACACCATAGTTGGGTGGTTGGAGGAAGTCAACCCTTTCGATGCCACACGGGACAAGAAGACTCTGGTGTCCTTCTCAACTGGGTTCAGCAGCACTCACGAAGACCAAGTCAACGCTGATCAAGCAGAAGAAGTTGGCAGAGCCATACAGGCTAAGATGGATGGGAAAACTGTTGTGGATGCAATGTAACCAAACACAAGGTCAAATCACTTGCAAGCCTCAGATCTGGACCCAAAGTCAAGGCGATAAGCTGGTCATTGACTCACTGAAGCTATTCAACCACTCATTGTCATCAGTGAGCGTGAAGTCAAGACCAAAGAAGCTCTGCGCTTTGAGTTGACGCCAAAACCGATGTCTCTGTTTGACAAAATCAAAAGTTGCGAAAGCCAGACAAGGCTGCCCTAGCAAGGTCCCTGAAGGCATGTGTGGCACCTGTCGAACAACCCCCCTGCACAAGCCTTGTGGTTGATGGTGGGTGGCTCCTGCACAATGTCAAGTGGGAGGCTAACCTTACTTGGAAGGATGTGCCGAGAGCTACCTCCGGTTTGTGAAGTCCATGGGGAGCCATCGCCTCCGGATAACGGTGGTCTTTGATGGATATGGCAGCTCCACCAAGGACCATGACCACTTGAGACGAACAAAGAATGCATGCTGTGACATTCAGATTCGTCTGGATCTCAAAATCATCATTGCAAGAGAAAAGTTCCTCGATAACAAGAACAACAAAGCCCAGCTCGTTCTGCTCCTTGCTGAGACATTTAGTAGGAATGGAATCAGTGTACAACAATGTCCGATGATGCCGACACCTCCATCTCCGCGCAGCTCTAGATGAGGCAAGAGAGTCCCCTGTCGAGGTCATATATATATATATATATAATATATATATATACATATATATGCACAAACACACACACACACACACACACACACACACATATATTATATAATATATATATTATATATATATATATATGTTAATATACATTATATATATATATATATATATATATAAATTAATATATATAAACTGTATATATATGTGTATATATACTGAATATATATATACATATATATATATATACTATATATACATATATATGTTTATTTAATATCTTCTTCTTTCGGCGCTCCCATTAGGGGTCGCCACAGCGGATCATCCGTTATTTATCCGCATAATGATTTGGCATAGGTTTACGCTGGATGCCCTTCCTGACGCAACCCTCTTACGACATCCGGATGCCTCTTACGACACAGGGATATGGTACACCTATTCTGACCGGAACAAACACACCACACACACACACACACACACACACACACCACACACACACAAAAAATATATATATATATATATATATATATCAGCTTAAGTGTCGGTCCACCTAATCATGCCATTTTGTCAAGGATATCTCAGAATAATGATATAATAGCATATTAATAAAATATTAATTATATTACAATTACAGTATTTAAAATAAAGAATATTAACAATAATAGGGCAATATTTGCAGTAATAAAAATAATAATGTGATTCCCCCCCCCCCTCCCCACCGCTCTCCCGTGGATACATTTCAAATGATTTATGTGATTAGAAGAGGGGTAACCTCCTTATCTCACCACCAGCCTTCAACACAAACTCACACAAAAAGCTGATCCATGGGTTGTGTTCTATTCTCAATCAGCTAGCTATCGCTTGCCAAGCCTGCCGTTCCTTATCAACTGTTTCATTGGAGTGCTTGCTTCAGTGCTGAAGCCACTTGGTGAGCAATGTTGAACTACAAGCTGATTGGTAATTGAACACACCCAACATAAATAGTAGTGTGGATTTGTTAAACAATATTGATATATAATATTAACATGAGGAATTAGAAAAATTTTGTTGCGATTATTGTTGCATTTATATACATTAGACATGGTTATTATTCCACTTACAAGCCTGGTGTTGGCTTAGTGGTTAGGGTGGCTGGCTTGGTATCTTTGGGTCCTGAGTCTCAAGCCCTGTTTTCTATTGAATGAACACCAGGTGTGGTTGACTCAGCCTGTCAACCTTCTGAGGTTGGTGAAATGAGTACCAGTGTACTGGTGTCGGGGTGCAGCATCATTGCCATAGTTGTGCCCCAACAAAATGAGAGCTACCTGACAGCCAAGCTGCCATATACAAGAAAAAGACAAAGAAGAAGATGGCACTTGCTTTCTCTACTAATACGATCCTCACCCCCTAATTTTGTAATAGTCCTGTCAAGTTAAACACCAGGGGAAAACAGTTTTTTAATCGATTCATGATGTGACAGTGCTTTCTTTTCTTGAGATGGAGCATTTCCTTTACACTGTGTTTATCACCACTCACATGGTGATATGTTTTGTCAGAAAAGTGAGGCCCTGCCCTTGGGAGCCTGTCTCAAAAGATTGTGAACCACAATCTGTCATGTGGGGGCCTCTTGTCATCTCGGGCCCCCCATTAAATTGCATTGGTTGCACGCCCCGAATGCCTCCTCTGATGATATGACATTCATAAATTGAATACCCATTTTTGTCTCTCACCCATGATGGCCACAAACACTTATATTACTACCTTCCACTAGATTGCTGCACGAGCATTGCAACTTGGATTCAATGCGGAAACAAGAGTAAAGTCCATCAATCTTGTTCTTAATGACTTTTTCCAAACTATAACCGAGATACGATATTTTACTTGCATTACAATTACTGTAGGAGAATCTCATATTAATTAATTTAGCTTCAAATAACTTGCTGTTTCAGAGCACGTTGAAATCCGTACAAAAGATGGTAAAAGAGCGAAACAAAATGGGAGTTTTGCGCTCAATAACTGCTTGCTGATTGGGGTCATGACACAGTAATGAAGATGACAGTTCTTTGATATTGCAAGACCATCAGTTAGCACAAATGCATCAGCGCCTGAAAAGTCGATGCATTGCGCTGGGACCTGAGGCTCATGGTGCTTGCACTCATAAGTCTGACAAGTGCATTCTTTTTCAGGAGAGTGTGATGGAGCAGCAGTGGGAATGGAACAGCAATAATCAATATTCTATGTGGATGATGCATTCATCGAGCTTCTGGCTTGGTTGGGAAGCTCAGCTCAGTAAAGTTGAACTCTCCGAAGCAATTGCCGATACATTGTTATCGGGTATTAATTAACATGGACGTGCTAGATAATGAACAGGTAGTCCAGAGTTCCCAACAAATTTGAGGAAGCTTTGCAGCATCAGTAGTACCTCTTCCATATTTCCCAAGGTCTTTGTCCAGCTTGTTGCAAAATATTCCTTTCGCCGAAGAAGCGAAAATATATTGTGCATTAAAAAATATCGTTCCTTTCATTATGACATAGATTTTTACCAAATTCTCCATCGAGCAAATTAACGCTGTCTGTTGTCTGCATTATTACCGAGGCATGGCCGTGCCACTGATGCGGTGTTCCTGTAGCTCGAGCAAGAATTTAGAATTTGGCCTGATACAAACACACAAGGACAGTCAGCAAATCGCTGTCCAGCCTCCAAAGGATTGTGCTCTTTGTTGTCTCTTCCCAACCATGAAGCACCATGTTAACACTTTATAATTGGTCAGGGAGTCAAAACCAGCAAGTACGCTACCCCTGAGCTATTCTGTAAGTCCATTTATCAAAAAGAAAATGCAACATATTTGTAATCCGGAGAAGCAAATTATCGAGACAATGTTAAAATTGAACTAACTTTTGCAATTTAACTTCCATCTGTTCAAATCGCTGAGTAATCATCCGTTTCGTACTCATTCAACAAGGTACTTTCTCTCCCTCGGTCTGGCAATTATGACATCTGTTATAAAAAGATCCTCAGACATCTTGTTTGAAGTAAAATCTTTCATTGGAGATTGCCTCTCAATCAGTTTTAGGACATTGGATTAACGGCTTGTTCATTGAAGGATCCAAATTCATATCCCGCCCTACCATCTGGTTCACCATCTGATGAGTTGAATAGAGTGCATAATTTGGTCCATATTGGGATTACCCTTAATTATATTATCTATGACAATCATTTATAACCACCACATCAGGAAATGCTTTGGAGATCTCTTCATAACCATCTTACAAGTGAATGCATCTGCGTAAGTTGTCTATCAATTGTTCTTAAGGCTTTGCAGATTGATGGACTGAAACTGCAATGATGAAGCAGTTCACTTGGCTGCTTCCTCATTATCTGTCTATCTCATTTTTTTTGTGATCTTTAACTTATGAAAGGTGCACAGTTGGACGGCTCAAGTTTCCTGCAGCTAAATAATAATGCAAGAGAAAGATTGTTTGCATTTATTAAGCACCCTCCTTATTTATGTTGGTAATGAGGTTCGCTGTGGTCATGGAACGCAATGAGCTCCAGGTGGAAGGTTGACTTATGTTCCTTTTTGGTCATGTTGGTCAAAAGCATAGACCGCTCAATGCAAGCATTCATCATGGGTAGTCATATAGGCCTGCACCACCACACAAAAATAAAAAATGGACATTGAATATCTTTAAGGATTGTGAAAAGTCCACATGTGAGGTGAGTACTCAACCTCCCGAGAGCTTAAATTCAACTGAAGTGCAGCCTTTTTACACAAGGGTTTCCAATGATGACAACTGTAGAACTACGAACAGTCTTGAAAGGTGGAAATCAAACTTGTGATGTGGTCCAAGAATGATGAGTGATCACATTAATCGCCAGATGCCATCAGCTCACACGCAACCATTCTTTGCATAATTCTTTCCCATTCCCACAGCTGCCAAAAGACAGCAGGAGCAAAGGCCTTTGGCTCTAGTTGTCTGCCAGCTTTGCCAGAGGTAGTCAATCATTGTGTAGGCATCCATCTTGTTGCTTAATAATCCTATGAGTCTGTCACTCTTCAAACTTCTTCAGCTGTATGATATTCTCACATTAGTAGTCAAAGGCTGGTTGTTTGGCACCATTGATGATATGTATTTAATCGACAATATAAACATGTGCGGCCCAGAGTGTTATGCTTTATACATCCATGGTGGCTGCAGACTCCTTGTGACTTTGTTGACATCATCATAAATTGGTTACCGTGGCAAGTGTATCACAATTTCATTTGTGTATTCATTCACAGCAGGGATTGGTACTTCTTCAAAGACTCCAAATTATGTCCATCCAATCATTTGTCAGTTGAATCATCCACTTTAACATTATGGAAATATGTTACCATGCTAGACAGAGTCCTTGCACCTTTTTGCTCTGATTAAAATTCAGACTTTCTTTAATGCCATCTCCCTTAACACTAAAATGTGGCACTAATGATAGATGGATAGATAGATAGATATATAGATAGGTAGATAGATATATAGAATGATGAAACTTTCGTAATCGCACCATTGAGACTTATGAATGAGGCTAATTGCATGTACAACAAAATGATGCAGCAAATGGAGAAAAACCAATTCCAATCATCATGCATTCCATTAAAAGACATTGTCATGTAAAAGACTAGAAAACACATTGATCATATACAAATGTTAATACCACAGAACAAATTGCTTTATCAGCTTTCCACCAATAATAAAAAAAATTGATCAAAAATGAAAAGTCCGGATATAAATACTTATTGATCCGCTGAGAAGGCACAAAGGTAAAATATCAATGCAGTGGGTGTACATCAAGGTCCAACACGACACTTCACCGTCAGCATGGGGACTGGTATAACTCCTCCAAGGTTGGAGCCCTTCAACCCAAATGTTTGCCTCCATTAATATTCCGACCTATTTTGTGTTTATCAGCAAGCACACTATTCCCATAACAACCCGAAGTACCAAAACAAACCACCATTTTATAAAACAGATATCACACATGTAATCTCTTTCGTGAACTCAGAAAGTAAATCCTCTGATTTGCTTTACAAACTCATCATATCCACATTATCAGACACTTTAAACTTATCATCAGACACCATTATGGTCCATCATAAAACCGAGATGTCTGTGACTTTGCACCAACTCAACTTGTTCCCCTATAATCATATCAGAAGCAACAATTTGGTTATTTTGAATTTCTGAAATCAATGTATCATCTTTGGTTTTTGTAAGATTCATTTCCAAGAAAGTTATCTTCAAAGTTCCAAAATTGTTTCCAAGAAAGTTCCAAAATTGTCTAACTTAATCCCTGTAAGCAGCGTTGTCATTGTTGAAGATCCCAATCACAGGAATATCATCAGCATACTTGAACAATAGACAATTTTGAATCTTAAATACTCTTGTAGTCACAAATGTGCAATTAAAATTTTTTAAGAGGAAGTACACACCCATGAGGGGCACGGATATTGGTAATGAGTACCAGGGAATATGCGAAATTGAATCTTACAAACTGATGCTTGCTTTTCAGGAAACTATGAAAACAAATTACGAGATAAGATTTAACATCCACATGCACATGATTTTTTTCCCCCATCAAAAGATTGTATTGTATCGTATAGGGTGGGGCAAAGAAACTGACGATTAAAAAAAACAAAACCAAAACAAATCCAGTAATTAAATAAACATTTTTGTATTTGCCAAATTACAAATATGCCGTCTTAAAGTACATACATAGCATGCCATTCATTTATTCAAGATCACATCCTCGAGGTGACCTCCGTCTCTGCACAGGCATTCCTCGAGGCTTTCATGCATGTTTCCCCATGACTCCAACGAAATTCCAGAAATTTTTTGACAGTCTTTCTTTCAGCTCTTCAATATTGTGTGGACGATGAGCGTACACTTTGCTTTTTAACTGCCCCAATAAAAAAGTCACATGCTGAGAGGTCTGGGGACTTTGGAGGCCAAGTAATGTCACTATTTTTGCAGATGATGATGTGGTTATGAAAAAGTAGTTGCATGGCAGCCATTTACACTCTGGCTGGTATGAAACGTCGCGCCATCTTGTTGAAACCAACTGGCCTCATTAAATTGAGGAAAACTTGCAGCCAGTTGATCAGTCAAAAAAGTTGCGATCATGTTGGCAGAGCGGAGATCGGTTTGTAAAATCTCCCATTTCTCTGCCCCACCCTGTATTATGCACCATTAATATCAGCAAAAAGCACTCGAGGATAATTCCTCGCTCTCCATGTGCTCATTAAGGATATGTAACACAAACAAGACAGCATCGTCACCATCAGGACCTTTTGCGTTTGCAAACTGAGATTTGTTTGTAATGTCTTTAGTTGTGACACAAATGTTTCAATATAATCATTTCACAACATTTCATCACCTGTGAAGCATGCAACAACAGGTCGAAAATCGTTATTAATCCAAAATGATTGCTTTGAGGTCCTGGGATTATCTCAGATCTTCCCCACAATGAAGGTGCAACATGGGTGTCCATGGACATTTGACACATATTGAGTAGCAGAGGAAGAAGTTCAATGTTAGTCCTTTCACTTATCTTATAAGCCTGATGTTGGCCTCATGGTTAAGGTGGTTGGCTTAAGATCTTTGGGTCTTGAGTTCAATCTCCTGGTGTTTTGTTGAAATCAACACCAGGTGAGTTAACTCAGCCTGTCATCCTTCTGAGGTTGGAAAAATGATTACCAGCTTACTGATAACAGGGGGAATTGCATCAGTGGCACAACTGTGCCCTCAGAATATGATGCAGCCAAGCAGCCACATGTTGCAAATAAATAAATAACTTTTTCTTTCTGGTCCTTGTGCCTTATGACTGCTATGGTGGCTTTTCCCTTCCCCGTTTCAAAAAGCAGATTTTTTTTTTGCTTCCTCCAAAACTTTTCGAATATTCTCTCTTTCTTCACTTTTCTATCTACGCAGTTCTTTTAATTAAGGCCTGGCTTCGATGAGGACTCATAGTCTGTGACTGGAGCTTTCAACATTAATAAGAGACAGGGTCAAAACTTCACTTTCAGTCAAAACCATATGCTCAGCCATATCTGTTGAAACGCACAAAGAACCAATTCTGTTCCTCAGTGAATGACAAATGTTTGCAGATTCCATCATAACGGTTTTCCTGGACGTACCAAAAAATACCCATAATCCTTTTTGTTGCTTTCCTGGTGTCATCAGATTTGAACATGACTTCCACATTGTTCCTGTAATTTAACTTTAATTAGTGGTTTGCATTCTTCAACTTGGTTTGGAGCTGACATAACAAACTTTGTCCTTGGCAACCACAGCAGCTTTCTTCCAATTCATTAAAACAGTGTTACCTTATTTCAGTATTCAACAGGATCTCAAAAAAAAAGAGGTTTTCTTTTTCAACTCTGACATTGAGCGGTTCAACTCTAACATAATTTTGTTGCTTTGAAGTTATACTCGATGTTTTTTCTTGCTATAGTTTTCATGTTTTCACGTTCAAAATCGGATTAGTGAAATATTGATGATGTTTTGGCATGCATCATGTTTTTGTGCATTATTTATTTATTTATTTATTCATTTAAGGCTCATTGTGGAGCTTGAACATAAATCACGTGTAGAGCAAAAGCATTAGTAGGCATCAATGTATTTCAATGTGAATCAAAAGGACATTAGCAGACAGTTGACAAATACAAATTATATTATGAATTTGAAGCAGGATTCTGAACATCATAAGCCAGCATGTCACATGGAAGATAAACAGGCCGAGCCTGGATATTTAGCAATACAAGCTTGTTAGCTCACCTGGAACGTCGTTCCGGGGAGCTCATGGGAAGGCACGACGTCTGTCCGTCTGTCCGTCCTTCCACAAATACTTGCAACTTCTTCTCTGAAACTACACATCGATTTTGATGAAACTTTACCACAATGTTCATCACCATGTATGTACCAAAGTTTGTTCATGGCATTAAAAAAATTGGGCCCGAAAAGAGGGTCTGTGGGAGTGCCCCCAAAAATAGCTATTTGCTTTCTTCTCAGGAAGTACACATGCAATTCTGATGAAACTTGACCACAACCTTCATCACCCATCATGTACCAGAGTATGTTCATGACATTAAAGACTGAAGGGGTCTACAGTGGGATTTATAGGGGGTGCCCCCCTAAATAGGTTTTCACTTTCTTAGAAACAACACACACAATTCTGATGAAACTTGACTACAAGCTTCATCACTCATGATACACCAAAGTTTCTTCATGACATTAGGAGAATTGGGGTCTGAGGGGGTGCAAGAGCGGTTGTCCCACAAATAATGTATTTGCTTTTTTCTCCAAAACTACACACACACAATTTTGATGAAACTTGACCACAACCTTCATCACCCAAGTTGTACCAAAGTTTATTCACGCCATTAAGGAAATTGAATTCTAAGGGTGTCTACTGGGTGGTTGCCCTCAAAAATAGGTATTTGCTTTGTTCTCAAAAACAACATACGCTATTCCGATGAAACTCCACCACAACCTTCTTCACCCGTGATGTACCAAAGTTTGTTAATGACATTCGGAAAATCTGGTTTGAGGGGATTTAAGGGGGGTTGCCCCCCAAAATATATATTTGCTTTCTTCTCCAAAACGTGACACACAATTTCGATGATACTTGACCACAACCTTCATCACCCGTGATGGACCAAAGATTGTTTAAGACATTTCAAAAAACAATCCATAGGTATTTACTTTCTTCTCTGTTACATATTTTGAGGAAAATCCATGCCCACCAGTGGTTCCCGTGTTATCTTATCCAGCTGCTCCCAGGTGAACGCCCAAGGGTATTGCCCCTATGTTTTTTTTATTATTATTAGTACCCTGCACACAGGAAGCGAAAAGTGGGGTAAAGCAATTGGTTCACTACTATCTGTCCGTCTGTCCACAAGCGTCAGTTTATGATTGAGGAACAACATGATTTCAATTGAATGGTATATTTTGAACATGAATCAGAAAAGGAACCTGTAGTTTAGCAGTACTTTGGCTCTGAATTCTTCCTGATCGCACATGCGCAGAGAGGAGTGAGATAATTTTTATTCTGTATGCCTGTCTGACAGTCAAGCAAAATTGAAAGTTATTCCAAACAGCAAACTTACGTTTTTAAGGCTGTTATAAAGGCATACAAAACAACGAGGTACGAATAACTAATGTACATTTTAGATAAGGTGGTGTAAAAGCAGAAGCATCAACAGTGGTAAACTTCCGGAAATTTTTTTTAATGTGACCTTTACAATCTTTATTTTATGACAATTTTATTATTAGTTTCAACCCTGCAGAAAACAAATCGCCTTCTTGTGGCTTTTTTTGTATACAATGTCAAGGCTTGTATAAGAGCTAAACACACACACAGAAGTATAACAAAGGAAGCAGAGACAGTGGGGAACAGAAACGAGGAGATATCAGTGTAAGGTGAGGGATGGGTGGGGTACACTGGGTAAACAAGATGGACACTACAGGGACTTTCAGGAAGGAAACAGGGAATTTGAAGGAGGTGGGTTTGAGGTGGATTAATGGGGGAGGAATAAGATCAAGATTTTGGATGGGGGAAGATAAGAGATGGTGGTGAACATCTGTTTTGAAGACCTAAAGAGAAGAGTGGGATTGAAGAGAGTGTGGGAGTTTGTTTGAGAGGCAGGAAAAAAAGAGGAATGAAAGAGTGAAAGTGAGTAGTGATTCTTGATTTTGAAAGTTTCACCAGAAGGGGGTTTTTGGCGGACCATGAGTGCCCTGCAGAAATATGGGAGGGGTGGGAGGGACAGATCACAGACAGAACAGGTGGAGTGAGGCCAGAGAGTAGACGGTAGAAGACAAAAAGATCACAGCCCTGTCTGCGGTGAGAGAGGGAGAGACCTAAAGACTCAGCTTCATCGTGGGAGATACCAGTGATCTTAAATGCCTTAGTCTTCACAGCGTGAAGCTGAGAAAGATGTGAGGTGGCAGCACCAGCCCAGAGGGGAAAGCAGTACTCCATCAGTCTGTGGATGAAAGCTTTGTTTGTGGTCAAGAGCTCAGGTGTGCCAATGAAGGACTTTGCACGACAGAGGGTGCCCAATTGGTCGTCTGGTCGACTGGCTTTGGAGGCCAGCTTGGAAATGTGGCTTTCCCAGGAAAGATCATGGCACATAGTGAAACCTAAAAGCTTGATTAAAAGGACTTCTTCAAGAGGATTGTAGAGAAAGTGGGTGGGAGGGTTTTCCAGATGATCCTTTCAGAGAGACATCAAGAGAATGTGAGATTTGTCAGGATTGAAAGACATGTTCCAAGTGTTGGACCAGTTTGTGATTTTATCCAGATTTGCAGATAGTGAAGAGGCTACTGCTTTCCAATTTGAGGGATGACAGATGGTACAGCAGAGGGTGGAGTCATCAGCAAAGACATAAAGAGGATTTTCTAGGGAGTCGGAGAGACCATTTTTGACAACCAGAAAAAGCACTGGGCCCAGAACACTGCCTTGAGGAACTCCAGCCAGGACAGGGAGAGGGGATGAGAGAACTCCATTAAGAGCCCACGTTGTCTGGGACAGGAGAGGAAGTCTGCAAGCCATGAGTGGAGATTGCCTTGGACACCATAGAAAGACAGTTTGGTGAGCAGGGCGGGATGCCAGACCATATTGAAAGCATGCGATATGTCTAGGTAGATGGCTCTGATCTCATGTCTGGCAGTGAGGACCTCCATCCATTGTTGGAAAAGCAGAAGCAGAATGTACAGGGTAGAATGACGTGGTCTGAATCCAAATTGATGATCAGAAA
The DNA here is from genome assembly GCA_035128595.1 of Eptatretus atami. NCBI lineage: Eukaryota > Metazoa > Chordata > Myxini > Myxiniformes > Myxinidae > Eptatretus > Eptatretus atami. The sequence goes on along the minus strand of CM068957.1, from coordinate 111,779,864 downwards.
TCAAGCCATTGGAGAAGAGGAAGGATTTGATGTCAGAAGCGATGATGGATTCCATAACCTTGCTGATGATTGGTAGAAGGCTAATTGGTCTGTAGTTGCAGGGATCTGGTTTTGCACTTTTGTATGCAGAGCGATAAATTTGCTGATTTCCAAGCAGATGGCAGATGACCTTGAGTAAATAAAAGGGTGAATAGAATAGAGAGAGGGTGAGCAAGAGCAGCAGCACAGGTTTTTAGGACTCGTGGGCTGATGCCGTCTCAACTGGTTGCAGAATCTGAGTCAAGGTTTGACAGCAAGCTCTACACCTTGTCAGGAGAAAAGGAGACAGAGTCCAGCAACAGCTGGGTGCGATTGGGCATGGTGGATGCAGAAAGCGATGGGTTTGGGACATTTGATTTAGAAGCAACCACAGAGTTTTGGCATTCAGCCTTTTCACGTGCTGTGTCATCTGTGTGGCCATTTGAGATAAGCGAGGGAATGGAGGGGGAACCAGAAACATACACCAGAACAGACTTTCTGGGAATACACCAGAAACGGACTTAACCAGATGCCACCAGGATTTAGAGGAGTGAGACAGGTTTGAGAGTTCAGACTTGACATTAGAAATATATTGTTTCCTCGCTCTCCTGAGGGTAGACACACACTTGCTCAGAGCTTTGTGGAAGGAACTGAGATTGCCTTCAGTCGGATTTGCCTTCCATGAGGCGAAGGCAAGTTGTTTCAGGACAACTGCCTTGCCACAAGCTTCAGTGTACCATGGGCAGGAGGAAGGGTAGGGCAACTGAAGACGAGACGAGCTTCCAAAAACCTCCAATTTTGCAGTACTTGGACATGTTACATCAGGTGGTGCATAAGACTGCATCACCAGTGCTAAACTTCTGGAATTGTTTTTTTTATACGACCTATAAAATCACTGTTTTATTTCAGTTGAATTATATACTCGAACACTGTGTGGGGTATGGTGTTCTATGAACTCTCTCGTTATTGTTACAGCGCGGCGACATCGCGCTGTTATATAATTATTATTATTATTATTAGTCTAGTTTATATTCCCAATGTTGAGACCAATTATTATCATTATTTTTATTATTATTATTATTTTTATTATCTTCGAGATAATAATGTACTTGTTAATCTGTCTGTCTCCTCCACTACATCTTGCGAGATGATGGAATCTCATGAGATTGTGAATTCATCGTTGTTTTGTCATTATTTAATTTAAATGTTATATTGAAACAATCACCAGACTCAGTCGCATAATGGTTCGAGTGATTGCAATGAGTCTGGGAGGTTGGTGGTTCAAACCCTGGCCGAGTCATACCAAGGACTTAAAAAATGGCACACGCTGTTTCCTTGCTTGATGTTCAGCATTTTAGAGGAAAAAGCATGGACAAATAACGTTGGGAAGGCAATGGCAAACCACCCAGGATAACCCCTATCAATAAACTGCTTTGGTAGTACCAATGCTCTGTGAGGAGTATGGTACATCAAATCAAATTTATCCATGATGAAGCAGTTAATTAATTTTGGATAATTTCTTAACACAATTAGGCTACTTACAATCACTTGAGAACAGCAATTCCACGGACATATCTCGTGAGATTGTGACTCGGGACCTGAAGCCTGAAGGTAGTTTGGATAATTGTTTTGCGAGACATATCTCACTGCTATCGAGATTGTGAATGTGTTGAAAGCAGGTTATGAGGAGGTAGGAGTAGTTGAAGTTGATAAGGGCATTGAAAGAGAGTTAAATATTCCACTGTTTTAATGAGGTAATGTTGTAAGAATGCCCTTTGCTTTGAAGAACGAGAAGAAATGGGGTCAGGAGGGAATATACTCGCGGAGAGGGAATTGAGGCTTGGGGTGTTGAGGACTTGCAGTGGGTGGGGGGTAGGTGGGGTTGAAGACTTTGGGTAGGGAGGGAATTGAACCCTTGGTTGAGGTGGGTGTATAGCCTGGTGTTAGCACAGTGGTTAAGGCAGCGGCTTGGGATCCAAAAGTCCTGAGTTCAAGCCCCGTTGAGCCACTGAATTAATACACCAGGGGGTTGACTCAGCCTGTCATCCTTCCGAGGTCGGCGAAATGAGTACCAGTGTACTGGGCCGGTGTATACCCCCGGTTAGAATAAGTGTACCATATCCCTGTGTCGTAAGAGGCGACCAGGGTTGCGTCAGGAAGGGCATCTGGCGGAAAACATGTGCCAAATCACTATGCGGATCATACGGTGATCCGCTGTGGCGACCCTAAAAGGGAGCAGCCGAAAGAAGAAGGAAGGTTGAGGTGGGTGTATGAGTTCAGATTTGGAGGTGGGAAAAAATGTGTACATTGTTAGATAATGTAGCGTCAACAGCTCAACTAAAGTTGAGCTCGTTGTGGCGGGAGGTTAAAATCCCACAATGTACCAAACACTTTTAACTCCTGAGTCTCCTGTGGAGATGTTCTGAATTATGGCGGACGATGTGTGCATGGTTGTAAGGAGAGACACGAGAACCAGAGAGCTTTTGTTGAAACCAATGGGTTTATTTTCCCTAACACAAACAACCAGGGAAGATTGACCCGATGAAAGGAATACAATGGCGGGTTGGGAGGGAAGGGAAGACATGCAATGAATAAATAAATAATAATACACAGTGAAGTGAAAACAAATCGAAAGAAATCTAAGGCGCCTCACTCCGGACTCGATCACAGATGGGAAAGGGACAAAACCGGAGCACTCGTCTGCTTGCCTCATAATTGCCTGCTCGTCCACCACCAGCTGATTGGGAGATTAACAGTTGATGTGGCACATGGCAGGATCCAGGGATGATGAACGGGGCAAGGCACGATGAAAACAGGCAAATGATCTCAATGAAAGCATTCCTCACAATTCGTTCTTCTCAGAACTTTTTTTCTCCTCAGGCAATGCTTCGCCCCTGGAAGGCATCTATAGTTCCACCCCTGGAGGCGTTCATAGCTCCGCCCTTCTCTCTTGCAAAGTCTCCCAGCACCCCCGGAGAGGTTTACATAGGGGTTATACGCACAATTTCCTCCACCATAATCCCTAATGAATTATTACAACACACCACCCCCTGCATGGTGCACATTCAAACAAGATGATCCTGAAGCTGATGTGTCCCTACTTACTGCATCGAGATTGGCTAAGGACTCATACATGGACCCTGCTACTCTATACATTCCGATCTGCTCTATGGTAATATCTAACCGCCACCCACAAATGAAACAATGATATGATTCTTGAAATGATGTAATCTGCCCCCAGAATGCTCGGCACGTATGCACATAAACCTCTATTAATAGTGGTCACCTAGGCAACTGGGCAGGTTAACATATATGGTTCGTGCGAGATAAGGATTGTTCCCTAAAATGGTTCAAAAAGCTTAAATAAAAGCCAAAAATAGTTGGAAAAGTACCTGGGTGAAAGGGGTGGGTCTATATAATGACAGAGTTGGAGAACTTTCTCAGTTCACCTAAAGGGCTGAGATATTGCAACTTTCCACATTGCAGATTCCCAATGACATTGCCCAGTGCAAGGCCCAAATAGATGGGTGTGTGTTACCCAAACCCTCGACCAACGCTGCTAATGAATGGACTTTAAACTTTGTGGGAGTGCCTCCAGTGAACATGACAGGTTTGGTGATTTATTTAATAGATGTCTAATGTTGGAAAGACAATGCTGTGTGTCATTATCAACAAAGTAACAGTTACAAACTCTTCCACAAAGGACATCTTCACGATGTACAAATGCACAGTTTGTGCCAATTATATTTACATGGTAGCCAGTTGTACCAGGCAGACTTCCTTGAAGGAGACACCGTAACTGATTTGGGTGCTTTTTAAATGATGGGGTGGTCATATCTGGGGCTTGTGAAAGCACAAGGTAAGCTTAAAATCAAATTTAAAATGATGATACTTACTCTTAATCATGCTGGGGCGTGGATGGGGTGGAGGGTGTTGGATCCGTGGGATCTGTGAGGGCTGTTGTAAATATATTTTTATTGCTCCGCCAATGAAGAAGCCACAGGCATTGTTTTCAGGTTGTCCGACTGGTTGTCCAACCCTCTGTCTGTAAGTCTGTGATAGGTTTTCATGATTGCGATAACTTAAGAATGGCAGAAGGGATGTGTGCCTTCGCCAACAACAAGTTTAAGAGAAAATAGTCGAAATAATAGGAAACCGACATAACCTACACAGTAAAAGTACTGCTTGAGATAGAGGGTTCGAAAGGGTAAATGCTAAATTCTAAATGGTTCTAAAGGGTAAAATATATAAATTGTGGGCAGTCAGATGAACTGTCCAACCAGAGAGGTGAACAAGTGAGTCACTGAAAACGCAAACACAGTGCAGCGCAAAAGGCTTCGTTCGCATTCATATGTCATTTCAAAAGTCCCATATTTTCTGAAGTTGATCCTAAAGGTCTTCCTTTTTGACCTTAACCTTTATTTTGACCTTGATCTGTAACTTAATTTATTTTCTACATTCATCCAAGACTTGTAATGGAACTTGATTGCAAAAGAAATTTATTAATCGGATTAATTTGTTGTATTTTTAATTGTCCAAAATTGCTTGCCAATTAATTGTGCACTTTAATTAAGGAATAATTTTAAATATGGCCACCACAAGTTAGATATGGGCAAAGCCAGCTGAGCTGACGTGTGGAGATACAGCACTGGATTGAACATCAGACAAGGGGGTAATTTGGCCCATCATACCCATGACATATCAATGACTGATTGAACTTGATTGTATTAATTTCATTCCAAGAATATACACACAGTTTTGACACAATTAGGTGGACAAGTTCGTAAAAGTTTTAAATGGCACTGTTGAATAATTGTTTCTCCATATTGAGTTTGTCTCCCGAAAAAACATGAACCTATCAACAATTATGGTCCCTTAATCGTCTATAACGTAAGGAGAATAAGTAAAAATATGGGCAATACCCCTGGGCGTCACCTCGTGGCAGCTGGATAAGAAAAAGCAGGGAACCACTGGTAGGCGTGGATGACCTACAAAATATGTAATGGAGAAGAAAGAGTATACCAATAGATTTTTTTTAATGCAGTGAACAAACTTTGATACATCACAGGTGATGAAGGTTGCGGTCAAGTTTCATCAAAATTGTGTGTGTGGTTTCTGAGAAGAAAGCAAATACCTGTTTTGGGGAGAAACCACAAGTAGACCCCTTTAGGGCCCGATTTTATAAATTTATTTCTTTTTTATGTTGTGAAAAAACTTTGGTGCATTATGGATGATGAAGGTTATGGTCAAGTTTCATCGAAATTTTGTGTGGTTTAGGAGAAGAAAGCAAATACATATTTTGTGGGGCAATCCCCCCCCCACCTCCCCAAGACCTCCTTATATACAGATTTTATTCTCTTTAATGTTGTGAACAAACTTTAGTACATCGCAGGTGATGAAAGTTGTGGTCAAGTTTCACCAGAATTGTGTATGTAGTTTCTGAGACAACTCAGTTCAATTATTTTTTGTATTTTCATGCTCTTATGTCGTTCTCCCAGTTTGTTTTTTTTGTATATTTGTTGATATTTCTTTTTATCACTTTGTCTTTATTTTGTCTTTTTTGCAATTGTTGGGGCTGTATTTGTTGCTGTTTCATTTTCCTGTGCAGTACCTTCGATTCACACCTGTTTTTGGAAATTATTTGGAAGGTGAATTAGGGATACTTTTTCAGGTTTGTTGTGTTCATGTTTGTTTACAAATTGAATCCGATAGTCTGTTGTGTATTTCATGTACTCAGCTAGTCCTACACTCGTCACTCTGTGCACCTGGTTGAGTTCCGTCAGGCCGCTCCCTCCCTCTTGTCTCGGCAGGTACATTCTCAAGATGCACTGGTTTTTGTAGAACATTTTGTCGATGGTAAGGAGTTTTCTTCTTTTGATGTCTAACATTGACGTCTGATTGGGGCCAGTTTAATATTCTACAGCTGTATTGTAACACTGGTACTGCGAGTTGATTTATGGCTTTGGTTTTGTTTCTTGGGGAGAGGTACGTTTTCAGGATCAGCATCGTTCTACATCAGTATTCTTTGGCGATTGTTTTGCGCATTTGTTGGTGACATGTTTGGTGGCCCTCTTCTACTCCGGGATATTTGCATGATGCTTTGTTTTATAACTGCTGTGTTTTTGTTTCAACGTAAATTTTTATGTTGTCTGTTTTTGTGGGTTTCCCTTTTACAAATGTGCACTTTGCACACTTTTCTAGTCCAAATTCCATTTGAATGTCCTCAGAGAACCGTTTTACTAGTTTTAGCTGTTCTGTCAATTTTTTTGTCATTCGGTGCGAAGAGCTTTAAATCATCCATGTATAGAAGATGTGTCACCTTTCCTGTTTCTTTGGATGTTCATATATTGGTTGTTATGGTGTATCCATGTTTTTGTTTGTTGATGAGATTACTCAGTGGGTCCAGACACAGACAAAACAAGAAGGGGGAAAGACTGTCTCCCTGGAAGATCCCACACCGTATCTTCACATCTGGAATTTCAATATTTTCTTCTGAGTGCTGTAATGTCAATGTGGTATTCTCGAGCTCCATCGCTTTCTCAAACAGGATGATTATTTGGCATTTGATTTTGTATGTGTGCATGCATTTTATCACCCACGAATGTGGAACACTGTCAAAAGCTTTCTTATAGTCTATCCAGGTGGTGGACAATTTGGTTCTTTCTTTCCTGAATTATTGTATCTGATGTACTTCCTTCCTCAGTTGCTCTCTTCATGTCTCTAATCTCTGTTTCCATGGTGGGATTTAACTTCTATTTGTAGGACCTGGTTTCTTTCCCTCTTCTGATGTTGTTTGCCCTTTACTTTTACTTGAATGAATAGTGCTGCTGTGAAACACACGACATTGATTTCTTTCAAGGTGGATGATTTTGAAATCATTCTTCTAATTTAATGGTTAGTCCGCCTCGCTAAGATTTTTGTCCGTTTGGTATTTTCTATGTGATGGAGTTGTGGTTTTGTCAGTTTTATCTATTGTATTTTGTTGGCCAATTTGTCTTCCCACCTATGCTTCTCTTCATCATCTTAACCCTCCTCCTCTCCTTCATTCTGCTGCTCTCTCTTGTCTTTCTGCCAAACATCATCCACTTGTCGCTGTGTCCACTTTCCGCTCGTACTCCAGGGGCCTCTGTCTGGTAATCCCCCAGTCAGATGCCCGGCCAATCCCCATCTCCTTGAGATGCTGATCAACCTGCTGCAACCATGAGGCACGTGGTCGGCCCATTGGCCTCCTCCACACACGAGGCTCCCTCACTGAGAGAATCTGATGAGTCTCTCTCAGCAACCGCTCATTGGACACAAAGTCCGAGCAGCGATAGCCAAGGATTCTGGGAAGAGACCTGGTACCAAAGGAATGAAGTCACCATCTCAGATCACTGGTCAGAGTCCAAGTCTCACATCCATAGAGCAAGACTGGAAGCACCAAAGACCTGAAGACTCAGACTTTCATACTCCCACACAGTTACTGGCAGTGCCACACCCCATGATCCAGTGAATCCATGACTCCCCAGGCCAGACCCATACATGTATTGACCTCTGGCTCACAGCCAATAGAGACATGAATATCACTGCCATGGTAAGTGAATCTCTCCGTGACCTCAACATCCTCGCCATAAACAGGTACAGACAAGTTAGCAGCATCCAAGATGACAATGAAAGCCTGGATCTTAGTTTTGACCCAGGAAGCCCGTAAACCCAGCAGCTCTGACTCTTCATTCAATGCCTCGAGGACCCACAAAAGGATATCCAGAGTCTCCGCAACGATGACTGCATCATCTGCGAAATCAAAGTCAGAGATCTTGACATTCCCAAACGATCCACCGCAGCTTAATCTCTCCAACATCCTCCCAAGAATCCAGTCCAGACAAGCGCTTAAAAGTGTGGGGGCCAGTACACACCCATGAGCAACTCCAGTAACAACTGGAAAGAAGTCAGATATGGTATCACCACATCCCACAGCACTCTCAGTACCAGAGTATAGTTTAGACATCACATTGATCAGTTTTGGTGGCACCCCACGAAGCCCAAGAGTCCTCCTGAGGGCATCATGATTCACTGAATCAAACGCTTTATGGAGATCAACATAGGCTGCAAGCAGCCCCTGCGATAACTCTAGTCTGCTTTCGGTGAGGATCCGAAGAGCAAGGATTTGGTCAATCATTAACCTCTTTTGTATAAAGCCTGACTGCTCTGGATGCTCATGCTCAAGCAGATGGTGGTGAACTCCATCAATAATTCTCAGGACAAAGACCTTACCCGGCACTGAGAGCAGTGTCTCCCCTCGGTAGTTGTTGCATTCCTGGCAATCATCCTTCCCTTTCCAGAGAAACAACAAGACCCCTCTTCTAGTCAGTTGGGATGATGCCTGTGTGCTAGGCAGAGCAAAGAACTGTATGCAATGACATAAGTACAACATTTCCACCAGCCTTGTGAAGTTCAGCATGGATGCCACGTATCCCAGGAGCTTTAACCCATTTCAACCAGGTTCACTGCAGCCTGTGTTTCCACAAGCGAAGGTGGATCACAGTTGATTGGAGGTCAGCAAGAGGGATAGTAACACTCCTGACATCCAACTCAACAGCCTGGTACAGCCGCTCAAATGAACCGCCCCGCAGGCGTTCACTTCACACTCCTTGTCAAGAGCCCACCCCCCTCTGCTGTAATTGCAGTACACTGAGGGACGGGCTTGGAGGAAAGCAATGCATGTATTCTCCTGTAAGCAGGATGAGAATCACTTGACCACAGGTGATGCTCGACCCCCTCACAGATTTCTCACACATAGGCCTCCTTGTCCACCCTTAGCGCACGTACAGTTTTTCGCCTCAGCTCCCTGAACAGCTCAGTTCTGCCATTCAGCCTGGCCCTGTGACTCTGGTCAATGGTATATAGTGTTCCTTCAGAGAAAAAATTCTTTTTCGCCCTGCGTTGAGTTCCAAGACATCCACCGGCAACATCAAGGACGGTGGTCATGAAGGCACTCCACAACTCTTCAGGATTCCCCAAAGCACTCAGGCCCACCAAATCCCCACTCAGCCTGTTTGCAAATTCCTCAGCTACTCTCTCATCCTTGAGCTTGCCAATATCCAGCTGAGGGTGGGATGATACCACTCTCCCAGATTTAAGCTGAAACTTCAGAGTTGCTACAAAAAGCCTGTGGTCCGTATTGAGGAACTGAGCACTCCGGTAGACCCTGCAGTTCTGGATCATCCTCAAGTGACTCTCAATGAGCACATGGTCAATCTCCTTTGCCACACCACCAGAGTTGGGATGCCAAGTCCAGCGATAAGCCTGTGGGTGTTGTGATGTGATGAAATGCAGTTGGACATAAAAGGTATGGTATTAGTCCATGAGCCAGACAACATTTGACTACCAAATAAGAGGGCAAGACATCACTATATTTTTCAGGAAGCCTAATATGTTGCCTGTGTTAGAAAATGTGATGGACATCTGAGTTCGACAGCAAAACTAATTTTGGTGGCCATTTTCCAAAATGGCTGCCAATTTTTAGCAAATCTCTTAAATTTGGCCATGAAAATATGTCAGAAATGTGCTGTGTGAAAACAGCACATTTCTGACATGTTTTCTCAATTATCTCGACACCTAGTGAACCAATTTCTATTTAGTGTGCATTAAAATGTGCCAAATGACACACTGAACATAACTTATCTTGCGGTGCTTGTGCCTCAGACCATCCGATAGAAAGTTATGGCCAGAATTAAGAGATATGCTAAAGATTGGTGGCTATTTTGGAAAATAGCCACCAAAATGAGATTAGCTATGGAACTCAGATGTCCATCACATTTTTTTTTCACACAAGCAACATATTAGGCGAACTGAAAAATATAATGGCATCTTGCCCTCATGTTTGGTAGTCAAACCTCAAAATTTGATGGTAGGCACAATAACTATATAGAGTTAATGAGTGTTAGTGTCTCTATGAATGCTACCCGACAATGAGGTGGAGATTTACATTTTGATCAAAGTAATGGCACAAACTATCAGAATTTAAATTCACTGGGTCAAATAAAATTTAGAGAGTTTGTTAATCACTTCAACTCAAAGTTCTGAGTTGAATTATTTTGCTGCTTAAAATTATTTAGCTGCTTAAATCAATCACTTCATCATATATGTTGTCATATGATTAGATGACAGGTTGTAACCATCTGGTGATGTGTAAGTTAGATAAGACAGCTTGTAGCAAGAGAGATTACTTGAGCACGTTTTCTGTTCTCACTTTCCAATTTATCCTTCTATTTTTTATTTTTTTTTACTCTGAACAGGCATCAGAAGATATGTTAATGTCTGCACGAGGTCCACAACTTTCCTCACCTGCTCTGATATCTGCCTGGTTTCCAAATGGTTGCCCTTGTTATCCGTCTAACACATCTGCCATCCATTTATTCTCACTTTGCTTGCAGCTAATTATACTACTAGTTCCTCATTAAATATGGATGATAAATAATACATATAAAAATGAGAAGTTTGCACAGACTTTGAAAATGCCTTTGCTGGTGTATTCACACTAGGCGAATAAGTTTTGTGTGTTTCCAAACAGGTCAAATCTTGTCTGCAAATTTTCTGAAGATTGTAAAATGATCAATACAATTTTTTCATATGTGTGATCGAAGTTAGGCTCATTACCTCATTTATGTCTTTTGAAAAGATCACCTGTCAAATTGTCCTCTTATTTTGTGTCTCAAAAATAGATCTCTTTCGCAAATTTCCCCGTCCAAAGGAGAGAAACATCATAATGCCTTTTGGCACATTTCAGCTCAGAGAACACAAGGTATTATTTTACAGTTCCAAGGTATCTGACTATTTACTGTGAATTAAAATTTTAACATCTTACCTTGAACCAGATTTCGATATAGCTACAATTTTTATATTGTGAAAAAAACTATGGATTCACAGTGCAGAAAATTATTATTCATGTTGATGCAAACCATGGCTATTGCGGAAAGACATCCAATCAAGAACTTAGATGTGTAACAGGAATTGTTATAATTATCCTCGCCTAAGCTGTGCAATCCTGAAAATTCATGTGCAAATCACATCTGTCACAGAATTGTAACGTGCGCCTGCACACAACCCATGTCAGATGTGGAACCCAGTGTAAATAAAAAAAGTATAAATAAAACCATGGTTTCCCATCTGAGCACTTTTGCATGATCTTTTTCAGGTTAGATCCCATATACTCCATGTACTTGAACAATGTCCCCCTTGAAATTTATACAATAGCATTTCGATGTTTCCCATTGCCCTTATCTGACATTTAACTCCACAAGCTCCTTGATCATCAGACCAATGAAGAAATCAATATCTTGCTCTCACTGAACTTTTGTTCTTCCAGGACCTTTACAGTCTTCATGGAATATAATGGCATCAGTACATTTATCATTAACATGGATTATCGTTGAACATGAAAGGATGATGGCAAAGGTCAGTAAATTCAATTTCTAATACTGAACAATGGGGAAAAAATTCTACAAATATGTTCATATAATATATATATATATATTTATTATATATATATATATATATATATAATATATATATATATATATGTATGTATATAGCTCTCCATATATATGTATATAGCTCTCCATATATTGTATATAGCTCTGTATACATATTATATATATATATAAATATATATATAATATATATATATATAATATATATATATTTTAATATATATATATATGTAATATATATATAGTTTCTACATATATATATTATATATATTATATATATAGTTACTATAAATATATATATATATATATGTATATAGTCTACATATTATATATAATATATATACATATATATGTATATATATGATATATAGGTGTACATATATATATATATATATATATATATTATTATATATATAATATATATATTTATATAAACATATATATCTTTCTTACCACTGACTCACTCACTCACTGACTCACTGATATAATTGTTTAGTACCTTCTAGGTGGGGTAGAAAACTGATATCTTGCGTACTGGAGCAAATCAAAGCCAATATCCCAGTAAAAATCATAAAACCCTCGGAAAATTTTGTAAACGAAAATAATCTGTAAATTAAAGTAGGCTCATGTAGACTTGGTCTGCTCACTGCAGGTCATGTGACCCAAGACAATGAAGCTAACACTTGAACTGTTTGCGAGGCAACGCTAACACGAGCCTCTTCTGCCACTTTTTCACGTTTGTCGTATTTACATTAACAATTAATGTAGCTCTAAATTTTTAAATAAGGAGCTCATTCCATTCACTAATTCTTTATTTGCTTGAGGTATATAGCTGCTTGCAGAATGCACTTCATCAAATATATATAGGTAATATTTAATACAAGTGGGGCATGCTTTCACACTGCAAGCAACTACTTGGGTGCATCTGACATGCAGACATAATAAATATATGCTCTTTATATTTAAGGAAGTGCTTTGTGAAAGTACTTTACATAGTTGATGGAGTAGATTTTGGTAGCATTCTTTAAGTAGCTAAATAATTCAAGTAAATCAAGAATTACTTTTCTTTTTCGGGATTTTTGCATGTGCTGGTCAAATTTGCAGCTACCATTTCCTCTCATTGAAGCCACCAAGTTTGCCGAACCAGTTTGTCATGTTTTTCTGCAATAGATTTGTACATGTCTGTGTTGCTATGATAGCACGTCCAATATTTCGTGTTAGATCATACATTTTTTGTGCTGTATCTGTTGAATTCGTTTTTGGGTTGTTCAGGGCAGAATATAGCTGAACCTCTGATAGAAAGTGCAAAATTATTTGACTCCATATTCATCATTTTCCTTCTTTCTTCCCAAATATTTTACTTCTACCTCCTCAACATTATCCTATATTCCCCAGCTCGCTTCAAAAAAAAAAAAAATCACACCCATGTCCAAAGGAAGCTGTTCAGTTTGGCATTTTTAATATGAAATAGGCAGTTAATATTTAATTTAATAATATTTAATATTTAATATGAAATTACCCATTAGAATTAACCATTAGAACCCTTCAGAATTACCCTTTAGAACCTTTTAAACTCACCCTTTAGAACCTTTTAAAATTACCCATTAGAATTAACCATTAGAACCCTTCAGAATCACCCTTTAGAACCTCTTAAAATTACCGTTTAGAACACATTCGAATCACCCTTTAGAATCCTTCACAATTACCCTTTACAACCCTTCACAATTACCCTTTAGAACCTTCTATGATTACCCCTTAGAATCACCCTTTAGTATCCTTCACAATTACCCTTTAGAACCTTTTAGAATTACCCTTTAAAACCCTTCACAATTACCTTTTAGAACCTTCTACAATTATCCTTTAGAATTACCCTTTCAAACTGTCATGGACATTTTGAACACCTATAAAACAGACAAGACTTTATAGTTCAGTTAAGGTTGTTTATTCTAAAATGAAATGACAGTGGCGCATGTGCGGAAAGAAAGTCTGTTGCAAATTCCAAGCAATCTCTAACTCTGCGTGAGGTTACATCGAGTATATATGTAATCTTAACAAGGTGTGGTAATACTCTGAACATCATTTCCAAGAAAACTAATCAATTACTGACAAGCTGGCCTTGAGAAAGTACAGATGGGTCTTGTAGGGATTAAAATCGCAAACACAGCATGAGAAACGGCTTCTTTTCTGAGTCTTGCTCCAGATGGCCCGGATAAGGGAGGAAAGAGAGTGTGATGCTTTGGTTAGGGCATATGTGGGCTAGCGGAGAATAGATAAGGTTACAAAGACTTTTTGTATCGGAAGGTCTATGTACACGGCAGACAAACTCCCTGCGTTTTCCCATTATATATTTATTAAATTATTTCTGACACACAAGCTTCACTAAGGCTAATTAGCATTCTACCCCATTATAAGTTCAATTAAAGCTCATTTTACCACAGAACCCTTTATTAATACTCTTTAGAATTATTCTGTCTAATGACCATTTAGCCTTTAGAATTACCATTGAGAATTACCCTTGAGAATTACCCTTTAGAACCCACCATAATTACCCTTGAGAATTACCATTTGGAACCCATAATCATTACTCTTGAGAATTACCCTTTCAAACCCTTTCAAATTACCCTTGAGAATTACCCTTTAGAAACCACTAGAATTTCCATTGCGAATTACCCTTTAGAACCCACTATAATTCCCCTTGAGAATTACCCTTTAGAACCCATTATAATTACCCTTGAGAATTATCCTTGAGAATTACCCTTTAAAACCCTCCATAATTACCCTGCCATTCCCTTTAGAATTTCCCTTTAAAACCCTCTAGAATTACCCTGTCATACCCTTCAGAATTACCCTTTAAAACCCCTTAGAATTATCCTGTCCCACCCTTTAGAATTACCTTTCAATCCCTCTCGAATTACCCTGCCATACCCTTTAAAATTACCCTGTAAAACCCTCTAGAATTACACTTTAGAACCTTTTAGAATTACCCTTTAGAACCCACCATAATTACCCTTAAGAAGATTACATTTGGAACCAAATCATTACCCTTGAGAATTACCCTTTAGAAACCACTAGAATTTCCATTGCGAATTACCCTTTAGAACCCACTATAATTCCCCTTGAGAATTACCCTTTAGAACCATTATAATTACCCTTGAGAATTATCCTTGAGAATTACGCCTTTAAAACCCTCATAATTACCCTGCCATTCCCTTTACAATTACCCTTTAAAACCCTCTAGAATTACCCTGTCATACCCTTTAGAATTACCCTTTAAAACCCTCAAGAATTACCCTGCCATTCCCTTGAGAATTACCCTTTAAAACCCTCAAGAAATACCCTGCCATTCCCTTTAGAATTACCCTTTAAAACCCTCTAGAATTACCCTGTCATACCCTTTAGAATTACCCTTTAAAACCCCCTAGAATTACCCTGTCCTACCCTTTAGAATTACCTTTCAATTCCTCTAGAGTTACCCTGTCATACCCTTTAAAATTACCCTTTAAAATCTTCTTGAATTACCCTGCCATACCCTTTAAAATTACTCTTTAAATCCCTCTAGAATTACACTTTAGAGCCCTTTTGAATTACCCTTTAAAACCCTCTAGAATCACCCTGTCATACCCTTTAGAATTACCCTTTAAAACTCCCTAGAATTACACTTTAGAACCCTTTAGAATTAATTATACATGATGGGTTACAAAGGTTCTACTTCATTTATGACAGACAGATGGAGGGACAGATGGAAGGAAGGGCATAGCCAAATATTGAAGCAGCTTCACCGCTTTAAAAAATATATATATATTTTTCCACTCCACAGCAATCTCATTCGACTTGAATTTCTTTCTGTTTGTACTCCTGTTCTACATTCCCTCTTTTGTCAATATTTCTCTTTTCTCAATATCTCCAAACTGAATCTTAAATATCGTTTCTTCCTTTTTCCTTTAAAAACATTTAAAACCATCTCAGAATGTTTCTCCACCCTGGTATTTATATCAGGAATGCTCCACGTGTTCTTCTTCTTCACCACGATCTATATCTCTTCTTCACAAAGATTATTTTCCAAAACTGTCAGCTAAGTGCTTGGTCCTCCTGTCCATACAGCATCATGTTTCTGTGTACCTTCGACAACAAAAATCTTATTTCCAATCCCATGATCTCCATTGGTCTAATGTGGAAGTTTGGAATCAGCATCCCTCCTCATCATGTGCCCTCTTTGGCTTCCATCCTACCCTAACCCCTAAAGCTTCATTTCAACCTTACTGCATCCCTCCTCGCAATGCTTCCCCTCACGCCATCCCTAAATGCTTTATCACTCAAGCCCAGTGGCGTAGTGATGGGGTGCGGGTGGGTGGGGGAGAGCGGATGGGGTACCACCCTGAGCGCGAATTTGATGAGGCGCCAAATAGCACCCTCAAAAAAACGTGTTCATGCTCCGTTTGGTTGTATTGTACAGTATATACGTTATAATACATCGGACTCGTGAGAGCACAAGAGGCAACTTTCATCACCACGTTTTACATTTTAAACTCCGTGCTAAGTGTCAACGTGTCATGTTGATGTTTATAAACTCTTTCCATCCAGTTTTAAATTTTTTCCTCATCAGTATATAATCACCTCCTCACAGCAAATAAATAAATCCGCATAATGGTGTTTGTAATTTTGGAGCTGCCTGCTGCGTACATCTCTTATCTTGAATAATGAAGTAATTAATATGCATTCTGTAATATGGAGATCGCCCATTGGCCCAAGGGATGGAGGCAGGACCGGATTTACTTGCTTGTGGGCCCCAGGCCAAACCTTATCAGTGCCCCCCCCCCGCAATTTTTTTATTATATATCTATATCGTAATATTGTAATGTAAAAAAAAAAGATTACACCATAATGTAACACATCAATAATTTTTAATCAAATTAGTTCCATATCAAGTACACTCAAAGTACATCAAAGTAAATCAAGTTCCATATCAAGTACATCAAAGTACATCAAAAGTAAATCAAAGGTTCCATATCATGTACATCTTACACATAGGAATATGGAAAATACAATGAAACTGAAGCATAATAAATTACAATGAAATACAATGCATACAATGAAATACAATGCATACAATGCATAATAAAAAAGCATACAATGAAACAGATCAGAGAACCCACAAGTCCGGTGGGCCCCCAGTTACTGGTGGGTCCTAGCCAATGGCCTATTGTGCCTATTGTAAAATCCGGCCTGGATGGAGGGGTTATAACGATTGGACGTTTATTTCGTAATTATGTGTCGATCAAATACAGTCATGTCTCGTCACTGATTGGCCATTTGAAACCAATCAGTGACCGCCAGGATCATGTGTCAAGTTAGTTCTTTAACTTCCTCGTCTTCCTCTCTTTTCATTTTGACATCTGGGATTGGAATCTCCACTTTCGTATCATTTCACCCTCTTTTAATAATGTGTGCGATCATCCGAGGATAATTGTAACATTGTTTCTTTTCTTATTCTTCTTTTTTCTCTCATTTCACGGGTGGAGTTTCTTTAAGCCCATCCGTGTGTGCACACGAGAAATGACATGACGTATGACATGTGACGTCTGACATGACGTGTGAGGGGATAAAAAAGCAAGCCGTTAGCTGGTGGCCCAAGGGTCTGGACAAAAAAAGTAAACATGGTGAGAGGCCTCAGGAGTGTGTTGGATTGGAAGGATACCCTCAATGTAGCACAATCGCTTCCAAACCGTCTAGCCTGGGTTAAAATCCTGACCCAGCTAAAAACTGTTATCGGTGTTTTACAGGCAGGTCATCTCACCTTTGGAATCATCTTGCCTTGCCTTCCTCTGATGCTCTGTCTCATTAGCTCGAGTAGTCTAGGCCAGAGAAATAACACAACGTGCTGCATGCATGTTTGATGTAGTTGTTGTTAATGACTTGTTGCGTACCTTCAGCTTCCTGCTGTACCCGTCCTGCTGTACTGCTTCAGCATTAGCTTGCCTTTCACCAAGCCCAGGTCTGCTTGGACTAGGGTGGGGATTATACTTTCGTTATATTATTTGTCAAATGGTACTTGCATTCTGATTGTTGTTCATACCATTAATATTAACTAGTGCGTGCCCGTACGTGCGTGCCCGTACATGCGTGGCCGTAGTGCAAAAAAAAGAAAAAACTTTCAAACAACCACACAGGCCTTCCTTCACTCTCGTAAATGACGACTGTATTGGGGCATTGTTGTTATCTATAAATGTGCATAAGAAATCGAGAAATTATTAAATACAGTAAGTCATCACTATCCAGAAGTCCGTACGTTGTACCTGTAATGGGGAACGCGGTAAGGATCTCTTCCCCAAGGCCACGCCTACGCAGCAACGTGTCCTGTCATTGGGTTGGTAAATAAATGGCCATAACTTGGGAACCACTTGTCCGATTAATATCAAACCTAAAAAGGCACATACTCGGTCCCCAGCAATACACCTGGCAAGTTTAAATTAGATCGGACAGTGTTGTCGAGAAACAGCGTCGCACAGACACACACACACACACACACACACACACACACACACACACACACAGATTGCTGGAATTATAGATAGATAAATGCCTTGGTACAATGTTATCATTGTTTTTGTTTTTATTTTGTCTTTAGAATTCCATGCAAGGACTATTAAACTGCTGTTATACACCCTTAACATGGCGCGCATTTAGAAACATGGAAATTCTTCCTGATTCTTTGTAGTTATTAGCCTAATCAACTCAGCAGATCATGACTAAACCTAAATGTATTCTCATTTGTGAACAGCTTCCAGGGATCTGCTGTGCGCCCACTCGGGAAGCTTAGAGCTCTTTCATATGGCCCCCCAATATAAATTCCTGACTATGCCAGTGCCTTTGGGCGCTATTATTGCCTTTTGCCCTGGGTGCCACAAACCCTAACTATGCCACTGCTCAAGCCTTCACACACTCAATCTTCCCCACCGCTCCAACCTTCCTCTCACACTGCCCTGCAAAGCATCTCCCCTCCCCCCGTTCTTCACCCCCCCCCCCCCAACACCCTCCTCCCTATCCCGAGCAGT
The DNA here is from genome assembly GCA_035128595.1 of Eptatretus atami. NCBI lineage: Eukaryota > Metazoa > Chordata > Myxini > Myxiniformes > Myxinidae > Eptatretus > Eptatretus atami. The sequence goes on along the minus strand of CM068957.1, from coordinate 111,761,323 downwards.
GTTGACCAGAAACATCTGAGGTTCTGCCCCAACAGACAGTATCATCTGTTTAACACAATCCTTCATCCGACAAGAGTCCATATCAGGTATACGCCTTGGGGTTTCCTTCCTTTCTATTCGTATGTTGTTCGTGGTGCCGAACCCAGCTCGTTGGCCACCAATCAAACGATCTTTGTCATTTGGGATCTGTGACTTCTGAATGACGTTACAGTTACACATCAACAGTATGACATTTTTAAACTTGTATTTAAAAATAACAGATACGAAGTCAAATGAGGAAGTTCACCATTACATACAATGTCCAACTCCGATTCTCGTGTTGAGTTGTTTTTGCCCAGTGGCCCGGTCCTCCGGCACTCATGCTGTTCACCTCATCCTCCAGGGCTGTCAAACATTGATTCCTGTCGCGTCGTTCTCACTCGATGTCTTTGCAGCATTTGTTGGGACTATCCCATGATCGACTCATGTCCCATCTTTCTCTCTCGTACGCTGGCCCATTCAGGATGATTGAAGAACTCAAAGGAATTCTTTTCTCGATACACAGTCTTAATGAGTTTTAATCAACCTGATTATAATTGGCTGCATGCATTAGCAACCACTCTGGACATTAACCCCTTGTTCACTCATCAGAGTTAAATCGAGCACGGGGACGATTAAAACACATCTCATCACGTCACCCTCTCGCTACACTTCCCACACGTGGCTTTATATAGCAACACAGAATGATCCGTGCCTTCCGCATATGCGAATTCTCGTCTATACTGGAACCTTCGTCTCTGAAGTTCCAACATCTTCATGAATCTCACCAGGCAGTTTACAGTGCAATACTGCCATCCACAGTCAAAATTAGCTCATTATATCAAGCAGTTCACAATTCACTGATTCATGCACAACAAATTTATAACATGGAACAGTCAATTTTAATCATTAATTTATCAGCATTTACTAATGCTTATCCACAAATACCACAACCAATGCTTACTGGCCAAATATCTTCGCTTTTAACTGAGATGTGGACCAGAAACATCTGAGGTCTATACCCAACCTGACAGATCTTTCAATCCAGGCTGCTGTTGATAAACCAGATATCATCTGTTTCACAGAATCCTTCATCCCACACTATGTTCCTAACTCTTCATTGTCTCTCCCTGCTATTGTCTCTTCTATTTGATAGGCCTGGATCACGCCCCATTGGTAGACTTTTTCTTTAATCAATAACTCAATTTCTCACGACACTTGTACTGATATAACACCTCCCCACCACCAGGAGTACCTCTGGTTGCCACTTCCCTCCGCTCTCATCTCTTGCTTGTGTGTTGTACCATCCTCCAAACTGTGACGACTCCATCTACATATCTTTCAGACATGGACCAACTTTAACGACTCATCAAACTCTCTCTTCTGCAAATGTGGCGATTTCAAATGTAACCATGCAAATTGGCTGGGTGTTGGTCACTTTCTCACCAGCCATGGCACTTCAACAAAGGTTTTCTGTGACTTCATGGGACTGACTCAATCTGTAAACTTTGAACCTGGATTTTTCCAAATGGCAAATCCTCCCTTCTAGACTTGGTGATGACTAATTCCCTATAAGTATTGCCTGCCCTTCCTCTGCTCCAATTGTTCTTCTGATGTGCTTGCAAATGTCAACATCCCTCTGGCGATTCTCAGAGAGCTGCCTCAGCGCCAGCGAGTCTGGCAGTTCATTCAGGCAGATTGGCAGTGACTGCATCCAGCCTTCTCTCTTCAGGATTGGTCTTCCATATCTATTGTCCCTGATATTGATTCAGCTTTTGAAATTCATCCACATAAACCTACTCTCTCTTATGCAACAGATTCATCCCATCTCATCTTCAGTTATCCTAGCCTTTTTTCTGCCCATAGCCACTGAATACTATGGTGAGGCAGTTGCTTTGAAACAACTTGCCTTCTCTTCATGGAAGGTAAATCCGACCGAAGGCAATCTCAGTACATTCCAACACTCTGCAACAGTGTGTCCACTCTCAGGAGAGCAGGAAAACAACTTCTGTCCAACCTACAGAATTAACTTTCAAACTTGTCTCCCTTCTCAACAAAACCTGGTGGTGCTTGTTAAAAATCTGTTTCTGATGTATGCTCCCCTTACATCCCCCCCCCTCTCTTCAAATGGCATCACAGAGGACTCGCTCGTGAGAAGACCGAATGCCTCAATTCTGTGTTTGTTTCCAAATCTTGTGTCCCCAAACCCTCACTCTCGGTACTCCCACTCCCCCTTTCCCTGTCATACCCAACTGCTCCTGTACACTGTGTCTTTTGCACCTTAGAAGGTAGAAGAGTTTCAGTCAACCCTCGACTCTTCCTCAAGTGGATTGCAACTGGACTGGACAGCATCAGCATACTGTCTGTAAAATCTGCTCTGCTGCTCTTGCACATCCTCTTTTTGCACTTTTCACCATATCGTTTGCCTGAGATAATCTTCCGTCTCTTGGGAATCTGCCAACATCACTGCATCACATAAAAATGTGCGAAAACTGATCCCCTTAACTACAGACCTTCCAATAATCAATCAAGTCATATCATCCTCATCTCAGTTCATATGAAATCCTTCCTTTTCTCTTCCAGCTTCATCTCAGATCACCAATTGGATTCAGACCAGATCACTCATTTTATCTTGGGCATGCCCTCAATGTCAAACATAAGTTCAGGGTGTACTGTGGCAACTGATACAGTGCATATTTTAATATATTTTATTTACATATGCAGTTGACCCCCTGTATCAGGCACCCTGGATATAACAAACATGCAGATAATGTTTTAATAAATGCATAATTTCCTTTAGTGGGGCAACTTAGCTAAATATAGCATAACAGTTGTGCATTTTGTGAGGAAAGCACCAAATTTGGCACACTAGTAGCCTAACATATCATGAACAGATTTGGATATTGGGCCATCTCAAATTCAGCCGCTGATGGCTGTGGCAGCCATTTTCCACTGCCATCAAAAATTTTGAGATGGCCCAATATCCAAATCTGTTTCATAATATGATAGGCTACTAGTGTGCCAAATTTGGTGCTTTCCTCACAAAATGCACAATTGTTATGCTAAGTTACCCCACTACTCTATTCACCATTCATGAAGCTGGAAATTAACCCAGAAATAAAGAATGATTACTTTGGCCTGGCAAGTCGAGACGCAGATACAAAGCTGTATCTTCGAAATCATTGATTATACAGATGACAATGCCAAAATCAATTATTCAAAAGTCACAGGAAACTATTTATTATTCCGTATTTTGCGTCACTGTGGTGGTGAAATATATGACCCAGGACAATACAGCTGCACTGCCGGAGGAAGAGGTGCATCTTAACGTTGCCATTTAGAGTTTAAAATTTGTCTTTTAAATGCAAGGCTTATAGCTTTGTTAAAAGGTCAAATATAACTGCTTGCAAGCATGCCCCAATATTCTTTGTCCATGGTTCCATGCTCTATCTTTTTTTCAATGCTGAACACCTAGCAATGAAGCAGCACTTCCATATTTTGAAGTCATTAGTATGACTCAGCACTGGTTCAAACCACTGTCCTCCAGACCCAGAACTGAGACTCTAACCATTGCATCACCAGGTCTGTTGGTGAAGTTGTGGTGAAAACATAGCATTCTGTCATCCTGAGCTACATGTTTCTGTTTAGTGGCGGTATGATTCGAAGTGTCTGGTTTTTTGTTTGTTCATGGACGATGGAGTTTTTTTATCTTTTACGGACGATGTACGGTGATAGGAAGTTGTAAACATTTAACGTTTACAGACGGTAAACAATGGTAAGTTCTGCAGTAGGAAAATTGGGATGCTGCTGAGCGAGAGGGTCAGAGACTAAAATGTTTGGCGTAATCTGTGAGGATCTTACATCACATACAAATTGGTTGCCTGTGGTTTTTTTGGTTTTTACTGCCTCTTCTCCAGTCTATTTTCCTCTGCTTTCTCAGCCCTGTGACCCTCCAAAGCTACTTATGGATGCATACATTCTAAATGCATTTACCTCCTGGTTAAACTCTAAAAATCCAAGTTTACCACCCACCTGCACTCTTTTGTTCTCTTTTCTCTCATCTGTGGAATTGCCTTCCAGAGGCATTCAATTGCACTCTTCACTCTAGCGCTTTATGCAAGCAGTGTGCCACTATCTCATTTCATCACTCATCCCTACCCATTGCCTTTTTGCCTTCATTTAACCCGACCTCACTCACCCCTTTTACTTGCAGGTTTACTGTGTTTCCTCCCGCTTTTCTTTCCTCTTTCCTGTTTGTTTTCCTCCATCACTTATTTTGTTTCTATATGGCCCTAACTGCCCAATGTCAGTGCGTTGCCTTTGTACCCTCTCTGCTCCGTTCTTCCATGAGCCAAAATATTATAAAATTTTAGCCCCCATTTCATTTGGTCTGAAACGGGGGCTTATGGATTTTTCTGCGATTTTTTTGTCTGTGCGAGCGAGCGTGCGTGCATGCGTGTGTGCGTCCTGTGGGAGAAAATAATTATATTAATGTACTCTCAATTATAATTGTTGCTGGTGCTTTATAAATTTAATTTTTATGCTGTAAGTCAAATGGATGTCAGTGATGCTTCCCTTTAGCCAAGAGTCTTTTGACCTAAATGTTGATACAAGGAATGTCTTGCTATGGAACAAAGTGACCTGGTTGATAACACAAACTTTTGCCATGATTACATCATTCGCTTTTCACACTAGGAGACACGTATTGCATTTTGGAGTTCTTTGCCTAAGGCTTATCAGCCCCCTCCACTCTCCCAAAAGCTTATAAATGCCAGAAAATTAATCTTGTTTTAGTGCAAATCATTGAAGATGTTTACCATCTCGGTGGCTGTACTCCTTGGTACCAAGTAAAAATAAAATTATCTGATGTAATGTACTTTCCGTGTGGACAGTGATTAATTGTGGCTTTCATTGAGTAACAGGTTTACATCGAGTCGGTTAAAATGTAAACTACAAAATTCTACAACAGTCCTGCAACCAATATCTCGGACATGCATGGTCCAATTTTGTTCAACCTTGACACAAGCACAGTACATGATGGCATACACGTGCATGTCATTTATTTTTGACGTCAAATCCAAGATGACCGATTGACGGCCATTTTAGTTTGTAAAAAAAAAAAACGGTTTGGAACAGGTCCTCAACCATTATTCGGACATGCATTTACCAATCTGTTCAAACTTGACACACGCCGCTAAAGAATGATGGCTTACATAAGCATGTCATTGTTTTCAAGATCAGATCCAAGATGGCCTAATGGCAGCCATTTCAGTTGTAAATACCAGTGTCGAACACATCCTCAACCATTCTCGGACATACATTCACCGATGTTGTTAAAACTTGGCAAACTCATAATGAATGATGGCTTACATATGAGCATCATTTTGTTTTTGAGATCAGATACAAGAAAGCCGACTGTGCCCATTTCTTACTTGAACGTGTCCATGAGCATTTCGCAGACATGCATGGTCCGATTTTGTTTATACTTGGGCAGAAGCACAGTACTCAATGACATACACTTGCACCTAACTGTATTTTGCGATTGATCAAAGACGGCCGACTGGTAGACTGGCAGCCATTTTAGTTGTAAAAAAACCCGATGTTGAACACGTCCTCATCCATTTCTCGGACATGCATTTACCGATGTTGTTAAAACTTGGCACAACCGATAAAGAATGATGGCATACATAAGCATGCCATTTTGTTTCGAGGTCAGATCCAAGAAGGCTGACTGACGCCATTTTAGTTGTAAAAATACCTGATGATGAACATGTCCTCACCATTCTCGACAAGCATTTACTGATGTATGCCTGGTGGTGGCTTCATGGTTAGGGTGGTGGGCTTGGGATCCAAGGATCCTGAGTTCAAATTCTGCTTGGCTGTTGAGTTAATAGCAGGTGGGGTTGACTCTGCCTGTCATCCTTCTGAGGTTTGCAAAATGAGTGCCAGTTGCTGGTATCCTGTGTTGGAGTGGTGACCTGTCCAGGATTGTGCCAATAGCCAGGGAGACTGCTGTGGCAGCACCAATGCGCTGCACAGAGTATGGTCCCAATGGATGAATGGATTTACTGATGTGTTCAATCCTGGCACAAAGATCATGATTGATGGCTTACATATGCAATCATTTTTTTTTTGAGAGCAGATCTGGACACGACATGGCACAAGATTTTCACATTGAAGAGATTCCACCTCATAATGGCATGGAGACCACCAGTAGACTCCCAATAAGCTGCATATGCATTCACACCCTGAACAAAGGATGCATGTTATGTCAGTCCAGCTGCTCATGGAGGGAAAAGCCTGGTCCCAAGATCAGCACCTGATGAATGCCACCCCTCAAGTGCTGTGAGCAAGACACCTGCAGCATCTGGGAAGCCATGCTAGACTTGTGTGGATATCTTTGTGCCTGAATTTGCTCATGCCTCCTCGAGAATACTGTGAGAGTTTCGGGCAGCCAGCCGTTATCATAAGAGTGAGTTCAAGGACTTCTGACGAGCGACGCAATGCCCCATTACTTCTTCTTTTATGCTCTAAACCCACCACAACCCCTCATGTCCCAAGAACCAACTGCACAGCCATGCATCACCTAGTTTTTTTCTGAGTTTCCTGTGACATGGCAAGTTCCCTCAGTTGTGTCCCTCACTTGTTCTTGTGAAAGTCCTTACCTTTCACTTTGGAAAACTTGCTAATGTACAAACGCGGTTCAGTCAAATGACCTGGCTGTTTTTGTTACAATGTTGCCACTTCTGTGCGCTGCATTCCACATCCACATCATACTATATTGTAAACAAAAGATTCTTGAAATAATCATAGTCACGGGTTTCTAAAGTGTAAATAGCATAGCAACTAAAAACATGACATCATGCAACACAGCCAATCAGCAAATGTACTGCCATAAAAATGCATGAAATTCTTATTTTTATGGCACCATATACACTTTCATTTTGAAAAGTTGAGATTTGTTAGAATATTACATCTCATTTGTAGAACTTTTTGAACGCCCCATATATCCAGTTTTGCATCAGTAATTTTGTGGGATGAGTTATTTGTAGGTGGGGTGGCTGACAGAATTGTCTTAGAGGTGTGCAACTAAGCTGTCTAGTCTTGGTTTGAATCCGACCCAGCTATAAACTGTCATCCTGGTGTTTCACAGGCAGGGTGAATCGTCAATAGCGTGTGCCGTCCCTCGGATGGACGTTAAATTGGGCGTCCCATCTGCCAGCATTCGTGGGTGGACGTTAAAGCTCCCACGGTGTTCTCCACGAAGAGTGGGTGAGCGATCGTCGACACCATGAACAAATTACAAATTCCTGCCATAACCAGCAGAGGGCAACTGCATCCACGGTACAGCCATGCCCTCAGCCAATGATGCTACCCCACTGCCTTGCACTGCATAAGAACGAATAGAAATTTTGAAGATTGTATGAAGATGTTTTGAAAGAAAACTGAGGTCCTCTTAACAGCAGTATATTTTACACATTCTCAAAACACAGTGATTATCGTACAACAATGGTCCATGGCTGCTTGGACATAAGCCAAGAGAAGATTTAGGGTTTTCGAAATGATGTTTTGAGTTAATAGGTAATAAATGCACGTCTTGTTCAGCCACTTGCAAACTCTCGTAAAGGCAACCAAGGTATTATAAATCACGAAGTAAATTCTCTTCGAGCAGCTCACGTTGTTTTTCATTGGCGAACTGTTTCATCGCCGTTGTACGGAGACGTCGTAGAGCAAATTTTTGCACAAAATGTGTATGTCCGGAAGCAATTTATTTCCCATCATAACAAAGACGATGATGCATTATTTTTGTAACATTGACAAAGGCTCTCAAATGTTTTCTTAAAATTTTCTTTTTTTGACTTTTGTATGTTGTGACACAAAAACTTTGATGAAAAAAAACGCGTGTAAAAGCCTTTCTCGAGATTCCACTCATGTTTTTGAATTCTCAATGCAGTATATGAATGGATATGATATAGTCAAGTATACTAGTTGTGCTGACATTTTTTTCATTCAAGCATGTTGAGCATTCACTTTTTGCAAGGACAGTTCTGATAACCAGTAACCCATTCCATTATTCCCCCCCCCAAAAAGCTAAACCTTCTGTACCTTTGCCCCTATTATCTTTTTTTGTGGAATCACCTCCTTGAGTCCATCCTATCTCAGTCCTTGAGAATGTGTGCCATTCCTATCCATGATTTATATTCTAATCTTTCTCCCTGTTGCCTTGTTTATTCACCCTGACTTTGTTCATCTGTACCAGCCCCCAACCTGTCTGTTGTTGTTGGTTTTTTTTGGCCTTTCACATTGTCCACATTTCCATTAGCCTTCACCTTATTACTTTCAATAAGAATCTCCGGCTCCCTTACACTTCTTGGTGTATTATAATCCATGATTGTGTTGTTCATATCGTTATATTCCCAGCATTGAGTGTTTCCTTGATGATGGTGCTGATAAATTTGTTGATTTTGACAATTCTCATCTTAATGGATAAATATCCATTTATCATTATGACACTCATTGTTTAAATCACTTGTTCAGCATTCTATGAGTTTCTGGCAGTGAGTTATGTATGCTGTCACTCATCATTCTTCAATATTGCAAACTTTGTTTTGTGTATTTGAGTTTTAATGGCCCTTTAGAGGTAAGCAAATGGCTACAACAATGCAAATACCCTTTGTTTATGATTTGATATTGAGCTATATATTAAGAGATGGTGCAGGTAGTATCCCTACCCCCATTTCCCTCAATCTTCTGCACCTGAAGTCTAGCTCTCTTGCTGATGATGTGTAGCAGGCTATTTAAAATGTGAAAGGTTAATAATACTGGACTGAGTCAGGTATGCGTCTGTGTCTGTTTCGAGTCACAAACACTTACCTCTGAGGTGTCTAGTCTGGGTAATATTCTCGACCTGACAATAAACTGTCAGTGTGGTGTTGTTGCAGACAGTTTTGCATCACAAAGTACACTGTCCCTCAAAAGGATGGGAAGCTGGAGATGCATCTATTAACCATTAATAATTTAGAATGAAATATCCAACAGTCCTGTGTCGGAGTGGTGACCCGTCCAGGATTGTGGCCCAATAGCCAAGGAGAACTGCTTGGCAGTCACCAACGCTGCTGCACAGAGTATGTCCCACTGGATGGATGGACCCAACAGTGGCTTCGTGAAGATGTAGGCAGGTAACGTCTGGTACCTTGAACAAATTACAATTTCCTGGCCTGACTGTTGGACAGGCAATGGCAAACCA
>CM068957.1:111739339-111752033 GCA_035128595.1 Eptatretus atami | reverse complement strand
ATTTCTCTCGAAGTGTTTCCCTAACACATCTGCATGCATATTATTCTCACTTTGCTTGCAGCTAATTATACTACTTAGTTCCTCATTAAATAATGGATGATAATAATACATATAAAATGCAGAAGTTTCACAGATTTGAAAATGCCTTTGCTGGTTGTAGTTTACACTAGGCGAATAAGTTTTGTGTGTTTCCAACAAGGTCAAATCTTTGTCTGCAACCTTTTCTGAAGATTTGTAAATGGAATCAATACAATTTTTTTTCAATGTGTGGATCGAAGTTTAGGCTCATTACTCACGATATAATGTCACTTGTTGAGAGATAGAGATCTACCTTGTCAAATATGTAGACACTTTATTATTGTGGTCTCAAAGAGAGTAGAATCTCTTTATCTCGCGAACAATTCATATCCACCAGAGATATCACAAAGGAGAGAATCACAGCAATAACAGATGCTTTTGGCAACATTTCAGCTCAGAGACACAAGGTATTATTTTACCGTTTCCCCAAGTATCTGACTATTTATGTGAATTAAAATTTTAACATCTTAACCTTGGAACCAGATTTCGATATAGCTCAATTTTATAATATTGTGAAAAAAACTATGGAATTCACAGTGGCAGAAAATTATTATTCATGTTGAGTGCAAACCATGGCTATTGCGGAAAGACATCCAATCAAAACTTAGATGTGTAACAGGAATTTGTTCTATATATTATCTCTAGCTAAGCTGTCGCAATCCTGAAATTCCATGTGCCCAATAATCTGTCACAGACATTGGTAACGTGCGGCCCTGCACACGAACCATGTCAGATGTGGAACCCAGTGGTAAATAAAAAAGTATAAATAAAACCATGGGTTTTCGCCATCTGAGCACTTTTGCAATGATCTTTTTCAGGTAGATCCCATATACCCATGTACTTGAACCAATGTCCCCCTTGAAATTTATCATTTAGATTTCGATGTTCCCAGGGCCACAATTATCCTCGACGTTTAACTCACAAGCTCCTGATCATCAGACAATGAAAGAAATCAATATCTTGCTCTCACTCGAACTTTTGTTCTTCCAGGCCTTTACAGTCCTTCATGGAATATAATGGCATCAGTACACTGCCATTTTTATCTCATTAACATGGATCTATCGTTGAAGAATGAAAAAGGATGATGCCAATGTATGTCAGTAAACGTCAATTTCTAATACTGACACATGGGGAAAAAAAATTCTAACAAAAATTAGCTTGTTCAATATATAATGAAATATAATTTATGGACCTATATATATATCATAATAGTAAACTATATACAGTCATTTATATGATAAACTAAACATAAAATAATAGCTCAATTTAATCTTATATGTGAATGCTATACCAATAGCGTCTTTCTCCTATGATATTTACTTGGTATAAAGCTCTCATATGTTATGTATATAAGCTCTGTGTTACATATATAATATATCATATTATTACTACTTGAAAGTACGAAATTATATAATACTATATAAGTATACGGTTCTACAATAATTGATTTTATTTATTGAATAATATATGAGAAGTATATTTTTATATATTATACTAATTCAAATTGTTAGACTGGACAAGATACGTATAGTATATATATATATATATATATATATTATATATATAGTTCTACATATATAATTTGTTACTAGATATATAGTTCATAAGCATATTCAAATAATATATAATAATATATATAATATATCACATACTATATATATACGAATGATCATCAGGATTACATATATATACAACAAAAATATATATATAATTACATATATATGTTAGCATATATATGTATATATAATATTTATATATATATATATAATTTATAATATATATTATGTATTATAAACTTATATCTTTCTTAACCACTGACTCACTCACTCATGACGTGCACCTGATAATAATATGTATTAGTACCTTTCTAGTGGGTAGAAACTGATATCTTGCTACATGGAGCAAATCAAAGCCAATATCACCAGTAAAATCATAAAGAGCCTCGGAAAATTTTGTAACACGAAATATATTAGTATAATATAAAGCTAAGGCCATGTAGACTGGTTGCATCACTTGCAGGTATGTGACCCAAGACATGAGCTAGCACTTGACTGTTTTGCGAGGCATACGGCTATCACGCAGCTCTTCTGCCACTTTATTCACGTTGTCGTATTAACTTAACAATTAATGTAGCTCTAAATTTTAATAAGGAGCTTCATTCCATTCATAATTCTTTATTTGCTTGAGGTAACTAATAGTGCTCTGCAGAATGCACGAAAATATCATAATTATGATAGGTAATTAAATACAATGTTAGGTGGGAGCATATGCTTTCAACGTAACTTGCAAGCAACTACTGGTGCACTGACATGCGTACATAATAAATATATGCTTTTATATTTAAGAAGTGCTTTGTGAAAGTACTTTACATAGTTGAATGTGTCAAGTTAGATTTGGTATGCATTCTGATTAAAGTAGCTAATAATTCAAGTAAATTCAAGAATACTTTTCTTTTCGGGATTTTATGAATGTGCTGGTCAAATTTGCAGCTACACATTTCCTCTCATTGAAGCCACAAGTTTTGCCGAAACCAGTTTGTCATGTTTTTCTGCAATAGATTTGTAACATGTCTGCTGTTTGCTAGAGATAGCACGTCCAATATTTTTTAGATCATACATTTTTGTGCTGTATCTGTTGAATTCCGTTTTTGGGTTTGTTCAGGCAGTAATATAGCTGAATCCTTCTGGATAGAAAGTGCGCAAATTATTTGAACTCACATATCATCATTTTCCTTGCTTTCTTGCCCAAATTTTATTCTGCCTCCTCAACATTTATCCTTATATTTCCCCGGCTCGCTCAAAAAAAAAAAAATCCGCCACCCCATGTCCAGAAGGAACTGTTCAGTTTGGCTATTTTTAATATGAAATAGGCATTATGAATTAACTAATAGACACCTTAATTTTACCATATGAAATTACCATTAGAATTAACCATTAGAACCCTTCAGAATTACCCTTAGAAACCTGTTTAAATCACCCTTTAGAACCTTTAAAATTACCCATGTACAAATTAACCATTAGAACCCTTCAGAAATCACCCCTTATTGAACCTCTTAAAATTACCGTTATAGAACCAACATTCGAAAAATCACCTGCTTTAGAATACCTTTCACAATACCTTTACAACCTTCAACATTACAAATGTTTAGCCCATCTTAAATCCCCGGACCTTATACTCTCTTTAGACTCATATTACCCCTTAGAATCACCCTTTAGTATCCCTTCACAATTACCGCTCTTATGAACCATTTTAGGAATTACCCTTTAAAACCCTTCACAATTACCTTTTTTGGACCTTCTACAATTATCCTTTTAAATTACCCTTTACCATAATTCGTCATGGACTGTTATTTGGAACATCCTATAGAACAGACAAGACTTTTATAGTTTCAGTTAAGGTTGTTTATTTTAATAATGAAATGAGTGGCGCTGTTGCGGAAAGAAAGTCTGTTTGCAAATCCAATGCAATCTCTAACTCTGCTGTGAGGTACATCAGTATATATGTATCTTAACAAGGTGTTGGAATACATCGACATCATTTCAAGAAAATATTCAATTATTGACAAACGGCCTAGAGAAAGAACGATGGGTCTTGTAAGGCATTAATGGCAAAAACACAGCATGAGAAACGGCTTCTTTTCTGAGTCTTGCCCAGATGGCCCGGATAGGAGGAAGAGAGTGTGATGCTTTGGTTAGGGCATATGTGGGCTACGCGGAGAATAGTAAGGTTACAAGACTTTTTGTATCGGAAGGTCTATGTACACGGCAGACAAACTCCCTGCGTTTTCCCTATTATATATTATATATTTTCTGACACACAAGCTTTCACTAAGGCTAATTAGCATTCTACCCCATTATAAGTTCAATTAAAGCTCATTTTACCACAGAACCTTTATTAATACTCTTTAGAATTATCGTCTAATGACCATTTAGCCTTTAGAATTCCATTGAGAATTACCCTGAGAAATTACCCTTTAGAACCCACCATATTAACCTTGAGAATTAACCATTTGGAACACATAATCATTACTCTTGAAAGATTACCCTTTCAAAACCTTTCAAATTACCCTTGAGAATTTACCCTTTAGAATACCACTAGAATTTCCATTGCGAATTACCCTTTAGAACCCACTAAATTCCCCTTGAGAATTACCTTCTAGAACCCATTTAAATTACCTTGAGAATTATCCTGAGAATTACCCTTTAAAACCCTCCATAATTACCCTGCCATTCCCTTTAGAATTTCCCTTTAAAACCCTCTAGAATTACCCTGTCATACCCTTCAGAATTACCCTTTAAAACCCCTTAGAATTATCCTGTCCCACCTTTAGAATTACCTTTCAATCTCTCTCGAATTACCCTGCCATACCCTTTAAAATTACCCGGAAAAACCCTCTAGAATAACAACTTTAGAACCTTTTAGAATTACCTTTAGAACCCACCATAATTACCTTTAGAGATTACATTTGGAACCCATAATCATTGACCTTGAGAATTACCCTTTAGAAACCACTAGATATCCATTGCGAATTACCTTTAGAAACCCACTAATAATTCCCCTTGAGAATTACCCTTTAGAACCCATTATAATTACCCTTAAGAATTATCTTGAGAATTACGCTTTAAAACCTCAATAATTACCCTGCCTTCCCTTTACAATTACCCTTAAAACCCTCTTAAATTACCCTGTCATACCTTAGAATTACCCTTTAAAACCCTGCTAGAATTACACTTCATACCCTTAAATACCCTTTGAAAACCCTCAAGAATACCTGCAATTTGCCCTTAGGAATTACCTTTAAAACCTCAAGAAATACCTGCCATTGAACCCTTATAAAATGTACACGTATCTTTAATTAAACCCCTAGAATTCATCCAAATTCCCTCATAAATCCTTTAGAAATTACCCCTTCTCAATGCAATTTACCCGGTGCCATTACCTCCTTTGAGAATTACCTTTAAACCTACAGATACCTGCTTCATAAACCTTTAAAGATTACCCTTCATACTTTTGAATTACCCACTGATACGTACACCCTTAAAATTAGCTAGCTTAATTCCCTTCTTAGATATTACACATCTCTAAGAACCTATATTGAATTACCCTTTAAAACCCTCTAGAATCACCCTGTCATACCTTTAGAATTACCCTTTAAAACTCCCTAGAATTACACTTTAGAACCCTTAAGAATTAATTATACATGATGGGTTACAAAGGTTCTATTCATTATGACAGACAGTATGGAGGGACAGATGGAAGGAAGGCATAGCCAAATATTGAAGCAGCTTCACACCGCTTAAAAAAAAATATATTTTTTTCCACTCCACAGCAATCTCATTCGACTTGAATTTCTTTCTGTTTGTACTCCTGTTCTACATTCCCTCTTTTGTCAATATTTCTCTTTTCTCAATATCTCCAAACTGAATCTTAAATATCGTTTCCCTTTTTCCTTTAAAAACATTTAAAACCATCTCAGAATGTTTCTCCACCCTGGTATTTATATCAGGAATGCTCCACGTGTTCTTCTTCTTCACCACGATCTATATCTCTTCTTCACAAAGATTATTTCCAAAACTGTCAGCTAAGTGCTTGGTCCTCCTGTCCATACAGCATCATGTTTCTGTGTACCTTCGACAAAAAAAAAATCTTATTTCCAATCCCATGATCTCCATTGGTCTAATGTGGAAGTTTGGAATCAGCATCCCTCCTCATCATGTGCCCTCTTTTGGCTTCCACCTACCTAACCCCTCAAAGCTTCATTTCAACCTTACTGCATCCCTCCTCGCAATGCTTCCCTCACGCCATCCCTAAATGCTTTATCACTCAAGCCCAGTGGCGTAGTGATTGGGGTGCGGGTGGGTGGGGGGAGAGCGGATGGGGTGACCACCCTGAGCGCGAAATTTGATGAGGCGCCAAATAGAACCCTCAAAAAACACGTGTTCATGCTCCGTTTGGTTGTATTGTACAGTATATACGTTATAATACATCGGACTCGTGAGAGCACAAGAGGCAACTTTCATCACCACGTCATTTACATTTTAAACTCCGTGCTAAGTCAACGTGTCATGTTGATGTTATAAACTCTTTCCATCCAGTTTTAAATTTTTTCCTCATCAGTATATAATCACTCCTCACAGCAAATAAATAAATCCGCATAATGGTGTTTGTAATTTTGGAGCTGCTGCTGCGTACATCTCTTATCTTGAATAATGAAGTAATTAATATGCATTCTGTAATATGGAGATCGCCCATTGGCCCAAGGGATGGAGGCAGGACCGGATTTACTTGCTTGTGGGCCCCAGGCCAAACCTTATCAGTGCCCCCCCCCCATTTTTATATATATATATCTATATCGTAATATTGTAATGTAAAAAAAAAAGATTACACCATAATGTAACACATCAATAATTTTTAATCAAATTAGTTCCATATCAAGTACACTCAAAGTACATCAAAGTAAATCAAGTTCCATATCAAGTACATCAAGACATCAAAGTAAATCAAGTTCCATATCATGTACATCTTAACACATAGGAATAATGGAAAATACAATGAAACTGAAGCATAATAAAATTACAATGAAATACAATGCATAACAAGAAATAACAATGCATACAATGCATAATAAAAAGCATACAATGAAACAGATCAGAGAAGAACCCACAAGTCCCCGGTGGGCCCCCAGTTACTGGTGGGTCCTAGGCCAATGGCCTATGTTGCCTATTGTAAAATCCGGCCCTGGATGGAGGGGTTATAACGATTGGACGTTTATTTCGTAATTATGTGTCGATCAAATACAGTCATGTCTCGTCACTGATTGGCCATTTGAAACCAATCAGTGACCGCCAGGATCATGTGTCAAGTTAGTTCTTTAACTTCCTCGTCTTCCTCTCTTTTCATTTTGACATCTGGGATTGGAATCTCCACTTTCGTATCATTTCACCCTCTTTATAAATGTGTGCGATCATCCGAGGATAATTGTAACATTGTTTCTTCTTCTTATTCTTCTTTTTTCTCTCATTTCACGGGTGGAGTTTCTTTAAGCCCAGTCCGTGTGTGCACACGAGAAATGACATGACGTATGACATGTGACGTCTGACATGACGTGTGAGGGGATAAAAAAGCAAGCCGTTAGCTGGTGGCCCAAGGGTCTGGACAAAAAAAGTAAACATGGTGAGAGGCCTCAGTGAGTGTGTTGGATTGGAAGGATACCCTCAATGTAGCACAATCGCTTCCAAACCGTCTAGCCTGGGTTAAAATCCTGACCCAGCTAAAAACTGTTATCCCGGTGTTTTACAGGCAGGTCATCTCACCTTTGGAAATCATCTTGCCTTGCCTTCCTCTGATGCTCTGTCTCATTAGCTCGAGTAGTCTAGGCCAGAGAAATAACACAACGTGCTGCATGCATGTTTGATGTAGTTGTTGTTAATGACCTTGTTGCGTACCCTTCAGCTTCCTGCTTCGTACCCGTACCCTGCTGTACTGCTTCAGCATTAGCTTGCCTTTCACCAAGCCCAGGTCTGCTTGGACTAGGGTGGGGATTATACTTTCGTTAATATTATTGTCAAATGGTACTTGCATTCTGATTGTTGTTCATACCATTAATATTAACTAGTGCGTGCCCGTACGTGCAAAAAAAAAAAAGAAAAAACTTTCAAACAACCACACAGGCCTTCCTTCACTCTCGTAAATGACGACTGTATTGGGGCATTGTTGTTATCTATAAATGTGCATAAGAAATCGAGAAATTATTACAATACAGTAAGTCATCACTATCCAGAAGTCCGTACGTTGTCACCTGTAATGGGGAACGCGGTAAGGATCTCTTCCCCAAGGCCACGCCTACGCAGCAACGTGTCCTGTCATTGGGTTGGTAAATAAATGGCCATAACTTGGGAACCACTTGTCCGATTAATATCAAACCGTGAAAAGGCACATACTCCGGTCCCCAGCAATAACCTGGCAAGTTAATTAGATCGACCAGATGGTTGTCGAGAAACAGCGGTCACAGACACACACACACACACACACACACACACACACACACACACACACACAGATTGCTGGAATATAGATAGATAAATGCCTTGGTACAATGTTATCATTGTTTTTGTTATTATTTTGTCTTTAGATTCCATGCAAGGTCCTATTAAACTGCTGTTATACACCTTAACATGGCGCGCATTTAGAAACATGGAAATTCTTCCTGATTCTTTGTAGTTAATTAGCCTAATCAACTCAGCAGATCATGACTAAACCTAAATGTATTCTCATTTTGAACAGCTTCCAGGGATCTGCTGTTGCGCCCACTCGGGAAGCTTAGAGCTCTTTCATATGGCCCCCCAATATAAATTCCTGACTATGCCAGTGCCTTTGGAAAGAGATGAATAACCCTTTAAAACCCTAAGAAATACCCTGCCATTCCCTTTAGAATTACCCTTTAAAACCCTCTAGAATTACCCTGTCATACCCTTTAGAATTACCCTTTAAACCCCTAGAATTACCCTGTCCTACCCTTTAGAATTACCTTCAATCCTCTAGAGTTACCCTGTCATACCTTTAAAATTACCCTTTAAAATCCTCTTGAATTACCCTGCCATACCCTTTAAAATTACTCTTTAAATCCCTCTAGAATTACACTTTAGAGCCCTTTTGAATTACCCTTAAAACCCTCTAGAATCACCCTGTCATACCTTTAGAATTACCCTTTAAAACTCCCTAGAATTACACTTTAGAACCTTTAGAATTAATTATACATGATGGGTTACAAAGGTTCTACTTCATTTATGACAGACAGATGGAGGGACAGATGGAAGGAAGGACATAGCCAAATATTGAAGCAGCTTCACCGCTTAAAAAAAAATATATTTTTTTTTCCACTCCACAGCAATCTCATTCGACTTGAATTTCTTTCTGTTTGTACTCCTGTTCTACATTCCCTCTTTTGTCAATATTTCTCTTTTCTCAATATCTCCAAACTGAATTAAATATCGTTTCTTCCTTTTTCCTTTAAAAACATTTAAAACCATCTCAGAATGTTTCTCCACCCTGGTATTTATATCAGGAATGCTCCACGTGTTCTTCTTCTTCACCACGATCTATTCTTTCTTCACAAAGATTATTTTCACTGTCAGCTAAGTGCTTGGTCCTCCTGTCCATACAGCATCATGTTTCTGTGTACCTTCGACAACAAAAATCTTATTCCAATCCCATGATCTCCATTGGTCTAATGTGGAAGTTTGGAATCAGCATCCTCCTCATCATGTGCCCTCTTTTGGCTTCCATCCTACCCTAACCCCTCAAAGCTTCATTTCCAACCTTACTGCATCCCTCCTCGCAATGCTTCCCCTCACGCCATCCTAAATGCTTTATCACTCAAGCCCAGTGGCGTAGTGATTGGGGTGCGGGTGGTGGGGGAGAGCGGATGGGGTGACCACCCTGAGCGCGAAATTTGATGAGGCGCCAAATAGACCCTCAAAAAAAACGTGTTCATGCTCCGTTTGGTTGTATTGTACAGTATATACGTTATAATACATCGGACTCGTGAGAGCACAAGAGGCAACTTTCATCACCACGTTTACATTTTAAACTCCGTGCTAAGTGTCAACGTGTCATGTTGATGTTATAAACTCTTTCCATCCAGTTTTAAATTTTTCCTCATCAGTATATAATCACCTCCTCACAGCAAATAAATAAATCCGCATAATGGTGTTTGTAATTTGAGCTGCTGCTGCGTACATCTCTTATCTTGAATAATGAAGTAATTAATATGCATTCTGTAATATGGAGATGCCCATTGGCCCAAGGGATGGAGGCAGGACCGGATTTACTGCTTGTGGGCCCCAGGCCAAACCTTATCAGTGCCCCCCCCCCCAATTTTATATTATATATATCTATATCGTAATTTGTAATGTAAAAAAAAAAAGATTACACCATAATGTAACACATCAATAATTTTTAATCAAATTAGTTCCATATCAAGTACATCAAAGTATTCAAAGTAAATCAAGTTCCATATCAAGTACATCAAAGTACATCAAAGTAAATCAAAGTTCCATATCATGTACATCTTACACATAGGAAAATGGAAAATACAATGAAACTGAAGCATAATAAATTACAATGAAATACAATGCATACAATGAAATACAATGCATACAATGCATAATAAAAGCATACAATGAAACAGATCAGAGAACCCACAAGTCCCGGTGGGCCCCCAGTTACTGGTGGGTCTAGGCCAATGGCCTATGTTGCCTATTGTAAATCCGGCCCTGGATGGAGGGTTATAACGATTGGACGTTTATTTCGTAATTATGTGTCGATCAAATACAGTCATGTCTCGTCACTGATTGGCCATTTGAAACCAATCAGTGACCGCCAGGATCATGTGTCAAGTTAGTTCTTTAACTTCCTCGTCTTCCTCTCTTTTCATTTTGACATCTGGGATTGGAATCTCCACTTTCGTATCATTTCACCCTCTTTATAAATGTGTGCGATCATCCGAGGATAATTGTAACATGTTTCTTCTTCTTATTCTTCTTTTTCTCTCATTTCACGGGTGGAGTTTCTTTAAGCCCACTCCGTGTGTGCACACGAGAAATGACATGACGTATGACATGTGACGTCTGACATGACGTGTAAGGGGATAAAAAAGCAAGCCGTTAGCTGGTGGCCCAAGGGTCTGGACAAAAAAGTAAACATGGTGAGAGGCCTCAGCGAGTGTGTTGGATTGGAAGGATACCCTCAATGTAGCACAATCGCTTCCAAACCGTCTAGCCTGGGTTAAAATCCTGACCCAGCTTAAAACTGTTATCTTGGTGTTTCACGGCAGGTCATCTCACCTTTGGAGATCATCTTGCCTTGCCTTCCTCTGATGCTCTGTCTCATTAGCTCGAGTAGTCTAGGCCAGAGAAATAACACAACGTGCTGCATGCATGTTTGATGTAGTTGTTGTTAATGACATTGTTGCGTACCCGCTGCTGTACTGCTTCAGCATTAGCTTGCCTTTCACCAAGCCCAGGTCTGCTTGGCTAGGGTGGGGATTATACTTTCGTTATTATTATGTCAAATGGTACTTGCATTCTGATTGTTGTTCATACCATTAATATTAACTAGTGCGTGCCCGTACGTGCGTGCCCGTACGTGCCTGGCCGTACGTGCGTGGCCGTACGTGCAAAAAAAGAAAAAAACTTTCAAACAACCACACAGGCCATTCCTTCACTCTCGTAAATGACGACTGTATTGGGGCATTGTTGTTATCTATAAATGTGCATAAGAAATCGAGAAATTATTAAATACAGTAAGTCATCACTATCCAGAAGTCCGTACGTTGTAACCCGTAATGGAACGCGGTTAAGGATCTCTTCGCCAATGGCACGCCTACGCAGCAACGTGTCCTGTCATTGGTTGGTAAATAAATGGCCATAACTTGGGAACCACTTGTCCGATTAATATCAAACCTTAAAAGGCACATACTCTGGTCCCCAGCAATACACCTGGCAAGTTTCAATTAGATCGGACGAGTAGTTGTCGAGAAACAGCGGTCACAGACACACACACACACACAACACACACACACACCACACACACACCAGATTGCTGGAATTATAGATAGATAAATGCCTTGGTACAATGTTATCATTGTTTTTGTATATATTTGTCTTTAGAATTCCATGCAAGGACCTATTAAACTGCTGTTATAACACCTTAACATGGCGCGCATTTAGAAACATGGAAATTCTTCCTGATTCTTTGTAGTTAATTAGCCTAATCAACTCAGCAGATCATGACTAAACCTAAATGTATCTCATTTGAACAGCTTCCAGGGATCTGCTGCTGCGCCCACTCGGGAAGCTTAGAGCTCTTTCATATGGCCCCCCAATATAAATTCCTGACTATGCCAGTGCTTTGGGCGCTATTATTGTCTTTTTGCCCTGGGTGCCACAAACCCTAACTATGCCACTGCTCAAGCCTTCACACACTCAATCTTTCCCCACCTGCTCCAATCCTTCCTCTCACACTGCCCCTGCAAAGCATCTCCGCCTCCCCCGTTCTTCACCACCCCCTTTTCACCCCCCCCCCCCAACACCTCCTCCTCCCTATCCCGAGCAGTGTTGACCAGAAACATCTGAGGTATCTGCCCCAACAGGACAGTATCATCTGTTTAACACAATCCTTCATCCGACAAGATGTCCATATCAGGTATACGCCTTGGGGTTTCCTTCCCTTTCATTCGTATGTTGTTCGTGGTGCCGAACCCAGCTCGTTGGCCACCAATCAAACGGATCTTTGTCAGTTGGGATCTGTGACTTCTGAATGACGTTACAGTTACCACATCAACAGTATGACATTTTTTAAACTTGTATTTAAAAATAACAGATACGAAGTCAAATGAGGAAGTTCACCATAACATACAATGTCCAACTCCGATTCTCGTGTTGAGTTGTTTTTGCCCAGTGGCCGGGTCCTCCGGCACAACTCATGCATGTTCACCTCATCCTCCAGGGCTGTCAAACTATTGATTCCTGTCGCGTCGTTCTCACTCGATGTCTTTGCAGCATTTGTTGGGACTATCCCATGATCGACTCATGTCCCATCTTTCTCTCTCGTTAAC
>CM068957.1:111726068-111739314 GCA_035128595.1 Eptatretus atami | reverse complement strand
GCTGGCCCATTCAGGATGATTGAAGAACTCAAAGGAATTCTTTTCTCGATACACAGTCTTAATGAGTTTTAATCAACCTGATTATAATTGGCTGCATGCATTAGCAACCACTCTGGACATTAACCCCTTGTTCACTCATCAGAGTTAAATCGAGCACGGGGACGATTAAAACACGTCTCATCATGTCACCCGTCTCGCTACACTTCCCACACGTGGCTTTATATAGCAACACAGAATGATCCCGTGCCTTCCCGCATATGCGATTCTCGTCTATACTGGAACCTTCGTCCCCGAACGTTCCAACATCTTCATGAATCTCACCAGGCAGTTTACAGTACAATACTGCCATCCACAAACAAAATTAGCTCATTATATCAAGCAGTTCACAATTCACTGATTCATGCTACAACAAATTTATAACATGGAACAGTCAATTTTAATCATTAATTTATCAGCATTTACTAATGCTTATCCACAAATACCACAACCAATGCTTACTGGCCATATCATCTCGCTTTTAACTGAGATGTGGACCAGAAACATCTGAGGTCTATACCCCAACCTGACAGATCTTTCAATCCAGGCTGCTGTTGATAAACCAGATATCATCTGTTTCACAGAATCCTTCATCCCACACTATGTTCCTAACTCTTCATTGTCTCTCCCCTGCTATTGTCTCTTCCTATTTGATAGGCCTGGATCACGCCCCATTGGTAGACTTTTTCTTTCAATCAATAACTCAATTTCTCACGACACTTGTACTGATATAACACCTCCCCACCACCAGGAGTACCTCTGGTTGCCACTTCCCCTCCGCTCTCATCTCTTGCTTGTGTGTTGTACCATCCTCCAAACTGTGACGACTCCATCTACATATCTTTCAGACATGGACCAACTTTTAACGACTCATCCAAACTCTCTCTTCTGCAAATGTGGCGATTTCAAATGTAACCATGCAAATTGGCTGGGTGTTGGTCACTTTCTCACCAGCCATGGCACTTCAACAAAGGTTTTCTGTGACTTCATGGGACTGACTCAATCTGTAAACTTTTGAACCTGGATTTTTCCAAATGGCAAATCCTCCCTTCTAGACTTGGTGATGACTAACTTCCCTATAAGTATTGCCTGCCCTTCCTCTGCTCCAATTGGTTCTTCTGATGTGCTTGCAAATGTCAACATCCCTCTGGCGATTCTCAGAGAGCTGCCTCAGCGCCAGCGAGTCTGGCAGTTCATTCAGGCAGATTGGCAGTGACTGCATCCAGCCTTCTCTCTTCAGGATTGGTCTTCCATATCTATTGTCCCTGATATTGACTCAGCTTTTGAAATTCATCCACATAAACCTACTCTCTCTTATGCACAGATTCATCCCATCTCATCTTCAGTTATCCTAGCCTTTTTTCTGCCCATAGCACACTGAATACTATGGTGAGGCAGTTGCTTTGAAACAACTTGCCTTCTCTTCATGGAAGGTAAATCCGATCGAAGGCAATCTCAGTACATTCCAACCACTCTGCAACAAGTGTGTCCACTCTCAGGAGAGCAGGAAAACAACTTCTGTCCAACCTACAGAATTAACTTTCAAACTTGTCTCCCTTCTCTAAAACCTGGTGGTGCCTTGTTAAAAATCTGTTTCTGATGTATGCTCCCCTTACATCCCCCCCCCCTCTTCAAATGGCATCACAGAGGACTCCGCTCGTGAGAAGACCGAATGCCTCAATTCTGTGTTTGTTTCCAAATCTTGTGTCCCCAAACCCTCACTCTCGGTACTCCACTCCCCCCTTTCCCTGTCATACCCAACTGCTCCTGTACACTGTGTCTTTTGCACCTTAGAAGGTAGAAGAGTTTCAGTCAACCCTCGACTCTTCCTCAAGTGGATTGCAACTGGACTGGACAGCATCAGCATACATGTCTGTAAAATCTGCTCTGCTGCTCTTGCACATCCTCTTTTTGCACTTTTCACCATATCGTTTGCCTGAGATAATCTTCCGTCTCCTTGGGAATCTGCCAACATCACTGCATCACATAAAAATGTGCGAAAACTGATCCCCTTAACTACAGACCTTCCAATAATCAATCAAGTCATATCATCCGTCATCTCAGTTCATATGAAATCCTTCCTTTTCTCTTCCAGCTTCATCTCAGATCACCAATTGGGATTCAGACCAGATCACTCATTTTATCTTGGGCATGCCCTCAATGTCAAACATAAGTTCAGGGTGTACTGTGGCAACTGATACAGTGCATATTTTAATATATTTTATTTACATATGCAGTTGACCCCCTGTATCAGGCACCCTGGATATAACAAACATGCAGAATATGTTTTAATAAATGCATAATTTCCCTTTAGTGGGGCAACTTAGCTAAATATAGCATAACAGTTGTGCATTTTGTGAGGAAAGCACCAAATTTGGCACACTAGTAGCCTAACATATCATGAACAGATTTGGATATTGGGCCATCTCAAATTCAGCCGCTGATGGCTGTGGCAGCCATTTTCCACTGCCATCAAAAATTTTGAGATGGCCCAATATCCAAATCTGTTCATAATATGATAGGCTACTAGTGTGCCAAATTTGGTGCTTTCCTCACAAAATGCACAATTGTTATGCTAAGTTACCCCACTACTCTATTCACCATTCATGAAGCTGGAAATTAACCCAGAAATAAAGAATGATTACTTTGGCCTGGCAAGTCGAACGCAGATACAAAGCTGTATCTTCGAAAATCATTGATTATACAGATGACAATGCCAAAATCAATTATTCAAAACGTCACAGGAAACTATTTTATTATTCCGTATTTTTGCGTCACTGTGGTGGTGAAATATATGACCCAGGACAAATACAGCTGCACTGCCGAGGAAGAGGTGCATCTTAACGTTGCCATTTAGAGTTTAAAATTTGTCTTTTAAATGCAAGGCTTATAGCTTTGTTAAAAGGTCAAATATAACTGCTTGCAAGCATGCCCCAATATTCTTTGTCCATGGTTCCATGCTCTATCTTTTTTCAATGCTGAACACCTAGCAATGAAGCAGCACTTCCATATTTTGAAGTCATTAGTATGACTCAGCACTGGTTCAAACCACTGTCCTCCCAGACCCAGAACTGAGACTCTAACCATTGCATCACCAGGTCTGTTGGTGAAGTTGTGGTGAAAACATAGCATTCTGTCATCCTGAGCTACATGTTTCTGTTTAGTGGCGGTATGATTCGAAAGTGTCTGGGTTTTTGTTGTTCATGGACGATGGAGTTTTTTTATCTTTTACGGACGATGTACGGTGATAGGAAGTTGTAAACATTTAACGTTTACAGACGGTAAACAATGGTAAGTTCTGCAGTAGGAAAATTGGGATGCTGCTGAGCGAGAGGGTCAGAGACTAAAATGTTTGGCGTAATCTGTGAGGATCTTACATCACATACAAATTGGTTGCCTGTGGTTTTTTTTGGTTTTTACTGCCTCTTCTCCAGTCTATTTTCCTCTGCTTTCTCAGCCCTGTGACCCTCCAAAGCTACTTATGGATGCATACATTCTAAATGCATTTACCTCCTGGTTAAACTCTAAAAATCCAAGTTTACCACCCACCTGCACTCTTTTGTTCCTCTTTTCTCTCATCTGTGGAATTGCCTTCCAGAGGCAATTCAATTGCACTCTTCACTCTAGCGCTTTATGCAAGCAGTGTGCCACTATCTCATTTCATCACTCATCCCTACCCATTGCCTTTTTGCCTTCATTAACCCGACCTCACTCACCCCTTTTACTTGCAGGTTACTGTGTTTCCTCCCCGCTTTTCTTTCCTCTTTTCCTGTTTGTTTTCCCCTCACTTATTTTGTTTCTATATGGCCCTAACTGCCCAATGTCAGTGCGTTGCCTTTGTACCCTCTCTGCTCCTGTTCTTCCATGAGCCAAAATATTATAAAATTTTAGCCCCCATTTCATTTGGTCTGAAACGGGGGCTTATGGATTTTGTCTCGATTTTTTTGTCTGTGCGAGCGAGCGTGCGTGCATGCGTGTGTGCGTCCTGTGGGAGAAAATAATTATATTAATGTACTCTCAATTATAATTGTTGCTGGTGCTTTATAAATTTAATTTTTATGCTGTAAGTCAAATTGGATGTCAGTGATGCTTCCCTTTAGCCAAGAGTCTTTTGACCTAAATGTTGATACAAGGAATGTCTTGCTATGGAACAAAGTGACCTGGTTGATAACACCAACTTTTGCCATGATTACATCATTCGCTTTTCACCTAGGAGACACGTATTGCATTTTGGAGTTCTTTGCCTAAGGCTTATCAGCCCCCTCCACTCTCCCAAAAGCTTATAAATGCCAGAAAATGTAATCTTGTTTTAGTGCAAATCATTGAAGATGTTTACCATCTCGGTGGCTTGTACTCCTTGGTACCAAGTAAAAATAAAATTATCTGATGTAATGTACTTTCCGTGTGGACAGTGAATTAATTGTGGCTTTCATTTGAGTAACAGGATTTACATCGAGTCGGTTAAAATGTAAACTACAAAATTCTACAACAGTCTGCAACCATATCTCGGACATGCATGGTCCAATTTTGTTCAACCTTGACACAAGCACAGTACATGATGGCATACACGTGCATGTCATTTATTTTTGACGTCAAATCCAAGATGACCGATTGACGGCCATTTTAGTTGTAAAAAAAAAAAACGGTTTGGAACAGGTCCTCAACCATTATTCGGACATGCATTTACCAATCTGTTCAAACTTGACACGCCGCTAAAGAATGATGGCTTACATAAGCATGTCATTGTTTTTCAAGATCAGATCCAAGATGGCCTAATGGCAGCCATTTCAGTTGTAAATAACCCAGTGTCGAACACATCCTCAACCATTTCTCGGACATACATTCACCGATGTTGTTAAAACTTGGCAAACTCATAATGAATGATGGCTTACATATGAGCATCATTTTGTTTTTGAGATCAGATACAAGAAAGCCGACTGGTGCCCATTTTCTTACTTGAACGTGTCCATGAGCATTTCGCAGACATGCATGGTCCGATTTTGTTTATACTTGGCAGAAGCACAGTACTCAATGACATACACTTGCACCTAACTGTATTTTGCGATCTGATCAAAGACGGCCGACTGGTAGACTGGCAGCCATTTTAGTTGTAAAAAAACCCGATGTTGAACACGTCCTCATCCATTTCTCGGACATGCATTTACCGATGTTGTTAAAACTTGGCACACCGATAAAGAATGATGGCATACATAAGCATGCCATTTTGTTTCGAGGTCAGATCCAAGAAGGCTGACTGACGGCCATTTTAGTTGTAAAAATACCTGATGATGAACATGTCCTCAACCATTTCTCGTACAAGCATTTACTGATGTATGCCTGGTGGTGGCTTCATGGTTAGGGTGGTGGGCTTGGGATCCAAGGATCCTGAGTTCAAATTCTGCTTGGCTGTTGAGTTAATAGCAGGTGGGGTTGACTCTGCCTGTCATCCTTCTGAGGTTTGCAAAATGAGTGCCAGGTTGCTGGTATCCTGTGTTGGAGTGGTGACCTGTCCAGGATTGTGCCCAATAGCCAGGGAGACTGCTGTGGCAGCACCAATGCGCTGCACAGAGTATGGTCCCAATGGATGAATGGATTTACTGATGTTGTTCAATCCTGGCACAAAGATCATGATTGATGGCTTACATATGCAAATCATTTTTTTTTGAGAGCAGATCTGGACACGACATGGCATCAAGATTTTCACATTGAAGAGATTCCACCTCATAATGGCATGGAGCACCACCAGTAGACTCCCAATAAGCTTGCATATGCATCACACCCTGAACAAAGGATGCATGTTATGTCAGTCCAGCTGCTCAATGGAGGGAAAAGCCCTGGTCCCAAGATCAGCACCTTGATGAATGCCAGCCCTCAAGTGCTGTGAGCAAGACACCTGCAGCATCTGGGAAGCCATGCTAGACTTGTGTGGATATCTTTGTGCCTGAATTTGCTCATGCCTCTCGAGAATACTGTGAGAGTTTCGGGGCAGCCAGCCCGTTATCATAAGAGTGAGTATCAAGGACTTCTGACGAGCGACGCAATGCCCCATTACTTCTTCTTTTATGCTCTAAACCCACCACAACCCCTCATGTCCCAAGAACCAACTGCACAGCCATGCATCACCTAGTTTTTTTCTGAGTTTCCTGTGACATGGCAAGTGTCCCTCAGTTGTGTCCCTCACTTGTTCCTTGTGAAAGATCCTTACCTTTCACTTTGGAAAAACTTGCTAATGTACAAACGCGGTTCAGTCAAAATGACCTGGCTGTTTTTGTTACAATGTTGCCACTTCTGTGCTGCTGCATTCCACATCCACATCACTACTATAATTGTACAACCAAACGATTCTTTGAAATAATCATAGTCACGGGTATTCTAAGTGTAAAATAGCATAGCACTAAAACATGACATCATGCAACACAGCCAATCAGCAAATGTACTGCCATAAAATGCATGAAATTCTTATTTTTATGGCACCATATACACTTTCATTTTGAAAAGTTGAGATTTGTCAGAATATTACATCTCATTTGTAGAACTTTTTGAACGCCCCATATATCCAGCTTTTGCATCAGTAATTTTGTGGGATGAGGTTATTTGTAGGTGCGGTGGCTGACAGAATTGTCTAGAGGTGTGCAACTAAGCTGTCTAGTCTTGGTTTGAATCCCGACCCAGCTATAAACTGTCATCCTGGTGTTTCACAGGCAGGGTGAATCGTCAATGCGTGTGCCGTCCCTCGGATGGACGTTAAATTGGGCGTCCCATCTGCCAGCATTCGTGGGTGGACGTTAAAGCTCCCACGGTGTTCTCCACGAAGAGTGGGTGAGCGATCGTCGACACCATGAACAAATTACAAATTCCTGCCATAACCAGCAGAGGGCACTGCATCCACGGTACAGCCATGCCCTCAGCCAATGATGCTACCCCACTGCCTTGCACTGCATAAGAACGAATAGAAATTTGAAGATGTATGAAGATGTTTTGAAAGAAAACTGAGGTCCTCTTAACAGCAGTATATTTTACACATTCTCAAAACACAGTGATTATCGTACAACAATGGTCCATGGCTGCTTGGACATAAGCCAAGAGAAGATTTAGGGTTTTCGAAATGATGTTTTGAGTTAATAGGTAATCAATGCACGTCTTGTTTCAGCCACTTGCCAAACTCTCGTAAAGGCAACCAAGGTATTATAAATCACGAAGTAAATTCTCTTCGAGCAGCTCACGTTGTTTTTCATTGGCGAACTGTTTCATCGCCGTTGTACGGAGACGTCGTAGAGCAAATTTTTGCACAAAATGTGTATGTCCGGAAGCAATTTATTTCCCATCATAACAAAGACGATGATGCATTATTTTGTAAACATTGACAAGGCTCTCAAATGTTTTCTTAAAATTTTCTTTTTTGACTTTTGTATGTTGTGACACAAAAACTTTGATGAAAAAAAACCGTGTAAAAAAAGCCTTTCTCGAGATTCCACTCATGTTTTTGAATTCTCAATGCAGTATATGAATGGATATGATATAGTCAAGTATACTAGTTGTGCTGACATTTTTTCATTCAAGCATGTTGAGCATTCACTTTTTGCAAGGACAGTTCTGATAACCAGTAACCCATTCCCTATTACCTCCCCCCCCCCAAAAAAAGCCTAAACCTTCTGTACCTTTGCCCCCTATTATCTTTTTTGTGGAATCACCTCCTTGAGTCCATCCTATCTCCAGTCCTTGAGAATGTGTGCCATTCCTATCCATGATTTATATTCTAATCTTTCTCCCTGTTGCCTTGTTTATTCACCCTGACTTTGTTCATCTGTACCCAGCCCCCAACCTGTCTGTTGTTGTTGGTTTTTTTGGCCTTTCACATTGTCCACATTTCCATTAGCCTTCACCTTATTACTTTCAATAAGAATCTCCGGCTCCCTTACACTTCTTGGTGTATTATAATCCATATTGTGTTGTTCATATCGCTTATATTCCCAGCATTGAGTGTTTCCTTGATGATGGTGCTGATAAATTTTGTTGATTTTGACAATTCTCATCTTAATGGATAAATATCCATTTATCATTATGACACTCATTGTTTAAATCACTTTGTTCAGCATTCTATGAGTTTCTGCAGTGAGTTATGTATGCTGTCACTCATCATTCTTCAATATTGCAAACTTTGTTTTGTGTATTTGAGTTTTAATGGCCCATTTAGAGGTAAGCAAATGGCTACAACAATGCAAATACCCTTTGTTTATGAATTTGATATGAGCTATATATTAAGAGATGTGGTGCAAGGTAGTATCCCTACCCCCATTTTGCCCCTCAATCTTCTGCACCTGAAGTCTAGCTCTCTTGCTGATGATGTGTAGCAGGCTATTTAAAATGTGAAAGGTTAATAATACTGGACTGAGTCAGGTATGCGTCTGTGTCTGTTTCGAGTCACAAACACTTACCTCTGAGGTGTCTAGTCTGGGTAATATTCTCGACCTGACTATAAACTGTCAGTGTGGTGTTTTGCAGACAGTTTTGCATCACAAAGTACACTGTCCCTCAAAAGGATGGGAAGCTGGAGATGCATCTATTACCATTAGTAATTTAGAATGAAATATCCAACAGTCCTGTGTCGGAGTGGTGACCCGTCCAGGATTGTGCCCAATAGCCAAGGAGACTGCTTAGGCAGCACCAACGCTCTGCACAGAGTATGGTCCCAATGGATGGATGGACCCAACAGTGGCTTTCGATGAAGAGTAGGCAGGTTAACGTCTGGTACCTTGAACAAATTACAATTTCCTGGCCTGACTGTTGGACAGGCAATGGCAAACCACTCATTATAACTCTTGCCATGAGATTACTTCATCAGGACAGATTGTCTGTCTCCAGAATAGGGACATAAAATGGAAGGGTTAATCATATTGTACCACTTCACCCTAAAAGCATGTATAGGTAAAGCGATTGCTAAAAAAAACCTGAATTTAAAAGACTTAGGAAAGCAATTGCATTCACAAACACAGCACAGTGAGATAAACTTGTGTGGTTTCTGCAGAATAGCTGCAATTACAATCAACAATCCCACAATGAGGCTGAGTCTTTGGGCCTCTCACTCAATCACCACAGGTTGGTCGGTGATCTTTCTGTCTTCTATCGTCTCCTCTCCAGCCTCGCCCCCCACTGCTCTCTCTGCGATTTGTCCCCACCACAAAGTCCGCCAACAACCCCCTTCTGGTAAAACTACCAAAATCACGAATCACTGCTCACCTTCACTCTTTCATTCCTCTTTTTTCCCGCCATTGGAATAAACTCCCTCACTCTATTCATTCCCAATCTTCCATCCAGGCCTTCAAAACAGCTGTTCACCACCACCTCTTATCATCCCCCATCCAAATCCTCGATCTTTTCTACCCCCGATAATCCACCCAAGCCCACCTCCTTCAAATTCCCTGCTTTCCTTCCTGAAAGTCCCTGTAATGTCCATCTTCTATTCCCCATGTTCCCCGTCCCATCCCTCTCCCTTCCACAGATCTCCTAATGTCTCTGTTCCCCACTGTTTTGTCCTTCCCACTCCCTCCCCTCTTGTCTCATGCCCCCCTTGATGTGCGTTGTGTGTTAGCTCTCACACGAGCCTCGACAAGGTTTTCAAAAAAAAAAATGTTTTGGTAAAAAAATAATAAACGTCTATTTTGCTTTCCCTGTCTGTCGGGGTCTTATAATTATACATGATTTCCACGCAGTTCCATGTAGTGTATGAGTGTAGTACATTGTTATGACTCACAAATGTATTTCTACATCTATTACTAAAAAGAGAGGTGTCCATCCAGCACATGAAGTAGGAGGACCTCGAGCTTTATTGTAGCAGTAACTGCTGTCATAGAATAATAAACATAGGGGCAATACCCCTGGATGCTCACCTGGTAGCGGCTGGACAAGCTAACCAGGCAACCACTGGTAGGAATGGATGACCCACAAAAAATATAATGGAGAAGAAAGTAAACACCTATGGATTTTTTGTTAATGCCATGAACAAACTTTGGTACATCACGGGTGATAAAGGTCGTGGTCAAGTTTCATCGAAATTGTGTGCGTGGCTTCAGAGAAGAAAGAAAATACATATTTTGGGGGGAAAATCCCACGTAGAATCTGAGACCCCAATTTTTTTTTTAATGGCGTGAACAAACTTTAGTACATCACGGGTGATGAAGGTTGTAGTCAAGTTTCATCGGAATTGTGTGTGTAGTTTCTGAGAAGAAAGCAAATATCTATTTGAGAGTAACCCCCGTAGACCCCCTTCGGGCCAGATTATATCAAATTTAGTCCGGTCAAATTTTGGAGCAAATACTTATTTTAGGGGTCAAACCACTTCCCCTCCCATAGATCCCCTAAATGAGTGCAGATTTTGATGTGGTCAATCACTTTTGTTCAGCATCAAATATGATGCTTGTGTCCAAGTTTCATCAAAATCGTTTGTTTGGTTCAAGCGATAATGACTCACTCACTCACTCAGCTACAGACACTGCTCAATCACATAAGCTCACTGGACTAAGGTCCAGGTGAGCTAACTATTGATTTAGTTGGAATAAAATTTCATGTCTGTTTAATCATAAAGATACCTGTTTTAAAAGCCTGTCTTTCCAGAATTTAATTAAAGTAAATGGGAATATGAGCTTAATGGAGTGGTTCCAACTTTAGCATTTACTAATCGTCAACATCAAGAACCCTTTAGAAGGAGCTGGAAGGAGTACACAAAATTATATGTTTTAATACTTCTTAAAGCAATAGAAAAATAGATAAAACACAGGGAAGGAGCACACAAACAACACAACCACCCCCATCATGGCAGCAGCAGCAACAGCAACAACTATGTGTTGTAAATGATCCTTTTTCACAAGTTTCACTTTCTTTTACATCCTCATTGACACTCACAGATAAATATGCAACATGTTCGTGAAGTGCAACATGCTGTCTTTTGATTAAATGCATCAGCGAAGCAATGGGTAGTCACAGTTAGTCTTCCATACTAATAAAAGGCAATGTGTCTGTGTGTCAGTGTGTCAGTGTGTCAGTGTGTCTCCTCCATAACTCCAAAACCATAAAACCTAGCAGCCTGAAACTTTGCATGCACAATAAGAAAACTCCAAAGAAGTACAGGAGTGAAAAATTAGGTGTTTGGGTTAATTAAAACACCCATTTAGAAGATAATTTATGGGGTGCTCATCACAAGAAAAAACAAAATAAGCCTAACCAAGATGGCACGCCATCTTGATCAGCCTTCTTTGGTTGCTGGAGTCTTCAGCTGCCATTTTGTTTGGCGGATTCAAGCAAGCCTCGATTTGGAAACAGGATCTACTCTCACAGACGAATTAAAGTATATAATCGAATTATTATGTCGGATTTGAGAATCGTATCTCGTGAACAAAATAAGTGACAAAATCTGGAGTGAAATCCGAAAATTTTAACAAATTAGCAATTTTTATAACTTAGTATATTTATTTAAGCAAAGCATTAAAATTAACTATTTCTATGGTTCGGACGATTATATTAAGTGAAGGAAAACTATGGAATGTGCAGAAAGTGTAAATTCATTAATTGAACGCCGTGCTTAATAACCTGCTTTTGCAATCCATGAGGGGACAGTCCACAGGGGTCCTTTTTATTCGGCAATTACATTCGCAGTTTGCTGTTTCCGTTTTGAGCAATTTACTAACATTACAAAATATTAATATATATCTATACGAATAAAAGGGTGTGTGCGTGTGTCAGAGTGTCAGAGTGTCAGAGTGTCAGAGTGTCAGAGTGTCAGAGTGTCAGAGTGTCAGAGTCGCTCTTCCATAACTCCAAAACTATAAAACCTTTAGCAGCCTGAAACTTTGCATGGATATGGAGAAAACTCCAAGGAAGTGTAAGAGTGAAATTTGGGTGTTTGGGTTCATTAAAACACTCCTTTTGAAGATAATTAACGGCCTCATTTAATTATGTCCTTCATCAGATGGTCAATGGCCACCTTGCTGTCTGGGGTCGTAAGGCATTCCATGGGTACCTCGCTGGGGTCTGAAGCCGCATGTCTTTTAGGGGATATCTACGGAGGGTATCCGTGCACCCCCCCCCCCCCCAGACTCAACCAAACCAACTTTTTAATTTATGGGGTGCTCATCACAAGAAAAAACAAAATAAGCCTAACCAAGATGCACGCCATCTCCTTTTTTATGGTGCTATTACACATTTGAGATATTACAAAAAAAATTCCGGCACTCTGGCGATATTCAAGATGGCGTCCAAATGGCCACAAAAAGGTAAAATCATAGAATACGGTATATAACATCTCAAAATGTGACAATTTGGAAAAATATTCATTGGATTTGGTTCCTGATCATTAGTTACTAGTTTCTGATAATTGGGCTTTGGTGCCATTTTAAAAAATCCAAGATGGCGTCCAAAATGGCCGCCAAAATATGCAAAATCATAGAAACTAGAGGGGACACTCGGTAGAGTGCAAAACCTCCGCCGCCAATACTGCTAGGTCACTCAAGTGAACCTGATATCCTATTCATTCAATTTGATGTCAACAGTGCTCACAGAGTTATAGTTTGCAACTTTCCCTTTTACTTTTAACTTTACATACTCAATTAATTCGTCATAACTAGATTCCTTGAGACAGAAATTGATTTACTGTGTATATCCATCTGAAGTTCCAAAATCAGCCGCAATTATAATTTTGGCATGTTTTTTTGTGGAAATCACTTATAACATGTAGAAATGCCAAAAAAAAATTCGAAATTTTGTTGAAAAAAATGTTGCAAAATTTTTTTTTTCTCTAACAACTTTTTTTTTTTGGGGGGGGGGGGGGGTTGGAAATCACTTAAAACATGTAGAAATGCAAAAAAAAAATTTCAAAATATTTTTTCAAAATGGCCGCCATAGCGGCCATATGTGGATTTGGACCGAGTCCAAAATCTAATGCCATGATCCTTGGACCATACCTAATCCCCCACCAGTTTCGTCGAAATCCGTCGAGGAGTTTTCCGTAATACTGTCACAAACAAACAAACAAACAAACAGAAAGGGGTGAAAACAGTAACCTCCGATCTTCGATGGCGGAGGTTAATTACATATAACAACCAAAAACTGTGACAAAATTGTAAATTATTCATTGGAATAATGTGTTTCTCATCCTTCGTAACTAATACCTAGTGATTTAATTTTATTACAATGCTTAAATTCCAAGATGGCATCCAAA
>CM068957.1:111687147-111709964 GCA_035128595.1 Eptatretus atami | reverse complement strand
GACACTTTAGGAACCCAAAGCCCACCACTCTAACCGTTAAGCCAACACCAGGCATATAATGATGATGATGATGATGATAATGACAAGTCTGGAGACGGCGATGGTTCACGGGCAATGTACACGGTTCGCCTTTTTTATTTTTTTGACCTTCGAGGGGACGCCACGGGCAAACTTACTGGCGGGAATCGGGAAAAACGTAAATGATGAAAGTTGTCGTACTCGAAGAGCACTACTTGTATACCAACTTTCATTCGAAACAGTTGAAAACCCTAGGAGCTCGATGCCCAATTTATTGACTTTTGGACATTTTCTAAGTTTGTGACCTTGTAACCTTGACCTTGGGACGAAAATGAAAAATCGATCTCCATGGGGCTATGCAGGTGCCATTGGGCTAACCAAATACTGAAACCCCTGCCAGATTCGACAAACCCCATCGGAGAAGATGTAACTTGAAATCGGCTACCCCTAAAAACACATGTTTTTTGGCGTGGCTCCACCCATAATGGGCGCAGCATGCCCATTCTCAGGAAAACACAACTAAATCATAATATAAACCTCCCATCCAAATTTATCAGGATCGGATCAAAACCCACGGAGCTATGCTCGGGACAGACAGACAGACAGACAGACACACACCCATAACGAATATAGTGGTCACTTACTGACTCGTGAACCAATAACGAATATAGTGGTCACTTACTGACTCATGAACCAATAAACTACATGTTGTTGCGATTATGCGAAACTGCTGCTCAAAGTAAATGCACACAACATATCGCGGTCTCGAGACAGTTATTTTTGGTATCCGTTTTAGAGAGCCCTTCCTTTAATGTCCAGTGGGTTGATGGGAAAAAATGCATTGCAAGGGCTTTTCATTTGGTCTTTAATCCAATTTGCTATTCCTTTTTTGATTTACTTTACTTTACACACACACAACCTCTTCTTCATGCATGCGTAGCACGCCACAGATAGTACAGGCAAAATGTCAGATGACCTCCACAAATTGCAACAAAAGCAAACTCAACAGATTTTGATTCCTGGATATGTCCTCAGTGACAGAAAAAAAGTCGGAAGGGATCCTCCGGGGGGGAAGTCCTGAAATCATGGAAATCCAACATTGCCGCCACCCGGCTTCGGGGAAAATGAGAAAATTGTAAAGATTGATATTTTAATATGTAAATATGTTTTTCTGCATTCTAATTGTTTCTAGTTATAGTCAGTATATTGATATAGAAGAATAATTATAAAAAAGTGAAATGTATTGAGGGTAAAATAAAAAATTATAGCTTTTTTGTCCAAAAATGTCAATTTTTTTTCCCGAAAAAATATATATTTACCTGATACTGATTTTGGCTCCTGGACAAAAAAAAATAAGAAATGTTGAAGACACAAGATTAAATCAAGTCTATGGCAATACAATATATTATGTAAATCATTGAAACATGACATAATTCACAATTCCACTCGGGCAATCACATCTGCCTGACGAAGGTTTCGAAATGAAAATGAAAATTTGCATGAAACTGAAAACTACATCCATTATAAACTTACTAACATGTTGAAAAATCAAGCGTATTAAAGTTAGAACTCGACAATGTCGTCATCATCCTCATCATTGTCACATGGAGTGTTTGTGCAGCCAGAGCCCTGCAGTTTCCACAAGCTGGAGTGCACTCAATGTTGTGCTTCTTGCATGTGCATCTCATGGTGCTACATTCAGCCTGGCAGTTGCACCTAATGACACGTAACATCTTTTCAGGAGCTGGAGCTATTGATGTCTGAAGTGGCACAAACCCCCGTCACACTTCTGCCAACCCAGTCTGTCGGAAGAAGTTCATCTGCACATCCCTTCCATTCTTGGACTTGCAGATACACGCGCAGGCTGTGATACTTTGCTGCTTCTGATGTTGGTGGTAACGTCTGTGGTTGCACGTGAGAGGAGCACGAAGCCACCTTGTCCCAGTACCGCTGATACCGGAGGGTGTCCAGGGTGTCAGTTGACTTTCCATTGTAGATTATCACCAATGTTTTTTCTCCTGCATCTGCCACATCACATACGGAAGCTGGATATGTATCAAAAACCTGCTCACGGAATGTGTTGTTTGCTTTGAACTTTTTGAGGGAAGCTCCTTTCCAATCCTATGAAGACGAGATGTCGTGTCGCACCCAAGAACTGCATGTAGAAACAGTACGTGCTTGCATATGTCTGTACCAATCATTTTCTTGTAGCCTTGATGTTCCAGATGCGAGGCTTCTTCGTGTTCTTCTTTGGCTCGGGACAAAGAAGAGGTCATGGGATTCTAAGCTTGCATGGTAGCATAGGAGGACGAGGAGGTCTGTGTCATCACCAACTAACACAGTGTTGGTGACAGTAGTAGACTGCACGGTTCAGTACAACCAGGAGATCAGCATCCCTGAGGCATGGTGTGTCTCACAGTTCTTCTTCTGAAGCTCTTCACTCAACATAAAAATGAATCGCTGTTTATTCTGCCTATTGGCAAGAAACTGTTCCTTCTTCATTGTGAGATGCATGTCAGCTGTAAATGTCGCAGTAGTGACAGCATTCCCTTTAGACCGTTTCTGGTGTGTCATGTCCTTCATGTTGGTATTCTCATAACCATCAAACACGACTATGGCATCTCCGTACTTCTTCGTTACATATATAATCAGTGTATTGGTGGCATATGTCTCTGTATGTAGATCACGAGACCATGGAATGTGTTGAACAAGTGCCCCCCCCATCCAAAGCATACTGTTGCCCATCATTGGGGATATCTCGGAGCTGAAGAGGGGAATCAAAGAGGGTTGGTGGATAGCTGCACAGTTCATATTTGAAGGCCGACTCCAGTTCTTCTGCTGTCTGTGCAACAGTGATCAGTCTCTGGAAGAGGAGTTGTGGGTCAACCTGGACTTGCTCTCCATCAATCTTGACAGATGACTTCATGCCGAGGGTGACAACTTGGTCTTTCCTCTTAAATGTGTACTCGGCAGGTGTTTTCCCATCCATAGATTTCAATATTTTGGCTACTACAGCATGTGCTGTATCGATGTTGACGGTGGGGTGTGCATGAACTCCAGTGGCAATGTTCCTCAGACGTGGATCACTACTGAATGGATTCTGTTCCTGTAAATACTGAAGAGCTGATAGTGTGTCCTTCCAGTCACGAGATTGTCTTGCCTTGGTCATGTCCTTCTTCTGCTCTCCAGTGTTGTAGTTCACACCTGTGAGCTCCTGCATTGCCTGGTTTATTTCTGCACAGGCAGGCATTGATAGTAGCCATACCAGCCGTTGTTGCTCTGTCATTCCTCGCCCTCATGTGAGCCCCCCGCTGGTCTTCAAACTTCTCATCAGAACTTGTTCGATGATCAGGTCAGATGAAAGACCTGCCCACAGGTGATCACTACATCGAACCACATGGAACCCCTCATAAAAACGTTTTTGGACATTGGATGTTGAGTTTTGAGGTTGGACATCTGCTGCAGATACACCCTCGCAGATTTGGCATACAGGTTGTGGCCCGAGGCTGCCAGGTAAGGCAGCATTTGCTGGATGGCCTGAAGATGTAGTGCCCAGTTCCCAGTGCGCTCTGCCCGGATGTATTTGCGTAGAATGTCTAGAATGTCCATATACTGAACCCAGAGCGCTGAAGTTCTAGAAGATATCTTTGCAGACTCGGCATGCTTCTGAAGGTGGTCTTTGATTAGTTTCAAGATGTCAGACTTGCATACTTCTTCCACAGACAGTGTCCCAGCCATCAGCTTCTCATAGAGGGTACAAGCTTCGTTGAAGTCGGGATTATTGCTTAGATCTGTATGCTGGTCATGTAGCGGCCTTACAGCTGCTTCGGCTAAGTCCGGATCTTCATTCCCATTGCCATCTGATGTTTCAGTTAGGCATGGTAGAGGCGCATTGAGCACATTTGTCAACAGCAAGGCATTGAGGGCTGCATCAACAATTAGGTGTGCGCGAACTGCACGGGCAATGGCCTTGCCACTAAACATATGAATCACTGCATTGGGGGCATATATCAACTCCATCAGTTCTTGAAGCCCGGATGACACCATGAGGTCTCCAATACATCCGAGGAAACTCATCTCTGCGTGGAAGCCGCCCAAGTATAGGACAATCCCTTTCAGATCACTTCCCATAGGCTCCGAGTTGATGATCATGAGGGCCTTCCACCACAGGGGCTGATCAAAGGTGATTACTGGAGTGACACCGTGGCGTCGTGCATGTTCACTGAAACATCAGG
Organism: Eptatretus atami; assembly: GCA_035128595.1. Classification (NCBI taxonomy): domain Eukaryota; kingdom Metazoa; phylum Chordata; class Myxini; order Myxiniformes; family Myxinidae; genus Eptatretus; species Eptatretus atami. Next base: position 111,705,711 of record CM068957.1, on the reverse strand, counting down.
TTGAGTAAATGCATGTGCTGTCAATATTGCATGTGTTAACAAATTAATATTGTGTGTTAATTCTTTCACCAGAGGATAGTACTAATGTCCTGTATCTGGAAATATATAGTATGTATGCCTGGGGATAAATATGTTCTTATATGAACAAACTTTCTCAAGTCAAAATATTTTTTAGGGAAAAAATATTGCCATTTTGGACAAAAAAGCTATAATTTTTTATTTTACCCTCAATACATTTCACTTTTTTATAATTATTCTTGTATATCAATATACTGACCATAACTAGAAACAATTAGAATGCAGAAAAACATATTTTACATATTAAAATATCAATCTTTACAATTTTCTCATTTTCCCCGAAGCCGGGTGGCGGCCATATTGGATTTCCATGATTTCAGGACTTTCCACCCGGAGGATCCCTTAGGACTTTATTCTGTCACTGAGGACATATCCAGGAATCAAAATCTGTTGAGTTTGCTTTTGTTGCAATTTGTGGGAGGTTGACCAAATATTTCTGCTAAAATGCCTGTACTAAGACCACATAGCGACAACCCTCTCAGCATATACCGCCAGAACCCTGTTCCAACTGTGTGCCATTCCCCAATGGAAATTTCATTTCAACCTTCTCTGTACTAGAACCACAATGCTACAACCTTCATATAACCACCATAATGCCTTCCAAAAAATCCCCACAATAACCTACATTCAACTCCACACCACAAATGCTTCAACTGCGCCAAATGCTTCAACCTTCTTACCACAAACACCACAGCGCATCACCCACTTCGCCACGGCCGCGGCGAAGCACTGTGACCACGGTCGGCACCTCAAACGCTCCCCACTGCCCTTTAGGGATGTCAGGGAACAAAGGATATTATCCACCATGGCAGATACCTGAGGACGGAACAGATTGGCATGTAGCTCAGAGCAAAGTATGCGCTGGGGTCCGTTCAACTTCATCTGAGTAGCCCTGGTGCTCCACTAAATACGACTGTCATTTGGTGCCCAGCTCTCGTTCGTGGCCAGACAGCGCTCCCACAAACCCGCACCCCATGTTAATCTCAGAGCTCCATTGCATGGCCGAGTTCAGGCATGAATGAGGTCATTTTCGGTCTTGGAGCCTCTTCTCGGCTTCGGAGAGTGGGGATACCATCGGGGAGGCATCTGCGTGCCAATGGAAGCGCTGGGAAATACCTCCAGAGCATTTTGTTCTGATTCTGGCACCTCCTCCACACAGCCTCTATAAAATAGCTGTGACAGGAACAGCCAGTCAGTCTTCTTCACCACAGAGTCTCCAGACACAGTACACCAGTCAGTCTTCACCACACGGTCCACAAGAGTCCGCCAGTCAGTCTTCGCAACACAGTCTGCCGCATGCAGTTTATGATCCAGAGTCTTAGTGGGTCCTCCAGACAGTCAGCCTCCCTGCTGCGATCGCCCATGAGAGGTCGAAGGGTCTTCTCACAGCTCCGAGGAGACTACTGAGCGAGGAGGGTCCATGAGCAAAAGTAATCATGGAAAACATGGAATAACCTACAGCTCACATATAAAACTAATGATCCCATCCAGCATGAACATCGCAAACAAAGCGTTGTGACCAGATATCATACTTAGATACAAAAACAAAAGAGAAGAAGGCATTGCTCATTGAGGTGTTAATGCCAGTGATTTTGGACTAAACGATGCAGAAATCAAGAAAATGACCAAACAGCAAGTCCTCAAGAATGAAGTGAGAAGATCCTGGAAGCTGAAGAATGCCAAAGTTGTCCCAATGATAGATGGATCTACAGGATCATGACAAAGAACCACACATAGATATTAAACATAGGGGCAACACGCCTGTGCGCTCACCTGATAGGGCTGGATAAGATAACCAGGCATCCACTGGTAGGCATGGATGACACACAAAAATATATAATGGAGAGGAAAGTAAATACCTTTGGATTTTTTTTAATGCCATGAACAAACCTTGGTACATCACGGATGATGAAGGTTTTGGTCAAGTTTTATCGAAATTGTGTGTGTGGCTTCAGAAAATAACAAAAATACATATTTTGTGGGCAACCCCCCCCAATCCACCCCCACTGTAGAACCCTTAGACCCCAATTTTGTTTTAACTAGTACGTGCCCATACGTGCGTGCCCATACTTGCCCGTGCGTGCCATACTTGCTCGTACGTGCGTGGCCGTACGTGCAAAAAATAAATAAATAAATAAAAACTTTCAAACTGCGTGCCAGCAACAACACACAGGCCGTTCCTTCGCTCTTGCGTGCCCGTACGTGCGTGGCCGTACGTGCGTGCCCATACATGCGTGGCGCGTACATGCGTGGCCTTACGTGCGTGCCGTAATGCGTGGCCTTACGTGCGTGCCCGTACATGCGTGGCCTTACGTGCGTGCCAGTACGTGCATGGCCGTACGTGCAAAAAAACAAAAAAAAACATTTCAAACCGCGTGCCAGAAACAAACACACAGGCCGTTCCTTCGCTCTCGCGTGCCCATACGTGCGTGTCCGTACGTGCGTGCCCATACGTGCAACCCCCCCCCCCCAAAAAACTTTCAAACAACCACACAGGCCGTTCCTTTGCTCTCATAAACGACGACTGGATGGGGCATTGTGTAAATTTATAAATGCACAAAAGAAATCGATAAATTATTAGAATACATTGTCATCACTATACGGAAGTGGTGCGTGCCCTACGGAATGTTCACATGCATTCACGAATTATCGCTTGCATTGAAGTAACAACTGCTGTGATACTTCCACACACAGAGTTAATTAAAATCCAAATTAAAATCAAGTTTACCTCCCTGTCTTCGCATGCCATGACATTCGCTGCCATTGACCATTGCCACTCCTACGCCACGGTACTAAATGGGCCCTTTCCCATCGGCCACGCCTACACAGCAACAGTGTCATGGTGATAGTCAATTTGTCTTGGTTTGGTAAATAAATGTCTGCAGCAACGTGTCTTGTCATTGGTTTGGTAAATAAATGGCCATAACTTGGGAAGCACTTGTCCGATTAATATCAAACCTTGAAAAGGCACATACTCAGGTCCCCAGAAATATACCTGGCAAGTTTCAATTAGATCGGACCAGTGGTTGTCGAGAAACAGTGGTACACACACACACACACACACACACACACACACACACACACACACATTGCTGGAATTATAGATAGATGTCATGAACAACTTTGGTCCATCATGGATGGTGAAGATGGTGGTCAAGTTTCATGGGAATTTCGTGTAGTTTCTGAGAAGAAAACAAGTGCATATTTTGGGGGGCAAACCCCTCTCCCCATAGACCTTTCTAGATGCCAAGTTTTTTTTAATGTCGTTAACAAACTTTGTACATCATGGGTGGTGAAGATGATGGTCAAGTTTCATCGGAATTGTATGTGTAGTTTTGGAGAAGAAAGCAAATACACTTTTTTGGGGTGGGCAACCCCATTAAATCCCTTGGAACAGATTTTTCTCATGTCATGAACAAACATCGGCTCTCAAGGATGATGAAGGTTGTCGTGAAGTTTCTTCGGAATTGTGTGTATCGTTTAAGAAGAAAGCAAATACCTCTTTGGGAGGGCAACTCACCCCCCCCACACCCTCCCCCCACCGTAAACTCCCTCTGCAGACCCTTCAGCCCCTTTTTTATGCCATCATGGGTGATGAAGGTTGTGGTCTAATTTAATTGAAATCGTATGTGTAGTTTCGGAGAAGCAGAACTTGCAAGTATTTGTGAACGGACGGACGGGGGACGTGCCATCCCATAAGCTCGCTGGAACTATTTTACAGGTGAGCTAAAAAAAACATCCCTGGGAATATTATTCGAAACGAACTACAGTTGGAAGCTGTCCAATCCTGAATATCCTGAATATCCTCAGTGACGTCTCTTCTTCTTTTTTCCTGAGTTCAAATCCTGCTTAGCTGTTGAATTAATACCAGGTGGGGTTAACTCGGCCTGTCATCCTTTCGAGGTTGGCAAAATGAATGCCAGCATGCTGGTGTACTGTGTCGGAGTGGCGACCCATCCAGAATTGTGTCCAATAGCCAAGGAGACTGCTTAAGCAGCACCAACGCTCTGCACAAAGTATGGTCCAAATATCCTCCTCCTCCTCCTCCTCCTGCCCCTCCTCTGTCATCATCATTTTTCTTATCATCATGATCATCATATCACATTGAAATCTGGAAGTGTAACATGTGAACTTGTATCATAAAAATGTTCCTTAGTTTATCAATAGTGAATTGCTGGTGCTGGAGTGGTGTCCAGTTACTTCTCATGTCAAAGCAGATTTGTGACTTAAATACCATCCGTGTATAATTTTTTCTTTTGCACACCATGTAAAGGAATGACTTACCCCCCCCCCCACCTCCCTCCAGCACCCCCCCCCCCAAAAAAAAACCACCCTCCCTTTCCTCATGGCCTGTATTCCCAACCTATCCGTAATGGATCAGGAGTACAAGTGTTACAAACTGACTGGAGTTCTCATCTGTAAAGTTGAACCATTTTGTGCTTGAGGAGACATGTATGAATTGGAGGACCCATGCAACATAATGTCAGGAAATTGTATTTTTATGTTAATGTCATTCATAAGCATTGCCTGTTTGTGTTATATTTGAAGATGCAAATTTAATACCCTTTTAGCACAGAGGATAAAACGTTATTGACGATCACTTTTTGCTAATGTCTTATTAAAATCACAACCCATCAACATCATGAGAACTTGTCACTTCCATTTTCTTTTCTGATTGGCTCATTTCAAAGCATCCAATTAGAAATGAGGAAGAGTCAAGTGAAATAAACTTGTTGGTTAAAATGAGAACAGTGATGTGTATTCAAACATGCTTCATATATCAATCGCACTGATTATGTGGAAGTCAATTATCATGGATGATACTTATGATGTTTTATAATCGAAAAGAAAATTAGGCCCAGCCAAGGCACATGAAACATTGGTTGGCCTGGGCCAGCTCAGGCCAGAGTGGAAAAGAAGAAATGCATTCTGAGCCTTATTGAATCCACGTTGCCTTGGTTTCCACAAATTGATGGTAAAATCGCTCACATTGCAAATTTAACAAGTGGGTCAAAATCGACAAAAATCAAATCTTTGAAAATGAAATTTGAACACGAAATAAGATGTTCGCATCTCTGACGAGCTCGGTCTCCACACGTTTTCATCCTTTAATGAAGATGAATGCCAGAGTTGATTAAGGTTATTGCACAAAGGACCGGGTTCAAAGGTGATGCTACCTTTTATGGCGTCTCCACAGAGGGGAGCTCATGCCAAGGAACCATTTATTGGTGATCACAATTATTGTTGAGGGCAATTGCTATAACGACTACGAGCCATGGAGAATAGACAGTTCATGAAAATTGATCTCAATTACAAATGCCTATCAGGTCAACGGGCATGCCCAGTAGTGGTGAGTTATATTTTTATAGTTGTGCGAGTCTGCCCCTGAGCAACTCATCATGCCTCTACTACTCAGGCTTTTGCAATCCTTTGTTTATTCATTGTGTCTGCTCTTTAGATTCTTTCTTTATTCGGTGGGAGCAAAAGCCTCCTGAATGACCTTTAGATCCTTTCGAGATGAGATCACGCACACATCATCTACAATTCTCAACTTGTGATTCTGGAACTGCATAGTCCAAAAAGTTTTAAGCTTAAATGATTAATTATATGAAATGTTTTTTCTCTACTTCTTTTGTTCATCTAAATGCAATTGTTCATTATTTGCATGGCATATTGTTCGTTACTTTCACTGCAAAATATATTTCATAAAGGCCATTGAATTAATCTGTTTAATTACAAAAACAGTTGCTGAATCTGTCGAAATTTGCCATTTCTTAATTGATATTTGATTAAAATTTATTGGGAGGTTGAATCCTGAACCATTCTTGACCTGGGCATACATTGTTTGGTTGACAATATGTGATTTCGTTTTAATTCCGAGATCATTTTATTATACCTCTTCACAGCTTGAGCTAACAGCACATAAAAGATCTTCATATTTCTGTTCCTGATTGAAACAACAGTTATGATTAGTTCGCGGAAGTAATTGGTCATAACTGTCTTCGTGGGTGATAGACGCGATGGACATTTTGCTAACATGATCTAGCTCAGCTGTCTTTACTTACTTCGGAGTTCTCTGGCTGAGGCTAAACTCTCTAAAAATTGCAATCTGACTACAGATTTCAACCTGGTGCTGTGCAGGTGAAACAGCAGCATCATAAAGCATACCTACATATCATAGAGCAACTGAGCACATCATATCACACCATCATGGAACATAATATCTGATCTGGAAAAATATATATATAATGTATGTTCATTGGGACCATACTCTGTGCAGAGCGTGGTGCTGTCTAAGCAGTTTCCTTGGCTATCGGATACAATCCTGGACAGGTCACCACTCTGACACAGGATACCAGCAAGCTGGCACTCATTTTGCAAACCTCAGAAGGATGACAGGCAGAGTCAACCCCACCTAGTATTAATTCAACAGCTAAGTGGGATTTGAACTCAGGATCCTTGAATCCCAAGCCCACCACCCAAACCATGAAGCCAACACCAGGCTTGTATATGTTTATGTTTATGTTTATGTACATTGCTAAGCAATAAAGATTCCATGGATTCTAAGCAATATATGGCTTTTGTCAGTACTATGTCCAAATAGATTGTGCTTTCTCTATGTGCTCCATCCTAAGAGTATCGACAATGACGGACTAGGATGTGAAGAAAAAAACAACGAAAAATCTAGGTTGTCGCTTCCTATTTTAGGAAAGCCTATTAAAACACAGCGGGCCTACTCTCACATTCTGCTCCACACTCCCAAGGGATTTTGCTGCTCTCCTTCACGACATCCCGGGGAAAGAGCTTGTGGCAAATTATATGGTATCGCATGTTTTAAATGATTTTTTTTTTAGTATCAATAACCAAACATTCTCTTAATTATCCAGCATTTCAAATTTTGACTGCTCAGACAACACATGAATGATTGGATCTGCGGAAGTGGAGATTTTGATATTAAATTGTTAGTCATTCAAACACCGCCGTTTTTTTTGAAGTTTTTGCAAACAATATATAATAAACATGCCACGGTTATATTTGTTGTTCTTTCATGGTCACAATTATCCCCACCTTCTCATGGGGCCGGCTGGGGAAAGTTTGGCCAAAAGTCTTTCACAAAACCGGCTGGCTTGGCCTGATTAAGAATGTACTATTATAATGTGAACTAGACTCGGTGGCGTACTGGTTGGAGCATCTATTCTGAGGCTGGGAGGTTGGTGGTTCAGAACGGAGGTTGGTGGTTCAGAACGGAGGTTGGTGGTTCAGAACGCAGGTTGGTGGTTCAGAACGGAGGTTGGTGGTCAGAACGGAGGTTGGTGGTTCAGAACGGAGTTGGTGGTTCAGAACGGAGGTTGGTGGTTCAGAACGGAGGTTGGTGGTTCAGAACGGAGGTTGGTGGCTCAGAACCATGGCCCAATCATACTTAAGACCTTCTTTTTTATTTTAAGTGGGACGTAATGCTTCCTTGCTTGATGCTCAGCATTTAAAAGTATAGAGTCTGGACAAGCAACACTGGGAAGGCAATGGCAAACCACCCAGTATAACCCTTGCCAAGAAATTGCTTCGGCAGCACCAATGCTCTGTAAAGAGTATGTCCATCAATAAATAGCCATGTGGGGGTACTGACGGTTATTTTGAATCACAAAAAATGAGGGATTAGGGGAGGGATGCCGTAATCCCCTTTCCAGTGGAGATATGGCCATGTGGAGCACAACTTATTGTTCGGGCATGGTCACGATGCCGCATGGCCAGTTTTGTCTGGATTGTCTGTTTGGTTTCATCTGTCTGGTCCGGTTGTTGGTTTCTGAGAAGATTTTCGAATAAAATACCAATATTTGGGGAATAAAATACCAATTCCTCTTTTTATCCCCCCCATAAGGGGCACATCCGGATCAGGATCCTAACCCCACGAGACCCTGCCGTCCTGATGAATCGTACCAATTTTGGTCCGGTCAGGTAGTTTGTGAGGAGAACATGATTTAGTCAAATGTTAATGGTCATATGTATGTATGTATGTATGTATGTATGTATGTATGTATGGACAGATGGACACATGGACCCACTCAATGAGATAATTTCGGAGAAATAACCTAAAAATTATAACATGAGTACATCGATGAAGGACTTACAATGAAAACGTGAGCACATCCAGTAAGTACATACAGTACTACAATGTGAGTACATCTATTAAGTCTTCAGTGGAACATATAGTTATTACTGTGAATGTGCTTTTTCCAAATATGAGTACAAATGCCAAACCACTTTAGATCCCAAAATGATGGCAGTTGCAATTTATTCAGTTATTTACCCCACGCACGCGAAGCAAAAAGCGGTTTATGTCCGTCCGTCCATCCGTTTGTCTGTATTATCAGTTTATGATCGAGGAACAACTTATTTAGATTGAAAGTTATATTTTGAATACAAATCGGGAGATAAGTCTGTCGTTTTACTGTACCTTGGTTCAGAATTCGTCCTCACTGCACATACACAAAGAGGAGTGAGATAATCTTTAAGGTTAAGCGGTGAAGCCGCTACAACATTTGGGTATGTCCTTCCTTCCATCCATCAAAAATTAAGAAGAAGAACCTTTCTAACCCACCATGTTTAATTCCAGGTGGTTCTAAAGTGTAATTCGAAAGGGTTACAAATGGTAATTCTAAAGTGTAATTCAAAGGGGTTCTAAAGGAATTTGTTCATTTCTAGGCTTTGCCTATTTCATATTAAAAATACCAAACTGAACCACTTCCTTCGGATATGGGTGCAATTTTTTTCATTGGTGAAGCCACTTCAATGTTTGGGTATGTCCTTTCTTCCATCCATCCGTCCATCAAAAATGAAGAAGAACAACCTTTCTAACTCACTATTTAATTCCAGAGGGTTCTAAAGGGTAATTCTAATTGGTTCTAAAATAATTATAAAGGGTAATTCTAATGGGCTTTGTTCGTTTCCAGGCTTTCCCTATTTCATATTAAAAATGCCAAACTGAACTGCTTCCTTTGGACACAGGTGACATTTGTTTATTTATTTATTTATTTATTTTAAGCAGTGAAACCACTTCAACATTGAGGTCCGTCCTTCCATCCGTCCCTCATAAATGAAGAAGAAGAACCTTTATAACCAACCATGTTTAATTCTTCAGGATTCTAAAGGGTAATTCTCATGGGTTTTGCTAGTTTTTAGGCTTTCCCTATTTCATATTAAAAATGTCAAACTGAACCAATTAACTCAGACACAAGTGCGTTTTTTAAAATCTGGTGAAGCCGCTTCAGTATTTGGATATGTCCTTCCTTCCATTGGTCCTTCCATCATGCCATCACAAATGATGAAGAACCTTTCTAACCCACCGTGTTTACGTCTAAAGGGTTCTAGAGTGTAATGGTCGAGAGTTCTAAAAGGTTCTAAAGTATAATTCTGGAGAGTTCTCAAGGGTTCTAATGGGTTCTAAAGGGTAATTATAATGGGTGCTGAAGGGTAATTCCAACTATCCACCTCCGTTATAGTTTGTGTATGTGTAAATAATGTCACATATAATGTGTTTGATGCATGCCAATATGTGTATATAATATGTCATGCCATAATATGTGTATAAATCACGATGTGTGTGTGTGTGTGTGTGTGTGTGTGTGTGTGTGTGTGTGTGTGTGTGTGTGTGTGTGTGTGTGTGTGTGTGTGTGTGTGTGTGTAGTATCATAGTTACGTTTAAGTGTATAAAATAAGTTAGGAATTTGAAAACGTTTTATTTGTTTTACTTATTATTACCTCCAGCCCCTGTCTGAGGTTATGTTTTCACCCCTGTCTGTCTGTCTGTCTGCTTGTCTGTGAGCAGGATATCTCAAGAAGTTTCAAACGAACCTTAGTGGACTGGTCGGGCATGTGACAAGGATGAATCGATTCGATTTCAGTGAAGATCCGAACCTGGATCCAGATACAGAGTTTTTGAATTTTTAAAGTGATTATTCACCATTGAGAGAATGTGCCAAAAATGAGACGTAGCAGGGTATCTCAAGAAGTTATTGACCGATTCGGACGAAACTTGGTGGACAGGTCAGGCATGTGACAAGGACGAATTGATTCGATTTCAGTGAAGATCCGAATCTGCATCCAGATACAGAGTTTTTGAATTTTTAAAGTGATTATTCACCATTGAGAGAATGGGCCAAAAACGAGACATAGCAGGGTATCTTAAGAAGTTATGGACGGCTTCGGACAAAACTTCGTGGACAGGTCGGGTGTGTGACAAGGACGAATTGATTCAATTTCAGTGAAGATCCGATTCTGGATCTGGATACAAGTTTATTTTCTTTTTTTTTTCATCTGATTCTTCACCATTGAGAGATGTGGCCAAAAAACGAGACATAGCAAGGTATCTCAAAAAGTTGTTGATGATTTATGCCAAAACTTGGTAGTTGAGTTGGTTAGGTGACAAGAACAAGCCGATTCGATTTTGGTTCATGTCTGGATGCAGATCCAGATTATCAGTGTGATACAAAACGTAAACTGTTCAGCCTAGTGGAGGTATGAGCTCTACCAAGTGCTGTTGTAGTATGAACATGTGCTCATAATATCCACTTCCCACAAAGATAATATTCAGGAAACAGTTTGTGGATTTTTGTACAGTAAATCTTAGTTCCTACAGTTAATTTGCAATTGGTCACTGGCTTTGACCCCAATACAATTTTTTATTACATTTCCTAGGTATCAAAAAGTTACATATATCGAACAGTTTCAAATGGAGCACCTCACCACCATTAGAGCATTTAAATTGCATCAGTTGTGGCAATACATGCGAATCGTTGCTCCCAACTTGCCGGCTCGATGAGAGAAGACGCCATTTGTATTTTTGCCACTTCATCCCATACCCGTTGAGAATCTTCAATATTATTACAAATTCGTGTTTGAAATCATGATTTTAGAAAGCTTGGCATTAATTTAAGTGGACTCATAGTTTTGCACCGCACTGTGTATTAAAAAAAAATGTAAGTCATATCATGTAAGTTCAAAATTTATAACCTACTTTGAAATAAAAAAGAAAGAAGGAAATAAATTCACTTGTCTAATAGTAATATGACCGAGTAAAGTAAAGTAATCTTGCACAGGGCATTATATCCATGGATCACCACCGAAAAAGGGTTGTTGTGTTTCCATAAGTTTATATTAACATCATTTCTGGACAGCGCTCTTTCTGTGCTATAATACCTGAAAATACACGAGAGGTAGGTGTATTTTGTTGACTTTACTCTCTTTGATGGGAGATGCCAATGGAACCCAGCGGGGTGTATTAATAGTCCTTGGTGTGGCTGAGGGATTGGAATGCACCTGCAGCGAAAAGCAATTAAGCAGTTTGCACCTGTGTGGAATATCTCTGGGCTAATAGCACAGATTCATCGGAATTCAAATGAGCAGTAAGTCAGCAATAATGTTTCACAATGCAGTTGCAACAGCTTTCTCATCAAGAAAGACACTCCAAACCATCTTTGTAAAACCTCGATGCATGCAGGTGCCAGTGGCAGCCTGTGGTTTGAGAGACGTCAGATAATTAACATGCAACTTTCATGTGGAGATACTGGATGGTTCTGTAATAGGGTTTTACTTCACATAGGCTGTGCCTGTTGGTTCACTATGATCATTCCGAAATCCTAATCATATTTCCATCCACTTGTAAGCTCACATCACATGACGGCATTGTTCTTTGAGAATTATACCTTGAGCTAAATTCCCAACCAGGATCTCTGCTCTACTCATGGTGCATTTTCGATCCTGGACGTGGTACAACCTTTCCTTGTCCTCCACCCCGCTTGATTCCTCTGACCAAATTCTTGTGATGTCGAAATCTCTCTGGTTGTATTTTGAGAGCCACCACAGTGTCTGGTTATTTGATCAGGTCGACCTGTGGGGGTTGCAAGCTACCACCTCAAAAGGATTGGTCTTCAATATCCTCTACATCCAATGTTGACTCTGCCTGGTAAACTTTTCACAAAATCCTGCTCTCTCTCTCTCTCTCTCTCTCTCTCTCTCTCTCTCTCTCTCTCTCTCTCTCTCTCTCTCTCTCCTCTTCTCTCTCTCTTTCTTTCTCTCTCTCTTTCTGTCACCAGTTGGGAGCAGCAGTTGTTGCCATCACCATATATCTCAGTACAATATGGATGGATATATGCTTGGTATTACCAAGTATTTGGTATTTCCAAGTACGCTTGGTATAACCAAACGATATAGAAGGACAAACGATCAGATCAGAAATCAGACAAGATAACACATGTCATTCAAAGAATGAAACAAGAGAAACGGAAATGGCCTGGTCATCCAGCTAGGTAAACTGATGGCAGATGGGCAAATTTTATATTGGAATATCGGCAAAAGAGACAGGAAGCCAAAACAGGCAGAAAGTCAAATGGAGAGATAAGATAAAAAATTTCACAAGAATTAACTGGATCGGAGAAGCATGAGATTATATTGATACTGTCTTGGGGATGCTTTCACTCTTGTAGTGGGCTGACCATGGCCAAGGATGATCACGGTGATTTATATACACCTGCCCTTTCTGCATTATGTCTTCTCTAATCCCTTCATTCTTCCACCATCTACCTCCTATTTGTTTGAAGAAGATGGACCTCAGACACATTGTCACCCATGAGACTCAAATAGTAACACTTGCAGAATCATCAACCCGGTGTGAAGTGGGAGTTGAAGTTAGCTCACAGCTTTATTTAATCTATATTTACCCCAGTTCCCTTGCTTATGTAGTCGTTTGCATGTATGTGTTCCCAGCTCCTACAAATGCTGAGAAGAGATCCGGGGGAGCAATTAAATGTAGGCCTAGATTACAATTGGGTATTAACTTAAGTGGCAAGTATATTTTGGACTCGTACTTTGTGATTTAGATTGCCCCATTGAAGGTTGTTGTAGCTCAGCAGTGTACTATTACATCACAGTGGGTAAGAGTTGCATTTGTGCTTTGCCCGCAGCTTGTGTTGGCCTGACTTACATATTCCCACAAATCTTTTTTGATATTTGATGGAAATCCTCATGCCAGCTCCATGTTGTTATTTTATTTCCTCTTAGCTTGACACACACACAATGCTCTGTGAGATGTTTTACCCTTTGACAATAAAATGGAATTTCAATATACAAAGTATATTGAGTAATACTTAAAAGTGAGTAGAATAGGAAACTAGTCTGAATCGTGAAGGACATTGTCGTTCTTCATCAGCGGACAGGTAGAACAATGTATGGAATCGACACAACGTTTATCGAAGTAAGCTAACTGTTGTGGGAAGTTAAGAAGTAGCTGATGTCTTAGTCGTTAGACCTTTATTGCAGCAACTGACTTACAAAGGGTTAACAACCAAAAACCTTGGCTTCTCCTTGCTTCCCTTGACGGTTAGAAGACCTCAATATGTGGACTGGGTGAGACAAGACAGATGTGAAGAATGACATTTGTTGAACTTGTAATTGTTCAAAGGAATTGTGAATTGAAACGTTAGCAGATTCTTCAAATAAACTTGAGGTGTACAAAATTACTGAAGATGGATTGCATTTATAGACACCGATACAGGACGTCTTCAATCTTGTCGTAATTTGTTTTCCGTTCTGTACTGGAGTATCTTGTTAATATCACATCTATTCGTTGTGAAATTGAAGGCTGTCAATGTTTCCGGGTGTTATCTTGGGATCTTAATGTTTGGACTGATGCAAAAGCCAAAGTGGCACCAATACCCAACTTTTGAAATAATGTATGACTGTGTGTGTGTGTGGGTGGTTTTTTTTTTAAACAGACTCAGTTAGACTCATTAGGCACTTTAACCTGCCGATACAAGCACAAAATCTCGAAATCAAATCGTCTTTTCAACATAGTTTCAACATTTAAACAAAAGTGTGACAATTTCAAGATGGTTAACCATAATTGTTCTGTTTCTGAATACAAATAGGATTCAGAAAATAGGAATACAAGAAATATCCATGGATGAGAGGTGTCTGGTTTGTACCAGTTCCTGTAAGTACATTCTAGCATTGGCCGTGCATATAACACACACACACACACACACACAAACACACACACACACACACACACACACACACACACACACACACACAACACACACACACACACACACACACACTTCAACTTTTAGCAACAGATGCAAAAATCGAGTATATTATTTGTGCACGCAAAGCGAAAAACGGGGTTAAGGAATTAGGTAATGTCCGTCTCTCTGTCTTATCAGTTTATGATGGTCAGTTTATGATCGAGGAACAATTTATTTAAATTTAATATTATATTTTGAACACAAATCGGAACATGAATAGGAAGACAGGTTTGCCCTTTAGCAGTACTTGGGCTCTGAATTCATCCTCTGAAAAGCACTTGTGCAGAGAGGAGTGAGATAATGTTTTTGCTCTGTTCACCATCATGGTGGTCAAAATTTTTTTTTAACATTACAAACAGTAAAATTACTGTTTTTAAGGATATTATAAATGACACAAACACCAGGCATTAAGAACTAATGCAACATGTTAGACAGGGTGATGATTTAAAATCATTATTATATTAAAATTGAAGTATATACTTTAACACTGCACAACGTATCGTGTTCTATGAACTCTTTAGTTGTTGCTCCCAACTTGCCGGCTCGATGAGAGAAGACGCCATTTGTATTTTTGCCACTTCATCCATACCCGTTGAGAATCTTCAATATTATTACAAATTCGTGTTTGAAATCATGATTTTAGAAAGCTTGGCATTAATTTAAGTGGACTCATAGTTTTGCACCGCACTGTGTATTAAAAAAAAATGTAAGTCATATCATGTAAGTTCAAAATTTATAACCTACTTTGAAATAAAAAAGAAAGAAGGAAATAAATTCACTTGTCTAATAGTAATATGACCGAGTAAAGTAAAGTAATCTTGCACAGGCATTATACCATGGATCACCACCGAAAAAGGGTTGTTGTGTTTCCATAAGTTTATATTAACATCATTTCTGGACAGCGCTCTTTCTGTGCTTTAATACCTGAAAATACACGAGAGGTAGTGTATTTTGTTGACTTTACTCTCTTTGATGGGAGTGCCAATGGAACCCAGCGGGGTGTATTAATAGTCCTTGGTGTGGCTGAGGGATTGGAATGCACCTGCAGCGAAAAGCAATTAAGCAGTTTGCACCTGTGTGGAATATCTCGGGCTAATAGCACAGATTCATCGGAATTCAAATGAGCAGTAAGTCAGCAATAATGTTTCACAATGAGTTGCAACAGCTTTCTCATCAAGAAAGACACTCCAAACCATCTTTGTAAAACCTCGATGCATGCAGGTGCCAGTGGCAGCCTGTGGTTTGAGAGACGTCAGATAATTAACATGCAACTTTCATGTGGAGATACTGGATGGTTCTGTAATAGGGTTTTTCTCACATAGGCTGTGCCTGTTGGTTCACTATGATCATCTCGAAATCCTAATCATATTTCCATCCACTTGTAAGCTCACATCACATGACGGCATTGTCTTTTGAGAATTATACCTTGAGCTAAATTCCCAACCAGGATCTCTGCTCTACTCATGGTGCATTTTCGATCCTGGACGTGGTACAACCTTTCCTTGTCCTCCACCCGCTTGATTCCTCTGACCAAATTCTTGTGATGTCGAAATCTCTCTGGTTGTATTTTGAGAGCCACCACAGTGTCTGGTTATTTGATCAGGTCGACCTGTGGGGGTTGCAAGCTACCACCTCAAAAGGATTGGTCTTCAATATCCTCTACATCCATGTTGACTCTGCCTGGTAAACTTTTCACAAAATCCTGCTCTCTCTCTCTCTCTCTCTCTCTCTCTCTCTCTCTCTCTCTCTCTCTCTCTCTCTCTCTCTCTCTCCTCTTCTCTCTCTCTTTCTTTCTCTCTCTCTTTCTGTCACCAGTTGGAGCAGCAGTTGTTGCCATCACCATATATCTCAGTACAATATGGATGGATATATGCTTGGTATTACCAAGTATTTGGTATTTCCAAGTACGCTTGGTATAACCAAACGATATAGAAGGACAAACGATCAGATCAGAAATCAGACAAGATAACACATGTCATTCAAAGAATGAAACAAGAGAAACGGAAATGGCCTGGTCATCCAGCTAGGTAAACTGATGGCAATGGGCAAATTTTATATTGAATATCGGCAAAAGAGACAGGAAGCCAAAACAGGCAGAAAGTCAAATGGAGAGATAAGATAAAAAATTTCACAAGAATTAACTGGATCGGAGAAGCATGAGATTATATTGATACTGTCTTGGGGATGCTTTCACTCTTGTAGTGGCTGACCATGGCCAAGGATGATCACGGTGATTTATATACACCTGCCCTTTCTGCATTATGTCTTCTCTAATCCCTTCATTCTTCCACCATCTACCTCCTATTTGTTTGAAGAAGATGGACCTCAGACACATTGTCACCCATGAGACTCAAATAGTAACACTTGCAGAATCATCAACCCGGTGTGAAGTGGGAGTTGAAGTTAGCTCACAGCTTTATTTAATCTATATTTACCCAGTTCCCTTGCTTATGTAGTCGTTTGCATGTATGTGTTCCCAGCTCCTACAAATGCTGAGAAGAATCCGGGGGAGCAATTAAATGTAGCCTAGATTACAATTGGGTATTAACTTAAGTGGCAAGTATATTTTGGACTCGTACTTTGTGATTTAGATTGCCCCATTGAAGGTTGTTGTAGCTCAGCAGTGTACTATTACATACAGTGGGTAAGAGTTGCATTTGTGCTTTGCCCGCAGCTTGTGTTGGCCTGACTTACATATTCCACAAATCTTTTTTGATATTTGATGGAAATCCTCATGCCAGCTCCATGTGTTATTTATTTCCTCTTAGCTTGACACACACACAATGCTCTGTGAGATGTTTTACCCTTTGACAATAAAATGGAATTTCAATATACAAAGTATATTGAGTAATACTTAAAAGTGAGTAGAATAGGAAACTAGTCTGAATCGTGAAGGACATTGTCGTTCTTCATCAGCGGACAGGTAGAACAATGTATGGAATCGACACAACGTTTATCGAAGTAAGCTAACTGTTGTGGGAAGTTAAGAAGTAGCTGATGTCTTAGTCGTTAGACCTTTATTGCAGCAACTGACTTACAAAGGGTTAACAACCAAAAACCTTGGCTTCTCCTTGCTTCCCTTGACGGTTAGAAGACCTCAATATGTGGACTGGGTGAGACAAGACAGATGTGAAAATGACATTTGTTGAACTTGTAATTGTTCAAAGGAATTGTGAATTGAAACGTTAGCAGATTCTTCAAATAAACTTGAGGTGTACAAAATTACTGAAGATGGATTGCATTTATAGACACCGATACAGGACGTCTTCAATCTTGTCGTAATTTGTTTTCCGTTCTGTACTGGAGTATCTGTTAATATCACATCTATTCGTTGTGAAATTGAAGGCTGTCCATGTTCCGGGTGTTATCTTGGGATCTTAATGTTTGGACTGATGCAAAAGCCAAAGTGGCACCAATACCCAACTTTTGAAATAATGTATGACTGGTGTGTGTGTGGTGGTTTTTTTTTTTAAACAGACTCAGTTAGACTCATTAGGCACTTTAACCTGCCGATACAAGCACAAAATCTCGAAATCAAATCGTCTTTTCAACATAGTTTCAACATTTAAACAAAAGTGTGACAATTTCAAGATGGTTAACCATAATTGTTCTGTTTCTGAATACAAATAGGATTCAGAAAATAGGAATACAAGAAATATCCATGGATGAGAGGTGTCTGGTTTGTACCAGTTCCTGTAAGTACATTCTAGCATTGGCCGTGCATATAACACACACACACACACACACACAAACACACACACACACACACACACACACACACACACACACACACACACACACACACACACACACACACACACTTCAACTTTTAGCAACAGATGCAAAAATCGAGTATAATTAATTTGTGCACGCAAAGCGAAAAACGGGGTTAAGGAATTAGGTAATGTCCGTCTCTCTGTTATTCAGTTTATGATGGTCAGTTTATGATCGAGGAACAATTTATTTAAATTGAATATTATATTTTGAACACAAATCGGAACATGAATAGGAAGACAGGTTTGCCCTTTAGCAGTACTTGGCTCTGAATTCATCCTCTGAAAAGCACTTGTGCAGAGAGGAGTGAGATAATGTTTTTGCTCTGTTCACCATCATGGTGGTCAAATTTTTTTTTAAACATTACAAACAGTAAAATTACTGTTTTTAAGGATGTTATAAATGACACAAACACCAGGCATTAAGAACTAATGCAACATGTTAGACAGGGTGATGATTTAAAATCATTATTAATTAAAATTGAAGTATATACTTTAACACTGCACAACGTATCGTGTTCTATGAACTCTTTAGTTTCTCTCATGGCCCAGGGACCCAATATATTTATAATGGCCCTCACGCCAATACAGATCCCAATCCCACTAACCTCCACCCCACTCACCTCAGCACCTAC
>CM068957.1:111673280-111687122 GCA_035128595.1 Eptatretus atami | reverse complement strand
CTCCTCCCAAATATTCAATTAATTTATTTTGTATGCAGCCTATGGTTGCTGGCTGCATCATTGCTTGGAGCATGACTGTGCTGCTGATGCAGTGCCCTGTTTCCAGTAAGCACGTACTCATTTTGCCAACCTCAGAATGATGAGAGGCTGAGTCAACCCTCCTGGTTTAAATTTAACGGCCCAACAGGGGCTCAAACTCAAAACCTTAAGATCTTACAGCAGCCACCTTAACCATTAAGCCATCACCAAGCTTCTCCAAAACATGATTAATAGTAAATATCATCATTTTAAACATACCCTGTGCATGACAAGCCCCAGATATGTCCTTTGCATAGGTGTTCACAAGTATCTAATCCAGAGGCACAGTGCATTCACTGGTAGAAATCGGTCTGGGGGTTGTGGAGTACACACCATTCTACTTGGGCCTTGCATCAATCCAGTTCTCCAAGTCTTTTGTTGTGCAAAGGCATAGCCCTTTCTCTCAGGTACTTTCCAAGTATTTTGGCTTCTTTCAGAAGCTTTGTGAGCCATTTCAGGTAACAATCCTTATCCCAGGCACAATATATTTTATTTTGCCCAAAATTTGGCAGTTTACTGGGGTTTCTGTCCATGTGCACCGAGAATTTTGGGGCAGATTGTGTCATATTGAAAGTTCCTTTCATTGAAGATGCCCTGGTAGCCATGCTAAAGACATTGAATGACTTCTTCAACTCCACAAAAGGCTTTGCTAAAGACCTGACTGATCCCAGAGTCAATTGAGGTATGAGTCCCAGCCTAGAGGCAATAGCATTGGCCTCTGAGGCTGTGATAAATATGTTGACAATTAATAATGACAAAAGCACAAGTCAGACAATCGTGTTACTCATTTGACATTTCACGAAATATTTTTTGACATCGTTTTCAATTAATTAATGACCTCTGCCACCGAAAATGGACGGAAGTTAGGTTTTCACCCCTGTCTGTCTGTCTGCCAATCCGTGAGCAGGATATCTCAAAACGTTATGGACTGATTTGTACGAAACTTAGTGGACAATGTGGGTTGGTGACGAGGACAAATTGATTAGATTTTGGTGCAGATCAGGATTGGATCTGGACACGAGAATCTTTTAAAGTGATTCTTCACCAATGAGAGAGACGGCCAAATACTGTATAAAGCATGATATCTCAAAAAGTTATGGACATATTTGCATGAAACTTGGTGGACATGTTTGGTATGTGACACGGACAAATTGAATCTATTTTCGTGAAGATCTGGATCCAGATACAAGAATTTTTAACATTTCTAAGTGATTCTTAACCATTGAAAGATGGAGCCAAAAATGAAATATAGCATGATATTTTAAACAATTGTGGACAAATTATAACAAAACTTCTCTCACCTTACCCCCACAAAGCCTCTTCCTCCTCCCCCCCCCAACCCCATCCTGCATCCTCCCAATGCCTCAACACCCCACTTATATCTAACATCCGAGGTCTCCACTCGAACCTGACAGATCTGTCAATCCAGGCCACTGCCAATAAACCAGACATCATCTGTTTAACAGAATCCTCCTACCCACAGGATGTCCTTGACTCCTTAGTGTCTCTCGCTGGCTATTGTCTTCTCCAATTTGATATGCCTGAACCACGCCCCAGCGCTGGAGTTGCACTTTACATCAATAACTCAATTCCTTATTGCCCATGTACTGATCTTACACCTCCCAACCCCCAAGAGTACGTCTGGCTGCGATTTCACGCTCCGCTCCCACTTCTTGTTCTTCTGTGTGCTGTACCGTCCTCCTAACAGTGACGACTCCATCTACATCTACATCTACATCTCCCTCTCTCTATCTCTCTCGCTCTCTCTCTCAGACAACATGGACAAACTTTGAATCACTCATCCCAACTCTATTTTCCTCATATGTGGTGATTTCAATTGTCATCATGCAAATTGCTGAGTTGTTACTTCTGTCACCAGCCATGACAATTCAGCAAAGGACTTCTGTAATTCCATGGGACTGACTCAAACTCGAACTTTCAAACCCGAATTTATCCCAATGGCAAGTCCTCCCTTCTGGACTTGGTGATGACCAACTTTCCTGCAAATGTCTCCTGCTCTTCCTCTACTCCAATTGGTTCATCAGATCATTTGCTTGTGAAAGTTAACATCTCTAGCTATTCTCAGAAATTCGCTTCAATGCTGGTGAAGTCTGGAAGTTAACTCAGGCAGATTGGCAGAGACTGTAAGCAGCTCTCTTTCTTCAGGACTGGTTTCCCATATCTACTGCTACACCTGATGTTAACTCAGCCTGGAAATTCGTCCACAGAAACCTGTTCTATCGCATGCACAGATTCATAACATCTCTTCTTCAAATATGCATACCTTCTTCTCGCCCATGGCACACTGATACCTATGGTGAGGCAGTGGCTCTGAAACAACTTGCCTTCTCTTACTGGAAGGCAAATCTGACCTAAGATACATACGAGTGCAATATATATCTGATTGAAGGTGCAAACTTTTAATCATATATATATATATATATATATATTATATATATATTATACACACATATATCGAAAACTGTGGAGTGTGACAAGCACTCCCGCATCTCCATTGGACATAGTCTTACACAAAAACGTCACCTCCAATCCGGAGACCTCAGCCTGGTGACTCTGTCAAACAGTTTTGTCTGTTTGACATCATGAATAATGAGTAGGCGGATATGAACCATCATGAATAATGATTAGGCAGAGATGAATCACAAAGTACCAGTGGAAACATAATGCTAATTAGCTGAGGACTACTTGGGGGTGAGGGGTGGTGCTTTCATGATGACTCAAAGTTGACTGTGGTAGAGTTGTCACACTGTCAAGCCATCATAGTCAGAATAGATATAAAGTTCGGACAAATGATTTCTGTCCACAAAGAATGGGATTGGTTGACCTGATGAATGTGACCTCCATTGCACGAAGGTGAGCTAAACTGCATCCTCTACTCAGATTTTAAACCAACCAATACGATATTGCTCTGTACACTGGGATTATTCAGTAAATGGTGACCAATTGCAGAGGACAGGGAATAGTTGTCGTGCTGTGTACATTCTACAAGCCCAAGTTGGTTGTCTCTGTTTGGATGACTGACGCCATCTGATCCCAAGGGGATGTTGTTCAATGTGATCCTTCAATCTCAAAGATGTGCGGCCCACATATCTAGTATCACACTGGCACTGAATTCGTAATAATCTGACTTATATGAGAGGCAGACAGACCATCTTTTTGGGCTGATGGAAACAACCGGCGGGTGGTGAAAATCACTTGTGGTTGAACCGCATATAAAGAATGGGACACTGTCTGTTTTGATCTGGTTTTAAAACCATTGAGACACTTTGCCTTTCCAAGGTACACGTAGGTCTACGGGACATTCACCAGGTCTGATTGTAGGATTCATTGGTGGATTCAGGAATTTGTATAGATATATATCCATTGATGATCTGTTCAGGATACCCATTATCAAGAACAATAGTCTTGATTGTCTCGATTGCAGCATGGAGTTTATCTGTGGAGCAGATCTTTCTTGCTCTTTGACCAGATAGAACCAATCAATCCAATCTTGTATCGAGAGGAACTGTAAGAGTCCCATGTAGTATACTGTCCGGTAAAAGTAGACTTATGGTAGATTGTGGTTTTATAAGCGTCGGCCAATTTCTCAACTAAGACGTCCAAGAAGGGAAGTACACCAGAGCGTTCCATCTCTAAGGTGAACTCTAGGGATGGATGAGAGAGTTCATGTATGCCAAGAAGACTTTACATGCTGATGTTGACTCAAACACAGCAAAGATGTCATCCATGTACCAATAATAGATAGAAGAGGGTTGAACTCCAGGATGTGGATCTGCAAAGGCATGTTTTACACAGTAACCTACAAAGAGTTTTGCCAAGACGGGGCTAGCGGGGATCCCATCACTCCACCATCAATCTGAGAACACATTGAATCATTGAAACTGAACGATAGAATGGGTCACCATATTCATTAATTCAATGAAGACAGACTCAGATATCTCAAGTCTCAAGTCACTATGGTCTCAAGTCCAGATGATACAGAAGTTGCGCAAGATTTTGATCAATTCTGCCAGTGGGACATTTGTGAATAAACTGGCTATATCATATGAGCACATTTTGGAATTCTCGTTGAGGTTGTTAATGGACCATATGGCATTGGCGAAGGTGAAGGAATCCGTAATTACATGATCTGAGACACTGCTCAGTGTTAGCTGTAATAGTTCACATAACCATATGCCAAGTTCATGGTGTGCAGAGCCAGTCATTGAAAGGATCGGCCTTAGAGGAACATTATCTTTATGACCCTTTGGTAGACATACATCATCGGTCTATGCGATCCGACATGTCTACTTGTGTCATAAATCTCCTTAGAGAGCTCTCCTCGTTTGCAGAGTTGCAATAATCTTTTCGCCATTTGTAATCTCCAAAATGAGATGTGTGGTCACATTTAGTAGTTGTATTTCCCAGGTGTTGGAACTTGGACACATCGATCAAAATCACAGCCATTTTCTCACCGTAGTCACTCTTATTCAGAATAACCATGCTGGAGCCTTTATCTGTTCTGCAAATCTGGATTTCAGGATTGGATTTGAGGTCACGTATAGCGACCAGGCAGTCACGCGACATATGGAAATCAGACAAATCGTTTGGAATCCTCACAGTGAGCGTGAGCGAGATCGACTAGTCTGACCATAAGTGCTTCGTTTGCCTCATTGGATACTGGTACGTGCTGGACCAGCTGAACATGCAGAAGCTCGAACTCCGCAAGCACCTCCTCTCGTTTGATGTTACGGTCCGGTATTCCGAATGTGAAACCATGAGCCAAGATAAATTCTTCGGTCACAGATAGTTTATCATCTGACGAATTGAGCACATACTCGGAGGGATTACTAATCAAGGAACCAAACTGTTTTTTGTTTCAGACGGTCGAACTGAAACTTACTCTACGTGCCTTGCTCAGCTCGTTCGTCAATGGAAGCAATTTAACGACAAAAGCGAATCAAGTCAGACACAGAAACCCATGTGCGATGGTCCATACATGGCGAAGAGCGCGGCGGACAACGACCAGTCTGCGGTTCGTCCTGTTAATTTAATCCTCCATAAACATACGTTCGACTGTCCAACTACAACTGAGACGAGAATTCTGGATCCTTTTTGCGATATCAACTGGAACCACCCTGTTACGAATACATGTCCTCAGGAACGCATTGGACAGGACGGTGGTTTGTAGCTTTCCTTTCAATCTTATGATATTATTCACTTTTGAGAGTTGGGATGAATTGTACCTTTGTCTCAAATAAACAAACGTTTTATTCGTACAACAAAATATAAATATACATTTCAATAAAATAGAGATTATCAAAGCTTTTCGACTTTCACTAATCAGGATAAATCAGCAAGCAGATGAAGAAAAAGCACCAAACTCTCAATTATTCAGTGATAATGTGATGTCCTCAACGTTGATTGGTTGAGAAAAAGAAAGGTCGGGATTACCTGATTGGTGGAACCATAGAGTATCATGAATGATTAGACGAAAATGAATCACCAAAGTACCTGCAGAAACATAGTGCTAATTAGCTGAGGGCTAGGTGGGGGTGGGTGGTGGTTTTCATGATGACTCAAAGTTGACTGTGGTACAGTTGTCACACAGTCAAGCCATCATCGTCAGATAATAGATTTAAAGTTTGGACAAATTATTTCTGTCTCCAAAAGGTGATGTATAGCATGACCTTTTGTCTTTACGAATAGCGTGACCATGAACACATTGAACGACACGTCCCTTTAGGGATCAGATGGGGTCAATCATCCGAACAGAGACAACCAACTCGGGCTTGTAAGAATATACAAGTATGCCAACTATTCCCTGTGCCTCTGCAATTGGTCACCATTTACTGAATAATCCTCAGTGTGCAGAGCAATATCGTATTGGCTGGTTTAAAATCCTTAGTCGAGGACACAGTTTTGCTCACCTTCATGCAATGGAGGCTACATTCATCAGCTTGACTAATCCCATTCTTTGTAGACAGAAAGAATTTGTCCAAACTTTTTATCTATTCTGACTATGACGGCTTGACTGTGTGACAACTGTACCACAGTCAACTTTGAGTCATGATGAAAACCACCCCCCTTCCCCCCCAACTAGACCTCAGTTAATTAGCATTATGTTTCTGCCGGTACTTTGATGATTCATCTCCAACTAATCATTATTCATGATGGTCCATTTCCGCCTACTCATTACTCATGATACTCTATGGTTCCACCAATCAGGTAATCCCATCCTTTCTTTCTCTCAACCAATCAACGTTGAGGACATTACATTGTAACTATATAAATGAGAGTTTGGTGCTTCTTCTTCATCTGCTGTGGTTTTATCCCGAGGAGTGCAAGTCAAAAACCTTTGATAATGTCCATTTTATTGAAGAGCATATGCATATATACAGGGTGTCCCAAAAAATATACAACTTTTCATCTGCAAAGAGGATGGTCATAACACTTTTTTTTTAAACATATATGGCTGGATAGAAAGCTGATAAGGTGAAGTTTATTGTACCAATGTCAAAATTGCCACCAAATTAAATTTTGGTATAGAATCGTCGTTTTCTTTTAGACCACATGTTCGACTTAGGCTCCAGTTGTCCGATCACTACCTGCAAAGCCTTTCATGTTCTCCACACTTTTGGAAACGTTTCCTGAGGAATGTTCTGGATTTCTCGGTGATGTTTTCCTTCAGCTGATCAACAGTCTGAGGCTAGGGTTTCCATAGATCCTGTCCTTGAGATACCCCACAGAAGAGAGTTTGGAGAGTAAGGTCAGGGAATACGTGGCCACTCAACGTCTTCGTAGATGAGATAAAGCGGCCCTCAAAATGTTGGTTGAAAACGCCTTGTTTCCCTGGCTGTATGGGCGGTGCCCCATTCTGCTGGACCACTGTTTCATCTGATCAGGTTGTTTTCTCCTACAGGCCTGAGTACGTAGCTCAGGCAAATAGAATTCCTGAATCATTTCGCGACAGTTCCTCTGGTTTACCGTGCAAGGCGTCCCTGGTCATCTTCAAGAAAGTACGGACCAATTATCCCATACCAACCAACCGCACCCACATGGTGACTTTGAGAACAGATCGAGGCAGCAGTTCAGTTGATGCTTACCAGGATTTTCAGTTCCCCAGTACCGAAAGTTTTGCTTGTTTACCTCCCGACAAGTGAGCATGGCATTCGTCCGTCATGTGAAGTTTTTTGAGGAAGTCTGCATCTTCCTCCAACTTTCCTGAGAACCAATTTGCAAAGTCTAGTCGTTTGCGTTTCTGTTGATCAGTAGCACCGTTTCCGTTTGAATTTTGTATGGAAAGGCATGAATGTCTTGGCAAGGATCCTCTGAACGTTGCTCTCATGAATGTTTGTCTCGGCAGAAAGTCTCGAATCAATTTTTTTGGACTCTGAACGACCGCTGTCTCACCATTTCCACATTTTCTTCACTACGACCTGTCCTCTTCCGACCACTGTGACCTTGTGAAGGTCACAGATGGTTCCCACATTGGTAAACTTTGCGATGGTGCACTTTATTGTCCGAAATTGGTGCATGGCGCAAGTGGATACGAAATGTCTCAGTAAAGACGTTGCACCTGTATGACACTTTTCGTCTGGTGCCAAAGTTCAACAATTTTCGTCCGTTGTTGTACGGTCAGTCTTGGCATTTTTCTGGTGCTTGCTTGTATAAAAATAAACTTCAGGATCTATGCAACAAGAAATGAAGCATTAGTGACAAAATTACTGCTTTTTAAGGATCAAATGAAGCATTTTAAAAGTTGTATATATTTTTGGGACACCCTATATATACACATATACACAAACATATGCAAATGACTAAAACTTTGCATCTTGAGTCAGATAAAAATATTTAAATTGAAGTATAACTTCAACACTGTGCAGGATATCATATTCTATGAACCCTCCAGCTTCTCTTGTGGCCCAGGGACCCAATATATTTACAACGGCTCTCACAGCCCATCCAGTTCACGCTCTCACTAACCCCCCCCCCTTCCACTCAGGCCACCTACCTCCTCCCCCTGACCGCCTATCCCCCCTCCTCCCAAATATTTAATTCTATTTACTTTGTATTCAGCCTATGACTGCTGGCTCCATCATTTCTGGGAGCGTGGCTGTGCTGCTGAAGCAGTGACTCCTGTTTCCAGTAAGCTAGTACTCATTTTACCAACCTCAGAATGATGATAGGCTGAGTCAACCCACCTGACATTATTTAATGGAAAGACAGTAGCTCATGGTTCTCATAATCCCATTCACTGTGTTCGGCAATGGCATTTTGTAATGTAGAAGGGGCTCTCGATGATCTCTCCTCTCTGATACTCAGATCGTCAACATACTTCCATTTCTGCATCCCTGATGAATCCATTGCATCATTGATCATGGCAAAGAATGCCAGAGGACCAATCTTTGTTCTCTGTGGTACTCCACAGCTCAATGATTTCCAGTTAGTTAGAGTGCTGCTGAAGGATCGTCCTTCACCCCATCGGTAAAAAAAATATATTCATATATACATATACTCGGGCTGTAAAGAAACTCATGAGCATCCTTATTGTACATTCAAAAAGGTACATGTAAGAAAACATATTGTCAATTGATAATTGCCGATTACTAACCCGAACCCTAACATTCCAAACCATGGGATTTTGTGAGCACTAATACTAACAGCTCACAATAAACACCACCACAAACATTGGAGCAAGGTAAATCAAAGGCTGGATGAATATGATTGAGCATTTTGACTTGGAAATGTGACACGGTCAGCTGAAATACGTCATTGCCTGCAATCTGGCCACGAATTTGACTTCAATGGGACCCGTGTCCAAGACGCAACGTCCAACAAACGACACAGGTTGATACTGGATGCATGGCATGTGAAGAGCCGAGAGGGTGATCTAACTGGGGAGATGGTGGACACACCCACACAATACACTCCTCTGGTACAAATGGTACTCAGTTCTGATCGCCGGGCACTTTTAACCTCCCATTGCTCACCAAAATCTGTAATTCAAATAATCTTTTAAACATAATTTTCAGCATTCAGACGAAAGAGTGGCAATTTTGGGATAGTAAACCATAATTATCGAATTCCAGAATGCAAATCGGACTCACAAAATATAGGAAATACTTTCGAGTCCCTGAGTTGATCATATTATTTTGTGGACATGGTGCCGAATTGGTTCACCGGTGATGCGCCATTTCTTGCTTCTTATTGACCTTGCGACTGTATTCACTCACACTCAAGCTTAACAGCTTAGGGGACACCGCTCAGACTGGACAAAGTCATCAACCTTTAGTGGTGAGCAGAAGTTGAAAATTCGATTTTCTTAATTTCATTGTAATAGAGCGCCTTTGCAAGTAGAGCACAAATAAACATGACGGTCTTTATACTTGGGGGATGTTTTGTTATGGCTTTAGCCATGCTGCGCAGGGCACATCGTGGGGTTGATGACCCACTTGGTGGTCCTGATAAATATGGTCACTCTTCCTGCATTTTTTTTACTCCACTGTATGCACAGCACAATTACAGGTGCAACAAGCAACGCAACCATATGCACAAGAAACAGTGGTTAACCGAGGGGTGCCTGTAGTCTTTCCAATAATGTTACATCCTACATCCATCTATTCAGGACTATGCTCTTGTTGCCAAAGCATTGATTCTCATGTTGATGCAGTTCATAGGCAGAGAAGTACACTGGGCAGTTCGCCATTCAAATCCCAACAGAGTTGGTGTTTGAACCTGTCATTCCAGATTGCAATAAGGAAGCTCTGGCAGTAAAGCCAATCCTGGAGCCACATTTTGCATGCGTCTTTCTAAATGACATGGACGTTAAATGATTGTACTGTCATTTTGTATCTCAACCATAAATGATCTATATAAAACTCCACGGCCAGGGGTTGTCAAATGAACTTGAAGGGAAAGCAAATTTCCCAGTAATTTCGCTGCAGCAGCTACATATTGTGCATGATTGGTTGTGATATGTCACGATTTTCTTTACAACCAAGTGCAGGCACAACACACTGCTGCTTCCACGGTGAATGTTTCAGTAACTTATTTATTTACTGCCTAATCAAGCAATTTTTAAAATACTGTATAAGGATGTAACACACGTTGTCGAAGAGTAGGTGAGTTATGGCTGGCAGGCTGAACAAATTGCCAATTACTGCTTGGACTGACTGCTGGGAAGGCAGTGGCAAACCACCGAGCATGAGGCTAACCCTCATCCTTGCCAAAGAACTGCTTCAGCAACATAGACTATCTTTAAGGAGTATAGAACTGTACATTGAAGACTCTGATGACAAGGATGTAAATTGAAAAATTCTGGATCATGATCAGATAATCGTAATTCTCGTTTTAAAAAAAATTTGAGTTTGGTTTCTCTTTTAGAAAATCGTCCAAAAGATAATACGTGACGTCATCATGCTAATGAGGGTTTTTGCGCATGTGCTGTGTGTGCGTTTTCAGTGACTCAGTTCTGTTCGCCGGGCACTTTTAACCTGCCGTTGCTCGCGCAAAATCTGTACTTTAAATTGTCTTATAAACATAATATTCAGCATTTAGACGAAAGAGTGGAAACTTCAGGATGGTTGAGCACAATTGTTTTATTCCAGAATGAAAAATCAGACAGACGGAAATCTTCATTATAATTCATGGACCGGTATTTGTGTGCTTGTCGCGTTGCTCCTCCTACGGTTCTGGACCGATTACATTCAGACTTGCTACAATGTATCAGCATGACCCCAACTCATGCATAGGGGTGTTTTTTTATCTTTCCCAGTGGTCTTGGATGGGAGAGAAGGTTGGAGGATGCAAATTCTCCATGCAAAGGTGTATTGTGTAGCGCCTCCTCCAGGTGGGCGAGGGTTTTACAAGTCTTCCAGTCCCCACATTTTCCACAGCAGTGAGGTGTTTTGAATTATAAGCAATAGGTATTGCTATGGTTTTGGAAATCTCACCCCAGGGGAAGAACATACATGGACACGTTGGTGACCTGAGGATCAGTTATTACATTAGTCTTTGTATAGATAGTCCTTGGTCCCTTGTCAATGGGCTGTCTGGAGGGGGTGGGGGAGGGGGGGAGGTGCATGCATTGGCTAGGCTGTAGTTGTCCCATGTAATATCTCCTTTTTCATCCTCCATCTTCGTTATTCCATGCAGTTTCCATCTTCACTGTTATTCCATACAGAATCATTTTGATGAGACAGTACGAATCATAATTGTCGCTCCCCCACACGTCTGCCTTCCCTTCCTCTCACGTCTCGCTGCCTTCCATTCTCCTCCCTCCCTCACTTTCCCCTCCCTCCTCACTTTCCCCCCTTCCTCAGTCTCCCCTCCCACCTGTAACCACATCATAGATTAACTTCTTCGGAATGTTGCAGTCCAAGAAAGACATTCATTCGTACAATGTGGAATGGAAAAGCATCTCGTTTATCAAATCATTTGATGTGAAATTTATTATTATTATTATTGATATCCATTTGTAATTCCAAAAATTTAACTGAAGTGTGTGGTATTGGGAGTTACCTGAATATTAACGAATGCGTGATGAACCAGAACTGATGAAGTGTGAGTGGAGCAGGAGACGCCATTGAAAACGGTTGATCTGAAGAACCCACATGTGGGTGACCGCGACACAACATATTGGCGACGAGGATGGCTCACCTTACTCTTGCACCACCTGCTGCATTCCTACCGAGTCCGGGTGAGCCTTGGATACCTTTCACCTCATGGATGCGCATGTTTTGAGAACTTCATGCTGGCGGTAAACGACGACGCACTTTCTGATTCGAGGAAGCGCGCATTACTTATACACTGCCTAGGAACTGAAGGACAGCGTTTATTCTATACCGTCCCAGTTGATGGGGACACTTACTCTGCTGCTGTCGGTGCATTAACAGGCTTTTTCATGCCAAAGGTGAATGTTGTTTTCGAACGATATAAGTTTTGTCAACGAGCACAGAGGCCGGGTGAATCGACTGCTCAGTTCGTTGCTGCTTTACGTGAGATTGCGGTTAATTGCGAGATTAGTGACCTCTCTGATGAAATTGTACGAGATCAGCTCATGGAAAAAAAACCCTTACAGCTCGTATACGTGAACGGTTGCTTTTGGAACCGGAGCTTACATGGCAGAAAGCCCTCGTAATGGCAGGACAAATCGAATCAGCCATGTCGGGAGCAAAAGCAATTACATGCGGCATGTCGACCTTCTTTCAGGATGTAAATACAATACCAGCACGTACCAGCTGGGGGGGGGGGGGGCAATACAGATGCGACCCCATCCACAGGGACGCATCAAATGAACCTGCAAACCCAAAATTTTCGCAAGCTCGACAGGTATACAAAGAGAGTACTTGTTATCATTGTGGATCTGCAATGCACTTAGCCAATTACCCCATCCATCCATTGCGACCATACTCTGTACAGAGTGTTGGTGCTGCCTAAGTAGTCTCCTTGGCTATTGGGCACAATCCTGGATGGGGCACCACTCCGACACAGTATACCAGCAAGCTGGTACTCATTTTGCTAACCTCAGAAGAATGACAGGTAGAGTCAACTAGGTCAGGTATGGGAGCATACACCAGAGCAGCACGTCGCTGCTTCCACTTTCCACCGGTACTCCAGGGGCCTCCGTCTGGCCATCCCCCAGGCAGATTCCTGGCCCATCCCAATCTCTTTGAGATGCCGATCAACCTGCCGCAACCACGAGGCACGTGGTCGGCCCATTGGCCTCCTCCACTCACGAGGCTCCCTCGCTGAGAGAACCTGATGAGCAGGATCAGCGTCAGGAAAACGAGCCACATGTCCATACAGCCGCAGCTGACGCTCACGGACCATGAAGGTAACAAATCTCATTTGAGTCTCTCTCAGCAACTGCTCGTTGGACACAAAATCTGACCAGGGATAGACAAGGAGTCTCTGAAGAGACCTGGTACCAAAGGAATTAATTCTCCGTCTCAGATCCTTGGTCAGAGTCCAAGTCTCACATCCATAGAGCAAGACTGAAAGCACCAAGGACCTGAAGACTCGGACTTTTGTCCTCCCACACAGGTACCGGCAGCACCACACCCCATTATCCAGTGAATCCATGACTCCCCAGGCTCGACCCAGATGTCTGTTGAGCTCTGACTCACAGCCAGCAGAGACATGAATATCACTGCCGAGGTAAGTGAATCTCTCCACGACCTCAACATCCTCACCACAAACAGGTACAGACAAGATAGCAGCATCTAAGATGTCATTGATAGCCTGGATCTTAATTTTGACCCAGGAAACCCGGACTTCCTGCAGCTCTGACTCCTCATTCAGCCCCTCGAGGGCCCACAAAAGGATATCTAAAGTCTCCGCACAGATGACTGCATCATCTGCGAAATCAAGGTCAGAGATCTTGACATTCCCAAATGATGCACTGCAGCTTGATCTCTCCGACATCCCCCAAAGAATCCAGTCCATACAAGTGCTGAAAAGTGTGGGGGCCAGTACACACCCCTGAAGAACTCCAGTAACAACTGGAATAAGTCAGAGATGTACCACCACATCTCACAGCACTCTCAGTACAAGAGTAGAGTTCAGACATCAGATCGATCAGTTTTGGTGGCACCCCACGAAGACTAAGATCCTCCAGAGGGCATCCCGATTCACTAAATCGAACGCTTTACAGAGATCAACATAGGCTGCAAGCAGCCCCTGCTGAAACTCTTGTCTGCTTTCGGTGAGGACCCAAAGAGCAAGGATACGGTCAATCGTTGACCTCTTTGGTGTAAAGCC
>CM068957.1:111628086-111669102 GCA_035128595.1 Eptatretus atami | reverse complement strand
TGACACCTAAGGAGTGACGAATCCTTAGTCTCATATTACGCTCATTGACTGGTGTTACCTCAATTATCATTGGAGTCAGCTTATTGGACACGGCGACAGCAACTCCTTGGGAATGGTAACCATCAGAGCGACCAGACCAATAGTAGGTGTAACCACCCACCATTATCTCGCCGCAATCCGGTCTGCGAACCTCAGAGAGTGCTGCAATACCGATGTCCAAACGCTTGAGCTCAGATGATAACAGAGACAGGTGATTATCCTCTGTTAGGGCTGGGACATTCCAGGCACCCACCCGAAGGGACCGCCTCAGGTTAACCTAAGGAGACCGCCGTCTGGTGGACGACACCTCAGCACCACTCCGACACTCTCTCCCGCAATCTGACCCGGGAATGTTACCCCGTGGTTTTCCTCCTCTCGTCAAAGATTCGCGGTCCCGAAAGCTTTGCCCCAATCCCGTCATCCGGTGAGCTGCTCTGCAAAGGGAAGCTGCACAGGAGGTACTCCCACGGAGTGGGTTTTCAGATTTCTTTGCATTTTTGTGTTTGCGGCATGAAGGGTTTTACGGTGGCCGGAGTGCAAATCCTGCCACCAACCTCCTAATAAGAAGTAACCCAACTGCAAGAGTCCGCAGACACAGTTGGGCACTAGATATGGATGGCCGTTGGCTCACAAGGAGCTCCTCCGCCTTTTGACAAGTTTTGTTTTAATCCTGCTGGGTGTCCATATCCAAACACCCTCCTCACCAAAAAACCTGGTTGGGGAGACGGTTGGTTTTAACCCCACCTGGTTTTAATTCAACAGCTGAGCAGGATTTGAACTCAGGATCCTTGGATCCCAAGCCCACCCTCCCAACCAATAAGCCAACGCCAGGCATAATTACCCCAGATGCCCTGCAAAAGATGTCAATTGCAGGCAGTGTGGCAAAAGTGGACATTTTGCTCAAGTATGTCACAGTAAAGACCACAAATACCAAGTGTGGGTAGTGACTGTGCCAGATGTGACTGTTTTAAGCATAAACACACAAACCTCTGAACAAATTAAAGGGAGCCTATTTTGTGATATTCTTCTTTGCACACCTGATGGACAGGCATACTCAATTAAATTGCTGGTGGACACAGGTTCAGTAATTTCCATACTTCCAGAGTATACCTACCTGGAGCAATTGAAGAATGCACTTCTGACACTTGGTGACTTACCTAAAAGAAAACGATCTCTGTAGTTGATTGTCTTCAAGTACAGGTGTGACACAACCATGTTTCTGTGCCTGCTAATTTTTTGATTGTGCCTTCTGGAACACCTATACTCGGCATGGACCTCTTCACTGCTCTCGGACTGAATATTGTTAATGGATGTGTTACTCCTGCATCAGTACTAAGTACCTCTGTGCATCAAACATCAGCTTGGCAGACATCTAATCCTAATTTCACGGGAACTCTAGGCTATGCAAAAGGATTTGTACACAGAGTGAAGAAAAGGTCTGATGTGCCAATCCAGCAGAAGCTTCGCCGTTTACCTTTTGCTGTCCGTGATGCTGTCTCCCAATAAGTGAAAACACTTGAAGAAGCGGGTATCATTGAGAGAACTGACTCTTCTGAATGGGTTTCACCTATTGTCATTATGCATTAGAAAACAGGAGGTATACGACTGTGTGTGGATCTTCGTGAACCCAATAAGGCGATCATAATAGACAGTCATCCACTCCCACATATTGAGGAGGTATTCACAGAATGTTGGGGAGCGAAACCTTCCACCTTCCAATGTGGTTCTTTCAAGTGAGTTTGAAAACCTGGACTTCACCAGAAAGGACAAAGCAAGTTTACCCAACCCCTCAAGATCAGTGAACAGAGAGGTCCTGCTACCTACAGACTCTCTGATGGGAAAGTGTGGAATGCATTTCATCCAGTACCTGCAATTTAGACCTCAGGCGGACTTTCTGCTGGAAGTACAGCAGGTTCCGAGGACTATAGGGCACATCGCCCTGTCCAACAAATGCCTCCACGAGTTATTACCCCAGGTGTTCGTCATTGGACGAGATATCGTCGAGCCCCTGAATGGACCAAAACTTTGTCATGTGACATGTTACCTTGCATTGCATGCTTACTATTTATTTTGGGTTTTTTTCATGATTATTTGTTATTTTCACAAAAAAAAGGAATATGTGGTATTGGGAGTTGCATGAATATTAATGAATGCATGATGAACCGGAACTGAAAAGGCAGAACCGGGAGTGAGGTCAGTGAGTTGTGGAGTAAGTGGAGCTCGAAACACCATTTAAAACAGTTGAGCTGAAGAACCTACGTGTGGGCTGATTATTATTATATCGATTTGTAATTCCAAAAAATCAACTGAAGTGTGAGTTACTTATTACACACGGATGCTTCAAACTTTTAGCGATAGATGCAAAATTGTAGGACATTTTCTCTTGTGGCCCTGGACCCAAACAAACAATATATTGTTACGGTTTTAGAAACTTATCCCAGGGGGAGAGCATACATGTGCAAGTCGTAGACCCGAGGATCAGTTATTTCATGCGTCGATGTGTAGATCATCCTTGGTGTCTTGTCGAGGGGTTGTTTGGGGGGGCATGTGTTGGTTAGTTTGTATTTCCCCAGTGTGGTCTCCCCCCACACCCCCCTCCCCTGGCTCCTTTAAATCTTTCATCCTTCACCCCCATCGGTCTGTTCCCTCCCCCTCTGCTACTTTCAATCTTCCCTCCTTCACACTATCGGTCTGTTACCTCCCCTTCACCAAACATCATTTTGACAATGCCTCCTTCACCCCATCGGTCTTATCTCGGCCCCGCGGTCATTCGGTCATCCCTCGGTCCGGTGGAATCCCTCTCCATTTTCCCTCCATTAGCGCATGTCTTAATTGAACATGTTTGATTCGTCTGTGGCCATTCATCCTTCAGGCCGATTGAATCACCTTCACTGCATGAGACTGTGTCCATTCTCACATGCATGTTTGTGGCACGACGGGTGGTGCTTTTCCCGTGCGTGGTGGGGTGCGGCACATCAACAAGGATGACAACAAGGAAATCCAACAAAGGTGGAGGCCATTCATCCATCATGCCTGCGCAACACCACACCAAACCAAGATCCAAGAAAGAAAATGCAAACAAAAAATGTTTTAATTCATGAAAGAAAAATGTTTTTTTGTATTTTTTGTATTTTTTGTGTTTTTGTAGTTTATTTATTTTTTGGTATTTTTTGTTGTAACTTTTTTTTCTTCTTCTTTTCTTCTCCTCGGAGAGGGGGCATGGGCTTGGTTAAAAACACACATCAACCACACAACCCCCCTTAACAAGACCCCCACCAACAGCTCTCCATACACAATCACCCATCAATACTCAAACTACCTAAATATCTTATCAACATCCCCATACCCCTCTATCTCCATAACTTCCAGGTACCTATCTCATTGTAATTTAAACTTATCTACTTTTTCTGCTGCCACTACCTTTCCAGGGAGACCATTCCATGCATTAACTACTCTCTGAGTGAAAGTCCCCTGCCTTACTACCGTCTTAACTCTCCTCTTCTTTACTCTCAGGCTATAGCCCCTGGTTCTGTCACTATCTACTCTGTTGAATAATTAATCTGCACTTATTTTATCAATACCTTTCATTATCTTAAACATCTCTATCATATCTCCTCGCAACCGCCTCCTTTCTAGTGAATGAAGCCCTGTCTCCTTCCACTGCTCCTCATATCA
The DNA here is from genome assembly GCA_035128595.1 of Eptatretus atami. Taxonomy (NCBI): domain Eukaryota; kingdom Metazoa; phylum Chordata; class Myxini; order Myxiniformes; family Myxinidae; genus Eptatretus; species Eptatretus atami. Next base: position 111,665,388 of record CM068957.1, on the reverse strand, counting down.
TAGCTGATTCTAGCTAGGCCCGGAATCAATCTAGTAGCTCTATGCTGAACCTTCTCTATGGCATCTATGTCCTTCCAGAACTGTGGTACAGTGAGGTACATCTCGCTGGCAAGGTACAATGAGGACTGTGGAGTGAATGCTTGTACATGAGGAATCCGGTCACTGCTTTGGGCACGTGACGGGAGGGGTGGGGTCTGCATTGAAAGTTCCCTCACAATGTTGTGGCATTTTCCACAGGCTGCATTGTGGATCTCCACGCATCGGATGCGCACCAATGAGGAGGATGCTCATACGATTCGAGACGGGGGGAAAAGCCATATGAATAAGAAGAGGACAGAAGTGCAAGTGTAAGGATCAGAGTCGCCAAAGAGCTTGGCCTTGTCATAACAGCTTGTCTGTCGAGGAGCAGAAAGCCCATAGTGTGGAGGAGGGCAGTGTGGAAAGCCCAGAACGATGTTTGGTTTGTGGGGAGCTGCTGGATATGGAGACCCAGCAGAAACGGAGTTGCTTGAAGCTGGCATATCTGGGATGCCAGATAGGACTCGCCGACTGAGACTGGGCACCTCAGGAACACAGCTGCATGTCCCATCGTGCACCATCACCACTGCCCATCTTCCCCATTCTCTAATATATTTTTGGGCTTGTGCAGCCCCGTCGGGCTGTGTGAGGTGAGGGAGAAAAGAAAAGACCCTGCTTTTCTTTTCTCCATACTTTACTTTTGTTTTTTCTCAAGTTTTTCTTCTTCTTTTCTTCTTCCTCCCTGTTTGAATGATGGCCATGCGTCCTTTGTGTAAATAAGATTGTACAAGAATACATGTTATGGTTAAATCTGCTTTTATGTGCCTTTTGTTTTCTTGCTTATATATACTTGCTTTTAAATGATTGCTTATGTGTATAAATATATTGTTATGGATTTTAGAATCCGGTCTGATGAACGCATCCACACATCCAGGTCCTCAGACAGTTATTTCCTTAAATGCATTGTCAGATTAGCCCCATCCCCATGTCTAATGGGATCTTAAATGTGATGCATTGAGAAGGGTAAAGGATAGATCCCCTCTCTTATGGGAAGCTTTTTTCTTTACGACAGACACGTTTACACACATTTCTTTCACGAACTCTGAAGCCCGCCCTCATTTTTCCTCAGCGGAAATCTTTCATGAGCTCCGACGCCCGCCGTTTTTGGAGCGCACGGGTCGTCATGGTAACCGTGCCCCAGTGGGGCGGGGTGAGCTTGGGGCGGACGGCACCCCGCGGAGATGGCCCGGGGATATAAAAACAAGCGAGAGGTACGTTCTGAAGAGAAAAAGTCTGAAGAGAAAAAGTCCGAGGAGAAAAGTGAGGAGAGAAAGGAGGGAAAAAAGCATTCTGAAGAGAAAAGCGTGAGGAGAGGAAAGCGAAAGGAGAGAGGAAAAAGCAAAGGGCGAGAGAAGCGACCAAGAAGGGGGTGTCTGACCAGCGCCGACGAGACAATTTGCCCTTCCCAGTGCTTCGGCAGGCGAGCGTGTGGTGCGCGTGTGCGTGTGAGCAGCACCGCCAACAAGTGAGGCACGGGTCGATCACCAGCAACACCAGGGTCTAAACCCGTGATGGATGATCTCGGTGCCCTCCAGACTTCGACTGGCGGTCAAGGCTTCTCCACGAGAGGGTGCTCGGCAAAGCTGTGTACTGGTGATGGATGTGACATGCACGCACGCATTTCAGGACGTTTTCGCTTCACCGACGACTTTCTGGTGAGTGAGACGATTCTTTCTCCCTCCCCTCCCCCTGAATGATCTGCTGGGTACCCTTGTCTGTGTTTACCTGTAAGTCAACCCCCGATAAGCATCTTGTCTGCTCTTTGTCTCTTTCCTGGCATTTTGATTGATTTTGCTTTGAAATTCATTCTTTATTTACCTCAGAAAATAAAAAGTTCTTTTTATTTATTTATTTTATTATTAATAAATTATTTGTCAATTTCCAACCTGTCCGTGTTTGTCCTTTCCTACCATTGGTCGAGCATTGTTCGAACAGAGATAGACTGGGAGGTAATTACCACAGATTTGACCATAAAGTCGGCGGCACGCACCAGCGGTTAAAATGCTCAGCCGCCCTAATTAAAATCTAATTAGATAACATTGGTGCTTTGCCGAGGGCATGCTCCCCGCTCAGGTAACCACGTGACCTCTAGTTCAACGCAATAATTAGACAGCGGACACTGGAACTCCTGGTTGACTGGGTGGCATTCGTGGTTTTAAAACAACCCACCGTACCACAACGTTAATTGTGAGCAGTGGCCCCAGGTCCGGCTCTACCGAGGATAACCGGGGATTAATCCCCCTGAGTGACAAGCTGGTGTCTCGGTACCCATGGCCGCAACAATATAATTGTTTGTTATTTCCAATCTGTCTTGGTTGTATTTTCCTTAAATGGTCCAACACAGTGTACAAGTATAGTTAGACAGGAAGTTCGACCCCACTTGATTTGCTCTTTTGGCCAGTGCTGCACCTTTCTGTTCCACTCGGCAGAAGTTCACCAGGTGTGGTTCCGAGGGTGTGGCCTCTAGTTAGGTTATCGCGTAAACATTGAAGCATAACCATGCTAGGCCAGTACAAGTCAGGTGGATACGGCTGTGTACGAACTACAGCCCGTTGAACTGCGGAGTTATCTGTGGTTGGCAGCCTCAGGACAGGGTGTTCGAGAGAAACTCGAGTGCTTCCCCTTGTGACAAGCTCCAAGCCCCGGATCTGCAACAATATTTATAACCGCTCTCTCAGCTCCTACATAGCTCACATCCTTTGCTCCCACAGCAAAGGTCTATTCTCTCTTTACACTCAAATTAAGTCTATTCCTCACACGTTCTTTCCAGAAATTTCAAAAACCCTGACCTACATCTCCACACCTTCCTCTCCGCATTACACTGCCAATCATCGCACATCTCATTGTACCTTCTCCAATCACACACCTCAGACATCCTCTGTTTTCCTCCCCTCCTCCCTCTCCTTAGCGACTGGGAAGCGTGGGCCCATCAGCCATGCAATGTACAACAGAGGTCACAAACACCTCATCTTTTCTCATCTTGCTTTGCTCTCTAACTTTCCTCGGGGTATGCTTCTGATGGCACCTGCCTTGTTTCGTATAAGATAAGATTGTGGAAGTGAATATTGGTATAAGTTCTGCCTGGTGTCCTTCATTGTTCTTCGTAAATATTTGCATGTCCTTTTGCCTGCCTACCTGTTTATAAATAAACCTTGTTACCTCTGCCACCAAAGGTGAAGGAGCTTATGCTTTCACCCCTTTCTGTCTGTCTGTTTGTCTGTCTGTTTGTCTGTGTACAGGTTATCTCAAAAAGTTGTGGACGGATCCAGATGAAACGTGGTGGGTACGTTTGGCTGTATGAAAAGGAAGCATTGTTTTAATTTTGGTGAAGATCTGGATCCACATCCGACTGGTATAATGTTTTACATGATTCATCACCATTGAGAGATCTGGCTGAAAATGATATATAGCACGGTATCTCAAAAAGTTGTGAACGGATTTGGACGAAACTTGGAGGACAGGTTGGGTGTTTCGCAAGGACAAATTGATTGGATTTTGGTGAAGATACGAATCCGGATCTGGATACGATAATTTTTGTTTTTTTTAAAGTGATTCTTCACCATTGAGAGATAGGGCCAAAAACGATGTAGTACTGTATAGCATGATACTTCAAAAATGTATTGGGCCCAATATGTTCTCGTGGATCAGCCATTATGTGGCGGAGGTATGCACTCAACCGAGTGCCCCTCTAGTTATAAATGTACCCAGCTCATCGCATATTTTCCCTATTGGTCCAGCTATTCTGCACACAGTTTATTCAGGAAGTTCTGCCCTATGTATTTTGCTCTGGTTAGCCGGTGCGTACTCTCAGCTCTGCTCGGCTGCACCTGATCCAAGACCCCCCTTTGGTACGGCCGTCCACACATAAGGGATCATGTGAGGTAGTGCAACCCTCCCTGCCAGATTGGCAGGATCAATCGGTGCTCCTGGTTGCTTAACGCCTGATGGAGCACAAGTTATTCATGCCCGGTGGCCTCAGGACCAGGTGTTCGAAAGGAACTCGAGCGCTTCCTCTCGTGGTGAAACTCAAACCCCAGATCCGTAACAATTGTGATAAACTATGATTCAGAAGGGTGAGAAGAAAGGATATAAATGTGAAAAGAGAAAATGGATGGTCATAGAGGTATAAGTAAGGGATGGAGGAGTGTGTGGGGAGGAAGGTATGGGGAGAAGAAATGTTGTGAAAAGAAAATAAATATAACAGGGTTGTCCTATTAAGGCCACAAATATTCCCACATTCTCGTGGGATCAACCAGGGAAGGTTTTTGGCCCAAGTCTTTCACGAACCAGCTGCCCCAGCCTGACAATCGACTAAGTAGGTTAGGGCAGGAATTTGGAATTTGTTCGGAGTGCTGGCTATAACTCGCCTCCTCTTCATGCAGACACCGTGGGATCTTTAATGTCCACCAGATAATGCTGGCTGACAGGACGCCGAGTTCAATGTCCATCCGAGGAACTGCGCACAAATGGATTAATTGCCCTGCCTGTCCATCATCAGGATGGTAGTTTATAGCTGGGTCCAAGATTCAAACCCAGGCTCGACAGGTCAACGGTCATTGTGCACATATCTCGGCCTTTCTACCAGTAATAAAACAGGGATTGAATGAAAAAGTCTAATTATAATCTGGAAGAGAGGAGAGTGAGATGCAATCATTGGTTTACAAATGTTGACAACAAATGGTGGTGATGACATACCCAAATGGAGAGGATTGCTGCGGTAATGACTTATCCATCAACGATTGGGACCATACTCTGTACAGAGCGTTGGTGTTGCCTAAGCAGTTTCATTGGCTATTGGGCACAATCCTGGATGGGGTCGCCACTCTGACACAGGAAAGTAAAAGGGGGGGAGGGATAGAGGAGGGAGAGAGGATGGAGGGGATGGAGAAGAAGAGGGAGGGATGAGGGTAAAGAGAGGAGGGAGGGAGAGAGAGGAGTGATGAGAGAGAGGGAAGGAAAGGGAAGGGAGGGAGGGAAGGGCCCTATGTTCTGACCAGTTGTTGCTCCACTATTAAAATTTGATCTGTGATTTCAACAAAATTGTTTCAGGACAGTAAGAAATATCCTGATTTCTGAAATAACAAAACAAAAATGCTGCACTAATTATCCATTCAAGTAAAACTCTGCCAATGGTGACTGAACTTGAAGCCGAGTGGCCATCATCATGTTGTGCCTTCGGAGACTGACCAAATGGCGCAAAGAGTGCCCAGCGCGCCAGTAATCACACAGTGGTATCACAAATTCCACAATGATTGGACTACATGCAGTTTCACCGGCCTGACTGGGGTATGGCCACAAACTTGTAAGTCACTCCTAATTGTTGGGAATTTTACCCTGCTGTGCAATTGTGAGGCAAAACTTCTTGTTGATACCCAATTAATCACATGTTGAAAAGCTGAGATCTAACTTTAGCAAACCCTCAGGGGAGTGTGAGATGCATGACTAGTGATTGATTTTGTTTAACAGATTTTGTAATTGGGATCTATACTATTTATTATACAAATGGCTCATGACTGCTTCTGTTAATTACACCGACAAGCCTTACACAGTGTGCAACCAACTGTTCATTTTAACGAATGACAAATGATCTAAATGAAGACTAAAGATAGATAACTTGTTAAACTCCCAATGTTTTGCTTAAATGATGATTTAAATGTAAAAATTATATTGATATTATGATATTAAGATGTGCAATCCCCCACGATACGGTTAATGTGGCAATTTTTTATGCTTTCACTTTAAAGGCAAAGACTTATGGCTCTGCCAGTATCAAATGACATTGGAAAGAGCTGAAATATTGCAGACAATTCGAAAGGAGGAGACATTTTCTTTCAGTGGTATCTCTCACTCGCTCTCTCGCTCTCTCGCTCTCAAGCACCATATTCTTCACAGAGCATCTTTCCTGAGCAAGGATTATCCTGGGTAGTTTGCCATTGCTTTCCCAACAATATTTAGGGCAATATATTTTTTATTTTTTTTAGTAGTGCCAACGATATCTCGCCTACCCTTTGCGAAGGATACTGTGGACCAAACTAATGCCGGTGGTTGGGATACCCAGTTTAACACCGATCTGAGGGATGGCACACACATTGATGAATCACACTGCCTGTGAAGCACCAGGATGACAGTTTATAGCTGGGTCAGGATTCAAACTCAGGCGAGACAGCTTATAGGTAGGTGTGTATACCTCTAGGCCATCCTGTCAGCCCTCCTTGAATGGTATAGGGCAAAGAAAATGTGAACAACTGTTTCTGAACTATAGCTTTACTTTAGGTATATCAAAAAAAATCTTTGAATTTCACAATCAGATGTAGATTAGTTGGTTAGAAGAAAAAACAGCAAAAGTCTACCCCACAGCACTCCACCATAAATCACAACAATGCCGACAATTAGTCGCAGAACCAGAGTAGAATGTCTTTGTGGTTTTGAGAATGAAAAAACAATGTCCCCACAACAGTTGAGTCTTATTATGGCTGAGCTGATTGTTTATACTCTTGTACTGTGAGGAAGGATTGAACACTTACATTGTTATCACATTTTTGAGATATACATCTCTGAACATTTGGCACTTGTAACTTTGATCTCCTCTCATCACTTAAGCTCTCATAATATCTATGGAAATAGTCAACGATGAACGAACCATTTCCAGCTGCCGTGGTGCCCGTCTGTTCTCCAGCCCCATTTAAAGAGGATGCTGCACATTATTGTTTAAATTATTTATTACTTGTGAAATGCTTACTTGCGAAGTCATGCGGGTATTAAATATATGTTAACAACGGAAAGGTTCTAGTTCTAGGATGAGGTATTTTTGAGAGAATCGAGTATGAGAATAGAGTTCCAGAAGGCGACGACGAAGCTGCAAACACCCCTTCTCTCCAGCAGAATGATGAAGTCCAGACTAGGAGATGATGATATGAACGGGGGGGAAAAGGGGAGGGGGGGGGTGGTGGTAGATTCATTGTCGATAATGTCTTATCTCACTATGTTGTTGGAATTTTTTTTTTTGGTCAACCATAAACCAGCAAACATTCAAACTTAAGTAAACATCGAAACCAGAGGCCATATTACTTTCTGGAAGAATTAATACATCTTCAAAAAGGCATAATGGTCAAATGCAACCAACGCTCGCACAAGCTCATTGATGGCCTACTGCACTAAATTTTATATAACACTCACATTGATGGTTCACATACTTTGCAGCAGTGACAGAAAAGCCTTATTTGCATAATTTGACTGCTTGCTTCCAATCTGTCACTTATCAAGCAAGTTTGAGCTGCTTCAACATCTGATATTTCAATGAGCTTGCCAAGGCCTGGAGGATGAAGCCAATGATGCAGAGTGAAAGGGATTCATCATGTTTTAAGAGAGTGAGAATAGCTCTGGATATATGACTCCTTCCTTGATTTATTGCAGATGTAAGACCCAAGAAGAAATTGTCACAAAGAAACATTCTGCCAAATCTGCCACTTATTAGTTTTATGATGCATATCATCCTTGTTAGAAAAAAAAAAAATCGGTATCATTTTCAAGTTTGTTCATGGTAATTGGGGACTGGCAAGATAGCTTAGAGGTACTTACACGCACTCACTCACCTCTGAGTTGTCTGGCCTAGGTTTGAATATCGGCACAGCTATAAACTGTCATGCTAGTGTTTGTAAATGCAGGATAATTCACCATTGCGTGCAATCCCTCTGATGGACGTAATACGAGTTGTCCCATCTGCTAGTTTTAGTTGGTGGACATTGATGATCCCACAGTTTCCTTCGTGAAGAGAAGGTGAGTTGTCGCCAGCAGCCTGAACAAATTTCACACTCCATCCCTGATTGACTGCTCTGAGGGAATGGCAAACCACCCAGAATAACCCTTTTATCAAGAGAATGCTTAGGTAACTTGCTTCAGAAGCAACGGTGCTCCATCAAGATGTCTGGCACATTGATAATGATGAATTATGTTTATTTAAAGAAACGGTTTGGTAAACCACATATGATGCTAATTTGTAAATCTTTGCATTTGTTTCCTCACACATTGTTTCACATCATTATGCTTGCTGCTTTCTTCCATGATAAGTGAAAAGGAAAGTAATATCTAGAATATAACAGTAATAAAGTCCATTGGGAGAATGATTTGTGGAATTGTACTACAATAACAACTGGCTCACTTGACAAAGTCATTGTCAAGAAGAAGTATTCAAGAAATCTGATGAATTATTCTGTGGAGGCCCAATTGAAGACGTACGGTTGAGGGAACTGTACGACTAGCAATTGGCATCTTAAATATGTGCATAATAAGAAAATAATTCTTCTTTAGAGTGAAGAATTCCTTTCATTAGCACAATTCATGCACACTGGCAAGCTTCACTTCACAAGATTCACTTTGAAAAGTAACACTTCACAAGAACAACAAAGTGCTGTTAGACTCAAGTGCCTTTCCAACTAGGAAACACTTCCAGTATTGAACATCACCAATTCTGGCGAAAACATAAATGGAAAAGCTTCTGAATACTACTACTACTACTACTACTTTAATAGTCACAATTATTTCCACCTACGTCCTTAACTGAACTGATCTCACCTTCTTGTGTGGTTGGCCAGGGAAAGTTTTTATTTTTTTTTGTCCAACTTTTTAATGAACCGATTGGTCAGGCCTGAAGCTCAGATTAATGTGATTTTTTTTTTTGTCGGAATTTGTAATTTGTTCAGTGATAACTCACCCAATTTTTGTAAAATGCACCATGGCATTTTTAACATCCACCAACAACCAGTGGCAGCAGATGGGTCCTCTGCCTTAACGTCCATCTGAGGGACGGCACACACTTGATGCATCACCGTGCACATGAAACACCAGGTTGACTGTTTCTAATTGGGCCAAGATATGAACCGAGGCGAGACAGCTCAAAAACAACTATGCGTACTTCTAAACTATTCAGCCAGTCTTGGAAAGGTCCTGAATAGCTAGCTGCCAAGAAATTACTTTCTTGGAATTTTAAGGATGAACATTTATTGAAGAGCAAATGCAAGCTCACATTCTTGTTGCCACTGTTGATTTGGAACCTTTTTGTTCCTATGGGCACACTTGTTTGGCATTTATATGAATTGCCGGTCTTAAACGTTCTACTTTTTAAATAAAACAAATATCATTTGTTAGCAGAAGATACATTAAAGGTATTCATGCGATGGGGGATCGTGTGAATAGCAGCGTTTAAAAGAACACAGTAAAAGTTTTAAAGCAAAATGAACAACTAGCGTAAATACAGAATGGCCTCATCAAATTATCATCTGTGACTAGTTGGTTAGCAGTTGGCATATTCGTGTCACATTTAAACAATGTATTACTTCCATAATGTACGTCTGACCGTAATGCGAGCAAATTCCATTTAAGTACCAGTACACAGCTGAGTTGCTGATGCATAGCCATGCTTTCCCTTTTCTTTCCTTCCCTGCAAGGACTGGCTATAGACAAGCAAGTAATTTGAAACTTGGCCAGACCACTTGCTCGAGGGCCTACTTTATTTAAGGAAATGATGTTGGGAGAGGAGGGGGGTAGAGGAAAGGTGGAGGGGCTAAGCCAAGATTAAAGAGAAAAAAAATGTACCATATGTGTTCATGAAATCACCAATCACATAAGTTCATTCGATCTTGACTGGCAAATATACCCAAAGGCTCTTTATTAATAAAATCTTCACTTCCTCTCTTATTCCAGTAGTAACAGTCCTGTGAGAACGATATTTATGATCTTTCAAAACGCACTTGTGAAAACTTTCGAATGTAATTATCACCACCAGTACCTCATTATTCTCCACAACCCCCCTCCTCTCCCCCAGCCCACCCACATTAAATGGTAAAGAACTCGACGTCGAAGGGGTTTGCATCATGCCGGTAAAGTTTGTAGTCTGAAGCACTTGCTCATTAAATGTGATTTCTGGTTTCTGTCTGTCTCTCTCTTCTCCCTTTCTCTTGCCTGCAGGGGGTACCATTCCAAGTGCCAAGACATGCTGATCGGGGTGTCTTAAAATTCAGTAAGTGATGACTTTTGCCATGCTTTGCAACACTGATATTCAACAGCGAGGCTAAGTGAGCACACACAGGGATTGATTTGGCTTTGTCTCTGAGGAATTGATTCAAATCTTCATGATTCGTGCATGCGTATGAAAACTTTGACCATTAAAACTCTTACCTTCACAATGCACTGTTTACAAGGGTGATGGATTATGTTTTTATGACTTTATGGCTGAGCAGTCAGTTTGGATGGTATTGAACAATTTTGGAGCACCACTGGAGGGAACTCCCCAACCACCCTCCTCATTCGTACTAGTGTTCAATATATTTAGGAAAGATGTGTGTATGTATGACAGAACGAGCCTGAATGGATCTCGTTAATCCTTCCATTGCCTGCACAAACAATTGTGACATTTGTTATACAGCATGCCCAAAAAGTCCTTGTGCAACTTTGAACTTTTATAACGTTTTATGTACCCACGATAGAAATAAACTGAACTGTAAATGGCACATGGAAGCATAATTCATAAAGTTTTGTTTATGTCAATGCAGTTACTGATGATTTTGTTATTGCTGTTATGAAATCCATAATTTCCCTGGGTTCTTGATGAGTTGCCATTTTCTGATGAGGCAACTTCTACATCAGTGATAATTTCAACCACTACAATTACTGCATTTGGGTGGCAGAAAACCTGAGGAAGTTTGACCACCATAAAGAGACTCACCAAAAATCAATGCCTAGTGTTCATTCAGGGAGTCACACATCATTGGTCCTTTCCTTTCTTCGAAGAAGCAACAGTCAATGGTGAACGTTACTTTGCAATGTAGTAGAATGTCTTTGTTCCCAAATTATGATGATTAAATCTTTAACATATCACCACATACCTGCAAAACTAGACTCCTTGCCACTCTGCTTTGAAGGTGGTGTGGCTCACAAAATTATGTATTCCCAGACAAGTGGATCAGAAGATGTGGACCAATTGCTTGACCACCACCTCATTTGCCTGACCTGGTCTCATCGGACAACATTTTATGGTTTAATGTAAAACTTTTTTTTACTCATCAAATCTACATTCTTTGAATGAACCTTGGGCTAGGATAACAATTGCAATTTGTGAAATTACTCAGCAGCAATTGGAGAATGTTTTAAACAAGTTGGAAAATCGGATTGAAAGATATACGATGAAAGATGGCAGTTATATTGATGCCTAAAACGTTGAACTGTATTGAGTAAAAACGTTATGATATATACTTTCATATGCCATTTATGGTTTGTTTCTATCATCTGTACATCAAAAGTTATAAAAGTTTAAAGTTGCGAAAGGACTTTATGAACACCCTATATCATGAATTGCCAATATAATCTACACTAAATACAATACATTATATTGATAAATACTAATATACAATATAATATATTATATCAGTGTCTATTAGTATAATATAATATAATATAATATAATATAATATCTACTAATATGCACTGATATATCATATTATATAATATAATATTATATTATATTATATTATACTAGAAGCACCTGCTCCCTCCGGGAGCCGTCAAGGGAGTCATGTTATTATATTTATGCCTATTTTACTCCAAGGGGTCCCAGGATTACACACCCAAAAATGGTTGCAATCGGTTCAGCCATTTTTGCGGTACCTGGGAACAGACAGTCAGACAGACAGATGGTGAATTATAGTAAGATTATAGTATAATATAATATTCATGCACGTTGTATTTATATGGCAATATAATTTCAACGAATATACAGTACACTGAATAAGGCAATATACCTTTTGGTCGGCTTCCACTACACCATATGGAAGGGTCGTTGTTTGTTTTGCTGTTTGCATTTGCATGGAATTTATCGCCATAAGGAGCCATCTATTTAGTCTGTACACAAGCTGTCCAAATGTTTACCCTTATTACTATGTGCCTTATCTTACTCCTATATCTCCTCCCCCAACCTTCTCCCCTGATCTCTTCTCTCCCAACCATACTCCCCTACCATCCTCTCCCTCTCCCACTATCTCCCCTACTCCTTTCGCATTATAATTTTTCAATTAAGCTACCTCTGAGCACACCCTAAACCGACACATCCATTCATATCCAGCATGCCGAGTACCTTTGCCATGACTTCCTGAACTACTCATCATTAAATAATTATTTTATGAGACATTTGATATGTATAACCATGGAAGCATTAAAGCGATGTTGGTTGGTAATCGGGTATCAATCCTCTCTTCTCTCTCCAGAGGAGGTAGGCTCAGCATCTATGATGTCATCAACCTCTTGTTTTGATGTCCAAGATGCATGACAGGAAAAAAAAATAAAGAAACCAAACTTTAATCTCATGATAATAAGGTGGAGGAAGAAAACATCGGTACCAAGAGATCAAAAGTACTTCTATCAATCAACAGCTTACAGAGGATATATTGTACTGCAAGTCCATGATATATGTCCTAGAGAACTGAATCACCAGTTTTCAATTCCCTCCACATCCGTGGCTCAGATTACATGCTCAGCTGCATGATATAGCAGCTGAGTTTGAGCTCCAGAGAGATGTCAGTCCTGCCCTCAACCTCTTATGCTATACTTGCATAACATGTGATGATTGTGCATTGAAGTGCATGACATCCTAAAGGATCCACAAATTCCTGTGGCAGAGCAACAACAACAACAACAACAACAACAACAACAACAACTAGAAAGTTCATAGAACACCTTATCCCATGCATTCTTGAGAAAAATGACATGGGAAGGGTTTTTTAAACTCTTGCTTTGTGTTTTGGAATAAACAAACAGCGCTAGGCACCACCATATTTGTTTGAATGGTGAATCTCGCAGTTACTGCATTGTCATGTCATTAGAAGGCATAAATATTTTTCCAAGTACTGCTAAATGGAAGGTTTCTGAAAGTGCCAAGAAGGTGATTTCAAGTATATAATTGATCAAGTCTATAATTCAATTGAAATATAACAAAGGTTTTAAAGGCTGTGGAAAAAAAAACTTTTTTGGAAGTTAACTGCCATTGATGCACCATATTTTTCACCACCTTATTCATTTAACATGCGCAATTAGTTATTCGTGCCTTTTGTTTATGTCCTTTGACATCCAAATAAGCAGTAAGTTTCCTGTTTGGAATGATTTTCAATATTGTTTGACTGACAGATAGGCAGAAAAAAATATAAAATAATTACCTTGCTCTTCTGTGCGCATGCGTGATGTACAATTTTCCAATTTCAGAGACAAAGTATTGCTAAACTGCAGGTTCATATTCTGATTCATGTTCTGATTCGTGTTCTACAGTATTCAAAATATTACATTTCCTTGATCGTAGACTGAGGTCTGGAGACAGACAGACAGATAAACAGACAGACAAAGTGAACCAAATGCTTAACCTCGTTTTTTGCTTTATATGTGCTGGGTAATGATGCAAAGGGCTCCTATAAAGTCACATATTTGATTACCATTTCCATTTTCAATACCCCCCACTGCCATGCAACACTCAGAAATCAAGAGCTAAGTTTGTTTTCTTGAAATGCAAAAGGTATAAAGAAATGTCATTACTATCACACTGTATTCTGAGTTTGGTTTCAAAAAGTTGGGATCGGAAAATGTCTTATCTGAGTATGCTGTCTTTTTAATATGAAGTTGTGCCGGTTCTGCTATATCTGTAACGAGGATGTGAAATATTCCATGGTGAATGTCATAGGGATAGGTTTTGAGGGCAGTCCAGTGATGGAATTCTGATTTCCCTCTTTTGTGAACATTCCTTGTATTTGTGTCAATTTTTTACTGTTTGATTTTTTTTCATCATCACACAGCTTTATTTTGCTGTTCAATATCTGTTGACTTTAGGACTCCATCAAATCTTTTTCAATCTATTTCGTAAAAAATATTTATTTAACATGGTACAGAGTTTATAGCAGTCTACACTTATCTTTGAGCTGTCTCGTGTCGATTTTATCCCTGACCCAAATATATAGTCCAATTGGTGGTGCATCACAGCCATAACATTGCATCATAAAGTGCGCCTTCCCTTTGATGGACGTTAATCTAGGTCTCCCATCTGCTGGAACTAGTTGATGGACGGTGACGATCCCACCTTGTTTGTCGCAAAGAGTTGGCGAATTATCATCAGCACTCTGACCAAATTTCAAATATCTGCTAAAATCACCTTTAGTCAAACGACAGACATGTCCAGTAGGTTCATCCACCTGAAATACCTGGGCCAAAAACTTTTTATGGCTGACCCCATGAGGAGGAAATAATTATGCCATTAAAGAGTAGCAGTTGGCATCGATTTGTCTATTAATAATTTACTGGTTTCTTTGTGAAAATTGATACACATGACTGGAGTATATTCATTTCATATATATATATATATATATATATATATATATATATATATATATATATATATATATATATACATATGTATTGCATTTATCATGTGTTTCTTCTGTTTGCATATACACTACATGGTCAAATGTGGATTTGGCTATTTCAGTCATTACCTATTGCCTGACAGGTGTATAAAATCAAGCACACAGCCATGCAATCTCCAGAGACAAACATTGGCAGTAGAATGGGCCGTGCTGAAGAGCTCAGTGACTTACCGCGTGGCACTGTCATGGGATGCCACCTTTTCAACAAGTCAGTTCGTCAAATTTCTGCCCTGCTGGAGTTGCCCCAGTCAACTGTAAGTGTTGTTATTGGGAAGTGGAAATGTCTAGGACCAACAACAGCTCATATGCAAAGTGGTAGGCCACACAAGCTTACAGAATGGGACCGCCGAGTGCCGAAGTGCGTAGCATGAAAAAATTGTCTATCGTCGGTTGCAACACTCACTGCCTCATTCCAAACTGACTCTGGAAGCAATATCAGCACAAACATTGTTCATTGGGAACAGTGTTTGTGCATGAAGTGGCTTTCCATGGCCAAGCAGCTGCACACAAGCCTAAGATCACCATGCGCAATGCCAAGTGTCGGCTGGCGTGGTGTAAAGTTCACCGCCATTGGACTCTGGAGCAGTAGAAAGGTGTTCTCTGAAGTGATGAATATCGCTTCACCATCTGGCAGTCCGACGCACTAATCTGTTTTTGGCGGATGCCAGGAGAATGCTACCTGTCCAAATGCATAGTGGCAACTGCAACGTTGCATCGAGGAGGAATAATGGTCTGGGGCTGTTTTTCATGGTTCGGGCTTGGCCCCTTAGTTCCAGTGAAGGGACATCTTAACGCTACAGCATACAATGACATTCTATACTATTCTGTGCTTCCAAATTTGAGGCAACAGTTTGGGGAAGGCCCTTTCCTGTTTCAGCATGACAGTGCCCCCATGCACAAAGTGAGATCCATACAGAAATGGTTTGTTGAGATTGGTGTGGAAGAAATTGACTGACCTGCACAGAGCCTTGACCTCAACCCCATCGAACACCTTTGGGATGAATGGGAATGCCGACCGCGAGCCAGACCTAATCGCCCAACACCAGTACCAAACCTCACTAATGCTCTTGTGGCTGAATGGAAGCAAATCCCCACAGCAATGTTCCACCATCCCGTGGAAAGCCTTCCCAGAAGAGTCGAGGCTGGAATGATATGTTGGACGAGCAGGTGTCCACATACTTTTGGTCATGTAGTGTGTATTTTTGCCAAAATGTAATTTTTACCCTTGCCGAAGGAGAGGGAATTGCATCTGGGTCCGTTTTTTTGTCTGTCTGTCTGTCTCTTTTTCTGCGTTACCCTCGCCGGAAGAGAAGGTATTGCATTTGGGTCGTTTTTTTGTTTGTTTGTTTTGTCTATTTGTCTGTCTGTTTGTTTGTCCACACAGAACTTTTGTGTTTTTCTCCACAAACACTTGTCAGATTGAGACGAAATTTTCACCATAGGAGTGACTACTCATGTATAGAGTGGCCACAAATTTCCTATGCACGCAGTTAAAATTTGTTCGAATTTATCTGCATGCTTTCCTCTATTCTCTGCACAAATTTGAATTTTTCTTCAAGTTATTCTGGACATCTTCTTCCATGTGGAGGGTTGAAGGTCATAAAAGCAGCCCCTGACAGCTGTTTTGAGGTCTTCAACAGCCAAGAATCGGCTATCCTGCTTTCTTCAGCTATTGGACTTCTATTTCTTCAGCTATCTTACTAAGAATCAGCTATCTTTAGCTATCCTGCAACAAGATGGTGCAACAGCACATTATGCTCTCGCAGTTAGAGAATATCTCAATGATGAATTCAGTGGACGATGGATTGGACGTGGATCTGAGATAGGTGGCCTCCTCGAAGTCTGGACCTAACAACATGTGACAACTCGCTTTGAGGCATTATGAAAGAGGAAATTTCTCATCTCCACCTAACAACAGTTGAAGACATCAAAACACCTGTCAGTGGCTGCTTTTGTATCCTCCAACCCTTTATCATGGAAGAAGATGTCCAGAAGAATGTTGAGAAAAATTCAAATTTCTGCACAGAATGGAGGGAAGCATTCAGATAAATTCTAACTGTGTACACAGGGACTTTGTGGCCATTCTGTGTAATGTTTTATTGATAATTATGACACCATAGGTCATGTGGTTTGGCAGCCATGTGAGAAAAAAAGAAAAACATTGGACTTCTATCTCTGAAACCGCACCAAGGAAAAAGTTGATACTTGGCACATGGCAAGTACTCATTGGGAATAAGTGATTTTTTTTCAAATTTTTTTTATTGACATCATAGGTGCCTTCGTTATTATGTCATAATTGCTTATGTAAAATGCTACATCTGATCAGTATGAAAATTTTTGAGGGTCATCTAGGGATAAAATGGTCCACAGAAAAAAAAAATGATGATGCCACCAGTCACGTGATTCAGCAGCCATATTGTTTTTGTTTTTTTTAAACCTTCAAAAATCTTCTCTGAAGTGGCTGAACAGATTGAGGTGAAACTTTACACGTATGACTACCTATTCATGAGGAACAAAAAGTTCACACGTATGATATTATAGGTCACATGGTTTCGTAGCCATATTGTATTTACACTAAAACCCATAAAAATCTTCTTCTCCACAACGGCTGGACAAATCGAGGGGAAACTTCATGCAAATGTTCCCCAAGCCTTGGGTGTACAAGTTTGTTTAGGAATAATTGATAGGTCACATGGTTTGGAAGCCATATTAGATTAAAGAAAAATATTTAATTATGTTTTATTCTCTGGAATCGCTTAATCAATTGACATAAAACTTCACAATTATGATCTATTAGTGCTGGGAATTACATGTATTAATTTCCAACCTGATCGGATGCAGGGTGTAGCAGCCAGAATTATTGAATTTTTTTAAAATCTGGGTTCTTTTTGATTTTCTCTTTTTTTTTTTGAATAAGGCTCACGTAGCTCTGCCTGGATGTGTTGTGGGTAAAGGAGTAGCAGCTGAATCCTGAATCCTATCCAGGTTCCTCCTGGTGACTTCATCTTTGCTTTTTGCTTGTTTGGGTGCTTCTGATTACTCCAATGCAGGACTGTATCTCTTTGGTCTTCCATTTGATTTGATTTGAATTTATTTTAATTCCATTCTAAATTAAATTGAATGAACTAGGGGCAATACCCCTGGCCACTCACATGGTCGTGGCTGGATAAGATAACCATGGACCCACTGGTAAGCATGGATAACTTACAAAATATGTAATGGAGATTAAAGTAAATACTGAGAGTTTTTTTTTTTTCATGTCATGAGCAAACTTTGGTACATCACAAGTGATAAAGATTGTGGTCAAGTTTCATCGAAATTATGTGTGTGGTTTCAGAGAAGAAAGCAAATAGATATTTGGGTGGGGAGTGGGGGCAACCCCCCCCCTTACATCCCTTTACACCCCAATTTTTCTAATGTCATAAACAAACTTTGGTACATCACGGGTGATGAGGTTGTAGTGAAGTTTCATTGGAATTGTATGTCATTTCTGAGAAGCAAATACCTCTTTTGGGGGGGGGGGGCATCCCCCCCCATAACTCCCTCCGTAGACCCCCTCTGACTGGAATTATTTTTTTTAATGCGGATGTAATGGAACTACATTCCAGGTGAGCTAATAAAAAACGTCATGGGTCAGGGTCAAGTGTCCGATCGAAGCAGGGTTGCATCAAAGTAGGACATCTTGCTACCTGGTCATCACTGTCAGCAGTTGTAAAGTGGCAGTTCCAGTTATGTCTCTTTATAATTACATAACACACTAGTACACAAACACCAAACAAAATGCACCACACAAAACAAGTCCTGGTGAGGGTCTACAATCTCTGATTGATCTTTTTCTCGTACCATACTTCATGAATATCATAACAGCAAATATCCATATGCCTTTTATTCTCATGATGATATTAACAAGAAAAAGAGAAATCAGAGATTTCATACTCTCGCCAGGACTTGTTTTGTGTGATGTTTGTGTAGTTTTATATCGTGTATTTTGTGTACTGGTGTGTTGCGTAATAAATAATAGACATAACTATAACTGCCACTTTATAAATGCTGGCAGTGATAACTGGGTACCAAGATGTCCCACTTTGATGCAACCCCGCTTTGACCGGACACCTAACCTTGACCCATGATGCTTATTATTATTCTTCAATTTAATTCAGAATGGGTTTAATATAAATTGAATTCAAATCAAATGGGAAGACAAAATTGGTACAGTCCTGCATTGGAGTCATCAGAAGGAACCCAAACAAATTTATAGTAAAGATGGAGTCATCAGGGGGAACCTGGATATTATTCGGGTTTCAGCTGATACTCCTCCACCATCAAACCCATTCAGGTGCAGCCAAGTGAGCCTTACAAAAAAAACAAAAAAAAACCCAGATTCAAAAAAGAAATATTCTGGCTGCGAAACGTGTGTCTGATCAGGTGTTTTTTTGTCTACATTGTCAAGGCTCGTATGAGAGCTAACACACAATGCACACGCAAGGGGGGCATGAGACAAGAGGGGCGGGAGAGGGAAGGACACAACAGTGGGGACACAGAGACATTAGGAGATCTGTGGAAGGGAGAGGGATGGGGCGGGAACATGGGGAATAGAAGATGGACATTACAGGGACTTTCAGGAAGGAAAGCGGGAATTTGAATTAGGTGGGTTTGGGGTGGATGAACGTGGTCGAAAATCGAGGTTTTGGATTGGGGAAGATAAGAGGTGGTGGTGAATGGCTGTTTTGAAGGCCTGGAGGGAAGAATGGGATTGAAGAGAGTGCGGGAGTTTTATTCCAAAGGCGGTAAAAAGAGGAATAAAAGAGTGAAGGTGAGCAGTGATTCATGACTTTTGTAGTTTTACCAGAAGTGGGTTCGTGGCGGTCCTTGATGCCCTGCGGAAATATAGGGGGGGGGTGTCCGTCCACGACATTAGTTGGTCGATGATATAGAACCTATGGTGTCCTTCACAGAGAGTAGGGGAGCTATCGCCATGGCAGCATGGGCAAATCGCATACAGAACATGGGGTTCTGAGTGCCCTTGAGTGCCCTGCGGAAATATAGGGGGGGGGACATATCGCAGACAGAACAAGTGCGAGACCAGAGAGGAGACTGTTGAAGACAGAAAGACCACCGACCTGCCTGTGGTAAGAGTGAGAGGCCCAAAGACTCAGCCTCATCGCAGGAGATACCGATGATCCTAAATGCCTTGGTTTGCACAGCGTGAAGCCGAGAAAGGTGGGAGGCAAGGAGCACCAGCCCAGAAGGGAGAACACTACTCCCTCAGGTTGCGGACAAAAGCTTTGTCAGTGGTCAGGAGCTCAGGTGGGCCGAGAAGGACTTAGCACGATGGAGGATTCCAGTCGGCGACTGGCTTTGGAGTCCAGGCTGGAAATTTTGCTTTCCCAGGAAAGATCATGGCAGATAGTGAGCCCCAGAAGCTTGATTGAAAGGAATCCTCCAGCGTATTGTTGAGAAAGTAGATGGGGTGGGGTTCCAAATGGTCCTTTTGGAGAGACATAAGGAGAGTGTGAGATTTGTCAGGATTTAAAGATATCTTCCATGTGTTGGCCCACTTTGTGATGTTACCCAGATCTGCAGAGAGAGAAGAAGCTGCTGCTTGCCGGTCTGAGGGATGACAGATGGAACGCAGAGAGTGGAGTCATCAGCAAAGAGATAAGGAGGATTTTCCAGAGAGTCAGAGAGATCATTTATGAAAAGCAGAAAAAAGAACAGGGCCCAGAATGCTGCCTTGAGGAACTCCAGCCTGGACAGGAAAAGGGGATGAGAAAACTCCATTTCGGGCCACACATTGGCTGCGACAGGAAGAGCAGTCTGTGAGCCATGAGTAGAGATGTCCTTGGATACCATAGGAAGAGAGTTTAGTGGTCAGGGCAGGGAGCCAGACCATGTCAAAAGCACGTCATATGTCAAGGGATATGACTCTGATTTCATGTCTGGCATTGAGGACCTCCATCCATTGTTGGAGAGCAGAAGCAGCATATTCAGGGGAGACTGACCTGGTTTGAAACTAAATTGATCATTGGAAATCAGGCCATTGGAGAAGAGGATGGATTTAATGTCTAAAGCAGTGATAGAATCCAGAACTTTTCTGATGATTGGGGGAAGGCTGATTGATCTGTATTTGCACGGATTTGTTTTTGCATCTTTTTATGCAGGGCAGTGATGTTTGCTGATTTCCAAGCAGATGGCAGATGACCTTGAGCAAATGAGAGGGTGAATAGAACAGAGGGAGGGAGAGCAAGAGCAGCAGAGCAGGTTTTCAGAACACGTGGCTGATGCCCTCTGGACCGGTTGCAGAATCTGAGTCGAGGTTTGCAAGCAAGCTCTCCACTTTGTCAGACGAAAAGGACACAGAGTCCAGCGAGAGTTGGGTGCGACTGGGTAAGGTGGGTGCAGAAAGCGATGGGTTTCGGACACAATATTTATATGCAAATACCATGTTTAGGCATACAGCCTTTTCACATGTGGCATCAGCAGTGTGGCCATTTGAGGGAAGGGAGGGATGGAGGGGGAACATGCAACAGAAACAGATTTGATTAGACGCCACCAGGATTGAAGGAAGAAGAGAGGTTCGACAGTTCAGACTTGAGATTGGAAAGATGTTGTTTTATGGATCTCCTTAGGGTACACACACTTGTTCCGAGCTTTATGGAAGGAACTGAGGTTACCCTCAGTTGGGTTTGCTTTCCCTGAGGCAAAGGCAAGTTGTTTCAGGATAACTGCTTTGCCCAAAGCTTCAGTTGAACCAAGGGTGGGAGGAAGGGTAAGACAACTGAAGACAAGAGTGGATAAATCTGTGCACGAGAGGGAGTAAGTTTCTTTGAAATAATTCCCAGGATGAGTTGATGTTGGAGAAAGTATCGATGGGAGACCAGTCTCGAAGTTTGATGGCTGCTTGGAGACCCTGTCAGTCGGCCTGAGTGAAATGCCAGACTCGGCAGCACTAAGGTGGTTCTCTGATAACAGCCAGAGAGATGTCCACTTTCACAAGCACGTGGTCAGAAGAACCGATTGGAGCGAGGAAGAACAGCAGATATTTTCAGGGGAATTTGTCAAAATCAGATCCATTTGAAATTTAAATTTAAACATATATTCCCCATCCATACTAGATCAGAGTGTGAAATTTCACGTCGATTGATGAAGTGATTCCAGAGAAAGGATTTTAATAAGATTTTCGCTCAATCCAATGTGGTTCCAGACCATGTGACCAATCAATTATTCATGAATACCCTGGTATACCCATGGCTTGGTGAACATTTGTGTGAAGTTTCCCTTTGATTGTTCAGCCGTTCAGGAAAGATTTTTTTATCGGTATAGGGTAAATCCAATATGGCTGCCAAGCCATGTGACCTTTCATATCATTTGTGTGAACATTTTGTTCCTCATGGATAGGCCAGTCATACGTGTTAAGTTTCGCCTCAATCTGTTCAGTCATTTCAGAAAAGAAGATTATTGAATGTTTAAAAAAAACAAAAAAAAACATGGCTGCTGAATCATGTGACTAGTGACGTCATCAAGTTTTTTTTTCTGAGGATCAATTTATCTATCCATAGATTGACCCTCAAAATTTTTCATACTGATCGGATGTAGCATTCCACATATGTAATTATGACGTCATAACGAAGGCACCAAGGACGTCGTAAAAAAAAATCATACTTATTCCACACGAGGAGTACTGCTATGTGCCAAGTTTTAATTTTTTCCTTCGTGAGGTTTCAGAGATGGAGGTCAAAAGTTTTTCCATTTTTCCAACATGGCTGTTACACCATGTGACCTATGACGTCATAATTATCATTACAACATTCCACACGAGTCGGGCGCTCCTATGTTGAAAATTTTGTGTCAATCCGACAAGTGTGTTGCGGAAAAAAAAACATGAAAGTTCTGTGCGGACAAACAGACAGATGAAAAATCACTTAGAGTAGCACTTGACGAATCAGATGGCACACGGTAAAG
This sequence comes from Eptatretus atami, assembly GCA_035128595.1. Lineage (NCBI taxonomy): Eukaryota > Metazoa > Chordata > Myxini > Myxiniformes > Myxinidae > Eptatretus > Eptatretus atami. Next base: position 111,642,898 of record CM068957.1, on the reverse strand, counting down.
CGCATACCACTGCCAGGCTGAACAGCTTACAGCTGAATTGGATCTGAATTGCGCATAAACCAAAACCATATCGGCTTGTTCTTGTCACTGTCCAACTCATCCACCTATTTTGTCATAACTCGTCCACAACTTTTTGAGATATCATGCTAGACAAAGTTGTTTTCCCCATCTCTCAATGGTGAAGAATGACTTGAAAAAATTCTCTAATTCGGATCTTCAGCACAATCGAATCAATTCGTACTTGTCACACGCCCAACACGTCCACCAATTTTCATCCGATCCTTCCACAACTTTTTGAGATATAATGCATTTTCGTTTTTAGTCCCATCTCTCCATGGTGAAGAATCACTTCGAATTTAAATAATTGTCGTATCCAGATCCGAATTCGGATCTTCACCAAAATTAAGCATTGCTGTCGTTGGCCGGTCACCGACATAGACCACATCCAAAAAAAATTCAGAACGATTACTTGAAAACTGTGGCAAATAATCATGTGACAGACAGACAGACAGACAGACAGACAGACAGACGCTACAGACCAACATACTTGGCGAAATTTTTTTTCTCCAAGTAACAAACAAACAGACAAAACAAATGGACCCAATTGCAATACCCTCTCCTCTGGTAGGGTAGTTATACAAATGGATGTCAAATTAACTTTGCATTTTAAAATGCCTCACTCTCTTTATTACTCCGTCAGAAACAATATGCAACCTTCTTCTTCACACAATATCTTTCTCCGCCACTGAAGGTGGATGAAAGTTGTATTCTCACCTCTGTCTCTCTGTCTGTTTGTTACTTGCGAAAATCGAAGATTTTTTCAAGTATATTGGTTGGTCTTGTGCGTTATTCTGTCTGTCTGTTTTTGAATGTCAAGCACCTACAGTAACAATTTTAAACCAATGTTCATGAAAATTCACACACATGGTCATAAGCAAGAAGCCTATTCTTTTTTAGGTCAAAAGGTCAACATAGGCCAAATGTCGACAACTTTGTCGAATTTTCTAAAATCCTCAATTTCATCAAATTGACATGAAATTTGAAAGATTACTTGCATATTTGTTCGTTGAATTCAACCATCAATCATATTTGACTTCAACATAGGCCAAAGGTCAACGACTTAGGTGAGATTTCTAAAATCCTCAATTTTCATTCATTGACTTGAAATTTGAAAGATTATTGCATCTTGGTTGACAGACATAATCTCCCTAACATAATCTGCCGAATTGAATGAATATTTTGTTCATTGAATCCAACCATCAATTATATTTGACTTCAACATTGGCCAAAGGTCGACTTTAGCCAAATTTCTAAAATCCTCGATTTCATCCGATTGACTTTAAATTTGAAGAGGATTTGCACATTTGGTCATTAAAATCAACCACCAATATATTTTTAAGGTCAAATTTTGTTATTATGATTTTGCAAGAATTGTGCTATGCACATCTTTCTTGTTTGATTGTGAACAAGATATCTCAAAAAGTTGTGACGGATTCGGACGAAATTTGGGTGAGAGATTAGGTATGAGAACACAGAAGAAATGATTCGCTTTTGGTGAGATCCGGATCTGGATCTGGAATTGAGAACTTTAAAAGTGATTTTCACCTTGAGAGATGGGGCTAAAATGATATATGTGTTACGGTTGTGGGGGTGGGGTAGATGGAGGAATTAATAAGAAAGTTAGGATTAAATAGAGTTGTTTGGTCCGTGGACGTGTAGGAGACATGTCAATGTAATCAAGTCGGGAAACTGTGAGCTTAAGTGTTATGTGTCACCACACGGGGGGGGGGGGGGGGGGGGGGGGGGGGGGGTTGATGTTAATTAGATAGGGATTAAGGATTAATTTTTCCCCAGTATATCACTGCCCCCTGTGACAATTCCTACGTTTTTGCATTTTACAGCGAGCTAGCGCATACAGAAGCAGGCAGAAGCCCGTCTTCCCGGTATCGTCCCAAGTGTGAGCAAACCACCCCGTGAGGTGGAAGCACGGTTTGTTCAGTGTGACGCTCCGGAACCGAGGTAACAGAAAGCGAAGAGGTGGTGGCCTTGGTTTTGCGACGAGTTCGGAGTGAGGGACGCAATGTAGCTCGAGAAGAGAACATAACTAGGAGATAGCCTGGTAAGACAGGGCTTACGCTGGCTTTCCTTCAACACATGAATAAGATCGCCACAATTCTCGTATTCACTGCTGAGGCAAACTGGGCTCACTTACTGAGCAAGACCGCTTGCTTTTTGGCTCTTGTTGGGTCGTGAGAGACAGAATCCCGAGCCTCATGAATGTCATCGAGAGACGGCGCCATTCTGAGAGTGGCGGGTCAGTCAGGAAGATCATGCACGAAGAGGCCGCGTTGTAGGTCTCGAGCCTGGTGTGAATGTCGCTCATGGATTCCTGACAAACATTCTCGCTGCAAGAGATCAGGCTTGGTGCCATTTTTGGGGCGCATCAACATGTGCAGGACGAAAAAGCGCTTCAATTCCAAGTTCCAGCAAAGCACCATCTTCTGGACCAAGCTATGTCCAGAATAAAGAAGGATTTTTCTTTTAATTTCAATTCCCTCTTGTCTGTATCTTAAGTCTGTGTGTCGAGGCCAACCTCAACATTTGTTTAAATTTAATCTCACGATTATTATTATTATATCTGAATTATTGTCCCTTGTAACTCTATGTCTATTTTTCATTAAATTCCGCTGTTCATTTTAAAAGTGATGTGTCCATGTATTTGGATGTGGGTTCAGTGTAAGCCCCCATGTGCATCCATCCTGTTGCAACCGTCACTCCGCCATTGCTCCCCACCACTCCCAGTGGGCAAATAATCTCTCAGGATCAATGTGTCCCGCCTCGAAGGAAAACCGCGGGGCTATCCGGGCTGGCGGTGTTTACCGCCCTCCACCAACAGAATTTGCCGTTGGGGGATTAACCTTAACCGCTAGCACCAATGACAATATATAACATGTATATGGTATATGTATATGCATATGTATGATAATGTATATGTTTATATTTACTTTATAATATCTATAAATATATTATATATAATATAGATAATAGATATATAGATATATAATAATATATATAATATAGATATATAGAATATAAGAATATAAGATACTATAGAATATATAAAAATTATATTTTATTTATGATACTATATAATTATATAATATAATATATATCAGAAATCTGAAAAGGTTGTGATGGATTCGAGACAAAACTTGGGTGGATGAGTTGGTACATGTGGACGAGAACAAGCCATTTAAATTTTATTCAGGTCTGAATCCAGACGGCCTGTCAGTGTTGATTACAAAACGTAAACTTCCAGCTGCCAGAGGTATGCGATCTCACGCAGTGCCCTTCTAGTCTTTTCATTTTCATGTCTTATTAATGCCAAAACAATTTACACTCCTAAATTGCAAGTTCATCCATATTCCTCTCATAGTTCTTTCCTCTGTACCTTCAGTCGGCAAAACATTTTTCCACTCCACCCATGAGTCTTTTTTTTGTATGTCTCGTTAAAATCTGAGAATGTCAATTTTTGCAAGGTTATGTGAAAACAAAAATAAATTCCCTCTTCACGTCCATCAATTGTGTCAAACACCTCCACATTGTCGAGTTCTCCTCCCCCATCTTCTGAATTTCCCCTTGTCCTGGCCTCCTCGTCTCAGCTTCCCCGCTGCAACTGCCAGCTCTCAAGGTCTCCACACGCAATTCTCCTCGCTAGATTCCCCTCCTACCCCTCCTCACATCTCCCACCCCCCAACACACACCCAGCTTCCCCACCCTGCCACCACTCCCTTGCTCCTTCCAATTTTCTAGCACCCCTGCCATCAGCTCCTCCTCACTGTCCCTAACTGTTGTGACCTCCTCTCCAACTGAACAGACCTCTCAATCCAGGCCTTTGCTGAATAAATACAATTTGTTCAAACAGAGTCCTCCTCCCACAGACATCACTGACTCCTTAGTGTCTCTCTAGCTGTTTGTCTCTCTGGTTTGATTGTCTGCAACACAGTCTTCTCCGGTGAGCAGAGTCTCACACTAGTAATCCAAGACTCTGTTTCTCACATTCTGTGTGCTGCTTCTTCCATCTCCCAAACCCCAGACAGTACCCTCTCATTCGCTCAACTCCCGCTAACTCCACCTCTTCTTTGTGTGTACAGGTAACCATCTTCCAAGAGAGCTGAACAACTCCATTTACATCTCTCTCTCTCTCAGACCACATAGCACAACCTTTAACCACTCATCTCGCATTCTCTCTTCCTCTATGTGGTGCTTTCAATTGTCTCATCAGGCCAAATTAGGTAGGTGTTGGACACTCTCTCAACCAGCCAAACATTCAACAAAGCATTTCATTGGACTGCCTGGGACTGATTCAATCTGTGAACTTTCCCAACCCAGAATCTCCAAATGGTAAATCATCCCTTTCTGCAGTTTGTTGATGACCAACTTACCCCCCACACATGTCTACCTGCTCTGCCTGATGCCTCACAATCATTTATAAGATCATGTGCTGTGAAGGTCATCGTCCTCTCGCTCGAGCTATTTTCAGAAGAACAGCCTCAAGTGCTGGTGAGTCTGCAGTTCAACGTCTGCAAAATTTCACCAGGGAATACAGAGAGCCATGCACGCTTAGGGCTGGGTCTGCCTTATCTACTGGCTTCTGATATTAACTGTTGCTTGGAAATTCAATCTCACAGAAATGTGCTCTCCTTGTGACACATTAATGCCATCCTCATCTTCATTTAATCATACCCATTCTTTCCTGCCCATTGAGATACACTGAATCCTGTGGTGAAGGCAAATTGTCTTTCAGACTTGCTTTCCTCCTCCTGAGGGCAAATTTGACTGAAAGCAACCTCAGATCATTCCACAAAGTCCAACCTAAGTTTTGTGTCCACTTTCAGGAGAGCCAAAAACAACATACACCAAACTTAAGTCTTAACTTTCAAACTTGTCTCCCTCCTCTAAAATGCAATGCACTTTGTTAAGGTCTGTTCCTTGGAGTAAGCCTCCCGCTTCCATCCCTTCCACTCACTTCAAATGGCACCCTAACAGACACCAATCATGACATAGAACCAGGATCCCTTCCCTTCAATTTCAAATGCACCAAGAAGACACCAATCGTAAATGGCCGAAAGCCTCCATTCTGTTTCCCTTCCAAAAATCTTAAGTCTCTAACCCCTAGCTCTCTGTACCCACCGCGATCCTGTCACAACACAATTTTGCTCCCAAACTCTCTGCCTATCATGCCAATGGCCAACCTCCATCGTGGCTTACTGACTTCTCTAGTCCCATAGCAGTTTCCTGGGCTCTCAATGGGAATCTGTTATTCCTGTCCTGTCATGGCTGAACGTGCCCACTATGCAAGTCTCTGGCCCCATCCTATTCCAACCTAATCACAATCTCTCTGACCACTGAAAATCTTATTTATGCTATTTGCAGATGACTCAATCTCCTGTGCCATTCACACCCCCTCATCTTTGCATATTGCCAAGGCAGCAATTCCTCATTCCTCCTTGCAGACCTTTTAGAATCCACGAGCTGGTCAAAACTTCGGAACATATTCACTTTCGAAATCCCTGAGAAATCCCAAGACACTCAGCGACTCTCTCTGAAAAGGCCATCTAGCAAACGTCTCCATTTACTTTTCTAACAGTCCCCTTGAGAAGTTCAGTTATCAACTCCTGGGTTTCACTGCAGCTATGATCTTTCTTGAGCAAACAGCTTTCAAAGTTGACACCAAAGCCAGCACCAGACTGGCCTCCTCCGTCAATGCAAAGTCCTCTTGGCAAACACTGAACTCTTTCCACTAACAAGGCCTCTCATCCACAGCCTTAATGGAGTACTGCTCTCCATTTGGGCTGGTGCCCCTGCCTCACACCTTGACCAGCTAATGCCAATAGACAAGGCCCTTTAAATCACTGAAACTCCTGTGATCGAAGTTGATAGATGGGCCGATCACTTTCCATTGCAGACAAGGTGGTCCTATCTTTTTACACACACCTCCTTTCTGATCTTGCAACTTTTTGCTTTTTCTGCTCGCCATCCCTCACTCCGGTTCTCGGTGCAGCCAATCCCCTTTTTCTGAGTGAAACCTTCAAAATCCCAGAATCAGCTCACCTCCACTCACCATTTCCTAGTTCTTGCCTGTGAATCCATTCCAACATATCTTCAAATTCATTTTCTCCTCCAGGTTGAAGACAGCTGATTACCACCATCTAGAATCACCCCCACCCCCAATCCCAAACCCAGGATATTTTTTACCACCTTAGACTCATTCCCAAAGTCCACCTCTTCCAAACTTTCCTGTTTTTCCTTCCTGAGAGTTCGCTTCTGTATCCACCTTTCACCCCCTATCTCTGTTCTGTCCTTGCTAGTATTTCTTATCTTTTGTAAGCTCTCTCTTTTGTTCCCTCCAACACGACAATTGGTTGTGTTTCCCCGTCTCTTCTGCCTGTTCATTTTGTTTAAGTTTTGCTTCCTGATCCATTCTATCCTTCTCAAGCTCCTCCATAAGCAACAATTCTGTAACAGTATATAATCAACAAAATGTAAACATATCAGTTTAAATATTCCAATTTTAAACTCATATCGGACCACATTTCTGTTTCCATCCCGTCCATCTCCACCATAATATGCTCGCCGGCTCAGTCGTCAGGGATGATGGATGACACTGTTCGGCACTGCAATTTTGCCTTGTTTAAAGGCTATCTGCCCAATGCCATTCAGCGTTCTCCTTATTGAACTTGTGGAGTTCCCTCCATGGACAGAAGCAGTATTCTTCCCTGGATGGCAATGGAATTTTTTTTGTTGTTACAACTGTACAATTAACCATTTAAGGCAGCGTATAGAAATGCAGGACTTTACTACATTGTCATCCTGCAGACCCTTTTTTAAAACTTTATAATGCTTTCGCAGTCCAATATCCATCTTTTAATCTCCAAGCTATAATGCTGATAACCCTTCATTAATTGCTCACCTCATTCTCATTGCTTTCTGCAGCGTTCCTTTACAGAGATGCAATATTGCACTGAAAAATAAATGCATAATGATGACTTTAACAGCTTTCAAAAAGAAAAACCATTCATTTTCTATTATAAACATTTCCATGTTAAACTTTTTGTAAGTTTAGGTGTAATTTTGTTGTCCATCTTATAAATAATGTATAGCACAGGCATTGAATTGAAGCTTCATGAAGTGGAAGCTCCCCCGTGATAGGAATGGTAAATTAGCAACACGAGTGGATTCTTCGCAGCACAAGTTGCTGCATCTTAGTTTACTAATAAATATAAAATTAGTTTTCCTCGGCTTCACACACTGTCTTTGAAGGGCAGACAAATAAAATTTCATAACCATCGAAAAAAGATTTTGCATAATTCATATTCACTATGAAACATTTTCCACTCTGGTTGAGATAAAGTCAAAATGCAATTTCTTTTGTTGCAATGCTCAAACATTCATGGCGATGATTATTTTATCCCCACGAATGCCTCATGACTTGATAGCAATGAATTGGTTCAAGTTTATTCATGTCTAGAACTTAAGCCAAAAAACTCTTACAACCGTGAAACTTTAAACTTTTTAACTTATACTTCAAACTTCTTGTGTTGTTCCTGAAACTTCACCTGAATAAGTCAGTTCTCCCCCTTTCATCAACAATATTGGTGAGAAAACCATTGTGCAATTCTTTTGGGTTTTGATTGTTGTTCTTTATTCTTTCAATAATTATAATCCCGATTCACTGCTCCACCTTTAGGCCTAATATAAATATATATATATAATATATATTAATATATATATATATAATATAGTATAATATAATATAATTAAAATTTATTAATCATGTATAATTCTATCTATATTATGATGTATATGTATGACATGTATATATGATATATGTTAATTATATGCTATAGTGTATATGTATAGTGATATTATATTATATAATGTATATTATATATATATATATATAATATATATATACTATATATATTAATACAATCAGACCTCCTGATATGTTAGTGACTTCGCCTTGGATTATGTCTCGCATCGGCGTAAAAACCTCATAATCCGCAGAGAACAACCACCCGTCTACCACCCAGCCAATTTTTCCTGCTATGCAAAACCATTCAACCAGAAGGCAAATGTGATGTGACCAGTGGTAAACAAAACATGGGGATTGAGACGGCACTCCGCTGAAATCCATATGGACACAGTCCACCAAAAACGTTGCCTCCAACACAAAGGCTTTGGTCGGTGATGTCAAGAAGACAAAGATTATATGGTCATCATCAGTTAAAAAATCAAACGGAACCACGCGATCGGATTTTCCGGGCTTATTTATCATGTCTAGAACTCACCAAAAACTTTCTTTGACAGAGTTCAGCCGGGTCGAAGCGGTCTGTGTTGGAGCGATGCTCTGTGTGGATCTGTGTTCAAATGGGATCAGCGGAGTGCTCGTCCACACTCCTCATGTTTCAAATAAATTATATTATGTATATATATATATAGATATCTATATATATATATATATATATATATATAGTATATATATTATATATATATAAGTTGTGTAGCCTGGGTCGAAATCTTGGCCCAGCTATAAACTCGTAATACCCGGTGTTCACAGGCAGGAGTGATTCAACAATGTGTATGCCCTCACTAAGGGATGGACATTAAACTGGGTGTCCCCGTCCACACGACAAAAATTAGTTGTCGATGATATAGACCTATGGTGTCCTTCACAGAGAAGTAGAAAAGCTATTCCGCGCGTGGCAAGATGGGCAAATTTCAATTCCTGCATCAACCTTGAGTGGGCATTGCCATCAGCAACACAGCCACTCCATCAACCCAATTATGTTACCAATGCAAGCCGTTGTGCTTGCAATATGATAAGAAGAAGACGACCCATGCCTGTGAAACACCGGGAATGACAGTTTATAGCGGGGTTCGAGATTCATTCAAGCTAGACAGCTTAGAGGTGAGTGTGCTACCTCCTGGTGTGCGAGGCCATCCTTCCAGCCCAATCTTGTAATGAACAACAAAACAGGAAATGCAAAAGAAAAGTCAAAAAAAAAAACAAGCTAATGTAATGAAGATGAAAAAACAAAGTGTGGTGCAGTAATGTCCACTATATAAAAATATTGGCTAATTTGGTATATTTTGACCGGTGAGAGATGCCAATCCTGCAATTTGATGAAAGTTTGGTGCAAATGCAACTCCCCTTGAAATCTAGTGGGCTTGAGGTGGATGTCCCTGATTTAATGAGAATGCTTACATTCCACACAACCAGCACAGATTAATGTCATTTTCTATGAAAGGAGGCAGAATAAACAGCACCCGTAATAGCCCAAATCCCGTTGAAACCACTTCAACCTTCCTACATAAGTGACGAGGAATGCAATCAAAGAGGACTCCAAGTGTATAAACACTTGAGTTGCAAGCAGACAGAACCATGTCAGCCTGAACAAGTGTTTAAAAACTCTGATGCTGACATCAAGGAAAAGTACTGCAACAACAAAATGTAGCCAACAAATGTGAAGCGATTCATGACGCAATGCCACAGTAAACGAAATAGTACAGCTAGAAGTGGATCACAGGACAGAACAGACAGTAAGTAAAATAAAATCGTAAGTAATGGCTGTTGAATTGCCACTTCCAAATCTGTATGAGATCCTCTGACCTTTGTGGCCGTGATGTTTGAACAACAGTGTGAATGTCATGAGCATTACCCTGATGGGCTCGGCCCCATCAATATTTGCTCAACTTGCCTTTTATCAATATTTTGGTGATGGTGTGAAGGAGGATTGATTTCAACTTTTGATGATAGCGCTTGCGATGAGTATTGGTTGGCTAGGTTTTAATGGTAAGCTAAAGTAAAGCATAGAAGAATACTGTACTTGTGTTTAGGTTTTTGTACGCTTGTCTTGAAAGTGGTAAAGATGGGCCGACAAGTTTGATTCAATTGGTTTCCTCATGAAGTCCCTTACCTTCTAACCATACTTTTTGTGAAATCAGATATAAGAAGCTAATGTGAAACTTGAGGAAGGATTACTTGGTGAAAATACAAGGGCCCAAATTGGCCTACTTTTATTCAAAAAGACATTCCAATAATGCAAAAATACGTGGAAATAACAAAAACCTCATTGAGAACCCACATTACTCCATTTTATAGACTTTTTGGTATTATCATTATTTAATGTTGTTGATTGATGTAATTTCACCAAAGCCTGAATGTTTGGAGGCAACATTGAGTTTTACCCTTGCTGGGATTTTTTTAATGTCTACCTAATTCAGAACCGAGAACCAACCTGCTTGACGGGGTAACCAAGCAAAAAGTATCAGGGCCTACATTTATTTGCCTGTTTGCGTTATAGTGTCGTTTTAACATTTCACTTAACCTTTTACTTAACTTGACTTGAGGGAGAGGGGGTGGGGCTTGCTTAATAGCTGGTCAGTTTGTACTTCATATTGGATGATCTGAGTCCATCTTTTTCCAGTGTCTAATGAAGGTGGCAATGTGGGGAAGGGGGGGGGGGCAGGAATAATGCTGATGTTTTTTCCATTCTCCAAAGTCATGTTTGAGTAAGCGCCCTCCAATGACATCACTCAACAAATTGGTGTCAGAAAATGGTAGGCATTATTTCTAAAACCATTGGGCAGGACAATAATCTTACATTGTTTTTCATGGTGACGTGCCATCAAACCGTTTGTTAGGCAGGAATTTACACTCCAGCCACGTATAAAAACAATTTCATCCCCGCAAAACAATACCGAAAGCAAAAGAGAAAATCTGAAAACCCTCTTCGTGGGAGTAACCTTGGTGTTCACAGCCCTTCACAGGGCAGCTCACTGGATGATGGGATTGGCAAAAGCTTCGGACCCCCAATCCATGAATGACAGGAGTGGAAACCACGTAGGGTTAAACCTTCCAGGGTCAGATTGTGGGAGTGTGTGTCGGGTGGTGCGCCTGAGGGTGTCATCACTCAGATTCTGCGGTCTCATTGGGTCCCTTTGAGTGGGTGCCTGGAATGTCCTTCCCTAGAGAGGAATGATCAAACACTGTCTGTTTTCAAAATCTGAGCCTCAAGCGTTTGGACATACGGTATTGCAGCACTCCCTGAAGGTTCGGACACCGGATTGCTGGCGAGGTCCATGGCGGTGGTTACACCTACTATTGTGGTCTGGGTGTCGTTCTGATGGTATAGCCAAATTTCCCAAGGAGTTTGCTAGTAGCTGGTCCCAATAAGCTGACTCATGATATTGTGACAAACACCGGTCAACGAGCATATTATGAGACTAAGGATTCATCACTCCTTGTTGTTCATTTCCCTGGTCTCTGGTAATATGCTCCGACTGAGGCAATAATCTCACACGTGAAGAAAAGCCATTCTATCATGCCCGCGAGTCTGTGGTTGATGTTGAATTTCAGTGCCCCAGGAGAGATATCTGTTACAATCTTGGTGAATTTCAATGCATATTCAATTTGGAAACTGATGGGTGGTTATGAGACAATGTGTTGGTCCCCAATGGGATCTGGAACTGTGAACCAGAATAACACAATAAGGTTCCTTGACTTTGCAAGAGTCATTTGATTCGGGTGGCTTGTTTCATGGTTTCCAGTGCCCACAAGCTCAATCGCTGGACTAGTATCCAATGCTGGTGGTGTGGCAAAGGAGATTGAACGATGTGCTCATTGATGCTTGCTGGAGGATGATCCAAGAACTGCAGGGTCTCCCCGGAGCTGCTCAGTTCCTCATACTGACCACACCGCTTTGTGTAGCAACTCTGAAGGTTTGCAGCTTAAATCCAGGGAATGGGTACTTCCCAGCCTAAGGCTGGTGTTTGGCAAACCTCCAAGGGTATGAAAGGGTAGCTGAGTGAGTTTTTTGTGAACCAGTCCTGAGGTGAGATTTGGGGGTTCTGGCTTGCTTTGGGGGTCCTGAAGAGGTTGTGGAGTGCCTTCAAGACCAAACCGTCCTTGATGTTAGCCATGGATGTCTTGGAACTCAAATGGAGGGAGAAGAAGAATTTCGTCTTATGGGACAGTGGATACTGGATGCAGGCCACGTTGAATGACAACAAGCTGATCTGTTTCAGGGAGCTGAGCCTAAAACTGGTGCAGCATGCACTAAGGGTGGCAAGTAGTTCTATATGTGTGAGGAATTCTGTGAGGGGGTGCAGAGCATCACCTGTTGGTCAATGATTCTCGTTCCTGCTTATTGGGAAGTTTGGCGCATTGCGTTCCTCCCCAAGCCGCATCCCTACAGTGTACTGCAAGTTAAGAACATAGTGTGTTGGTTCCTCTTGGCAGAGAGTCCGAAGTGAAAGCCGCGCTGGCCTGGTTACTTTGAGCGGCTGGAGCAGGTGGATCCACCAGCTGGTGGAATTGGAATGTAGGGGTGTTACTATCCCGCATTGCTGACCCCCTCTAAAAAGTCAAAAATGTGGCTCCACGCGCTTCGTTTTGTGGAACAGAGACCTGCAGTGAAACTGGTTGAAATGGGGGTATAAAAGCTCCTGGGATCTGCGGCAAATCCATAGCTGAACTTCACAAGGCTGGGTGGAAATGCTGTACTCTTGTCATTGGTACTGCGGTTTCTTTTTTGCTCTGCTGGAATACAGGCATCATCCCAACTGACTGGAAGAAGTGGCCTTGTTGTCCCTCGCCTCTGCAAGGGAAGGGCGATCAACAAGAGACAGCAACAACTACCGAGGGGTGAAGGTCTCTTTCAGTGCTCGGGGCAAGGTCTTTGCTCAGAAATAATTATTGATCGGATTGAATCGGGATCGCCACCCATCGTGCTTGATCACCAGTGTCTCAAAGCAGTGAGCTTTAACACCCAAAGGGTCAACGATTGACTTGTAAAATTCCTTGCTTACTTTTTTGGGGTCCTCATCAAATGCAAAGAAAAGAGTTTCGGCATGGGGCTGATTTCAGCCTATGTTGATCTCTGTAAGGGCATTTGATTCATGTGAATGGGGATGCCCTCTGGAAAAGATTTTGGGTCTTCGTGGGGTGCCACCAAAACTGATCAATCTGATGTCTGAACTCTAGCTCCTGGTCCTGAGAGTTGCTGTGAGATGTGTTGGTACTATCTGTGCTTAATTTCCAGTTTGTTCTGGAGTTTTTTTGGGGGGGGGGGTTTTTTCAAGGCGGTGTGTACTGGCCCCCCACTCTTTTTCCACACTTGTTATGGACTGTATCTGGATTCTGGGGAGGAGATCAAGTTTGGCGGTGTATCGTTTTGGGAATGTCAAGATCTCTGACCTTGATTTCGCAGATGATGCAGTCATCTTTCAGAGACTCAGGATATCCTTTTGAGGGCCCGTCGAGGTTCTGAATGAGAGTCAAGACACCAACTGGGATTCCGGGTTTTCCTGGGTCAAAAACGAAAGATCCAGGTTTTGCATTGACATATTGGATGCTGCTATTCCTGTCTGTACCTGTTTTGGTGAGGATGTTGAGGACACCGAGAGATTTATTACATTGCAGTGGAATTCAATGTCTCTGCCTGGTGTGAGCCAGAAGGTCAACTAGAACGTCTGGGTTGGGCCCTGGGGATTCATTAATTCACGCCTTATCATGGGGTGTGGCAACTGGGCTGGTAACCCGTCCGGGGAACAGATGAGCCTGAGTCTTCAGGTCCTTGATTGCTTCGCATTTTGCTCTATGGATGTGAGACTTCCTCGACCCTGACCAGGGACCTGAGATGGGAGACTTTAATTCCTTTGGTACGCAAGGTCTCTTCAGAGAATCCTTGGCTATCCGATTGGTCAGACCTTTGTGTCCGAACGAGCGGTTTGCTGGAGAGAGCTTAAATGAGATATTTGTTTATTGCATTAGTCAGTGAGGGTCCTCAAACTGCAGCTGCTGTGGAACATGTGGCTCATTTCCTGAGTGCTGATCTGCTTACCAGATTCTCTCAGCAAGGGATCTCGTAAGTGGAGGAGGCCAAATGGCCGACCACGTGTCTGGTGGTTGCAGCAGGATTTGGATCAATAATCTGAAGGAGATGGGGATGGGCAGGCATCTTCTGCCTGGGGGATGCCAGACGGAGGACCTTAGAGTATTCGGTGGAAAAGTGGACCAGCGATGCACTGCTCTGGGCGCATGCTCCCATATCTCACCTCCACCTGACATCAACGGAGCATTAGGTTTTTGTGGCCTGTCGCATGCAAACTCAGATCTATATTCTGATTGGTGTATCAATATTGGCGCCATTGAAAATTTCATATAATTCAATTATCCAGAGTAAATAGCATTCGCATTTTATCTGTTAATCAACAATTTGTTCAATAGTATTTGTCAAACGTTGGACGGCAATGTATATTAAATACTATATATATATATATATATAATATATTAATATATATATATAGTGCTGCAACCAAAACCAAAACCATCAAGACATAGTATCACCACAACTAAGAAAGCATAAGCACAGAGATTGTAACCTCACTGAACTCAGGACTTGGCTGGCAAATACGAATGAAGAATTACTCATGAAAGTCTCGTGGTTTATAATGGAAAAGGTCCGAAAAAGGTTGAGCATAAATGTTTGAAATGTGTTGAAGGAGTCTTAAGGGTCTGAAGTGTATGCCTGGTGCTTGGCTTAATGGTTAGGGTGGTGGGCCTTGGGATCTTGATCCCTGATTTTGGAATCCCACTTGGCTGTTGAAATATTACCGAGTGGGTTGACTCTGACTTCATCCTTCAAATGAGTGCCTGCTTGCCTGGTACTGTGGTCGGAGTGACTACCCGTTCAATATTGTGCCAATACCCATGAGACTTGCTTGGCAGCACCAATGCTCTGCA
>CM068957.1:111608869-111626286 GCA_035128595.1 Eptatretus atami | reverse complement strand
CAAGCTCTCCACTTTGTCAGACGAAAAGGACACAGAGTCCAGCGAGAGTTGGGTGCGACTGGGTAAGGTGGGTGCAGAAAGCGATGGGTTTCGGACACAATATTTATATGCAAATACCATGTTTAGGCATACAGCCTTTTCACATGTGGCATCAGCAGTGTGGCCATTTGAGGGAAGGGAGGGGATGGAGGGGGAACATGCAACAGAAACAGATTTGATTAGACGCCACCAGGATTGAAGGAAGAAGAGAGGTTCGACAGTTCAGACTTGAGATTGGAAAGATGTTGTTTTATGGATCTCCTTAGGGTACACACACTTGTTCCGAGCTTTATGGAAGGAACTGAGGTTACCCTCAGTTGGGTTTGCTTTCCCTGAGGCAAAGGCAAGTTGTTTCAGGATAACTGCTTTGCCCAAAGCTTCAGTGAACCAAGGGTGGGAGGAAGGGTAAGACAACTGAAGACAAGAGTGGATAAATCTGTGCACGAGAGGGAGTAAGTTTCTTTGAAATAATTCCCAGGATGAGTTGATGTTGGAGAAAGTATCGATGGGAGACCAGTCTCGAAGTTTGATGGCTGCTTGGAGACCCTGTCAGTCGGCCTGAGTGAAATGCCAGACTCGGCAGCACTAAGGTGGTTCTCTGATAACAGCCAGAGAGATGTCCACTTTCACAAGCACGTGGTCAGAAGAACCGATTGGAGCGGAGGAAGAACAGCAGATATTTTCAGGGGAATTTGTCAAAATCAGATCCATTTGAAATTTAAATTTAAACATATATTCCCCATCCATACTAGATCAGAGTTGTGAAATTTCACGTCGATTGATGAAGTGATTCCAGAGAAAGGATTTTAATAAGATTTTCGCTCAATCCAATGTGGTTTCCAGACCATGTGACCAATCAATTATTCATGAATACCCTGGTATACCCATGGCTTGGTGAATATTTGTGTGAAGTTTCCCTTTGATTTGTTCAGCCGTTCAGGAAAAGATTTTTTTATCGGTTATAGGGTAAATCCAATATGGCTGCCAAGCCATGTGACCTTTCATATCATTTGTGTGAACATTTTGTTCCTCATGGATAGGCAGTCATACGTGTTAAGTTTCGCCTCAATCTGTTCAGTCATTTCAGAAAAGAAGATTATTGAATGTTTAAAAAAAACAAAAAAAAACATGGCTGCTGAATCACGTGACTAGTGACGTCATCAAGTTTTTTTTTCTGAGGATCAATTTATCTATCCATAGATGACCCTCAAAATTTTTCATACTGATCGGATGTAGCATTCCACATATGTAATTATGACGTCATAACGAAGGCACCAAGGACGTCGTAAAAAAAAATCATACTTATTCCACACGAGGAGTACTTGCTATGTGCCAAGTTTTAATTTTTTCCTTCGTGAGGTTTCAGAGATGGAGGTCAAAAGTTTTTCCATTTTTCCAACATGGCTGTTACACCATGTGACCTATGACGTCATAATTATCATTACAACATTCCACACGAGTCGGCGCTCCTATGTTGAAAATTTTGTGTCAATCCGACAAGTGGTTGCGGAAAAAAAAACATGAAAGTTCTGTGCGGACAAACAGACAGATGAAAAATCACTTAGAGTAGCACTTGACGAATCAGAATGGCACACGGTAAAGCGCATACCACTGCCAGGCTGAACAGCTTACAGCTGAATTGGATCTGAATCTGGACATAAACCAAAACCATATCGGCTTGTTCTTGTCACTGTCCAACTCATCCACCTATTTTTGTCATAACTCGTCCACAACTTTTTGAGATATCATGCTAGACAAAGTTGTTTTCCCCATCTCTCAATGGTGAAGAATGACTTGAAAAATTCTCTAATTCGGATCTTCAGCACAATCGAATCAATTCGTACTTGTCACACGCCCAACACGTCCACCAATTTTCATCCGAGTCCTTCCACAACTTTTTGAGATATAATGCATTTTCGTTTTTAGTCCCATCTCTCCATGGTGAAGAATCACTTCGAATTTAAATAATTGTCGTATCCAGATCCGAATTCGGATCTTCACCAAAATTAAGCATTGCTGTCGTTGGCCGGTCACCGACATACACACATCCAAAAAAAATTCAGAACGATTACTTGAAAACTGTGGCAAATAATCATGTGACAGATAGACAGACAGACGGACAGACAGACAGACAGACAGACAGACGCTACAGACCAACATACTTGGCGAAATTTTTTTTTCTCCAAGTAACAAACAAACAGACAAAACAAATGGACCCAATTGCAATACCCTCTCCTCTGGCTAGGGTAGTTATACAAATGGATGTCAAATTAACTTTGCATTTTAAAATGCCTCACTCTCTTTATTACTCCGTCAGAAACAATATGCAACCTTCTTCTTCATCACAATATCTTTCTCTGCCACTGAAGGTGGATGAAAGTTGTATTTTCACCTCTGTCTCTCTGTCTGTTTGTTACTTGCGAAAATCGAAGATTTTTTCAAGTATATTGGTTGGTCTTGTGCGTTATTCTGTCTGTCTGTTTTTTTAATGTCAAGCACCTACAGGTAACAATTTTAAACCAATGTTCATGAAAATTCACCACATGGTCATAAGCAAGAAGCCTATTCTTTTTGAGGTCAAAAGGTCAACATAGGCCAAATGTCGACAACTTTGTCGAATTTCTAAAATCCTCAATTTTCATCAAATTGACATGAAATTTGAAGATTACTTGCATATTTGTTCGTTGAATTCAACCATCAATCATATTTGACTTCAACATAGGCCAAAGGTCAACGACTTAGGTGAGATTTCTAAAATCCTCAATTTTCATTCAATTGACTTGAAATTTGAAGATTAGTTGCATACTTGGTTGACAGACATAATCTCCCTAACATAATCTGCCGAATTGAATGAATATTTGTTCATTGAACCCAACCATCAATTATATTTGACTTCAACATTGGCCAAAGGTCGACTTTAGCCAAATTTCTAAAATCCTCGATTTTCATCCGATTGACTTTAAATTTGAAGAGGATTTGCACATTTGGTCATTAAAATCAACCACCAATTATTTTTAAGGTCAAATTTGTTTTATGGATTTTGCAAGTATTGTGCTATGCACATCTTTCTTGTTTGATTGTGAACAAGATATCTCAAAAAGTTGTGGACGGATTCGGACGAAATTTGGGTGAGAGATTAGGTATGTGACACAGAAGAAATGATTCGCTTTTGGTGAAGATCCGGATCTGGATCTGGAATTGAGAACTTTTAAAGTGATTTTTCACCATTGAGAGATGGGGCTAAAATGATATATGTTGTTACGGTTGTGGGGGGTGGGGGTAGATGGAGGAATTTAATAAGAAAGTTAGGATTAAATAGAGTTGTTTGGTCCGTGGACGTGTAGGAGACATGTCAATGTAATCAAGTCGGGAAACTGTGAGCTTAAGTGTTATGTGTCACCAACACGGGGGGGGGGGGGGGGGGGGGGGGGGGGGGGGGGGGGGTGATGTTAATTAGATAGGGATTAAGGATAATTTTCCCCAGTATATCACTGCCCCCTGTGATCAATTCCTACGTTTTTGCATTTACAAGCGAGCTAGGCATACAGAGCAGGCAGAAGCCCCAGTCTTCCCGGGTTTCGTGTGAGCAAACCACGCCCCGGAGGTGGAACGGTTGTTCAGTGTGACGTCCGGAGGGATACAGAAGCGAAGAGGTTGGTGGCTTGGTTGGACGAGTTCGGAGTGAGGGACGCATGTAGTCGAGAGAGAACATAACTAGGAGATAGCCTGTAAGAACAGGGCTTTACGGCTGGCTTTCCTTCAACACATGAATAAGATGCCACAATTCTCGTATTCATGCTGAGGCAAACTGGCTCACTTACTGAGCAAGACGCTTGCTTTTGGCTCTTGGTTGGGTCGTGAGAGACAGATCCCGAGCCTCATGAATGTCATCGAAGGGAACGGCGCCATTCTGAGAGTGGCGGGTCAGTCAGGACGATCGATGCACGAAGAGGCCGCGTGAGGTCTCTGAGCCTTGGTGTTGAATGTCGCTCATGAATTGCCTGACAAACATTCTCGCTGCAAGAGATCGGCTTGGTGCCATTTTTGGGCGCATCAACATGTGCAGGACGAAGCGCTTCAATTCCAAGTTCCAGAAAGACCATCTCTGGACCAAGCTATGTGCCAGAATAAAGGAAGGATTTTTCTTTTATTTCATTCCCCCTTGTCTGTATTTAAGTCTGTGTGTCGAGGCACCTCAACATTTGGTTTAATTTATCTCACGATTATTATTATTATATTTGAATTATTGTCCCTTGTAACTCTATGTCTATTTTCATTAAATTCCCGTGTTTATTTTAAGTTGATGTGTCCATGTATTTGGGATGGGGTTCGAGTGTAAGCCCCCATGTGCATCCATCTGTGCAACCGTCACTCCGCCATTGCTCCCCACCACTCCCGTGGGCATAATAATCTCTCAGGATCAATGTGTCCGCCTCCGAAGGAAAACCGCGGGGCTATCCGGGCTGGCGGTGTTTACCGCCCATCACCACAAATTTGCGTTGGGGGATTAACCTTAACCGCTAGCACCATGACAATATATACATGTATATGTATATGTATATGCATATGTATATGTATATGTTTATATTTACTTATATATTATATCTATAATATATATTATATATATATAGATATATAGATATATAGATATATAGATATATAGATATATAGATATATAGAATATAGATATAAGATACATAAATATATATAATATAATAAACTATATTATATTAATATATATAATATATATATAATTATATAATATATAATATATATAATGAAATTGAAAAGGTTGTGGATGGATTCGGACAAAACTTGGTGGATGAGTTGGTTACATGTGACGAGAACAAGCCATTTAAATTTTAGTTCAGGTCTGAATCCAGAACTGGCCTGTCAGTGTGATACAAAACGTAAACTTCTCAGCCTGGCAGAGGTATGCGCTCTCACGAGTGCCCTTCTAGTCTTTTCATTTTCATGTCTTATTTGCCAAAACATTTACACTCCTAAATGCTAAGTTCATCCATATTCCTCTCATAGGTTCTTTCCTCTGTACCTTCAGTGGAAAACATTTTTTCCACTCCACCCATGAAGTCTTTATTTTTGTATGTCTCGTTTGAGAATCTGGAGAAGTCAATTTTGCAGAGGTTATGTGAAAACAAAAATAAATTCCTCTTCACGTCCATCAATTGTGTCAAACACCTCCATGTCAGTATCCTCCCCCATCTCTGATTTCCCCTTGTCCTGGCCTCTCTCAGCTTCCCCTGCACTGCCAGCTCTCAGGTCCTCCCAGCAATTCTCCTCTCAGATTCCCCTCTACCCCTTCCTCACATCTCCCCACCCCCAACACACACCCAGCTTCCCCCACCCTGCCCCCACTCCTTGCTCCTTCCACATTTCTGCACCCTGCCATCAGCTCCTCCTCCACTGTCCCTAACTGTGTGGACCTCCTCTCCAAACTGACAGACCTCTCAATTCATGCCTTTGCTGATAAATACAATTTGTTCAACAGAGTCCTTCCTCCCACAGGACATCACTGACTCCTTAGTGTCTCTCTAGCTGTTGTCTCCTCTGGTTTGATTGGTCTGAACACAGTTCTGGTGGCAGAGTCACACTGTACATCAAGTACTCTGTTTCTCACATTCTGTGTGCTGCTCTTCCATCTCCCAAACCCCAGAAGTACCTCTGGCTGCAACTTCCCCTGCACTCCCACCTCTTCTTTGTGTGTGGTACCATCTTCCAAGGAGTGACAACTCCATTTACATCTCTCTCTCTCTCAGACAACATAGAACAACCTTTAACCACTCATCTCGATTCTCTCTTCCTCTTATGTGGTGCTTTCAATTGTCGTCATGCCAATTGGTTGGGTGTTGGCACTCTCTCACCAGCCAAGACACTTCAACAAAGGATTTCTGTGACTCCATGGGACTGATTCAATCTGTGAACTTTCCAACCCAGATATCTCCAAATGGTAAATCATCCCTTCTGCATTTGTTGATGACCAACTACCCCCCACAATGTCTCCTGCTCTGCCTGTGCTCCAATTCATTTATAAGATCATGTGCTTGTGAAGGTCATCGTCTCTCGAGCTATTTTCAGAGAACAGCCTCAGTGCTGGTGAGTCTGGCAGTTCACGTCTGCAAATTTACAGGGAATACAGAGAGCCAGTGCACCTTAGGGCTGGGGTCTCCTATATCTACTGCTTCTGATATTAACTTTGCTTGGAAATTCATCCACAGAAATGTGCTCTCCCTTGTGCACAGATTAATGCCATCTCATCTTCATTTATCATACCCATCTTCCTGCCCATGATACACTGAATCCTGTGGTGAGGCAATTGTCTTTCAGCAACTTGCTTTCTCCTCCTGGAGGGCAAATTTGACTGAAAGCAACCTCAGATCATTCCACAAAGTCCATACCAAGTTTGTGTCCACTTTCAGGAGAGCCAAAAACAACATACAGCCAAACTTAAGTTTGAACTTTCAAACTTGTCTCCCTCCTCTAAAATGCAATGGCACTTTGTTAAGTCTGTCTCTGGAGTATGCTCCCCTTCCATCCCTTCCCTCACTTCAAATGGCACCCTAACAGACACCAATCATGAATAGACCAGGATCCCTTCCTTCAATTCAAATGGCACCATAGAAGACACCAATCGTAAATCGGCCGAAAGCCTCCATTCTGTTTCCTTCCAAATCTTAAGTCTCTAACCCCTAGCTCTCTGTACCCACCCGATCCTGTCACACCAATTTGCTCCCCAAACTCTCTGCCTATCATCCAATGCCAACTCCATGCGTGGCTTACTGACTTCCTCTAGTCCCATAGCCAGTTCCTGGCTCTCAATGGAATTCTGTTATTCCTGTCCCTGTCATGGCTGGAGTGCCACTATGCAGTCTTCTGGGCCCCATCCTATTCCTAACCTACATCAACAATCTCTCTGACTCACTGGAAAATCCTATTTATCTATTTGCAGATGACTCAATCTTGTGCCATCACACCCCTCATCTTTCATATTGCCAGGCAGCATTCTCTTTCCTCTCTGCAGACCTTTGTAGAATCACGAGCTGGTCAAAACTTGGAATATGTCTTTCAATCCTGAGAAATCCCAGACACTCACGGACTCTCTCTGAAAAGGCCATCTAGCAAACGCTCCCATTTACTTTCTTAACAGTCCCCTTGAAGAAGTTCAGTTATTCAAACTCCTGGGTTTCACTGTCAGCTATGATCTTTCTTGAGCAAACAGCTTTCAAAGTTGTACACCAAATCCAGCCACCGACTGGGCATCCTCCGTCATGCAAAGTCCTTCCTTGGCAAACCTGAACTCTTTTCCACCTACAAGGCCTTCATCCACAGCTTAATGGAGTACTGCTCTCCCATTTGGGCTGGTGCCCCTGCCTCACACCTTGACCAGCTTAATGCCACATAGACCAAGGCCTTTAAGATCACTGGAAACTCCTGTGATGAAGTTGAGTAGATGGGCCGATCACTTTCACATTGCAGACAAATTGGTGGTCTATCTTTTACCACCTCCTTTCTGATCTTGCAACTTTTGCTTTTTCCATGCTCTGCACCTTCTGGTGAAACCTTCAAAATCCAGAATCAGAGCTCACCTCCATCATACCATTCCTAGTTTTTTGCCTGTGGAATCCACTTCACATTATCTTCAATATCATTTTTCCCTCCAGGTTTTGAAGACAGCTATTCACCACCATATTAGATCACCCCCCCCCATCCAAACCCAGGATATTTTTTTACCACCGTTAACATCTCCAAAGTCCACCTCTTTCCACTTTCCTGTTTCCTTCTGCGAGTTCGCTTCTGTATCCACCTTTTACCCCCTATTTCTGTTCTGTCCTTGCTAGCATTTCTTATCTTTTTAGTCTCCTCTTTGTCCTCCAACACGACAATTGTGTGTTTCCACCTCTTCTTCTGCTGTTCATTTTTTTGTTATTGCTTCCTGATCCATTCTATCTTCTCCGTCCTCCTAAAAGCAACAATTCTGTACAGTATATAACAACAAAATGTGAAACATATCAGTTAAATATTCCCTGTTGTAAACTCATATCGGACCACCATTTCTGTTTCCATCCCGTCCACTCCACCATAATTATGCTCGCCGGCTCAGTCGTCAGTGGATGGATGGATGACACTGTCTGGCATGCAATTTTGCTTGTTAAAGGCTATCTGCCAATGCCATTCAGGGTTCTCCTTGATTGACTTGTGGAGTTCCTCCATGGACAGAAGCAGTATTCTTCCCTGGATGGCATGGAATTTTTTTGTTGTTACAACTGTACAATTAACCATTTAAGACAGGTATAGAAATGCAGGACTTTACTACATTGTCATTCCTGCAGACCTTTTTTTAAAACTTTATAATGTCTTTCAGCAGTCAATATCCATCTTTTAATCTCCAAGCTATAATTGCTGATTAACCCTTTCAATTAATTGCTTCACCTCATTCTCATGAGCTTTCTGCAGGTCCTTTACAGAGATGCAAATTGCACTGAAAAATAAATGCATAATGATGACTTTAACAGCTTTCAAAAAGAAAACCATTCATTTTCAATTATAACATTTCCATGTTACTTTTTGTAAGTTTAGGTGTAATTTTGTTCGTCCATCTTTAAATAAGTTAGCACAGCAGTTGAATTGAAGCTTCATGAAGTGGAGCTCGTCCCCGTGATAGGAATGTAATTAGCACACGAGTGATTCTTCGCAGCACAGTTGCTGCATCTTATTTGTACTAATAAATATAAATTAGTTTTCCTCGCTTCACGCACTGTACTTTTGAAGGCAGACAAATAAAATTTCATTCCAATCGAAAAAAGATTTTGCATAATTCATATTCAGCTATTGAAACATTTTCCACTCCTGGTTGAGATAAGTCAAAATGCAATTTCTTTGTTGCATGCTCAAACATTCATGGCATGATTATTTTATCCCCACGATATGCCTCATGACTTGATACATGAATTGGTTCAAGTTTTATCATGTCTAGAACTTAGCCAAAAACTCTTTACAACCTTGAACTTTAAACTTTTTAACTTAATACTTCAAACTTCTTGTGTTGTTTCCTGAAACTTCACCTGAGACTAAGTCAGTTCTCCCCCTTTCATCACAAATTGGTGGAGAAGAACATTGTGCAATTCTTCTGTTTGATTGTTGTTCTTTATTTCTTTCAATAATTATATTCATGATTCACTGCTCACCTTAGCCATTATATATAATATATATATAATATATATATATATATATAATATATATTATATAAGATATATATATTATATGATTTATATATGATATGTATATATGTATAGATATTATATAGTATGTAGTATGTATATGATATTATGTATATGTATATGTATATGTAATTTATATATATAGTATATATATATTATATATATATATATACATATATATTAATATCAGATGCACCTCCTGATTGTTATGGTGAGCTTCGCCTTGGATTATGTCTCGCACGGTAAAACCTCATAATCCGCACAGAACACACTCACGCCCCAGCCAATTTTTCCTGCTAATGCAAACCATTCAAACCAGAAGCATGTGAATGTGACCAGTGTAAAATCAAAACATGGAGGATTGAGACGAGCACTCCGCTGATCCCCATTGGACACAGTCCACACCAAAACGTTGCCTCCAACACAAAGGCTTTGGTCTGGTGACTCTGTCAAAGAGACAAAGATTATATGGTCATCATCAGTTAAAAATCAAACGGAACCACCGATCCGGATTTCGGGCTTATTTATCATGTTTAGAACTCAACCGAAAACTCTTCTTTGACAGAGTCACCGGTCTAAGCGTCTGTGTTGAAGGCGATGCTCTGGTGTGGACTGTGTTCATGGGGATCAGCGGAGTGCTCGTCACACTCCTCATGTTTCAATATAAATGTATATATATGTATATATGATATAAATGTTGTGTAGCCTGGGTTCGAATCTCGGCCAGCTATAAACTGTAATACCCGGTGTTCACAGGCAGAGTGATTCAACAATGTGTATGCCCTCACTAGGATGGACATTAAACTGGGTGTCCCGTCCACCGACATTAGTTGGTCGATGATATAGATCCTATGGTGTCCTTCACAGAGAGTAGGGGAGCTATCGCCGTGGCAGTATGGGCAAATTTCAAATTCCTGCCTCAACCTTGAGTGGGCATTGCATCAGCAACACAGCCACTCCATCAACCAATTATGTTACCATGCAGCCTTGTGCTGCATATGATAAGAAGAAGACGACCCTGCCTGTGAAACACCGGGATGACAGTTTATAGCGGGGTCGAGATTCACATTCAAGCTAGACAGCTTAGAGGTGAGTGTGCATACCTCCTGGGTGTCGAGGCCATCCTTCCAGCCCAATCTTGTAATGAACAACAAAACATGAAATGCAAAAGAAAGTTCAAAAAAAAAAAACAGTAATGTAATGAAGATGAAAAACAAAAGTGTGGTGCAGTATGTCACTATATAAAAAAAATATTGGCTTTAATTTGGTATTAGTTTGACCGGTGAGAGATGCCAATCCTGCAATTTGATGAAGTTTGTGCAAATGCACTCCCTTGAAAATCTAGTGGGCTTGAGGTGGATGTCCCTGCATTAATGAGAATGCATTACATTCCACACAACCAGCACAGATTAATGTCATTTCTATGAAAGGAGGCAGAATAAACAGCACCCGTAATAGCCCAACCCGTTGAACCACTTCAACCTTCCTACATAAGTGACGAGGATGCATCAAAGAGGACTCCAGTGTATAACACTTGAGTGCAAGCAGACAGAACCATGTCAGCCTGACAAGTGTTAAAACTCTGATGCTGACATCAAAGAAAGTACTGCACACAAAATGGTAGCAACAAATGTGAAGCGTTCATGACCATGCCACAGTAAACGAATAGTACAGGCTAAAGGTGGAACAGGATCAGACAGACAGTAAGTAAATAAAATCGTAAGTAATGGCTGTTGAATTGCCACATTCCAAATCTGTATGATCCTCGACCTTTGTGCCGATGATGTTTGACACAGTGTGAATGTCATGACATTACCTGATGGGCTCGGCCCCATCAATCATTTTCTCACTTCCTTTTTATCATATTTGGTGATGGTGTGAAGGAGGATTGAATTTCAACTTTTGATGATAGCCTTGATGAGTATTGTTTGCTAGGTTTATGGTAAGCCTAAAGTTAAAGCATAGAAGATACTGTACTTGTGTAGGTTTTGTACCTTGTCTTGAAAGTGTAAGATGGGCCGACAAGTTTGATGTCAATTGTTTCTTCCTGAAGTCCTTTACCTTCTACCCATCTTTTGAAATCAGATATAAGAACTAATGTGAAACTTGAGGCAGGATTACTTGGTGAAAATACAGGCCCAAATTGGCTACTTTTATTCAAAAGACATTCCAATATGCAAAAATACGTGGAAATAACAAAAACTCATTGAGACCACATTAAACTCCATTTTATAGACTTTGTATTATCATTATTTAATGTTGTTGATGATGTAATTTCAACCAAACCTGAATGTTGGAGCAACATTGAGTACCTGCTGGGATTTTTTATGTCTACCTAATTTCAGACAGAACCAACCTGCTTGACGGGGTAACCAAGCAAAAACGTATCAGGGCCTACATTTATTTGCCTGTTTGCGTTAAGTGTCGTTTTACATTCACTTAACTTTTACTTAACTTGACTTGAGGGAGAGGGGGTGGGGCTTGCTTTGCTTGATAGTGGCGTTTGTACTTCATGGATGATCTGAGTCCATCTTTCCAGTGTCTAATGAGGTGGTGATGTGGGAGGGGGGGGCAGGATAATGCTGATGTTTTTCATCTCCAAGTCATGTTTGAGTAGCCCTCCAATGACATCACTCACAAATTGTTCAGAAATGTAGGCATTATTCTAACCATTGGCAGGAAAAATATCTTACATTGTTCAGGGTGACATGCCATCAACGTTGTTGCAGGATTTGCACTCCAGCCACCGTAAAACACTTCATCCGCAAAACATACCAAAGCAAGAGACAAATCTGAAAACCCTCTCGTGGGAGTACCTCATGTTCAGCAGCCCCTTCACAGGGCAAGCTACTGGATGATGGGATTGGGCAAAGCCTTCGGGACCCCCAATTCCATGATGACAGGATGGAACCACGTAGGGTAACCTTCCAGGGTCAGATTGTGGGAGTGTGTGTCGGGTGGTGCTGAGGTGTATCCACCAGACCTGCGGTCTCCTTGGGTCCTTTGAGTGGGTGCCTGAATGTCCTATCCCTAGAGAGGATGATCACCTGTCTCTGTTTTCATCTGAGCTCAAGCGTTTGGACATCGGTATAGCACGCACTCTCTGAGGTTCGGAGACACGATGCTTCTGCGAAGTTCATGGGGTGGTTACACCTACTATTGGTCTGGTCGTTCTGATGGTTACCATTCCAAGGAGTTGCTGTAGCTTTGTCCAATAAGCTGACTCCAATGATAATTGTGACAACACCGGTCAACGAGCATATTAATGAAGACTAAGGTTCATCACTCTTGTGTGTCATTTCACTGGTCTCTGTATATGCTCCGACTGAGGCGAATAATCTCACATGAAGGACGCATTCTATGCCATGCCCGAGTCCTGTGGTTGATCAGTGGCCCAGGAAGATAGTTTCTAGTCTTGGTGATTTCAATGCATCATTTGGAACTGATTAGGGATGGTTATGAAGACATGTGTTGGTCCCCATGGATCTGGAACTGTGAACCAGAATAACAATAAGTTCCTTGACTTTGCAAGAAGTCATTGACTTCGGGTGGCTGTTTCATGGTTTCAGTGCCACAAGCTCATCGCTGGACTCAGTATTCAATGCTGGTGGTGTGGCAAAGGAGATTGACGATGTGCTCATTGATGGTTGCTGGAGGATGATCAAGAACTGCAGGGTCTCCCGGGAGTGCTCAGTTCCTCAATACTGACCACCGGCTTGTTGTAGCAACTCTGAAGTTGCAGCTTAAATCCAGGAGAATGGTACTATCCAGCCTAGGCTGGATGTTGGCAACCTCAAGGATGAAAGGGTAGCTGAGGAGTTTGTGAAAGTCTGAGTGGAGATTTGGGGTCTGGGTGCTTTGGGGGTCCCTGAAGAGTTGTGGAGTGCCTTCAAGACCACCGTCCTTGATTGTGCCAAGTGGATGTCTTGGACTCAATGGAGGGAGAAGAAGATTTTGTCTTATGGGACAGTGGATACTGGATGCAGGGCACGTTAATGACACAGCTGATCTGTTCAGGGAGCTGAGGCAATAAAACTGCACATGCACTAAGGGTGGACAAGTAGTTCTATGTGTGAGGAATCTGTGAGGGGCAGAGCATCACCTGTGGTCAATTGATTCTCCGTCCTGCTTATATGGGAATTTGCGCATTGCGTTCCTCCAAGCCCATCCCTCAGTGTACTGCAGTTAGAACATAGTGTGTTGGGCTCTTGGCAGAGGAGTCCAACAATGAAAGCCCGCTGGGCTGGTTACTTTGAGTGGCTGGAGCAGGTGGATCCACCAGCTGGTTGAATTGGATGTCAGGGGTGTTACTATCCCATTGCTGACCCTCTAATCAACAATGGCTCACCTTCGTTTGTGGAAACAGAGGACTGCGTGAACTGGTTGAAATGGGGGTAAAGCTCCTGGATCTGCGCATCCATGCTGAACTTCACAAGGCTGGTGGAAATGCTGTACTCTTGTCATTGTATGCGGGTTCTGTGCTCTGACTGGAATACAGGCATCATCCCAACTGATGGCAAGAGTGCCTGTGTCCCCTCTGCAAAGGGAAGGGCGATCACCAAGAGCAGCAACAACTACCGAGGGGTGAAGGTGCTCTCAGTGCCGGGCAAGGTCTTTGCTCAGATAATTATTGATCGGGATCGCCAACCATCTGCTTGAATCACCAGTTTCCAAGCAGTGAGGTTTACACCAAGGGGTCAACGATTGACTGTATCCTTGCTCTTTGGGTCTCATCAATGCAATGAGAGTTTCGGCAGGGGCTGCTTTCAGCCTATGTTGATCTCTGTAAGGCATTTGATTCAGTGAATCGGGATGCCCTCTGGAAGATTCTTGGTCTTCGTGGGGTGCACCAAAACTGATAAATCTGAATGTCTGAACTCTACTCTGGTCCTGAGAGTGCTGTGAGATGTGTTGGTACCATCTGTGGCTTATTTCCGTTGTTACTGGAGTTTGTCAGGGGTGTGTACTGGCCCACTCCTTTTCAGCACTCGTATGGACTGTATTCTGGGGAGGATGTTCGAAGAGATCAAGTTGCGGTGTATCGTTTTGGGAATGTCAAGATCTTGACCTTGAATTTCGCAGATGATGCAGTCATCTTTTGCAGAGACTTCAGATATCTTTTGAGGGCCCTCGTGGTTTTGAATGAGGAGTCGGAACAACTGGGAATTCCGGGTTTCCTGGGTCAAAAGAAAGATTCCAGGTTTCATTGACCTATTGGATGCTGCTTTCCTGTCGTACTGTTTGTGGTGAGGATGTTGAGGTCACCGAGAGATTTACTTACATTGGCAGTGATATTCATTGTCTCTGCTGGTTGTGAGCCAGAAGTCACAGAACTCTGGGTTGGGCCTGGGGATTCATTAATTCACTTATCAGTGGGGTGTGGCACTGCTGGTACCTGTCCGGAAGATGAAAGCCTAGTCTCAGGTCCTTGAAATGCTTCCATTTTCCCTGCTCTTATGGATGTGAGACTATCGGATACCTGACCAGGGACCTGAAGATGGAGACTTAATTCCCTTTTGGTACCAGGTCTCTTCAGAGCAATCTTGGCTAATCGATTGTCAGACTTTGTGTCCTAAACGAGCGTTGCTGAGAGAGCTTAAAATGAGATTTGTTACTGCATAGTCAGTGAGGTCAACACTGAGCTGTGTGGACATGTGGCTCATTTTGACCTGATGCTGATCCTGCTTACCAGATTCTCTTTCAAGCGAGGAATCTCGTATAGTGGAGGAGGCCAATGGGCCGACCAGTGTCTGTGGTTGCAGCAGATTGACAACATCTGAAGAGATGGGGATGGGCCAGGCATCTGGCCTGGGGGATGGCCAGAGCCAGGGAGGCCTGAAAGTAATCGTGGAAAGTGGACGCACGATGCACTGCTCTGGCGCATGCTCCCATACAACTACCTGACATCAACGGGACATAGGTTTTTGCGTCGCAATGCAAACTCAGATCTAATATCTGATTGGTGTATCCAATATTGCCATTGAATAATTTCTTTCATATATTCATACTCCAGAAGTTAAATCGCATTCGCAAATAATTACTGAATCACAGTTGTCTCAAGTAGTTAATTTGTCAAACGTTTTGGACGCAATGTATATATAATATATAATATATAATATATATAAATATATATGTGCATGCGGACAACAAACACACTATAAAAGCATAAAACAAGAGATTGTAGACTCACCAGGACTGTTGTGGTGGCAAACGAATGGAAGGAATTACTCAATGAAAAGTCCTCTGGTTTAAATGGAAAAGGTCGCGAAAAGGTTGAAAAGCATAAATGTTGAAAATGTTGGAAGGAGTTTAAGGGTCTGAAGTGTACTGCTGGTGTTGGCTTAATGGGTAGGGTGGTGGGCCTTGGGATTCTTGAATCCTGATTTTTGAATCCCACTTGGCTGTTGAATCTATTACCAGTGGGGTTGACGTCTGACCTGTCATCCTTCAAATGATGCCTGCTTGCTGGTATCCTGTGGTCGGAGTGAACTACCCGTCGCAATATTTGTGCCCATAGCCCATCGAGACTGCTTTGGCAGCACTCAAGCTCTGCACAGAGTAATGGTCCGCAATGGAATGGAATTCGAATGATCTTGAAGTGTCTTAAAAAGCCCAAATTGTCGCAAGGAAGTGTATTTTACCATTCTAAAAGATCTTAAAACTTCAAAAATGGTCTATAGTGTCCAAAAAGGTATGGAAAGGTTGGTGAATGTCTATGAAGGGTTAAAAATGTCAAAAAGGGTGTAAAATCTGAAGGATCCTATAGGGAGTGGTAAAGGGTACACAGTGTTTCAAGATTTTTTAAAAGTGCACTAAAAAATGGTCTAATGGGTCCTGAGGGAGGGTATATAAATGGATCTGAAGGGTCGAACACTAAGGTCTATCATAGGAATGTTCCAACAGTACGTAATTGAAGTGAACGGTAAATTAGTAAGATATATCCACGGTCCCAATAGTAAGGTAAATAATGGACGGACGTCACGGTCACCAATGTTTGAAACATGAGGATGTTAATTAATATACGGTACCCAACATTTCAATCATACGTAGTTTAAGAGACATATGCCAACTGACGTTCCAAATTAAACGTAATTAAATAGACGGTAGACTCACCTTTGATCAGGACATATATTAATGAGATGTTCTCATATTGCATTTAGCTGGCCAAAATGCAGGCACGTCTGGCAATGTCACTCAGGCAGTTTGCAAGGTCTGCAAGGAACCATCTCGCTTCCGGACTGGTCTCCATATCTACTGCTCTGGTGTTAACTTAACCTAGGGAATTCTTCCACAGACACCTGCTCCTCTCTCCCTCTCATTAAGCAGAATTCATCCTATTCCTTTTTTTTGTATACCTTGTCGGAGGCACGTGAGAAGAGCTAACACACAACGCACAGGCGAGGGGGCATGAGACAAGAGGGGCCGGGAAGAGGGAAGGACAAAACAATGGGGAACAGACAATGAGGAGATCTGTGGAAGGGAGAGGGATGGGGCGGGGAACATGTGGTATAACAAGATGGTAGTATTAAGGGACATTCAAGGAAAGGAAAGCAGGGAATTTGAAGAATGTTGGGTTTTGGGGGGGATTAACGGGGTAGAAAATATCGAGGTTTTGGGATGGGGGGATCATAAGAGGTGGTATGAGAGCTGTTTTGAAGGCCTGAGAAGAATGGGATTTGAACCAGAGTGAGGGCGTTATTGTCCAAAGGGGGGAAAAAGAGGAATGAAGGAGTGAAGGTGAGCAAGTGATTCGTGGATTTTGGTAGTTTTACCAAGAAGGGTGGTCTGTTTTGGCAACCTTGAAGACGCCCTGCATAAATATGGTGGGGACAAATCGTAGACACGCAGGGGGGAGAGACGCAGAGAGGAGATAGGTAGAAGACCAGAAAGACCACCGACCTTCCTGTTGTGAGAGAGTGAGAGGCCCAAATACTCAGCCTCATCGCGGGAGATGCCAATGATCAGAAATGGCCTTGGTTTCCTACAGCGGAAGCCGAGAAAGGTGAAACACAGGAGCACACAGCCCAGAGGAAAGAGCAGTAAACTCACAGTGCAGGCTGTGGGCGAAAGCTTTGTAATGTGTTCAGGAGGCTCAGGTGGGCCGAGGAAGGGACTTCTTGCACGATGGAGGATTCCAGTCGG
>CM068957.1:111589964-111606989 GCA_035128595.1 Eptatretus atami | reverse complement strand
ACCGAGAGATTTACTTACATTGGCAGTGATATTCATGTCTCTGCTGGTTGTGAGCCAGAAGTCAACAGACGTCTGGGTTGGGCCTGGGGATTCATTAATTCACCTTATCATGGGGTGTGGCACTGCTGGTACCTGTCCGGAACGATGAAAGCCTGAGTCTTCAGGTCCTTGATGCTTCCATTCTTGCTCTATGGATGTGAGACTTCGATCTGACCAGGGACCTGAGATGGAGACTTAATTCCTTTGGTACCAGGTCTCTTCAGAGAATCCTTGCTATCGATGGTCAGACTTTGTGTCCAACGAGCGGTTGCTGAGAGAGACTTAAATGAGATTTGTACCTGCATAGTCAGTGAGCGTCAACTACAGCTGTGTGGACATGTGGCTCATTTTGCTGATGCTGATCCTGCTTACCAGATTCTCTCGCGAGGGATCTCGTAAGTGGAGGAGGCCAATGGGCCGACCACGTGTCTGGTGGTTGCAGCAGATTGATCAACATCTGAAGGAGATGGGATGGGCCAGGCATCTGCCTGGGGGATGCCAGACGGAGGCCCTGAGAGTATGCGGTGGAAAGTGGACGCAGCGATGCACTGCTCTGGCGCATGCTCCCATACCTCACCTCACCTGACATCAACGGGACATAGGTTTTGCCTGTCGCATGCAACTCAGATCTATATCTGATTGGTGTATCCAATATTGCCATTGAAAATTTCATATAATTCAATATCCAGAGTAAATAGCATTCGGCAAATAATTACTGAATCACATTGTCTCAATAGTTATTTGTCAAACGTTTGGACGCAATGTATATATATATATATATATATATGTGCAGCACCACAGACACAACTATAAAGCATAAGCAGAGATTGTAGACCCTCACCAGGACTTTGTGTGGCAAACGAATGGAAGGAATTACTCAATGAAAAGTCTCTGGTTTAAATGGAAAAGGTCCGAAAAGGTTGAAAAGCATAAATGTTTGAAAATGTTGAAGGAGTCTTAAGGGTCTGAAGTGTATGCCTGGTGTTGGCTTAATGGGTAGGGTGGTGGGCTTGGGATTCTTGAATCCTGATTTTGAATCCCACTTGGCTGTTGAAATATTACCAAGTGGGGTTGACTCTGACTGTCATCCTTCAAAATGAATGCCTGCTTGCTGGTATCCTGTGTCGGAGTGACTACCCGTCCAATATTGTGCCCAATAGCCCATGAGACTGCTTTGGCAGCACCAATGCTCTGCACAGAGTATGGTCCCAATGGAATGGAATCGAATGATCTGAAGTGTCTTAAAAAGCCCAAATTGTCCAAGAAGTGTAATTTTACATCTAAAAGATCTTAAAACTTCAAAAAATGGTCTATAGTGTCAAAAAGGTATTGAAAGGTGTGAATGTCTATGAAGGGTCTAAAAATGTCAAAAGGGTGTAAAGATCTGAAGGATCTAAGGGAGTGTACGGGGTACACAGTGTTTCAAGATTTTTAAAAGTCTAAAAATGGTCTAATGGGTCTGAAGGGTATAAATGGATCTGAAGGGTCGAACACTAAAGGTCTACAAGGAATGTTCCAACAGTACGTAATTGATGAACGTAATTAGTAGATATAGTCACGGTCCAATAATAAGTAAATAATGGACGGACTCACGGTCCAACTCATGTTGAAACAGGATGTAATTAATATACGTACCCACATTTCAATCATACGTAGTTAATAGACATAGCCAACTGACGTTCCAAATTAAACGTAATTAATAGACGTAGGACTCACCTTTGATCAGGACATAATTAATAGATGTTCTCATATTGCATTTAGCTGCCAAAATGCAGGCACGTCTGGCAATTCACTCAGGCAGTTTAGCAAGGTCTGCAAGCAACCATCTCGCTTCAGGACTGGTCTCCCATATCTACTGCCTCTGGTGTTAACTTAACCTGGGAATTCTTCCACAGACACCTGCTCCCTCTCTCCCTCTCATTAACAGATTCATCCTATCCTTTTTTTTGTATACCTTGTCGAGGCACGTGAGAGAGCTAACACACAACGCACAGCGAGGGGGGCATGAGACAAGAGGGGCGGGAGAGGGAAGGACAAAACAATGGGGAACAGAGGCATGAGGAGATCTGTGGAAGGGAGAGGGATGGGGCGGGGAACATGTGGTATACAAGATGGATATTATAGGGACATTCAGGAAGGAAAGCAGGGAATTTGAAGAAGTTGGGTTTGGGGTGGATTAACGGGGGTAGAAAATATCGAGGTTTTGGATGGGGGATCATAAGAGGTGGTGATGAAGAGCTGTTTTGAAGGCCTGGAGGGAAGAATGGGATTGAACAGAGTGAGGGCGGTTATTCCAAAGGGGGGAAAAAGAGGAATGAAGGAGTGAAGGTGAGCAGTGATTCGTGATTTTGGTAGTTTTACCAGAAGGGTGTTGTTGGCCAAACCTTGAGCGGCCCTGCATAATATGGTGGGGACAAATCGTAGACACAGCAGGGGGGAGAGACCAGAGAGGAGATGGTAGAAGACAGAAAGCCACCGACCTTCCTGTTGTGAGAGAGTGAGAGGCCCAAATACTCAGCTCATCGCGGGAGATGCCAATATATCAGAAATGCCTTGGTTTCTACAGCGTGAAGCCGAGAAAGGTGAAACACAGGAGCACCAGCCCAGAGGAAAGAGCATACTCCATCAGGCTGTGGGCGAAAGCTTTGTATGTGTTCAGGAGCTCAGGTGGGCCGAGGAAGGACTTTGCACGATGGAGGATTCCCAGTCGGCGACTGGGTTTGGAGGCTAGGTTGGAAATGTGGCTTTCCCAGGAAGATCATGGCGATAGTGAGACCCAGAAGCTTGAAAGAAAGGACTTCTTCCAGAGGATTGTTGAGAAGTATATGGGGGGGGGTTCAAAATGGTCCTTTCGGAGAGACAAAGTGAGATGTGAGATTTGTCCGGATTGAAAGATACGTTCCAGGTGTTGGACCAGTTTGTGATTTTACCAGTGATGTGATTTTACCATTTGTTAGGGTGGCAGGGGTGGAATTATCAGCAAAGAGATGAAGAAGATTTCCAGAGAGTCGGAGAGATCATAGATGAAAACCAGAAAACGAACATGGCCAGAACGCTGCCTGAGGAAGTCCAGCCTGGACAGGAAGAGGGGATGAAAGAACTCCATTAAGGGCCACATTTGACTGTGACAGGAGAGGACGTCTGCGAGCCATGAGTGGAGATGACCTTGGATACCATAGGAAGAGAGTTTGGTGAGCAGGGCAGGGTGCCAGACCATGTCAAAAGCACGCGATATGTCAAGGGATATGGCTCTAATTTCATGTCCGGCATTGAGGACCTCCATCCTTTGTTGGGAGAGCAAAAGCAGCATATATAGCCTGGTTAGAGTGACCTGGTCTGATCAAATTGATGATTGGAAATCAAGCCATTGGAGAAAAGGAAGGAACAATGTCTGAAGCGAAGATGGATTCCATAACCTTGCAGATGATTGGGAGAAGGCTGATTGGTCTGTAGTTGCAGAGATCTGTTTTTTGCACCTTTTTTATGCAAAGTGGTAATGTTTGCTGATTTCCAAGCAGATGGCAGATTACCTTGAGCAATGAGAGGGTGAATAGAACAGAGAGAGGGTGAGCAACAGCACCAGAGCAGGTTTTTTAGAACACGTGGGCCATGCCGTCTGGACCGGTTGCAGAATCTAAGGCGAGGTTTGACAGCAAGCTCTCCACTTTGTCAGAATAAAATGAGCACAGATTCCAGTGCAGGTGGGTGCGACTGGGTAAGGTGTGTACAGAAAGCGATGGGTTTCGGACACAAGATTTCGATGCAAACACCGAGTTTAGGCATTCAGCCTTTTCACGTGCGGAATCAGCAGTGCGCCATTTGAGGTAAGGGACAGGATGGAAGGGGAACATACACCAGAAACAGATTTGATTGGATGCCACCAGGATTTGGAGGAGGGAGAGAGGTTTGAGAGTTCAGACTTGAGCTTCAAAAGATGTTGTTTTCTGGCTCTCCTGAGGGTAGATACACACTTGTTCTGAGCTTTATGGAAGGAGCTGAGATTGGCTATCTCAGTTGGGTTGGCTATCCATGAGGCAAAGGCAAGATGTTTCAGGACAACTGCCTCACCACAAGCTTCATTGGACCAAAGGCGGGAGGAATGCAAGGACAACTGAAGACCAGAGGGTTAAATCTGTGCATGAGGGAGAGCAAGTTTCTTTGAAAGAATTCCAGGATAAGTTGATGTTGGAGAAAGTAGCGATGGAGACCATTCTAGAAGTTTGATGGCTGCTTGGAGCCTGTCAGTCAGCTTGAGTGAAATGCCAGATTTGACGGCACTGAGGTAGTTCTCTGATAACAGCCAGAGAGATGTCCACTTTGACAATCATGTGGTCAGAAGAATCAATTGGAACAGAGGAAGAACAGCAGATATTTTCAGGGAAATTTGTCAAAATCAGATCCAGAAGAGATTAGAGTACGTTGGTTGAGATCCGGGTGGGAAATGACCGATTGAGTCAGTCCCAATTAGTCACATAAAGCTTTTGCTGAGGTGCCATGGCAGGTGAGAGAGGTACCCACACCCAGCCAACTGCATGATGACAATTGAAGTCACCACATATGAGGAATAGAGAGTTCAGATGAGAAGTTTGTAGTTGGTCCATGTTTTTGGTTAGTGAGGTGTAGATGGAGTCATCACTGTTTGGTGGTCTGTACAGTACACATATAAACATGAGGTGGGAGTGGAGGGAAGCCATAGCCAGAGGTATTCCTGGGATGTGGGGGAGTGAGGGCAGTGCATGGAGAGTGAGGATATTACTGTCTTTGATGAAGAGAGCAAGTCCTCCACCAGGACGAGGCTCATTTGTCGTACCGGAGGAGGGAGTAACCAGGGAGAGATACTCGCGAGTCACACACGTCCTGGGGCAGGAAAGTTTCTGTTCATCAGATTATGTCTGGTTTGTCAGTGGCAACCTGTATGGAAAGATCAGTAAGGTTATTGAAAGAGTGTGGGGGATTGCAGAATAGCTAGGGGAGGGGCCGATGAGGAGGAGAAGGCTCTGTGGTCCTGGGGGAGAGGGGGACAAGAGAGTGGGCAGAAGGCAGTTGAGGATTTGAGGAGTGGAGTGATGAGATGGATGTGAGAGGGGCAGGGGAAGGAGGCAGATTTGTGGATCTGAGGGGGGGGGCAACTTTGAGAAGGGTGAGTGAGGGGGGTGAATGGTGGGGAGATTGAGGGAGAAAGGTGAGGGGGGAGTTTTTGAGAAAGGTGAGAGGAAGCTTGGAGGGAGAGGAGTGTGATGGTTGCTTTGAGAGGGAGGGTGAGAGGGGTGAGTTGCACTGAAGTTGGAAAAAAAGAATGGTTGATGGAAAGCAACATTCATAGCAACTGGGTTGTTTTTTAATTTTTAGGTCAGAGATGCAATTAAAGACATTTCTTGATGGATGCAATAAAAGGGCGAATTAAGAGAATGGAGAGAAGAAACTTTGTAACAGTTGGATTTTTTGGCAAGGTATGAGGGAAAGGTCGAATTTGGAGCAGTCTGTTGAAATATAAAAAGAGTTGTGAATTATGATACACTAATGAGAACCACACGTGTGAAAGAGGAAGATGAAGCATTATAAAAGATCGTTTTTATTATTATTATTTTTTATAATCAGAGTTTTCATTAGATTCGGTCATGGAAAGGTTGTGATTACCGATCCAAATTCACCATTCACCTCACCATTTTTTCTGCAGAGGGTGAAAACAGATCGCGTGGTTACGGGAGAAGCACGTGGCTATGGGATGTGTAAAGTCAAAAGTGAATTTATTTATTTATTTATATTAAATACATTTTATTAAAATTTATTTTAAATCCTTGTTCCGACATCTGAACTTCTATCCACTGGCGAGGCCTTCATCCATAGCTTGACGTGCTTCATCCATAAGTTCTCTCCCCTCTGGGCTGACTCCCCGCCTCACATCTTGCTCAGCTTGACGCCAGGGAATCAAAGGCCTTCATGATTATTGGAATCTCCTTCAATGAATCTGAGTCTATGGGGCTATCATTTCACCAATGCAGACAGATCGGTGGTCTCTGTCTTCTACCGCCTCCTCTCTGGTCTTGCACCCTCTGCCCTTTATGTTTTCCACCCCTTATCCCACACAGGTTTCTGCAGGGCGCACACAGTCCAGCATCAACCCACTTCTGGTGAAACTAACTTAATCTATGATCACTGGTCACCTCAACTCATCTGTTCCTCTTTTTTCCCACCTGTGGAATCAACTTCCACATTCTCTTCAATCTCATTCTTCCCTCCAGATCTTTAAGACAGCTGTTCCCTACCATCTCAGATCGTCCCCTATCTAAAAGCATGATCTTATCAACCCTCAACCTTTTCCACCCTGTAATTAATGAACATTGCCACATTCTAATAGTACTTAATTAATTGACATACTCACATTCCAATGAAATGTGATTCATATACAGTACGTAGAACTCGCATTTCCTGAGTATGTAATTGATATAGACGTACTCACATTGCATTAGTATGTAATTCATGGACATATGTTCCAATGGTACATAATTAATTTATGTTCTGTTCCAAAAGTGCGAAATTAATCGACGTACCATTGCCATCTACTCATGCACCAATATTGCCATCTACCATTATCATTATCATCATCATCATTATTATTATTATTATCATGATTATGATGATCATTATCAACATCATCATTGTTATTACCTCTGCCACTAAAGGGGGATGGAGGTTAGTTATGTTTTCACCCCTGTTTGTCTGTCTTTGTTTGTCTCTTTGTTTGTGTGCAGGATATTTCAAAGTTATGGACCGATTCGGATGAATTTTGGTGGAGAGGTCGGGTGGGTGATGAGGACGAATTGATTGGATGTTTGGTGAAGATCCGAATCTGGATTAACGAATCCGGATACTAGAATTCTTTGATTGCTTTTTCACCATCAAAAGATGGTCCAAAAATGAT
This sequence comes from Eptatretus atami, assembly GCA_035128595.1. Classification (NCBI taxonomy): domain Eukaryota; kingdom Metazoa; phylum Chordata; class Myxini; order Myxiniformes; family Myxinidae; genus Eptatretus; species Eptatretus atami. The sequence goes on along the minus strand of CM068957.1, from coordinate 111,600,028 downwards.
ATATAGCACAATATCTCAAAAAGCTATTAACAGTGTGTTATGATACAACATCTGACAGGATGACCTCGAGGTACCAACACTCATCCCTAAACTGTCTAGCTTAGGTTTGAATCTTGGCCCAACAAATGACATCCTGGGTTTGAATCCCGACTCAGCTATGAAATGTTATCCTGGGTTTGAATCCCGACCCAGCTATGAAATGTTATCCTGGGTTTGAATCCCGACCCAGCTATGAAATGTCATCCTGGTGTTTCACACGCTGGGTGAATCATTAATGCACATGTGTGTGATCCCTCCGATGGACATGAACTGGGCATCTGTTTCGACATTAGCTGACGTTAAATATCCCATGGAGTCTTCACGAAGGTGGCGAGCTTTCGCGCGACCATGACCAAATTACAAATTCCTGCATGAAGCACTGCTGGGAAGGCAATGGCAAACCACCAGTATACCCTTTGTCAGGAAGCTGCTTCAGTGGCACACACGCTCAAATATCGAGTGTGGTACAGAAATCGAAATCGAATAAACAAAGCATTGTACATCATATCTAATAATAACTGAATAGCGAATGTTTAAAACATATGTTTGTATATATTATATATATATATTATATATTATATATATTTATATAATTATATATATCTTTTCTTCTTTCGACTGCTCCGTTAGGTGTCGCACAGAGTGATCATTCGTATGATCCGCATAGTGATTTGGCTTAGTTTTTACGCGCTGGATGCCCTTCTGATGCAACCCTGGTCCTCTTACGACACACAGGGATATGGTACACCTATTCTAACCGGGCATACACAGGCCAGTACACTGGTATCATTTCGCCGACCTCGGAAGGATGACAGGCTGAGTGAACCCCCTGGTGTTATACGACTTGGTATATCATATATATGTATACATATATACATATATTAATTCAGTGCCAACGGGGCTTGAACTCAGGACCTTTTGGGTCCAAGCGCTGCCCTAACACTGCGCCAACACCAGGCATATATATAACATATATATAACATATATATAACATATTAAACATATATATAAACATATTATAACATATATATATATAATAATATCAATATCATATTATATAAATATATATATAAATCTAATACTATATATATAAACATATACATATATATATATATAATATAATAACATATATATATATATAATATATATAACATATATATAAACATATATATATAAATATATATATATATATAATAATATATATATATTATAAATATATATAACATATATATATATAACATATTATTATAAACATATATATAACATATATATAAATAATATATATATATAACATATATATATATAACATATATATTATAACATATATATATATAACATATATATATATAACATTTATATAATATATATATATATATAACATATATATATATATACATATATATAATATATTATATATATATATATATATATATATATATATAAGGAAATAAAAGTCGTTTCAAGGATGAGATAAAATGATAAGATTTTAAAAAAGATAAAATATAGATTTAAAAAAGAAGATAAAATGAGAGGGGGAGTTGGGGAGAGACGGGGAGTTGGGAGAGACGGAGGGGAGTTGGGGAGAGACAGGGGGATTTGGAGAGAGACAGGGGGAGTTGGGGAAGACAGCGGAGTTGGAGAGAGACAGGGGGAGTTGGGGGGACAGGGGGAGTTGGGGAGAGACAGCGGGAGTTGGAGAGAGGACAGGGGGAGTTGGGGAGAGCAGCGGAGTTGGGAGAGACAGGGGGTTGGGAGAGACAGGGGGAGTTGGGGGAGACAGGGGGTTTGGGGAGAGACAGGGGGAGTTGGGGAGAGAAGGGGGAGTTGGGAAGAGACAGGGGGGAGTTGGGGGAGACAGGGGGAGTTGGGGAGAGACAGGGGAGTTGGGGAGAGACAGGGGGAGTTGGGGAGAGACAGGGGGAGTTGGGGAGAGCAGAGGAGAGGGGGAGAAGAAGTGAAGGGAGAGAGTGAAGGGTAAAGAGGGGGGGGGAAGAGAGGGAGGGAGCAGGAGGGGGATAGTGAGGATTGTGGGGGGGGGGGTGAAGGAGAAGTTTCCTTCTGTACTCCATACTGTCCACCATTCTTCCTACCATTGTTGTGTCCAATTTCCTCATATTTTGTACTTCAACTCCACTGTTGGTAACCCCCCCCCTAACCGAGCTACTGGTTATTTTGTCCTGTTGCATCCTAATCTGTTTAGTGTTCTAGCTCTTCCACAAACCTTAACTCTACACACAAAAAAGTAGTAGGTTGGCAACCATTGTACAGGCTTGATGGGCCGAATGGTCTCGTTCTGTGTTGAAGATCCTTGGATGGGAAGTCGTCTGTTATATATTGTGATCTGTGGTGTCTGTCCATGCATTTGTCTGTCTCTGGTTTATGGCGGCCACTTCACTTGCTGCAATGAAAAGCTCAACATTCAATTTTGAAATGACAGGACAGGCATGAGTAATGTTGATGCCAAATTTTATTTCACAACCAGTATATTTTGCCCTTTTTTGAGACAAATCCAACCTCCACTGCCATATGTTCCACCACCATTTTGCATTGGGCAGTATACGTAGCTCAGAGGTTTGGCTCTGAGCGAAATAAAGAGTGCAACACAATTCACCTTTTTGTGTGAAATATTATTTAAATTGATAGATTAACATAAACTTTTCTCATCACTTGGGACGGGTACTCTTCCTAGTGATATACAGTACAGCATATAGTTTTTGGCACTATCTCTCAATTTTAGAAATTAGGCCGATGTTGACCTTTTGATATCAAAAATAATTGGTGGTTGAATTGAGTGACCTGATATGCAAATCCTGTTCAAATTTCAAGTCAATCCGATGAAAATTGAGGATTTTAGAAATTGGACCTAAGTTGTTGACCTTTGGCCTTTGTTGACCTTTTGACCTCAAAATCCATAAGCTTCTTGCTTATGACCAACTCTTCCATTTCTTGAAGTTTTGTGAAGATCGGTTTAAAATTATGACCTGTGGGCAATTGACATACAGACAAACACACAGACAGACAAACAGATGAGACCAACCAATATACTTGTGAATTTTCGATTTCGCAATTAACAAACAATCAAACAGACACAAATGCAATACCCTCTCCTCTGGTGAGAGTAATTAGCAATGATGCCAAAGGCACCACCAAGCATGGCCTGCAATGTAAAACAAACTGATACTGCTGAGTTTCACATCGCCAAAGGAAACGCACAATTGTCATCTAGCTCCAGATGCAGATTAATCACGAATACAGCAACGAGCATTGCATGGCAGATGTACTTCTCTACATGCCATTCTGTCACTCCACCAGAGCCCTCCATGCAGGCATTACAGCATGGAGGGCTATTCACTCTCCACCCGAGGTGGTCTTCAGCTAACACACTCGACCAAGATAAACATAACGTCCAAGCTGGCGAGATTGTGACACTGAAAAGTGAGCAAGTGCTTGGATCATTGCAGTCCAGGAAACTCAGGAATTCAAACCTCTGATTGACAGATCAATCTCCACAAGCCATTTCTTTTCCCAATTTTTACTGATCTGGCTTGACAAATCCACTTGTATTTTAAGCAACCTGCTGCCTGTACAGTACGGCGTTATTTGTCTTTATCATCCCCTTTGGTTAACAATGCCTGGCTTTTGTATACAATGGTGAGGCTTGTGGAGAAGCAAGAATATAGAACGGATCAGGATCTAACAGAACAAATGGAACAATAGAAAAAGAGTGGGAAAACACACTAACAGCAGGGTTGAGGTATAAAATAGAGAGAGAGAGAGAGAGAGAGAGAGAGAGAGAGAGAGAGAGAGAGAGAGAGAGAGAGAGAGAGAGAGAGAGAGAGAGAGAGAGAGAGAGAGAGAGAGAGAGAGAGAGAGAGAGAGATTTGGAGAAATAATGGATGTGAGGAAGAATGAGGGCAAATGAAAGCCACACGGGTTGTGCAAGATGTATACAGTGGCAAACTATCAGGAAGGAAAAACTGTAAATTTGGAAAGTGGTGGTCTTGGGAGGGGGTAGGGTGTTAACTGCGGTAGAGAGAATCATGGATTTGGATGAGAGGTGATCTGAGATGGAAGAAAACAGCTGTCTTAAACAATTTGATTTCATTAAATACTGAGTGTTTTGACTGATACACTATCAGCTCAAGGTGCCCGCAAGCATCACAGCTGCATTTGAATGAGATAGAAGCAATTGCTTACAAACATGGCAAACTCTACAGTGTTTGATTCCCTAAATATGTGCTTAACAATTGCATTTAAAACCAGAGTTCATCGAACATCTTATGCCATGCAGTCATAAAAAAAATATGGACATGGGCGTGTGTGCGAGTAGCAAATTTGATTTGTCGTGATGACGTAAAATCCCGTATTTTATCCAAGTACTGCTAAACGGAAGCGTTTTGAAATTGCAAAAAAGGCGATTTTTGGTTCACGAGTCAGTAAGTGACCACTATATTCGTTACGGGTGTGTGTCTATCTGTCTGTCTGTCTGTCTGTCTGTCCCGAGCATAGCTCCGTGGGTTTTGATCCGATCCTGATAAAGTTTTGGTGGGAGGTTTATATCATGATCTAGTTGTGTTTTCCTGAGAATGAGTGTGCTGCGCCCATTATGGGCGGAGCCACGCCCAAAAAACATGTGTTTTTAGGGGGTAGCCGATTTCAAGTTACATCATCTCCGAGGGGGTTTGTCGAATCTGGCAGGGGTTTCGGTATTTGGTTAGCCCAATGGCACCTGCATAGCCCCACGGAGCTCGATTTTTCATTTTCGTCCCAAGGTCAAGGTCACAAGGTCACGAACTTAGAAAATTGCGAATTTTGACTTAAAAATCATACGACCGCCCAAACTTTGAGAGCTAGGATGACAATATTTTTGATTCATAATCTGGAGGTCATTCTCCACCTAAAGTCTTGAAACCATTTTGCTCTATCTCGAACACCTTTCCCGTAGTGCCCCTTTCAAGTTTGTTTTTACGCTGATTTCATCAAAGTATGGATAATCCGAGGAGTGCGAAATGTCATATAGCCTATATGACGTTATATTGTTCCTGGAATGTTCCAGAGGAAGTTTTGCACCAAAGGTCATAATCCTTGACCTTTGACCTTTAAAGTTCACAAAGGTCAAATTTTCAAAGTTGTGGGAATCGAACCGGGTTTTAGACCTTCTTCGACGAACTAACTCCAATAAGCTATAGCACGTATCCTGTTTCCTTATTTTAATGTCCACAACATTGTTTTGTGACCTTTAAAGGTTATGCAAAGGTCAAATTTTGAAAGTTGTTGAACGAAACCGGGTTTTCGACATTTTGCAGCTAATAACCTGTCACTCGTACCACATCATGTTGATCATTTTTATAACTTGGTCAAAAATTATCACATTGTCTCATCCTTGACTTCTGAAACAATCTACATCGTCAAATACCGCTCGTGAACCATTGCCGTCTCCAGACTTGTGTGTTCTACAGTGTTCAAGTGTATAATTCAGTAGAAATAAAATAAAGATTTTGAAGGTTGTAGGAATTTTTTTTTGAAGTTTACCATCGTTGATGTCATCTTTTACACCACCTTATCTAACACATTACATTAGTTATTCGTGCCTGTTGTTTGTGTTCTTTATGACATCCTTAAAAACAGTAAGTTTACTGTTTGGAATGATTTTCACTTTTGTTTGATTGCCAGAGGCAGATAGAGTTAAAAAAATTTTTTTTATCTCACTCCTCTGTGCATGCACGATCGGGACGAATTTAGAACTAAAGTACTGTTAAACTACAGATTCGTTTTCCGATTCGTGTTTAAAATATAATATTTAATTGAAATAAAGTAGTTCCTCAATCATAACTGATGTTTGTAGACAGAGACAGACAGACAGACAGACAAAGTTAACCTATTGCTTTTGTGCTTTGCATGCATGGGGTAACAAGAAAGCATCCCAAAATGCAAAGCCCGTCATGTCCAATTTGTATCAATAAACTTGCGAAGCACAGTAAAAAAAAAACATTTTAATTATATTATTTAGTGTTCTCCATATTTTCATAATTAAGGTTTGTTGAAAATCTGATGACAACAGATAAAATGGTAAATATGTTATGGCCTCGACAGACAAATTGGAGCTCAAATCGACACATATAATAAACTAACAAATACAACTGTCGCTTTGCTACGGGAATATTAAGATGGTGTGGGGGGGGGGGAGGAGGAGTGAGGAGGGTTAGGAAGAGGAGCTGGGAAGTGGGGGGTGAGGAAGGTCGCTCTACACTCCGGGGGGCACGGTGGGAGCCAGGGGTAGTGGGAAGGGAATGGGGGGGTGTTCTGACTTTCTTTTGGACAAAAGGGTCGAAGGTCTGTAGGGTAGAAGGGATCTCAGTGGAATAAAGGGTTTCAGGGTCTAAAGTGTTTTAAGGTCTAATGGTCTAAATAAGTTTTAAAGGGCTTAGGGTCAAATGGATCGAAAGGGGTCTAAGGGTTAAAGGGGTTTTTACATTTCCAACCTGGCTCCAAAGCCAGTCACCGACTGGGAATCTCCATCGTGCAAAATCCTTCCTCGGCCCACCTGAGCTCCTGACCACATACAAAGCTTCGTCGCGCGTCTGATGGAGTACTGCTCTCCCCTCTGGTCTGTGCTTCCACTCTCACCTTTCTCGGCTTCACACTGTGGAAACCAAGGCATTTAGGATAATTGGTATCTCTCGCCATGAGGCTGAGTCTTTGAGCCTCTCACTCTCTCGCCGCAGGCAGTCGTGGTCTTTTCTGTCTTCTACCATCTCCTCTGCGTCTCGCCCCCCCCCCCCATTATGACTCTATCACGCTCGTGTTGGAGCTCAGAGGAGTAGCGTCCACAACAAAACAAACATGTCGCTTTTATAATATAGCCCCATCGCTTCAAGCTCCTAATGAATGAAATAACATCCTAGATAAGCACATTGCAAAAGATGAAACAATTCAAACCCAGGCTAGAGAGCTTAGAACGAGTTTTTACCTCTCGGCCATCGTGCCATGGTGTGGGATTACATCTTAACGTCCCACCCCCTCCACCATATTTCCACAGGGTGTTCATGGTCGCCAACAACCCCCTTCTGGAAAAACTACCAAAATCACGAATCACTGCTCACCTTCACTCTTTCATTCCTCTGTTTTTTCCCCGTCTTTGGAATAAACTCCCACACTCTCTTCAATCCCATTCTTCCCTCCAGGCCTACAACAAGCTTTCACACCACCTCTTATCTTCCCCCATCCAAATCGAATATTGATTACCCCCGTTAATCCACCCCAAACCCACCTCCTTCAAATTCCCTGTTTTCATTCCTGAAAGTCCCTGTAATGTCCATCTTGTATACTCCGTGTTCCCCGCCCCATCCCTCTTCCTTCTACAGATCTTCTATTGTCTCTGTTCCCACTGTTTTGTCCTTCCCTCTCCCGCCCCTCTTGTCTCCTGCCCCCCTTGTTATGCGTTGTGTGTTAGCTCCCATACATACTAGCCTTGACATTGTGTACAAAAAAAAGGTGAAAGAGAAAAAGTGGTCTAAAATGTCGAAATGGTCTTAAATAGTCCAAAGGGTCTTAAAAGGTCTATTGGGCTGAAAAGTGTCAAAAGGGTCGAAGTTGTATACGTCTCAAAAGGATCTAAATGGGTGTGAAGGGGTCTAAGGGGTCTAATAAGGTCTAAAGGGGAAAACAGAGTGAAGCAGTAGTAAAGAAATTACCTCAGGTTCATTAATACAGTGCATTAATTTGGGGAGTGCAACATGGCAATAACGGGCCAAATGACCTCCTCATGACTGTTTAAAACCCCTATTCAGGTGCATCTTGGTTAAAAATCTAATTGTATAAAGTTTTGTTGCACTTAATCATGGGAGTTCAAAGCAGTTTGGTCACAAACAAACAAACAGCAAAACAACTCACCTTATTGTACGGTGATTGTTGGAGGTTTACATGTTGGCATGTAGCGGCTTGGAAATAGCAGCACGTCGGTTGCACGGCAGGCATTGTAGATATGGATCTACCTTGGTTTACGATGCTACAACTGCCTCACGCATGCCGTAACAACTTCAAATCTTGTGTTTTTTCACCCTTCTGTCTTGTATCATTGAATGTGTGGCTGATATCACTTTAATTTAATGTATTTGTTCAATCTGTACGACTTGTAATCTTCAAAACTACAGCCTCTGGGAAAGCCTGTTGTTGGCTTAACAGTTCAGGTGGTTGGCTTAAGATCTTAAAGTTTTGAGTTCCACCTGTTGAATTAACACCAGGTGTGTTGATTAAGCATGTCATCCTTCTGAGGTCAGCAAAATGAGTACAAGTAATTACTGACAGTTGGGGGGGGGCATTGCATCAGTAGCACAGCTGCACCCCCAGAAAATGATGCAGCCAAGCAACCACAGGCTGTATACAAATAAATAAATAGCTGAAAGGAACTTACAACTGGCTGAGTTAAAAACTCACCAATTGTCCTGATCACCTGAGACAAAAAAGTTTGAAATTCCCGCCGAACAAAAAACGACTCCTGCGAACAATTGACGACGCTTCCGAACCCCTGCCAGTTTGGAACTTTTGGAGCAAAATACGAATGTTGGACTTTGCCATTTTTCGACATTCCATCCTTCGCGAACCGTTCGCTGTCCCGTGAAAACCCACCTTTAGGCATATCATGGTTAAAAAAATGTGATCCTATAAAATTTTGTCACCATTCACCTTGGAGCTCAGAGGAGTAGCGTCACAAACAAACAAACATGTCGCTTTTATAAATATAGCCCCATCGCTTCAAGCTCCTAATGAAATGAAATAACATCCTAAGTGAAAGCACATTGCACAAAAAGGTGAAACAATTCAACAGGCTAGAGAGCTTAGAACGAGTGTGTACCTCTCGGCCATCGTGCCATGGTGTGGGGATTAATTGCTTTGTAGCCACTGAAAACATTTTCATTTCTCTCTTGAACTCGTAGTTCACTTGTCCCCTTGCTTTAATCATTCTAATCCTCTAATTTATTTTTGCCTTCCTAACTCTGGGGTTGTCCGCACAGAGAACCGAGCTGCGTTGTCACCATGGAAGCTTGTAGAGCACTCACCAAGCGGCTTAAACACTCAAGCAAGCACTCCAACAAAACGGTTGTAGAAACTTTAAAAAAAACAAAAACGAAACGTTTAATTTTTTTTATATGTGTCTGTCTATGCCGAAGTGGCATGTCTTATGATGAAAGCAGATTACACAAAGAGATTAAACTTCATGTAAAAATAAAATTGTACCACATTTTCAGCGAGTGAGGCACTCATTCCATGCAGAGTAATTTCTTTATTCCCTGCAAAGGAACAGTGCAGAGGGGACAGTGAGGGTACTTGTGCTCTGTATTGCCATGGCTTGCAAATGAACAACCAAACAGCTTGTAGAGCGCTTGCCAAATGGTTTAAGCGCTCGAGCAAGCACCAACAAAATGGTTGATAAGGAACGGCTGGCTTGGCAAGTGATTGCAAGCTGATTGGTTATGGGACACACCTGGAAAAACCAAATATTGCTAATTTCTTAACATCTTCAGATTTCACTCCAAATTTGACACTTATTTAGTCCACAGGATGCAATCCTCAAATCCGAAATCATATTTCGATTATTTCCTTGAATTTTCCTTGAGAGGTCTTCATTTGAAAATTGCACTATGTAATGCATAAAATCACTTCAACCTCATAATTTGAAAACGATAGCACTTACAAAAGTGATGTATCCAGTGATTCGAAGCTATGAAGATCACGCATTCAATGATAAGATCACTTGTTACAGATCAAGGCATTGTTCAGCAGGCCGAAAAAAAATGCTGACTTAAGACCCCAGCAAGCTGACAAAGGGCTAACCAAGATGTTGCGACACCATCTTCGTAAGGCTTATTTTGTTGTTTTTTGTAATGAGCACCCCCTATATTATCTTCAAAAGTGGTGTTTCAATTTACTCAAAGACCCAGTTTTCATTCATGCACTCCCTTCGAGTTCCAGTAGTATGCATACAAAGTTTGGGGCCGCTAGGTGTCATGGTTTTGGTGTTATGG
>CM068957.1:111565865-111582534 GCA_035128595.1 Eptatretus atami | reverse complement strand
CTCCAGTGGGATCTTCAGTGGTTATATTGTAGATAATACAGCCAGCTTAAAATGCACATTTTATTAAGGGCAGTGTGCTCCACAATGCAGTAGTGCTCCCTGCTGGCAGTCGTGCTCCATTCGTCAGATTTATTCAGAACCGGTTTCACCAACGTATCAATTCTTGGACTTGAAAGACCAACAAAAATGATTCTGCTGTCGCCATTTTCTGCTTTTGCAACAAAAAAAAACAAAAAAAACAGTTGGAAAGTACTATAACATATTGTTTGATAACTGTGATGACAGTAATGATGAAGAATGGATCATTCTTGCTCATGATGTTTGAAAACCTAAGGCAGTGAGATCCCTTTGTGACCTTCCTGTCACAATCGAATTTCAAATGAGCTCGGAAAGTGACATCTCCACAGGCCGTGTAATGAAAGGAAGAGCAAATACTAGAAGACTTGGCTTAAGCAAAAATAAATGGGGTCAAGGCAATTTGCTTTCTGTAGACAGCTGACCTCATTGAGGAAACGAACAGATCTCTCCTAGCTCAGATTCCATCTGAGCTAACCTCAAGGCCATGTACTTGCCAAGTAGATTTACGTGTGCCCTTTCAAGCCAATGCGTTTTACCAAAAACTTTCTCGATCATCCAGGCCTATATCACAGCTTTGCCCATGGAGTATATCCATCCACATGAGAGTATGAACTCGCTCAAGATTCTTAACTGGATCAACCTTCGAGCGAGTTCTGATGGTGCAGTGTATATCTCGTTGAAGGCATTCCATCTTTTGAGGAGACCAACAGTGAGGACGTAAGCATATAATATTCTTTTAAAAATTCACTCGGAAATGTTTTGCGCCAGCAAGTGGATTCTTGCAAATGGAACAATGCCCCCACCCCCACCCCCACGTCAAAGGATGGCATACTCTACAATTATCCTTTGACATTCACAGTGAAAGTTTGTAGTCAGATTCAATAGCTTCGGGAATCAAACCTTGGCAATACAATAAAAAATTGAGCCTTGACCAAAATGGGATGATGAATTTGGCCCTCCAATTGTATCGTTGATGCTCAACTGTGCCGTTGAAGTAGTGACCCTGTGTATTAGGAAATTAAATTGTATTTGGCAATGGTCCCAGCGCACAAAGGCCGATGATACGGCCTACTATTTATTGTGTTTCAAAACGTACTCTGGGATGTTTACCCCTCCACATGGGAATGATATCTAACAGATGGGACAGCCACCTTAAGATCCCCTAAAGGATGGCAGGGTTGTTTTTGCAGCATTCTGCCTTAGAAAGCACCGGGATGACAATTTCGAATCATTCTTTACTTTTTGTGACTTCAAAACTCAGTGCATAAGTGAAGTAGTTATTGTATAGGATGGAACAGCAGCCAGGAGAGGTCACAAAATGACTTGTGGTTTCAAAGGAGAATTCTTAAGGTGGAAACTGCAAAAAGAAAATAAATATGGAAATTGGGCAAAGTTCATGTCCACATAAAGAGTTGATTTGGCCTACCTGTATGTGCTTTGAACTCTGCTTTGGAAAATGAAACCATTCCCATGGCAAATCAAACCATTTCCGAGTGGGATGCTGGATTTGGCTGCCACTTCCCAAAAAGGCTTGTACTTTGACCCAGCCGTACTATTCTTGGGGCAGGGTTCAGCTCGGAGAAGGATTTGGGTCAGTGGGTTGTAAACCTTTACAGCTCAAGGAGACCATAAAAATATTCATGTTGTTCATTACATGTGCCATTCATTTCATTCGATCTATTTTAAGATGATGGGGATTTTATCGCACTTCATAATTTATCAATGATGTTCCAATTTTATTGGTTGGTGGCTTTTATTGACCAGTTTAACAGAGCATTACAATCGGTGTGCTATATCTTTACTACTCATGATTAGCTGTGCTAGTAAACACAAAAAATGGACATTAATGAAGAAATACATCGCACAGTGAAGTCGTGCCAACCAACAATTTTTTTACCAGCCCTCTTTCATCTTCATTACGAGCTGGTTGTGTTTTGTTGAGGTAGCATTGAGAGGTTGAACTGTGGGAATTCATGGCAGTGGCGTTCTTTTATCCCAATAAATAAATGATTCTCAGTTCAAACTCGGCTGCTATTGCTCGCAGAAGGTTGGAGACCTGTCAGACTCTCGTTATTGAGGACGGGACAACATCATCAATAGTGATTTACAACACGAATGAGGGGCACAGGCCAACTCCAAGGAATGCATCATCGGAATTGCCACAAACAGAGCTAAAGTAGATTATCTATTGGAGAATAGGCATCGTACGTATTCTGGCATAATGCAAAACCTCCATCTCATCCATGCGACGTGTTGTGATTGCATATACAAAGCACAAGTTGAATCAAAAGCCTTGAGTTTGATTCAAACTTTGTGTTGAATGCCATTGCAAATGACCATTCTGCAACAACCTAGCATCATTTCGAAGAGACGTTTGTGGAGAGTGGGAAATATAAAAGGTACTGTGTAAGGATGGAGCATGATTTCGTGCCACGGTGACCTTGAGGGACTGGAGCGAAGAGAAGGATTATGGGCAAATACAGAGAGGTGATTCCGCAGATCGGAAAAAGAGGGACGGGGATAGGGGGGAGTGGTGGAGGAACGAAATATCGATCGGAAGTGAGTAGACACTTTGGACTTGAGCAGACAAGCAAGTAGCAGGTTATTCCGTAAATGTTTAAAGCTCTGTGGGGCTGGAATTGGTGAATGGTAGAGATAGCTGAAGATTATAGTCCAGTTGTGAGCTGGTAGGGAACACAATCAGGAAAGTTTTTTTTCCCATTTGTTTCAGTTGTCTTCTTGCTCTTTCTCAGTTGTTTTTTTTTGTACCTTCGCCTCTTGCTGGGAGATGTCTTTGCATTTATTTCTTGAAAGTCGTCTTTTGAGCTCACGGGTTAATTTGAGTTATGCACTTTTAAAAGGTATCATTACATTTATGAACAGCTCGCTCAGAATTCCCAGTTGTGAAACGATCTTACATTTAATTGCAGATGTGACACGTTTCTCAAAATTAAAAGACAAGGCACCGCAATTCGCATTGATCGATCAATGTTCCTTTATCCATTAACTTTTCAGCCAAATATCTGCAGTTACGATGACAGAAAAAGGTCTTCGTACTTCATCTCATGCAAATAGGTAGATCTTGGAAGAAATAATGGTGCGGATTTAAAGCGTGCGATTGGCCCGCTTACACCGTGAGCACCCAGTATTAAATTATTTTTTTTACCAGCAAAGGGATAAAGGCCTCATTCTGAAATAATGTCAATGTATATAATAACTTATCATCTGCACGGATTTGTATTACATATACTGTAGGTAATGAACTTAAAAATGCAACTTTGAGCATAAAAGCATTTGTGAGTGGCTGATTACCAATGGTTAAACACATCACATGGTGTCCAATTGCCAAACAGTCCAACAAGCACACGCATATTGGGTGGAATAGGTGATTCAGAACTCAAGTATGTTTTGTTACCCGTTTTTTGAGGTTAAATTCTGTGGCAACGAATCGATGCTTTGCACCATCTGGGAAAGGGATGGAGGTACAGCATGCTCTTCCGTGGAACATTTTGGGAACACCTTGGAACACTGCTCATGGTTTCATTCACCATGCCATGAAGAGTGCACACTTTATGAAATTGGCATTGCTGAAAACACTGAAAAAAAATTGCCAATTAAGGAGTTTGAGAATGCCAATTGCATCAAGATGTTCAATGCCATGAACTGTGATGATCCGATCGGGACAAAACCATCCACGGCAGTGTTCTGAGAAACGGTGGGTAAAACACTGCATTTTTGTTCCTGAGATTAATTTCCAAAAGTACTGATTTGTACACCACAGCCTCTCATCCATCCACCGGACATAAAATCTGAATTGAGATGATGGATTCATGAGAGTGCCTGCGATTCGAGCCGAGACAATTTCTCTCAATTCGAAACAGATGTCTTAAGCACCACGGTCGCCAAAATCCACAGCGAATGCTTTTCCCGGGGCTTGTTTCTACAGCAGAAATATCTGCCACTTGAGCACGACTTTGAGAGGGCAGTAGAGCTGACACCAGTGCCCTCACTAACAGTCCAGAGCCATCGAGCAAATTGAAATTACAGAACCGCTTGAAGACAGATTGTCTGAACAACCATCTGTGACAGGAATATTTGTTTCCCGAATAGAAGCGATTCACTCACGAGTTATATGAAGAGCATTTGCGATAACCCTTTCGTTTCCGTTGTCTTCTCGCTCTTTCTCAGTTTTTGGTTTTTTTTAATAATAAGGCTTGGGCTGAACATCTCCCTTTATCTTAAAAGCAGGTTTATAGCTATTTGTCATGGACATTGATCGACCTGATGTGGCGGCACAATTTCTCCATTTATTTTTTCTCTTGTTTGTTTCACTGACAATCACTGAGGTTATGATGCATAGGTCGTTCATTGTATATTTTATAATTAACATCACAATCACAAAAGTTTTTGACAAAAGACATTTGAACAAGTCTGAAGGGAAAAGCGGAATGGAATTGAACAAGCAACTCAGCTTCTGTGTGTCGTTACAATCACGCACCTCCAGGCAATCCATCATCCAGCTAATTCATTAGGCTTGTTATCCAACCAATCAATTTTACCTTCCTGTCAGCTTCTCTGTTGAAGGCCTTGCTCCGTTTGGCTGTTTGCCCTTGAAGATATATCTGCCAATGAGTATTTTCCTAAATTGTGGCCTTGCGTGTAACATAGCTATTTTATGAGCCTGCCAACTTCATAATTGGCCTTTACATGCATCCTATGGAGACGATTTTAAAGTTTGAGGCTAAATTTCAACGTATCATTCGATTTTGGTGGCATTTATACTTCAGCGGTTGCGTACTCATCTCTGAACTATCTGGTCTTGAATTTGTAGAAAAATGATGTGTTCCATTGCCAATTGAGGGCACTGCATCACATAAAAGAGCATGACATCTTTCAGGGTGAATGTTTAATCAACGCTCTTATCCACAATGTAAACAGTGTCATTCCCATGATGTATTTCACAAGGGCCTGAGGACCAGTTACTCACCACTCGGTCAGGATATATCCTGACTTTTCATTAAATGAATGGTATATGCAAGGGATTGTGGAAAACTGACAAAGCTTCCCATTTGCAGTAATGTTCATTGCCTTATTTTGAACATCATACAGTAGTTGAACCAAATTCTATCATGTAACTGAAATATGTTTTTGCAGAAACCCACCTGTGATGTAATTCTCGATGTGAAGAATAATTAACTGCATGTCCGGAGGCATTATTGCAGCTCATTGCGCTTGTGACTGTTACCTTCATCACCTCATAACGTCACAAATTTTTGGTGTAGTCTTATAAATAATGTCATCTATCCACTCACCATCTAGTGAAAGCTTAGCACTCTGATTCTCCCATGTATCTCCATTCATAAAAAATTTTTTAAAACGCCTGGGACCTGTTTCTTACCTGATAAGCCAACTCGTGGTCTTGTATTATAAAATGGCCGATGCTGGTCTTGTTCCACTTCCATATCCCGAAAGTGAAATTTTACTCAAAAGTGAATGAGATTATCTTTATATCTCAATTTCTTATTGTTTGCCATTCACTACATCCCAATCACATATGCAATGCATATGCTAAGACGTTTCTTAAGTGAGAATATAATATGCCAGACAATAAGGTGCCTTCGGATAATAAGGCCCAGCACAGAATACTCGTACTATACAGTATTCCATAGCTTAAAATATGTGTCGCACACAGATTGAAGCATCGAGCATGTAAAATTTCATTTCTGGTTGTGAGAGAAACAGCAGCACAATAAATACTTTTTATTGTCTCAAATCCTTACTACAATTCACTGACTGGTGTTTGTGGGTTTGGTTGTTGGGCTATTACTCCGACAGTTCTGGCCCAATTACATCCAGACTTGCTTGAGAGGATCAGCATAACCACAATAATTAATGTATAGGGTTGTTTTCCTCTTTGCCGGTGGTCTTGGGACGAGAGCTGGGATGCAAATTTCCTCTGTAAATGTGTATCGTATAGCGCCACCTCCAGGTGGGGGAGGGTATTGCAAGTCTCCACCATTTACAGTGCAGTATTCCTGTCCCCACATTTTCCAGTACAGTGGGGTGTTTTGAAGTATAAGCAGTAGCTATGTTTTTGCTTCATGCATGTAACCCGGGTTATTTATTCCTATACAGAGCTGTCACTTGCCTGTACACCACCCAAATAAAGGTATGTGTCAGAAGAATGTGTTGCATGCTTGAAACACGATTGCCCAGAGGGTGGGTTCTCTGCTAGTCCTACATAATGATATGCTTATTCTGTTTGTTTGTGTGTTTTTCTCTGCCTGTCTGTTGGGGTATACAACTGAGGGTTTCCTTCCCTTTGGTGTACGTATGTTATTCGTGGTGCTGAATCCACCTCCTTCTGTAACGACTGCAACACATCATTTGCATTTCAAGATAATGAACGAATGTACAGGTCAGCGACCAATCAAATGGATCATTGTCAGGTGGGGAATGTGACTTCTGAGTGACGTTATAGTTACCACATCAACAGCGTAACGTTTTTGAAACTTGTATTTAACATAAACAGATACAAAGTCAAATGAGGAAGTTCACCATTACAGACAATGTCCAACTCTGATTCTTGCGTTGTTGTTTCCTCCCAGTGGCTCGGTCCTGCTTGCTCAACTCATGTGTGTTCACCTCGTCCTCCAGGGCTGTCGAACCATCGAGTCCTTTCACGTCCTTCTCTCTCATACGCTGGCCTCTTCAGGATGATTGAATAGCTCAAAGGAATTCTTTCCCGATACACAATCTTAATGAGTTTTAATGAACCTGATTATAATTGGCTCCACGCATTAACAACCACTCTGGACGTCAGAGTTAAATCGAGCATGAGGACGATCAAAACACATGTCTCGTCACATGTCACCTGTCTCTCTACACTTCCCTCTCACGGATTTACATCGGAGCATAATGATCCCGCGCCTTCCAGTAAATGCGATTCTCGTCCCTACTGTAAGTTTTTGTCTCAGAACGTTCCAGCGTCTTCACGAATCTCACCAGGCAGTTTGCAGTACAATATGCCGTCCACAGTCAAAATTACCTCATTACATCAAGCAGTTTATAATTTACTGATTCGTGCGACAACAATCAATTTTAATCATTCATGCATTTGCATTTACTAATGCTTATCCACAAATACCAGAACATCTAGCTTTTAACTGACAAATAAGCCAAACCTTAAGAAAAATATTATTGCAAATACATATTTTTTTAACAACAGTCAGTTAAAATTAGAGGGTGCAAAACAAATCAAAAAGAAACGATCACAGTCGACTCATACAATCAGCTCCCAAATTCTTGGATCCCTTCATGGCTTGAATGCAGAAGCAATCGTTCTGTAGGAACAACATCCACCGCATTATCCTTGTACTGTCAATCTTACATTTCTGTATGTATGACAGGTGCTGATGATCAGTTTGTATGATGAACTCTCGTCTGTAGATGTAGTTCTGGAATCTTTTAACAGCAAACACAATTGCGAGACATTCACATTCTATCCCAGAGTAGTTCCTTTCCCGGGGCAGAAGTTTCTTGCTGGCACACATTACAGGAAAGACTTCATCCTCATACTCCTGCAACAACACCGCTCTGATTCTGACATCAGATGCATCCCCTTGCATGATGAATGATCTGGCAAAGGTTAGCATCCATAGTACAGGGGCCTTGCAATGAAGGTTCTTGATCCATTCAAATGCCCTCTGTTTGGGTGGCTCCCACGCAATTTGGTTGGGCTGACCCTTTTTGGTGATGACAGTAAGGGGCACAACTTCATCTGCGTAGTTCGGTATGAACCTCCTGTACTACCCTGCCAAGCCCAGGAATGATCTAACCTGTCTTTTGGTCATCAGTACTAGAGTGTTTCTGATGCAGGTGAGTTTCTCTTCCTCCATCTGCACCTGACCCTTTCCCTCTGCCTTGCTGATAGATCCTTGCTGATGTTGACATTCTCATGTGTCTTTCTTGGGTCTCAATTACAGCAAGTCTTCTTTCGTCGAGACACATTCTTCATCATCCTCCAGCTCGGGGTCATTGACCACCATATCGGCCACATCCAGTTGAAACATGATATCAGCTGTCTTGTCAGCTCTCTCATGATAAAACTTGAAAAGGTTGGCATGGTAAATTTTGGTCTTGCCTTTGACACAGATCTTGTCGTCCGTCTGGTTGACTTCTTCCTGGACTTCATGTGGTCCTTGCCATTGGAGCGCCAAATTGTTGTGCTCCGTTGGAAGTAGCAATAAAACTATATCTCCAACCTTGAACTTTCTGTCTCGGGTTTTCTTATCATATAAATGCTTCTGACTGTTTTGTGCTGCGTGTAGACTCTTGCGCCAGTTGGCAAGTGTCCTGCAGTCAATTACGCAAGTCAAAGACATATTGGTAGGTATTATGAACCTCCGACGTGTTCTCTCCAGTGCACAGTTCCTTCAACAACTGCATGAGCCCTCTTACAGTTCATCTGTAGAGTAGCTCAAATGATGAGAACCCAGTACTTGCTTGAGGAACCTCTCTGTAAGCGAATAGCACTGCCTGCAGGTACTGTACCTGTCCCAATCATGTGGTCACTCTTGACACATCTTCCTTAGTATGCTTTTCAGAACTCCGTTGACCCGTTCACAAAGTACATTGCACCTGGGGTTACATGGTGTCGTGAAGAGTTGTTTCAACACAACGAGTTGACACACCTTCATCAGGTCCAATGAAAATTGAGTACCTTAGTCGCTCAGTACCTCTTGTGGAAGTCCTACTTGGGAGAAGACTTCCAGCAGTGCTTCCCCGACTTTCTCTGTCTCAATCTTTGGAAGCACAATTGCTTCAGGGTACCTAGTGGCGTAGTCCACAATGGCCAAGATGTATCGGTTGACCTTATCAGACACTGGGGATAATGGTCCAATCAGGTCCATGGCTACTCTGCAAAATGGCTCCTCTATCAATGGCTTGCTTCCCATTGGTGTCTTGGAAACATTCCCTTTGGGGATGGTCCTCTGGCAGATGTCGTGGGACTTGCAGAATCTACTGCCATCACTGGTTATCCCTGAACAATGGAAGTTGCTCTTTATTCTGTCAGTTGTCTTCTTCACTCCAAGATGACCTCCAAAAATCTATTTGTGTGCCAATTTCATCACGGCTTCCCGATACTTGGTCGGAACGATGATTTGCTTTACCTCGGTCATGTCAGTTGTGTAGAAACAGTGCAAGACTCCTTTGTGGACTTCGAGCCTGTACTTGCTCTTTTCCCACGTCTGATGATCTCTGTCTTCCTGCACCTCCTTCCACAACCTTTAAAGTGAGACATCTTCCTTCTGAGCTTGCTCAAGCTCCTGCACAGTCACCATAGGGATGTTTTAATTGTGACACCTTCAATGGTTTGATGTCCTTGTTGCACTTGGTCTGTGCCCTAGTCACTGCTGCTTGTGCCAGCTGTGGAATCCAGTGATGCAATGTACTATCAGCTTGCAGGAGGAGACCTTGTCAGTCATCTGCCTTGTAGTGACCCCGTCTTTCTTCACAGCTGCACTGGTACATCCTGAATCTTGCAGTGCTGTCACTTTCTGTGAACCCATGTAGCCTTCATCCACGGTAATGTTGCCATTTGTGATGCCAGTGGTGGTTTCCTCACAACTGCTGAAGACCATAGGTGTTGACTGAAATCCTTCTTTGTTCACCCAGACCAATTCAGGACACCTTTCCAAGCTGACGCAGACTGCTCTTTCAGCTGTGCTCTGCACATAACATCTTTCCTCTGGAAGTTGTGCACTGCACTGGCTGCCTTCTGTTGTGACCTCATCTGAGCTGCCTTCCTCAAGAGACATTCAGCCATCATGTGGCCTTTCTTGTTAAAATAGAAGCATTCTCTCTCACATGTACTGAATTGGGGCTTTGTAGGCTGACATGGGTCAGTCTTGTGCAGCAAACTGTCCGACCTTGGTTTCATTGTGATGTCCATATTCTTGACTGACCTCGAAGTAATACACCCTCCATATGCTTCAATATACTGCTCAGCCAAGCTTGTCATTGCTTCCATATTCTGAGGCACTCTCTCACATACGAACAGAACCATCTCCATGGAACACACACTTAGGAACTTTTCATGAACCAATAAGTCGGTTAATGCTTCAAAACTGCGTTCACACTTTGCCATCAAAGTCCATTGTGTAAACCACCATCACAAACATGTCACGAACTGAAACACAGTTTCACCTTCATCAGGTTTAATTTGTCTGAACCTACGGCAATATCCCTCCGCTGTAAATTCATACCTCTTCAACAATGCCACTTTCAAGCGATCATCGGCGTGAGCGTTTTCCGAGGGAATACTGGAATACACCTGGAGTGCTTTGCCTGTCAGGAGGGGGCTGAGACTAACTAACTCATCCTCCCTGTTCCAATGTTGAGTCGCAGCAAAGTGCTCGTATCTCTCATGGTACGTGTCCAGCTCATCGCATTTCTCATCAAATGTGGGGAGCTTCGGCTTCTTTGCCATTACTCGTACATCACCAGTGTCAGGTGTGATGCGAGCACGTGCTACTGCTTCAATCTCCAATTGCATTCTGGCCAATTCAATCTTCATTCGCATTTCCTCCTTCATACATTCAGCTTCCCGAGCTCTTTTGTGTTCTGCATGCTTTTTTGCGTGCACGTTCCTCATGCACTGTTTGTCTTTCCTCACATTCCCGAGCATTCTCTTCCTTTGCAGCTGCTTGCTGTTCTTTAAAAAATGCTATGAATGTGTCTCCCTTAATTCCAAGTCCAAGCCTCTCGGAGCCGGGTGAAGAGGAATATATTGGTAAATTTGATTGGAGAACGAGGAATAGAGAAGGTCAAGAGCTGGTGGAGCTACTTGCGAGGAAAGGGATTTCCATAGCTGGTTCATTCTTTCAAGAGCAGGAAAGCCACAAGATTACCTATCAGAGTGGACAACATATCCCAGGCAAAAATGCTACAGTTAGAACTATAGTATATGCGAGTCATAGTCTCATCTACTACAGTTGGTAACAGGTCCTACTTCAGTAGTCTGCTGAGAATTACTGCAGGAAAGGAATGCTATTTTTGCCTGGGATAGAACAGAATTGGATTTGGTGGTGGGAAGGAAGTGACAGTTGTGGAGGGTTGAGGATTGTAAGGCAGTGGTGGGAGAGCATATTACCACTCAGCACAAATTTGTGGTGTTTGTGGTATGGATGAAGAAATGGAGGGAGGTGAAGAGCAGAGGACGGATGATTATTATGTAGGGGAGGTGTAGGGGAAACATCCTCATAGAGTACAAGGTGTGGTTTAGGGCGAGGTGTGAGTAGCTTAGCAAAGAAGCAGAAGGTTTGGAGGAGGGTTGGAAGAAGTACGGAGAGGCGTTTAGGGGAATTGCAGAAGTTTTGTGTGGAAGGAGGTTTGGAAATGGTGCACCCTTGACGGAGAGAAACCAGGTATAATGGACGGAGGAGGAGGCGAAGGCAATTGATGAAAAGAAGGAGGTTTGAAACAGGATATAGAAGATCAAGGATAGGTGGAGGCATCCAGATGCAGGGTTACTGCACCTGTAGGGGCAGAAGAAGAAAGCAGCAAGGAGGGAGAGCTGTGGATAAGGTGAGGAATGATATGGAAGAGGTGTACTACAAGTTAGAAGAGGTGTGAGGATTGTAAGGACATGAAGGGGGTGGGGCAGTGATTAAGGATGGTAGTGAGAGGCTTGTGACAGAGAGGGGAGCAGTATTGCAGGTTCTGGTAGGATATTTCAAAGAGCTATTGAACCGGGAAGCGAGCTGGAGCTACCGCGTTATGTCGAGGGGAAAGTGGAGTTGGTGGAGATCACAGAGGAGGAAGTGTGGACATCATTGAAAAGGATGAAGAAGGGAAGAGCGCCCAGCATTGATGAGTCTGTACAGAAATGATAATTGCAGCGGAAGAAGTCGGAATCAGTTGGACAAAGAGGCTGTTGAATAAATGTATGAGTGAGGCTTCAATTCCGGAGGATTGGAAGACAGGGTTAATTATGCCGATATGGAAGATAAAGGGCGATGTTCAAGATCCGGGAAAGTACAGGGGCATTACACTCCTAAGTCATGTCATGTAGATGCTGGAGTGGAATCTGGATGGGAATATAAAGAAGAGTGTGGATATTGAGGTCTCCTTACATTGTGGAAACTAATACTATATGCAGGGTTTGGTAATATGATTGGGACACATTTGAAACACCAGCAGAGTACCTGCCCTCTGGGGGATGTTGTTCCAAGCATGCAACACATTCTTCTGATGCATACCTTTATTTGGGTGGCATATAGGTAACAGACAGCTCTGTATACGCAAAAAAAAAAATAACCCGGGTTACATTCATAAAGCAAAAATATACCGACTGCTTATAATTCAAAACACACCACTGCACTGGAAAACGTGGCGAGAGGAAGACAGCACTGTAAATGGTGGAGACTTGTATTACCCTCCTCCACCTGGAGGCGGCGCAAGATACACATTTACACAAATGATACAAATTTACAGAGAGAATTTGCCTCACCTTCATCCACCCCCAAAACCACTGGCAAAGATAAAAATGCCCTATACATTAATTGGGGTAATGCTGATCCTCTGTAGCAAGTGTGGATGGAATTGGCCCAGAACTGGAGGAGGAGGAGCGTGAGAAACAAAAACAAACCCTCAAACAAACACACAAATACCGGTCTCAATGATAGTAAGGATAAATATATTTTAATTAACTAAGTTATTTGTTCATCTTAATTAACATTTGTAAAGTAGAGACTGTAATTGCTTTAGAATACATTCAGTTTTGAAAATTATGTCAGTCAAATTCCCCCCTTGGCAGATAACACCTCCACTGTTCTGGTACCCATACCCCTCATAACCTTCACAAGAAAGTCCATTAAAATGGCCTGAATTTCGCTTGTAATGTTTTATTTCAGTTATTTGAGTGTTTGTGGCCTGTTCCTGTACATTCTGTATTTTAAATATCTCCACAGGAAATAATCAGGAAGGATGAGATCAGGAGATCTGGGAGGCCAATTCACATCTCCAAATCTGGAGATCTGCATTCTTGGAAAATGCTCTCGCAACAGTTCCATGCATAATGTTGTGGTGTAGCATGTAGTCCCGTCTTGTTGAAATGAAAGGTCCTGCATGTTAGGTTTGTTAAGCTTTGAAATACGAAATCCATACAGAATTTGCTTACAAACGCTTGGCATTAAAAGTGACGGTGTTTCTCTTTTCATCTCGTTATGTGTCCACCTCGAGGCACCACAGCAAGTGCACCGGTAACCCGGAGGATGTCACTGCAGAAATTAAATAACGACACTAATTTGCCCTTTATGTTGTTTTATGGGTGAAACTTGCAGATGACAAGAGACAGAAGGATAACTTTATAAGGAATATTTATCAATCCTTACTGTCTACCTTAAACACAATAATACTAATTAATGAAATACGTAATGACTTGCCTAAGAACCTCCAAATTAAATAAGTGCAAGCATCACAGATAATACAGCTATAAGTTAACTCACGACTCTCGAGGCGGCAACTTATCTCAAGCAAACAGTTTGTACAATAAACTCCAGCAGGTTATAAATGGGTGAATGGTCGATGGTGATCACGTTCAAAAGGAATTAAGTCCAGAGTATGCACACAGGATGAAGCCGACAGGCCATTCGCATCTCAAAAGTCCTCCTAAGGTGAAAGCCTTGTTTCACCGAAGTGTAGAGAAGTACCCGAGTCCACAGGTCAAGTTGTGTGAGAGACATTGAAGATGGGAACTCCAAACTGTTAAGGACAATTTGCTACTTGAAGAAGAGGAGAAATTGGAGGAATGGGCAAGCTGCCTTCTCAATAACGGCACGCAAATCACCCTTCAACATCAGCGAGGGTATGCGACCTTTGAAGTAGTCTCCGAGACAACAGCAGTGCAATGCCTGACAAGTAGAATCGACAAGTATAGGGAGTTGAGCAAATTATACATCAACAGGTATGATATAAGAAGTGAAGCTGAATCTCCACTGAACAACATACAGTGGGGTGAAGTTAATCCATCATGGTCAGTGAATAGGGGAGTTCCTGCACCTCTCCAGTTTCGCATACAGAAGACCTCAGATTCCTCCTTTACTGGGTTAGTCAGTTTTAAAATGATTTGCACCACATGAGAATGAGCGCCACAGCTCAGGAGAATGTGTTGTTTCCTTTCTCCTCATTGTCTCCTCCATTCCTTCTCCTTCCTTCTTTTTTTCTTGACGCAAACTGTCGGTGTTTTATCTGTCTTCCGCAAACTGTCAGTGTCTCTTACATCTTGTGCTATTGTCATTGCCAAGGCCATTGCAGCCACAATATGTGTCATTGCAACCCAACAGGACATTCAACGGCCAAAACGGAGAATGGCCAAAAAAAAAAAAACGGCCACCACCTCTTGTCTTCTCCCATCCAAAACCACGATCTTTTCTACCCCCATTAATCCACCCCAACCCCACATCCTTCAAATTCCCTGCTTTCCTTCCTGAAAGTCCCTGTAATGTCCATCTTGTATACCCCATGTTCCCCACCCCATCCCTTCCACAGATCTCCTAATGTCTCTGTTCCCCACTGTTTTGTCCTTCCCTCTCCCGCCCCTCTTGTCTCCTGCCCCCCTTGTCTCCTGCCCCCCTTGTTGTGCATTGTGTGTTAGCTCTCATACGAGCCTCAAAAATGTATACAAAAAACAACCTTCACCAAAGCACAATTAAATGAAAATACTGATGAAATGAATACACTGGTCCGTAACAATCTTCAAAAAAATATGGACCCACAATTCCGTGAATCATGATTCCACACGAAACAGTCACACATACATACATTGTGGAAAGGGACATCGTGAATACATTGCATGGATTAACGGTCATTCAAAACCTACTGCTTTGCTTATTAACATAGCCACTTAAGTGGAAATGCACTTCATCTGACATAAGGAAGTGTGTCACAAATGCATCTTTAAGTTGTTGCTGAAACCACTGTGCAAATTGGAATCATTTTGCAGCATTTGTTTGTTGAAGTTGTTGTGTAATTTGAATTTTATAGGGATAAAGATGCAGTTCACATTTCAGAATTTGATGGGTTTATCTTATGCTGGTGCTGACTTCCTGCGACAAATGACTAATTGACCTCCAGGGACTTGCCTGAATTGCTTGGTGAATTTTGTTTAAAAAAAATTGGTGTTATCGAGGTCAGTGGCCTTCCTGGAGATTTTTATTTATGTTGTATACTGCTTGTTTCAAGGAAGCTTGCCACATGGCTGCTTATTCTTTATCTTGATGTTGTATCACAAACTTGGAAATGTGTTTTGAATTCTCTTTGTGCCAAAAATAGTGGAATATCTGTGGAAGAAATGCTGTTCAACCACAATTGCTAGTTGTTCACATTCCCAATTTGCCATCCCTGAAGATTAATTCCTTTTCTTTCATCTCCAGTTCATGTTATACCACCTGAAAAGAAAAAAGCAATAATTTCCTTCCATTATCATGGAATAATTCCACCCTAAAATGTCTTCTTTTTGTTTTTTGGTGCACCCTGTATATAGATATTGGGCATTTCAAGAGTGTTCTCACCCCACTTCTATCTTTTTCAGTAAAAGCTGATGCAAAATGCCATGTGTACTGTCTCATTAATTTATCCGTCTGGGAAGTATTAAGTTTCTAACACCATTTGTTTTGTTTTGTGAATTAAGAAAATGAATCAAGTACCAATTAATGATGTGTTTCTGGCAGAAAGTTTCAATACAAATAAAACTATTACGGTACTCGGTGGAGTGCATACCTCCACCAGGCTGAATAGTTTACGTTTTGTATCCCATGGAAAGGCCAGACCGAGATCCGGAATAACAAAATCTAATCGGCTTGTTCTTGTCACTTAAACCAACTCATCCACCAAGTTTTGTCATAACTAGTCCACAACTTTTTGAAATATCATACAATGTCGTTTTTGGTCCCATCTCTCAATGGTGAAGAAACACTTAGAAAATTAATAAAATTCTCATATCCAGATCTGGATTCGAATCAATTCTTCCTTCTCACACATCGAACTTGTCCACCAAGTTTATTCTGAATCCGTACACAACCTTTTGAGATATCCTGCTCACAGACAAACAAACGGGTGAAAACATAACCCCAGTCCATCTTTGCTGGCGGAGGTAAAGACAGGAAATACAAGAGAGTTCATAGAACACGATACCCCATGCAGTGTTAAGTATGTACTTCAATTTTAATAAAATAATGATTTTAATATGTTGACAGCCGATTGATTATGAGTATACTTGTATTGCTGGGTGTACCCAATTCTTTCACGATGAGTATTCTCAAAGAAAAGATTATGCTATTGCATTGTCAACGGAATATGCTGCCATGCTAGATAATGCAACAACCGATCTGCTGGCATTTTGGTGAATACAAATCTATGTAATAATCATGATCATCATTGTCAGTCTCCATGAGAGGTTTTGCCACTTAATCTGCATTCACATGTGCCATTTCGAAGGGTCATGACAAGTAGCAAAAAAGAAAAACATGTCCTACTTAGCACATGATCTACCTTAAGCAATGATGTAATACGAACGACGATTCGGTGC
>CM068957.1:111538444-111563785 GCA_035128595.1 Eptatretus atami | reverse complement strand
TCAATATTTTTTTTCCCTAAAAAATAAACCCCCTTTTTAGCCCAAGGTATATTTATTTGTCTCCCCTTTTAACCGAGGGCACTCTATTCAAATAACCAATGCAATAAGATAAAGATTTGTTCAAGTAGCAAAGTAGTAATGTGATTTGTTAAAGGTGATTCTGAAGAAATATCTGAAACATGTAAGCCTAGGGACACTCTTTTTCAAATAACCAATGCATATTGTTTAGCTCACTCATTGAACCTATAAAGATTTGTTCATTCTCAAATTCCTTCAATAGTTCAATTTTCTTTGCACAATAATCCCCATCTAAAATATTTTTTAAAAAAACATTTGAATCTTTATATTTTTCAAGATACCCCGTTTGTGTCATTATGAAATGATATACTTCTCTCATTGATCTCATCTGACTCCTCCTGAGGTGCATATCATTTTAAAGATTGTAGTAAATTATTTTTCCATTGTTCAATTGATAACCATTAAAGTTTTCAGTCCATTCAAGGATATTTATTATTTTCTTTACATCCTCTAACTATACTAGTTTTTAAATTGATTCGCCTATTTGTTTTATTTACCTTTGTTTTAGTTATTTTTTCAATAAGACTTATTTGATATTTTTCACATTCATTATGTTTTCCATTTATATACCAAGACTGAGATTTTCTCCACTCTTTAGTTTGATTAATACTTGGTTCGACCATTTATATATTGTGAAAAACGCGGCGGTAGCCCTTAAAAACCCTAACCCATCTTCCCATCGTTAAAACTTGTGTCTATATGGAACACAATCTATTCTATTCACTCTATCATACAATATCCATATGGAACACAATCTATTCCATTATCTAAAATAAATCTCTTATCATCAAAGGCTCCTAATGCCTTTTTATTTACTTCTTCACGAATATATCTTATGTTTATAAGTTCTTATTGTATTCATTTTCTGATATTCTTCTTTCTTATTCATCAAACAATTATAATAATTTCTAAAAGTTATTGATTTCTTTATTACATATTTCTTTATTCCCTTTAACCTTTTATCAATCTGATCACCATACTTATAAGCATATGCCTTTGCTCTCAATCCAATAAACTCACTCATTACTTTTCCAACCACTCATCCTTAAACTTACCAATACCCTTTTCATTCTTTTTTGAAAATAACTCGCTCTTCTTACTAAATATACTTGTATCATATACTCCAATATTTTTCTTCATATCTTTATAATATTCATCAGTTTTTTATATCTAGAATAAAACTATCAGTGTCCATATACAACAATGAAACATTTTCACCATACTCTTTCTTTAAGTCATTATACAAATAATCATACATCAATATCTTTGATAATCAAGAACTGCTGTTCCAATATAAATTGGTTTATCCAGACAATACTTTCCTTTTTCATATGAATAGCAGAAAAGTTCTCTGAAAAAAACTCTTCTCTCTCAAAACTTGGTTTATTTATCAATCTAGCAGCTTCTTTCCAAGATGTTGCGAATCTAATGTTTTGTCTGTTTTCTAACATTTTCCATAGTCTTTCAAATACAGCATTATTCATTAATGTATAAAAGTCCCCTTCAAATTTTACTTTTGTATTTGCTCTCATTATCTGTATTGAATTTAATATACTTTTCCATCCAAGGACTTTGTTTAAATTTTAAAACTTATGAATTTTAGCTACTCTCAACCCAGCAGATAAATATTGTCTCAAGTTCCTTTGATGCAAAACATATCCCTCTTTATCATAGAATGTTGTTAATAACTTTTCTGTTGATTTACCTTTAATATTAAAACTTTTATGAAATCACTTAACCATTCTTTCTTTGGGGTTTCTTTCTCACATGCAAAAGGAAGGTCTTTATGCTTATTATGAAGATCACTCGGGTACCTCAAATCAACTTCAAAATAATAACTTTTCTTCCTCATTCAATTCCTCTTGAGAAGAAATAACAATATTCATCAAAGCCTTTTCATAATCCTTTTCTTCCACCCACTCTAATTTACCATAAGGCAGAGATTGAGACATTGCCTATCCATACAAATTATTAGCATCAAAATACATCAAATAATTACTATCTTTTTCACTCTCATAATTTGGAAGATATTTATTATTTGCTTTAGCATATCTTTTTGAACATACTTGTGATATTCCACCTCTCTTAGACTTCTCAATCATCAAAAGCATATCTACATCACTGATGAAATCTATATCTTGTTTTGTCATTTTCAACATTGCACTCCAAGCTAAACAGGAGCTGTGAAATAGTGGGCAGGATCTAATCATAACAATTTTATTATGTCAGAGTGATCTAAAAGTTCACACACATCAGCTAACAAGAAAACATGTGTTTTTAGATACAAATCATGATATTCTCCAAGGTTCTTTATCTTAAATATTTTCCAAATTTCTTGTGCGTGTTTATATTCCTTATCACTTATCTCTTCTTCATAAAGGTTATTATAGAAACTTTCTTTTGAAGGAAGTTGTGTTTCTTTAAATCTCATAAATGAATCCATATAATCATAAGGATAAATTCCCTTACTTGTAAGAATATTCTCTTTACTTTGAATTTCATTCCTTGTTTGAATTTCCTCTCTCGTTAGAATTCCCTCTTTAATCAGAATTTCATCTATAATCAGAATTTCCTCTTTAGTTAGAATTTAATTCATTGTTCGAATTTTCTTTATAATTAGAATTTCATCTTCAGTAAGAATTTCTTCATTAATTTCCTCATTAATTAGAATTTCCTCTTTACTTTGAATTCTCTCTTTAATCTGAATTTCCTCTTTAGTTAGAATTTCCTCTTTTGGAAAGAATGAATTAAGATTTGGAAAAGAGCCGTGGAGCTTAGTTTTGATGCTAGGTTGGCTAGTGGTGTTCCTATAAACTTGTAAGAATCTAGAAACCTAATACGAGTTAAAGGTTTTGTGAATATCATTTTTGTAAATGAAATATACTTTTGACTTGTGTTTGTTATGGCAGAAATATCCCTGGTATTTTTGAAAGTTCATTTATAAATAGATGTGTATCATAGTTGGCGCTGTTGTGAAGAAAGACTGGAATAAAAGAAGGTAATTTATAATTAAGATTACAACAGGAATGAGCGGGACCTCTATATTTACCAGTAAGATGACAATGATCCCTAACTTTGGACTCCTCAATTTCTTCCTCACAAATATGACAGATATTGTTCTTTCTAAATTCTAATTTTTTTCTTCTGGTTAATTCCATCGGTTCATTTGTTTCTTTCATTAATTTAGTTAGTCTTATACAATCCTTTTCTAATCGTTTTACAACTCTTGTGAAGCTTTTTTTCCACTATAATGTTCAAGTTTATTATACTTTTCTCCAACAGATGATTTGATATAATAACAGAAACCACAAGGAATATGTTTTGATATTTATTTGTAGTGATTCTTTTGGATTAGGAGAAGCAGTATTATCTTTTTGATAATCGCTGAAAATCCCCCATTCACTTACATGGGGAAAAGTGAGCCAGAATCAGTATACTCACCCTACTCACTGTAATGAAACAATGTTGAGTCACAGTTTAGGAAATGGATGCATTACTGATCACCATCGATGTACAGGACATAGTCATATGGCAGCCATGCCCTCTAATGCTCTATATCGATATATTACATGGTTCTTGGAAGTATTATGAAGGCGATTTGTGTTTTACAGTGTTCAAATATATAATTCAATTTAAATAAAGGTATAAAGAGGTTTAAAGGCATATAAATAAACCAACAATGACCACACTGTGGTCACAACCTGCAACACAAAATATAATTTTTTCCACCTCCTCTGTCCACTCAACCCCCTCATCCTTGCTCATGTCCCACATGTCCATGTCTATGTGGTGAAAGCTGCGTCTAAGAATTAAAAAAAATCATTACCCATGTCTCGGATGACATTCTCTAATCTGTCTCAACATTAACCTTGCGTCGTGTCTGTCCCATGTTCCCACGAGAATGAATAACATTAGATATATGAGATTCATCGTGATTCTGAACAGGTGATTTACCTTTATATTTGTTACCTCAGTTTGTGTGTGTGTGTGTGTGTGTGTGTGTGTGTGTGTGTGTGTGTGTGTGTGTGTGTGTGTGTGTCCCTCTCCCTCTCTTCCACCCTCCTGCTCTCTATGTGATAATAAACCTTTTGTTCATTATAAACCTGAAAGTGGTCTTTCGCGGTATGGACCTCGCTATTAAGCGCGAGTGAATTGGCTTTAAAAATCGTTATGGGCCGAATGGGAAATGCGCATTTAAAGCACTCTTATAAGACCTGGTTTGTCACTTATATCAGAACAATTATATCAGAAGGTGCTGATTCGTCACACGGTCATGGATGTTTAACCCCAATATGGGGCCATTCAAAAATTACGTAATGCTATTTTTTTCGGAAGGCACGTCCGGGCTTCATTAAACCTTACTAATAATTTTTATTTGATATATGATTAGACTTTTTTGGAGTCCCTCATCATGAGCAACACTGAGTAACAAACAAAGCCAATTGAAATCTGATGCAACAAACTCGAACAGTGTATTATTCAACAAAGGCATACAGGCCTACTGTGTTCGGCCCACCAGAAAACCAAGATGGTGGCCTTATCATTTTGGCTGGGTGTCATGGTGGATGGAGTAAAGTGACAGATGTGGCTGTGGTCCGGCAGCTGTCCGACCAATGGTTGCACATTTAGACCAAAAATCGACCCCCAACAAGAACCCCAACAACAACAATAACAACAATAGCAATGCGGAGCTCTTGTAGACCTGCGGCATGTCCCAGGTAAAAATTGCCGGTTCTACCACCATTTTCTTCAGCGTCTATTACATCACCCTATCTTACACATTACATTTGTTCTTTGTGCCTGTTGTTTGTGTCCTTTATAACAGCCTTAAAAACAGTAACTTTCCTGTTTGGAATGATTTTCAATTTTGTTTACTGCCAGAGAGGCAGACAGAGTAAAAATATTATCTCACTCCTCTCTGTGCACGTGTGCTAAAACGAAAGACTTGTCTTTCTATTCATGTTCCGATTCGTGTAAAAAATATAACTTTCACTTTAAATAGGATGTTGCTCCATCATAAACTGATAAGACAGACAGATGGATAGACATTAACCAATTGCTTAACCATGCTTTATGCTTTGCGTGTGCATGGTAAAAAAATAGTAAACCTTCTTTTTTAAAGTTTCCTACTAAATTTTTGTAAATCTTCCGAACACTGGTCTGCATGCTCGAGAACTGTTCAACAATGAGGATCATTCTTTCTTGGAGTAACAACGGATGTGCATGATGGACCATGTTCAGGCAGACCTTCTACCAAATGATGTGAGGACATATCACTGTTATATTAATGAACTCCTGCTGCATGATAATTATATTACAATTCAAAAACTTGCGACAGAGTAGAGAATATGCAAGCCAATGACGTTACAATGTCACTACGGATCTGGGGAAAATAATGAATGGTAAAATGCGTACCACACAAACTCGTGAAGAAAACAAATCTAAGCTGGCTTACTCTGTGTCAACAGCACGTTCGGCATTTTCGTCAGAAAGGCAACACTTTCCATCACATTGCAATCATTGCTGGAGACTGAATCTGGTACCACAACTACTAACAAGGATGAAAGTCTCGTGAAGCAGATTTGAAACTTTAAGGACTAAACACCAACACGAGAGCATCAAGGTGCTCAACATTGCATTTCACAAAAAAAATTGAATCTTGTAAAATTGAGGAGCATCGTAGAGTAAACCACCACACACGCACTCATACCATATACCATATGGTAATGTATGATAATCTGAGACCTGCGGTGTCCATGAAGCATCCAACTGTTCTGTAAAATGCCATCCTCCTCCACCAGGCAGTCCTGCACCACATGTAAAACATAATTTTCATGACCTGATAGAGTCACGTGATTGGTAACTTTGCCTCACCCACTATATTCACCAAATGGAAGTCCCATGTGACTTCGACTTCTTCCCTAAAATTAAAAACAAGGTTCGGGGATGTTGTTTCCCATTTGTTGAAGCAAAACCACATCCACGGATATCCAAGGATATTCCAGAAGGAAGGCATCTGTGCTGCAATCAAAAAGTTGGTTCATCACTGGATTAAGTGGATTGAAGAGGATTGAGATTATGTAGAATAGTGTGACATGATTAAAGCTTGTCAATGGGGCTATTTGTATTCTGTGGAAGATGCGATATAACTTTTTGGATGACTCATAAACAACCTTAGACAGCATTTGAAAGGTTAATAAGGACAGCAAAGAAAACCAACCATAAGCGCCTCATAATTAGCAATTTGAAAGGGTATCGGCATGATTTGTGAACAACCAACACTTTTCAAAGAATATGATGAGATGATATATAAAAAATGTGATCAGTACAAATTTATGTGGCAGTGGTATTATAAAACATCTTAGCTGACTCTATCGTCTCTAATGGTGTGTGTGTGTGTGTGTGTGTGTGTGTGTGTGTGTGTGTGTGTGTGTGTGTGTGTCATCGGTTGTTATCTCCATATGCCGGTTTCAGAACATGGAACGTAGTCCTATGAGGGCTCGAAGTGTCCACCTCCATTTAGGTAATGGATCATAATTCATGGACCAAGCTGTGCCGCATTCTTGTTCTCAAAGTTTTGTTCTGAATGTTCTTTTCAGGATTGTCACTGAGCCCCGGACAGCTTCCAAATCTAAGTTTGTTTGAAGTAATATTCCCAGAGATGTTTTTCCCATTAGGTTCTTGGCCAAAATGGCTGTGTACTGACAACTCATTTAGTAACGCCGTTTTCATTTTTGTACCCAAGTAAGATATCCAGTTGCAATGCTTTGGTTTCTTTGTTCACGCTTGATGGGATCATCAGGTCATAATGTGAGCATTACTTCCTTGCTTTTGGTTCATATTTCCATGGGTTTTCTGGAACTGGGATATTGAAGTTTTTTACAGATGTGCCAGTGGATTACTCTCCATACTTTGGTGTGCCTTTTTGTCTACAATTGTTCTGACATGAGTTTTTTTACATCCCGGAAGAAGGTGACTCGTTTCTACCCTGCAGAACCTTCTCCTGATTGTGTCAGTCTTGCCATTTTTTTAAAGCCATTGGTACAGTGGCATTAGTAATGACTTTAAGAAAATGTAGTGTCCTTACTAATGTCATTGCACATGGTACATGCTTGGGAGCCTTGGTCTTGAGCATTTATTATGATTCGCTCTCCATCCCAGTTGAGCTGCCCTCTTCTTAGCCACTCCTATTTGCCTTCTTTTTCTCTGCCCAATCTATCAAACTCTTTTTATATCTCCCTACTCTCTTTTATCATTCTCCCAAGGTCAGTGTATATTTGTTGATATTTCACTGTATATTTTTAATTTTGCTTTTTTTGGCAATTGCTGAGGCTGTATTTGGTGCTCTTTTGGTTTCATGTGTGACATAGGGTATTTGCATCTGTCTTTGGAAAATATTTGCTCGGTGGGTTCGGGATACCTTTTCTGACTTGTCATCGTGTTTGCATACAAATTGGATTCTGTAGTCTGGTGAACTTTGCACGTACTCAGTCAATCATACGGTTGTCATTCTGTGCACGTGGTTGAGCTCCATCAAACCGCTACTTCCTCCTCGTCTCAGCAGGTACATCCTCGGGATGCATTGACTTTTGTAGAATATTTTCTGCATAGTGAGGGGTTTTATTGTTTTGATATCTAGCTTGTTAATTTCTGATTGTGGCTAGTTTGCTATTCTGCACCTGTATTGGAACACTGGTAGTGATAGTTTTTTCCTTCTTTTTTTTCTTGGGGAGAGGTATGTTTGCAGGATTAGCCTCGTTCAACATAGACATTCTTTGGTAACTGTTTTGCACATTTGTTTGTGACATATTTGGTGGTGCTCTTCTTCTTCGAGGTATTTGTATTATGCTTCGTTTTCTAGCTGTTGGATTGTTGTATCTCAGTCAATTTTTAGGTTGTTCATTTTTTGGGGGGTTTACTTTGTATGGCTATGCACTTGGCACACTTATCTTGGGCAAAGCCATTTGAATGTCGTCGGAGTATCAGTTCACCAATTTCAGTTATTCTTCCAATATTTCGTCGTTCGGTTGCGAAGACTTTTAAATCATCCATGTACAGTAGCTGTATCAACTTTCCTGTTTCCTTGGATGTTCTTCTATTGGGTGTTAGGGTGTATCTGGTAATCTTAGGTTGTGTGTGTGTGTGTGTGTGTGTGTGTGTGTGTGTGTGTGTGTGTGTGTGTGTGTGTGTGTGTGTGTTAACTCCCATGCTCTTCTAGCCAAAGAAAACTGCATAAAGCACCAAGAAAAGCTAAACAAGGTAAGGCCTTTTGGATTTTGCTGTTTCAAAAAGCCGACCCATATTATTCAAAACGTCATCAAAATCGAATAAATTCATCCTTGTCACACACCCAACCTGTTTACCAAGTTTCGGCCGAATCCGTTCATAACTTTTTGAGATATCATTCTATATATGGTTTTTGGCCTGATCTCTCAATTGTGAAGAATCACTTGAAAAATTCTCTCGTATCTAGAGAAATTCTAGTATCCTCTAGAAATTCTAGTATCCAGATCCAAATGCGGATCTTCATCAAAATCTAATCATTTCGTTCTTGTCACACATCCAACCTGTTCACCAAATTTCGTCCGAATCCATCCACAACTTTTTCAGATATCCTGCCAACAGACAGACAAACTGACAGACAGGGGGAAAACATAGATCATAGGGAAATTTCTTTTAAAAAAAACAGAACGAAGATCCGGGCGATCATTGACATCTTGGTTGCTGCTATTTTGTCTGTACCTGTTTGTGGTGAGGATGTTGAGGTCATGGAGAGATTCACTTACCTTGGCAGTGATAATCATGTCTCTGCTGGCTGTGAGCCAGAGGTCAATAGACATCTTGGTCAGGCATGGGGAGTCATGGATTCAATGGTTCATGGGGTGTGGCGCTGTTGGTACCTGTGCGGAAGGATGAAAGCCTGAGTCTTCAGGTCCTTGGTGCTTCCAGTCTTGCTCTATGGATGTGGGACTTGGACTCTGACCAAGGATCTGAGATTGAGACTTAATTCCTTTGGTACCAGTTCTCTTCGGAGAATCCTTGGCGATCACTTGTCGGATTTTGTGTCCAACGAGTGGTTGCTGAGAGACTCAAATGAGATTTGTTACCTGCATAGTCTGTGAGAGTCATCTGTGGCTGTATGGAGACGTGGCTCATTTTCCTGATGCTGATCCTGCTCACCAGATTCTGTCAGCGAGGGAGCCTCATGAATGAAGGAGGCCAATGGGCCGAACACGTGCCTCGTGGTTGCAGCAGATTTGTCAGCATCTCAAGGAGATTGGGATGGGCCAGGCATCTGCCTGGGGGATGGCCAGACGAAGACCCCTGGAGTACTGGTGGAAAGTGGACGCTGTGACGCTCTGCTGTGGTGCATGCTCCTATACCTGAACTGACCTGACACATACTGACTGACTAACTGACTGATACACTAATACACTGACATTCTGACATACTGACACATACGGACACTTATCACTATAGATACGTAAAGACAGAATTGATTTTGTCCTGTTATAAAAATTGTTGATATATCCTTAAGAGTGCACCATGAAAGTGCTTTAGCTTTCATATTACAATGATTTATTTTGTTATCACATCTCAATTGAGGATGTCATAAAAGACAAAAACAACAGGCATGAAGAACCATTGTAATGTGCTGGATAAGGTGGTGTAATAGATACTGCGTCAATGAATGGAAAACTTCCGGGAATCATTTTTTACACGACCTTTGCAATTTTTGTTTTATTTCATTTTAATCACATCGCTGTGCATTCACTAACATTGTTGATTGCTAATGTGCTGCCCCGGGTGTATGGCTTAAATTACTCCCTTGTAAGCGCTCTTTGTCGAGCCCTTCTATTGGCTCTTAGAAATCATATCACCTGGATGTCAGGGAGCAGATTCTCCATTTTGTGATTAAGCGACGGCCGTGTCGTTTTTCCTCGTGCCATCTGCCGCTCTTAATCTGTGCCTTGGAAGGCTATGTCTGCAAGTAAAAGTTTGATATGCTTCATGATTGTAACAGATACATGATTATTGTTGCATGCTGTATTTGAGATGGTGTTTTAGCTCTTAGAGTTGATGTTTTCTCTGTGGCTGCGTAATATAAGCAGTACACTTTGCCGTGTGATGTGTGCTTTAGATTGCCAGGTGGATATATTTAATTTATCAGGCATACATTCCACTCTGTATTAACTTCTGCATGTTTCTGCTTTGTCTTTGCAGTTTCACACTTGTTCCATTAAACGTTCGAGTTAGACGTGCATCCAGTCTCGGGCAATCATTTGGGACAGTGTTTAGCTGTCCTCTCTCTGTTTAGCTCTCTGTCTAGCTGTGCAGTCACGCATAGCGAGGACAGAATACACATAATTGAACACTGTAGAATACAAATGGCCTTCTTACTGCTTGCAAAACCTCTAGTTTTTCAGTACTTTGACATGTTAAATAAAGTGGTGTATCAGACTGCATGAACGGCAGTAAACTTGTGGAAAAATTTTTTAACGACTTTTAAAATCATGATTTTCTTTCAATTGAATTATTTACAAAACACTGCATGGAGTAAGGTGTTCTATGAACTCTCTAGTTTTTGTTTGCTTTAATTTGTATTTTTACGTCATCTACACCAGGGTAGTTAGAGGGAGGGAGGGAGAGAGAGAGAGAGAGAGAGAGAGAGAGAGAGAGAGAGAGAGAGAGAGAGAGAGAGAGAGAGAGAGAGAGAGAGAGAGAGAGAGAGAGAGAGAGAGCAAGGACTCTCTCCCTCACCTCTCTTTTAATAGACTGCTCCGAAAATCCCTCGCTTATTTAATGCACTCTCGTGCTTTGTTACTTTTCAATGCAGGAAAATTCAAGGAATGTTAAGTACAGTATTTTGAAGTGAATGTCAAGCCATCAGAACGTTATTCCATCGAGGTATTTCTGCATTGGAGGCAAGACATTTTGTTGCAGTGAACCCAAATTTAAAATGCCACTGTTATAATTCAAAGCTTCACCTTCTTTGATCGCTTTTCATCTGCGCTTAACATGCATCCGAGGAACGGTGCACATAATGGTTATTCGCCGTGCATGCAAAACACCAGGATGACAGTTTTATACCCAGACTAGACAGCTCAGAGATTCGAACCCAAGCGAGACAGCTTGAGTGCACACCTTTTAGGCTATCTACGCAGCTCTGGAATGGCCTATAACGACTTCCAACGAACCACATCTTGATGTCTTTCCCGTAATATTCAATTCCCTTTTAGAGAAAGTAAAAGTTTGCATTGAGAAGCGTGAGATACTCATTTCCATCTACAGCATGACTATCAGCATTCTTCAGCTTTTGGGAGATGCTTTGCTCCGCTCATGTTGCATCTCCTCGAAACACTCTTGGACGTAACTGATGAAAAATTAAAGTCAGTCATTTTATCTCTGTTACAACAAAAAATCTGAATGTTTATTTAACATTCTCATTTTGCATTAACTAGCGAATAAGCCATCATTATGGATAGATAGTTCAATTCCCTCATAATTACAGACTAGTTAATTCCCCCAGAATTACAAATGAGTTGATTATCCCAGAATTACACTGGATAATTCCCCCACAAATGAAGATGGGATAATTCCCCCAGAATTGGCATATTTTAATATGACTTAATAAATTTTAGTGTGACACCCCCACCGAGAACAAATGATACACATTTGCATAGAGACAATAATGATGCTCCCCCTATCAATCAAGAATCTGGGGAACTATAAATTGTATTTACCACCTACAACCTTCCTGTGCACACCCTGAGTTCAACCACCAGTTTTCAATTAATTCTGTCCAGAAATTTGGGAGTACTTAGAAGTCAAACGCACACAAAAAGACACTTTTTGAATTTTGGATATTTACTAATAGTCTTGTCGAGGCTTAACCGTGCACATGATATACACATGCAACTATTTATTTATTTTATCATAGACCTGGCAAATAGTTAGTAGTTTACATGTCTTTATTATGTACAACTTAAGTCTATGAATTAAAATGTCACTAACTTGTCACATGATACACCCTTTGAAACAACCTTCACCTATTCTCTCCTGCTGCTTCTTATTATCCCGCACACACGAAGCGAAAAGTGCGGTAAAGCAATTGGTTCACTTCTTGATGTCCATCCGTCCCTTCATCCACAAACGTCAGTTTATGATCGAAGAGCAACTTAATTTGAATTGAATGTTATATTGTGAACACGAATCAGAACATGTATCAGAAAACAAACCTGTAGTTTAACAATACTTTGGCTCTGAATTCGTCCCAATTGCACATGCGCAGAGAGGAGTGAGATAATTTTTTTACTCTGTTTGCCTGTCTCCCATCAGCCAAACTTTAAAATCATTCCAAATCGGAAACTTACTGTTTTTAAGGATGTCATAAAAGACACAAACAACAGGGACGAAGAACTAATGTAACATGTTAAATAAGGTGGAGTATAAGGCACTGCATTTATAATGGTAAACTTCTTGATTTGTTTTTTTTCTACAACCTTTAAAATCTTTATTTCATTTCAAGTGAATTTTACACTTGAACACTGGAGAACACAAATTTCCTTTTTGGCACTTTCAAAACCCTTCCATTTAGCAGTACTTGGACGTGTTAAATAAGGTTGTGTATAAGACTGCATCGATGGCGCTAAAGTTCTGGAATTTTTTTTTTATACGACCTTTAAAATCATTATTTTATTTCAATTGAATTACAGTATATATTTGAACACTGTTTGGGGTAAGGTGTTCTATAACCTCTTGAATTGCATTAAGTTGTGTGTTTGTGTCAATCTAGTGGTGTATCAAATTTTGGTTTTTTTTATTAGAACAATCCCAAATGCGAATAAATTGTATTAATAAATAAACAGTAATTAAGAACTATGCACATGGTCACTGGTTTTTCGGCCAGTTCAAAATTTTAATAAATAAAGATTTCCTTTATATTTTTCCAATATAATGTAGTTGAGCACCGTTCTCGATGCACGGACCCCTAGTGAGAAAGCATTGATCTACACTTTTTAATTATTATTACCCATAACTATGATCTATTTCACGAGCATAGGTTCTGTTGAAGCAGTTGCCTTGGCTGAGAACCAACCCTGGATGGGTCACCATTTTGTCGTACCTTTTAATACTCACAGTTATTTGGGAGACTTTGAATAATGTCAACCAATGGAATTATCACAGCATTGACAACTGTGGACAATTTGAAGTCTTGCCCATGTTCAAACGCAGCACTGTTGTTCCACAAATTTAAAACAACAGAATGTTTGTGTCATTCCTCCTTTCCTCCTCGTTTGTCCATCCTCGACCACACCCTTTGCTCGTTTGTGGGCCTACTGCCCTTTGTCATTCATCTTCTCTATCAGCCTAGAGCCCTATTCCATTGTGTATAAAACTTTCCAGCGGGTTTCCACTCAGATAAGTGACACTGAAGCAAGGTCACGGTAGGTCACGGGATCAACAGAACCACAAGGTTTAGTGCAACCGAACTGCAGATGGAGTCGCTTTCATGACTGATGTTTAATGGCATAGATAATCAGAGTAACTTTAATCCATTTTATTTTAACTTAACTTTGGGCTTAATCCCTTGCTCATGATGTAGCGAACCCAGGTTTAAATCCCATATTCCATTGGGTTTGTACTTTGTTTAATAATGTTCTTGTAAATCATGTTAACATACATTGATTCCTCCCATAATGTCTTTGTCCTCCATCTGATTTATGTACAAGCTCTTCCGTGAGCCTTGAATTATCGTATAAAGAATAATAATTGAAATTATATTAGAACGGTTTGATACAATGTAAATTCCTGTAGATATACAGCATGTGATCCTTGATCCCTGCTGTCATCATTTCTCAGATGTTTTTAGTTATTGAATTGCAGTGGATGTGAAATTTGTTTTTTTCACATTTTTTTTGTGCACATGGTCGAGACTCTTGGAAGAGCTAGAGCACAATGGAATGGAAAAGGAAAACACAAACAGCAGAGTAGAAGTGAGAGTGAAACTGAAATCAAAGGGAGGGGGAGAAGGACACATGGTGGTGAACAAGCTGCGCAAAAGCTGCAACACAGCAAGGAGAGGAACGGGAAAGCAGGGATGAAACAGAAATAGAACAAACCAACCAACTAGCAAACAAACAAAAGGTGAGGGAGAGGGTGGGTCACAATAACCTGGAAAGGTGGGGTGCTTGGGAATGTGGTAATTTGGGATAGTAGACATCATGAGTAATTGAGTATGGATGGGGGATGACCTGAGGGAGCAGTGAACAGTTGTCTTTAAGCCCTGGAAGGAATAATGGACTGAACAGACTGGGGAAGTTAGTTCCACATGTCAGAGCAAAGAGGAACAAAGGAGTGGAGGTCAGCAATGAGCCTGGATTTTGGGAGTTTAACAAGAAGAGGGTTACTGGAAGACTGTCTACACCCTGTATAAATTTTCTTTCATGTCTGAGGCTTATGGATAAGCTTGTCGAAATGATCACACGCAGGACATTGCACAGTTTATAGGATTTGAACCAAGAATCCCAGCATTATGAGTTGTGTGCTCTAATGGGAGTGCCAAGCAGGCCCGCTCAAAACGATTACAACAAAACAAATAATTTTGTTTTGACTTGATTGGTGAAGTATTTGGATGGGTCCTTTTTATGAGATGCCTCCAAGTTGGGGTTTGAGGACAGGAGTCAGTTAAAGTTTGCTGAGCCTCATGCACAGAGTCATTACATTTGATTTGGGAAAGCGGTAGACCACACACATAAACAATGCATTGCGATGGAGATGGACTGAGATATTGAGATATTCAACAGTGATTTTGGAGGAGGTGTACAGGAAATAGCAGGGACTATAGGGAAGGGACAGACCATAACACCGTTTCCAGCACAAACATTGTATCTGTCAAAGCAATACAAGGTAAAACCAGTGGTGAAAAGTCAGGACATTGTCTGCTTTTACTGGACCACCATGATGGATATTGCAGGAAATAAACTTAAATTGTGTCAAGGAAGGGAAGAGAAACCTAGGAGTGAACACGGGGGAATTGGAAAGGTGGCGGAGGGGAGATTGAGTTGATGAGGGGATGAATAAACAGCAAATGATCCACCCTAGCTTGTTTGAGGAGACAGAATGACCACACCCACCACATGTATAAGAGAGTGTAAGAGAAGAGAATGGAAGAGATTAATCAATGAAACAATGTAAAAGGTTTGTTTATGTTGTTACGTCCTTCTTTGAGGCACCGGCGCAAGTGAACCAGTCACCCAAAAGGTAGAACTAGAAAATATTTTTGGACAATAATATGTTCTGTCCATTGTTTAACAGGTAAAACCAATGTCTGATGTGAGAGAGAAGGATGTTTAATAAGTAATTTATTAATTTCTACTGTCTACCTCTAAAAGACTAATGCCATTTAAAGGTATCCCAGAAAAATGATTTTCTCCAGAACCCTCAAAGTGAAAGAAACACTCAATGATTTTAAAACTCACAAAATAATAATACTGTATACACATTTCACAGGTTTCAATGCAGCTTTGAATTAACTCATGACTGTGAGTTGGTAACTTATCTCAAGTACCCAGTTCTTAAATATAACTCCAGCAGGATACGAATGGATGGAGAGGTCAGTTGTGGACACGTTTGAAACAGCCTTGCCCAGTTGAGTGTGCACTCGTTGAAGTCTGACTGGCCAGTCACGTTGCAAGTACCCAGAGGGTAGGCTGGTATCACCGAAGCAAACCAATTATTCTGAGTCCACTACTTGCCATTCAAGACCACACCTGACAACATGCTCTCTTGAGAAACAAGGACATTGGCGAGGTCTGGTAGCCAAAAATTTGATTGGTTGAGATGAGTAAAATGCCATAATATTTTTTGAAATACTGCTCAACGGAACGATTTTGAAAGTGCCAAAAAGGTGATTTGTGTTCTACAGTGTTCAAGTATGTAACTCAATTGAAATAAAATGAAGATTTTAAAGGTTGTAGAAAAAAAAAATTCGTAAGTTTACTGCCGTTTATTCAGTGTCTTATACACCACCTTATTTAACACATTCCATTAGTTCTTCATGCCTGTTGTTTGTCTTTTGTGACATCCTTAAAAACTGTAAGTTTCCTGTTTGGAATTATTTTCAATTTAGTTTGACTACCAGAAAGAGTAAAAATATTATTTTACTCCTTTTTGCGTATGCGTGATCAGGACAAATTCAAAGCCAATGTACTACGAAACTGCAGGTTTGTTTTCAGATTCTTGTTCTAATTCGTGTTCAAAATATAACATTCAGTTGAAATTAAATTGTTCCTCAATCATAAACTTGGAGACAGAACGACAGACAGACAGATAGAAGTGAACCAATTTCTTAACCCCACTTTTTTGCTTCACGTGCACGGGATAACAAGGGGAAGCAAAATAAATGTATTTGAGAGAGGTAGTGGAGAGCGGAAAGATGAAGACTAAGTGTGAGCAGAACGAAGAGCAGTACAGCAGGTTCCGTGTCCTGGTCTATCTTCCTAACAAGTAACACAAAAGCATATCGACAAAGGGATTTCAGACCTTGAGTTAAAGTGATGGACACACATTTGTTTTCCAGTTATTTAACAATCAGAAGCAACAGACGGGCACAACTTTTTAGATCAGCAGAACCTAGTTTATGGAGGCGTGAAGTACACATTTTCCATATGATTGGAACCGGACAAATACCAATCATTTTGAATTGAAAAGATGGAATCGTCTACTTCAAGGGTGGACGACACCGATTAGAGACCTCCAAGAGAAGATTTTTCTTCGTTATCTCAGGAGAAATAACATCTCCATTTGTGCACTCGTACAAAGGCCGTCTATTTTATCACCTCTTCTTGGAAAACCGTCATTCATTGTGACAGATTTTGCTCCCAAGTTAACACTTTTGGTCTGCATAACAAGACGTCATTGGTACACACCTGTAGAAAAATTTTTGCTCCCCACAACCCCCAACTATCCAAGTTTCACATCTGGAAAATAACCATAAAGTAATTCCTGGAAAGTTCAATGTTTTGAATGCAGCTCTATTTTCTCACTCAAACACCAAGAGAATCAATGGATCAGATAAGAAGGGATGACTGTTTGAAGGATTATAGAGATATATCAGATCCTTTATTTGTCAGGCATTCGTCTCTCCATTTTCTCGCGTTAATTTGTTATTCGAAACACCCCTTGGACCATGCATTTGCCACGGGATAAAGTGTTATCCAAGCAAATCCAAACTTTTTGGTGGTTTCCCATTTTTCACCATCATTTAATCTCCAAAATCATTTCGCAATATTTTCCAGAAGCTATCTTGTACAAACAATGACATTGATGCAGTTAGCTATATCCGGCATTTAAAGTCGATGTTAAATTATCTGACATACAGTAGATTCCATTTTGATAGGAACTAAAAAGCTTGCGGTACACATCCGCAATGCTTTTGTGCTCCCACATTCACAAAGCAGAAAAACCCTCTCTTCACGCAGCGATGCTTTGATATCCTGATCGCTCTTTTGTACATCTTTATTTCCAGGCCTGTATTCCTTCAAGATTCCATGGTGCAACCCAAATGTCAAATCGAAGTAAATCTACACGTGAAGAATATTTTTCCCATCTCTTCATCAGCCTTTGCTTGTTGAATTGAGCACCTTGATGAATTCATCTACATTCGCTTGAGCAGGGTTGAGCATATCCAACCTTGTGGCCATAACACAGCAGTGCTCAGGACAATGGACTTATCTCCACTAAACGTCCAAAAACATATTTCCTCCAATAAATGCCCTGGCCATTTATTTTGAATCCCCTCTGAGCAGGGCGAAAAGGGAGGGGGGGTGCTTAATAGAGGGGCAGGTGCTTTGATTGGAGGGGGGGGGTGTTTTTTTTTTCAACAACCCACGTTGTGGGGGTGCTTATTGGAGGGAACATCCTGTATGTGTGGTGGTTTATCATTTTTGCATCTTCAGCGAACTTCCATTTTTCTTCACACAATGAAGTAATTCATCACATCCGTATATTTATGCATACCACATTACATCAACTCAATGGAGTCATCGCTATCATACATAAACGGACTTTCCCTTCATTATAAATACCCACCGCACTTTCAATGGATGGAGAACATATCT
Organism: Eptatretus atami; assembly: GCA_035128595.1. Classification (NCBI taxonomy): domain Eukaryota; kingdom Metazoa; phylum Chordata; class Myxini; order Myxiniformes; family Myxinidae; genus Eptatretus; species Eptatretus atami. Next base: position 111,545,585 of record CM068957.1, on the reverse strand, counting down.
CAACGAGTGGAGGGCATCTTGCACGTCACTGACTGCCTTGCTTTAGTTTAATGAACGACTAAGCGTGCTTACCTGTCACTTCGATGACGGGTTTAATCAAAAGAGAGACAGCATGTTGCACTTCACAAGCATATTGCATGTCTATCGGTGAGTCTCAATGAGAATGTAAAGATGAAATGAAATGCAAAAAATGTATATTTTATAACACGCAATTGTTGTTGCTGTCGTGTCGTGGCTGTGGTGGTTGTTGTTGCTTGTATGCTCCTTCTCAGTACTTTTATATACTTTTCTATTGCTTTGATATGATTTTGTGTGCTCCTTCTGTGTCTTTCATGCTTTATTCTCAAGATTTCCTGCTGTCGTAGAATAATGACAATGGAACCATTGGAGCCATTACATGAAGCTCTAAATTCTTCCTCTACCTCTTCCTCTTCTTCTTCTTCCTCCCTGGAGACAGGCTTTTAAAAGGGGCATGTTTATGATTAACGGACACAAATTTTTGTTCCAATGAATGGATCATTCGCTTTCCAACCAAATAAATCAATTATATTAGCTTTCCAACAGCAACATTTTCTCTTTCTCTTTTTTTTTGCATTTTTATGCTTCTTCCGCCGATGTTGTCGGAGGCATTGTGTTTTGTGTCTGTCCGTGTGTACGTACGTACGTACATCCATCCATACTTATTAACCTCCGCCATCGAAGATCGGAGGTTACTGTTTTCACCCCTTTCTGTTTGTTTGTTTGTTTGTTGTAAACAGTATTACGGAAAAACTCCTCGACGGATTTCGACGAAACTTGGTGGGGGATTAGGTCTGGTCCAAGGATCATGCCATTAGATTTTGGACTTGGTCCAAATCCAATATGGCCGCTATGGCGGCCATTTGAAAAATATTTGAATTTTTTTTTGCATTTCTACTGTTTTAAGTGATTTCCAACCCCCCCCCCCCCCCAAAAAAATTGTTAGAGAAAAAAAATATTTTGCACCTTTTTTTTCAACAAAATTTCGATTTTTTTTTTTTTCATTTCTACATGTTTAAGTGATTTCCAACAAAAAACATGCCAAAATTATAATTGCGGCTGATTTTGGAACTTCAGGTGGATATACCCACGTAAAATCAATTTTCTGTCTCAAGGAATCTAGTTATGACGAATTAATTGAGTATGTAAAAGTTAAAAGTAAAAGGGAAAGTTGCAAACTATAACTCTGTGAGCACTGTTGACGTCAAATTGAATGAATAGGATATCAGGTTCACTTGAGTGACCTAGCAGTATTGGCGGCGGAGGTTTTGCACTGTACCGAGTGCTCCCCCTCTAGTTTCCTCTGTTTTCTCTGCAACCGCATATCCGATTGACACAGAATTTTCACCATAGGTGTGACAACTCATGTAGAATGTTTTAATGATAATTATGACATAGGTCACTTGGTGTGGCAGCCATGTTGGAAAAAATGGAAAAACTTTGGACCTCTGTAACTCCGAAACCACTCCATGGGAAAAAAATTTCACTTGGCACATGTGAATTACTCCACATGGAAAAGGTGATTTTTTTGATGATGTCATAGGTTGCTTCATTATGACGTCATAATTGCATATGGGGGAAAAATTGATGACGTCATTGGTCACATGATTCAGCACCCATCTTTTTTTCTTTTTCTTTTTCAACACAAACCTTCAAAAATCTTCTCTAAAACTGCTGAACAGATAGAGGCAAAACTTTGCAGGTATGATCGCCTATCCATGAGGAACAAAAAGTTTTCCACCTATGACATCATAGGTCACATGATTTGGAAGCTATGTTTTTTTGAAGAATAAACCTTTAAAAACCTTCTTCTCCAGAACGGCTTGACAGATCGAGGGAAACTTCATCCACATGTTCCCCAAGCCTTGGGGATACCAGGGTGTTCACAAATAATTAACAGGACACATGGTCTGGCATCCGTATTGGATTGAACGAAAATCATTAAAAAAAATATATTTCTCTTGAACTGCTTCATCAATCGATGTGAAACATCAAAATTATGATCTAGTGGTCACGGGGAATATATGTTTTAAATTTCAACCTCATCGGATGCAAGGTCTGGCAGCCAGAATTATTTAGTATTTTTAACCTGCGTTCGGGGATTTAAATCAAAATTGGTACAGGCATGTATAATAATGTAATAATGTGGGCAGAGGCATATCTGGTGACATCGCAATGTTGAAGAGTGCCCTTCTAGTTTTTATTACTCTATGACAGTGGGAACCGTTAAGAATAAAGGGTGATGAACACACAGATGGATGCTGCTCCTTTTAGTAATAGATACATCATATTTACGAAGGTATATATTATTGCTTGGCAGTGATTTTCTGTTGGACCCCACTAACCCCCCCCCCCCCCCCCAATAATGTTTAAATCGGAAGGGGAGAGGGTTGCTTATTTAAGGAAATATGGTAAATTGCCTTGCTGGTTGCTTTAACTCTGTCATAATCAGGTAATGTTTTGGTCACTTCAACGTATCAACCTTAAAACTATAACTTTTTCACCAATATAACATTCCCTGCTTTGACCCACTTACACACAACGCTAATTGAAAAGCTCTACGCTCATTAACCTCCGCCATCGAAGATGGATGGAGGTTATGTTTTCACCCCTGTCTGTTTGTTTGTTTGTTTGTGAACAGTATTACGGAAAAACTCCTGGACGGATTTCGACGAAACTTGGTGGGGGGTTAGGTATGGTCCAAGGATCATGCCATTAGATTTTGGACTTGGTCCAAAAAAAAAACTTAGAAAATTTTGCAACTTTTTCCAAAAAAATTCGATTTTATTTGAAAATATTTAATTTTATTTTTGCATTTCTACATGTTTTAAGTGATTTCAAACCCCCCCCCCAATAGAAATTGTTGGACAAAAAAAACCAGCAATTTTGCAACTTTTTTTTCAAAAAAAATTCGATTTTATTTTTGGCATTTCTACATGCGCGTCGATCTAGTTTAGTTTATTCAATCGTGGTTCAGTAGAGTCTGATCCGTTTTGACCTACAATGAATAGGATATCAGGTTCACTTAAGTGACCCAGCAGTATTGGCGGCGGAGGTTTGCACTCATCCGAGTGCTCCCCCTCTAGTTGATACTGTATATGTACATCTATCTATAATTCCAGCAGTGTGTGTGGTGTGTGTTGTGTGTGTGTGGTGTGTGTGTGTGTGTGTGTGTGTGGTGTGTGTGTGTGTGTGTGTGTGTGTTGTGTGTTTTGTGTGTGGCTGTGACCACTGTTTCTCGACAACCACTGGTCCGATGTAATTGAAACTTGCGAGGTATATTGCTGGGGACCTGTGGATGTGCCTTTTCAAGTTTGATATTAATCGGACAAGTGCTTCCAAAGTTATGGCCATTTATTTACCAACCAATGAAAGGACACGTTGCTGCGTAGGCCGGTGCGCGGCCGGCCGACGATGACGTCACATGCCGTGCCGGTTACGATGGGGATCAGTGCATTAGTTACCGTGGCGTAGGAGTGGCAATGGTCAATGGCAGCGAATGTCATGGCAAGCAAAGACAGGGAGGTAAACTTGATTTTAATTATCTCTGTGTGTGTAAGTATCACAGCAGTTGTTACTTCAATGCAAGCGATAATTCGTGGAATGCATGTGAACATTCCGTACGGGCAAGCACCACTCGGATAGTGATGACAATGTATCTAATAATTTCTCGATTTCTTATGCGCATTTATAGATAAACACAATGCCCCAATCCAGTCGTCGTTTACGAGAGCGAAGGAACGGCCTGTGTGGTTGTTTCTGGCTCGAGGTTTGAAAGTTTTTTTTTTTGGTTTGCACGTACGGGCACGCACATACGGGCACGCACGTACAGCCACGCATGTAAGCACACGAGAATGAAGAAACAGCCTGTGTAGTTGTTGTTTCTGGCTCGAGGTTTGAACGTTTTTTTGTTGTTGTTGTTTTTTCCACGTACAGCCACGCACGTACGGGCACGCACTAGTACATTTAAATCAAGGAATAGGATTCCCATAATCTTCACAGAGCATCAGGGCACTTACAACAAAGCAAGAATGTCGCTGGATGAGAACCCACCCTGTACAGACCACCAGGAAGAAGAGAGAGTGGGAGTTTATTCCAAAGGTGGGAAAAAAGAGGAAAGAAAGAGTGAAGGTGAGCAGTGATTCGTGATTTTGGTAGTTTTACCAAGAAGGGGTTACTGGCGAAAGTTTGGCACCCTGCGGAAATATGGCTGGGGGGGGGGCATATCGCAGACAGAGCAGGGGGGGGGGGCGAGACCGGAGAGGAGACGGTAGAAGACAGAAAGACCACCAACCTGCCTGCGGTGAGAGTGTCAGAGGCCAAAGTCTCAGCTCACATGCGAGATACCAATGATCCTTAATGCCTTGGTTTCCACAGCGTGAAGCCAAGAAAGGTGAGAGCAGGAGCACCAACCCAGAGGGGAGAAAGTAATCCATCAGGCTGCAGAGGAAAGCTTTGTATGTGGTCAGGAGCTCAGTTGGGCCGAGGAAGGACTTTGCACGACGGATAATTCCCAGTCGGCAACTGGCTTTGGAGGCCAGGTTTGAAATGTAGGTTTTGCAGGAAAGATCATGGCAGATAGTTAAACCCAGAAGCATGAAAGTAAAGGAGTTCTTCCAGAGGATTGTTGAGAAAGTAGATGGGGGGGGGGGTGGTTACAAACGGTCATTTCGGCAATACATAGTGAGAGTGAGATTTGGCATGATTGAAAGACATGTTCCACATGTTGGACCAGTTTGTAATTTTATCCAGATCTGCAGAGAGCTAAGAAGCTGCTGCTTGCCGGTCTGAGGGATGAGAGATGGTACGCCAGAGGGTGGAGTCATCAACAAAGAGCTAAAGAGGATTTTCCAGAGAGTCGGAGAGATCATTGATGAAAAGCAGAAAAATAACAGGGCCCAGAACGCAGCCTTGAGGATCTCCAGCCTGGCCAGGAAGAGGGGATGAGAAAACTCCATTTCAGGCCACACGTTGGCTGCGACAGGAAGGACGTTTGCGAGCCATGAGTGGAGATGTCCTTGGATACCATAGGAAGAGCGTTTGGTGAGCATGGCAGGGTGCCAGACCTATCAAAAGCATGTGATTGTGTCTTGGGAGATGACTCTGATTTAATGTCCGGCATTGAGGATCTCCATTCATTGTTGGAGAGCAAAGCAGCATATCAAGGGTAGAATGACCTGGTCTGAATCCAAATTGATGATCAGAAATCAGCCATTGGAGAAGAGGAAGGATTTAATGTCTGAAGCGATGATGGATTCCATCTGAATCTTGCTGAAGATTGGGAGAAGGTTGATTGCTCTGTAGTTGCAGGGACCTGTTTTTGCACCTTTTTGTGCAGAGCAGTGATGCTTGCTGATTTCCAATCAGATGGCAGATGACCTTGAGCAAATAGAAGGGTGAATAGCACTGAGAGAGGGTGAGCAAGGAGCAGTGGAGCAGGTTTTAGACACGTGGGCTGATGCCGTCTGGACCGGTTGTAGAATCTGAGTTGAGTTTTGACAGCAAGCTCTCCACTTTGTCAGAAGACAAGGCCGGTGTGGCCATTTGAGGTCAGGAAGGGGATGGAGGGGAACATACACCAGAAACTGATTTGTTTGGACACCACCAGGATTGAAGGAGGGAGAGAGGTTTGAGAGTTCAGACTTGAGTTTAGAAAGATGTTGTTCTGGCTCTCCTGAGGGTAGATACACACTTTGTTCTGAGCTTTATGGAAGGAACTGAGATTACCCTCAGTTTGGTTTGCTTTCCATGTGGCAAAGGCAAGTTGTTCAGAACAACTGCCTCGCCAAAAGATTCACTGAACCATGGGTGGAGGAAGGGTCGGACAACTGAAGATGAGATGGGAATAAATCTGTGCATGAGAGCGAGCAAATTTATTTGAAAGAATTCTCAGGATGAATTGATGTTGGAGAAAGTAGCGATGGGAGACCAGTCTGGAAGTTTGATGGCTGCTTCAAGACCTTGCCAGTCAGCCTGAGTGAAATGCCAGACTCGACGGCACTGAGGTGGTTCTCTGATAATAGCCAGAGAGATGTCCACCTTGACAAGCACGTGGTCAGAAGAACCGATTGGAGCAGAGGAAGAAACGCAGCACGTGATGCGGAGGAGGAACAGCAGGCTTGTTCACGTGATATTTCAAAAACTGTTCAAGATTTAAGTTTTCATTTAACACAGATCTATTGCTCATACCACCCAAAAGGTGCGGGACATGGAGTATCAGCTCCTCGTTGTAATGTTTTCTATTTGAGTTGTTTGTTTTTATTTTACTTCAAACGTTTGTCATTCGAGCTATCAATTTATGGTGGTCCAATTTTGACAGCGCCGTGTATTTTTTTTCCGTCTATCTCTAACTGTTTGTACCCAGAAATGTTTTCTCTTGGTGATGACTTTCCCATCATTTGCTCTTTGCTCTTTGCTCCCATGACTGATATCCTCAAAATGTCAATATACTGGCTTTGTTACCAATTGAATCTGTTTGACACACTCAACAGTGTGTTTCTGTGCTGTTCCTTCCAGATTTATTTAACTATTAATACAAATGTCTCAACTTCCCATAGTGTTTGCCTGAGATGCCAAAGCACTAGCTTGAGAACCATGGTGCTCCCATGAAGCACTTATTCATAAAACACAATGGGGGTGCATTGGAAATCACGAGACTTTTTAACCATGACATATTTATATTTAGGGTTGTTGCAGGCATCACATGCCATAACCACATGTGACCAACCTAATTTCATGTCAAATTCCGGAAATAACAACTAGCGTATCATTGGATTGACAGGTCTTAAAAAAGTGCCCTGATAGTGCTTGTCACATGCAATCATTGAACTGACATCCTGCAGATTGGGAATATTTGTGGGAAATTTCAATAATTATGGCTATGGTGCACACAAAATGTAAATTGTATGTTTATTGTGTCAATTATAGAAAAAGTACTTTGGAAACACATGCCGTTGACTCTGAATGTAGTCTCCACTTGCAGATTGTCATGTCAAGAGACAATCTAGTTGTGGCAGACTCCCAAATCCACTATTGCTTTTGTTCTTACATTAACCAATCAGTGTAAGTAATGGTATCGCCATGACGATGAGAGTATGAGGTACGCATATGTAAAGGGTGACTT
>CM068957.1:111517035-111538419 GCA_035128595.1 Eptatretus atami | reverse complement strand
TGAAAGGACACGTTGCTGCGTAGGCCGGTGCGCGGCCGGCCGACGATGACGTCACATGCCGTGCCGGTTACGATGGGGATCAGTGCATTAGTTACCGTGGCGTAGGAGTGGCAATGGTCAATGGCAGCGAATGTCATGGCAAGCAAAGACAGTCTTTGATGAATATTGTTATTTCCTCTCAAAAGAGAATTGAATGAGGAAGAAGATTATTATTTGAAGTGATTGAGGGTACCCGAGTGATCTTCATAATAAGCATAAAGACTTCCTTTGCCAATGTGAGAAAGAGAACCCCAAAAGAAAGATGTGTTAAGTGATTGTCATAAAAGTTTTTAATATTAAAGGTAAATCAACCAGAAAGTATTAACAACATTCATGATAAAGAGGGATATGTTTTCATCAAAGGAACTTTGAGACAATAATTTATCTGCTGGTTGAGAGTAGCTAAAATTCATTAGAGTTTTAAAATTTTAAACAAAGTCCTTGATGAAAAGTTATATTAAATTCAATACAGATATGGAGAGCAAATTACAAAAGGGTAAAATTGAAGGGGGACTTTTATACATTAATGAATAAAATGCTGATTGGAAAAGACTATGGAAATGTTAGAAACAGCAAAACATTAGATTCGCAACATCTTGGAAAGAAGCTGCTAGATTGAATAAAAATATAAACCAAGTTTTGAGAGAAGGAAGAGGTTTTTCAGAGAACTTTTTCTGCTATTCATATTGAAAAAGGAAAGTATTGTCAATGGATAAACCAATTTATATTTGGAACAGCAGTTCTTGATTTATCAAAATATTGATGATGATTTATTTGTATAATGACTTAAGAAAAGGAGGTTATGGTGAAAATGTTTCATGTTGTATATGCGAACACTGATAGTTTTATCTAGATATAAAAAAAACTGATGATATTATAAAAGATATGAGAAAAAATATTGGAGTTATATGATACAAGAATTTAGTAAGAGAGCGCAGTTTATTTTTTTCAAAAAGAATTGAAAAGGTTATTGGTAAATTTAAGGATGAGTTGGGTGGAAAAGTAATGGAGTGAGTTTATTGGATTGAGAGCAAAGGCATATGCTATAAGTATGGTTGATCAGATTTGAATAAAAGGTTAAAGGGGAATAAAGAAATATGTAATAAAGAAATCAATAACTTTTAGAAAATTATTATAATTGTTGATGAATAAGAAAGAAGAATATCAGAAAAGAATACAATAAGGAACTTATAAACATAAGAATATATCGTGAAGAAGTACAATAAAAAGCCATTAGGAGCCTTTGATGATAGAAGATTTATTCTTTAGATAATGGAATAGATTGTGTTCCATTATGGATATTGTATGATGAGTGAATAGGAATAAGGATTGTGTTCCATATTAGACACAAGTTTTAACGATGGAAGATGGGTAGGGTTTTTAAGGGCTTACGCCGCGTCTTTTCACCAATATATAAATGGTCCGAACCAAGTATTAATCAAACTAAAGAGTGGAGAAAAATCTCAGTCTTGGTATATAAATGGGAAAACATAATGAATTGAAAAATATCAAAATAAGTCTTATTGAAAAAATAACTAAAACAAATGGTAAATAAAAACAAATAGGCGAATCAATTAAAAAACTAAAGTAAGTTAGAGGAAATGTTAAAGAAATAATAAATATCCTGAATGGAACTGCAAAACTTTAATGCGTTTATCAATTGAAACAATGGAAAAATAATTTACTACAATCTTTAAAATGATAGCACCTCAGACGGTAGTCAGATGAGATCAATGAGGAGAAGTATATCATTTATAATGAACACAAAACGGGGTATCTTTTGCAAAAATATAAAGATTCAAATGTTTTTTTTTCTTTAAAAAATATTTTAGATGGGGATTTATTGTGCCAAAGAAAATTGAACTATTGAAGGAATTTGAGAATGAACAAATCTTTAAGGTCAATGACGTGTGAGCTAAACAATATGCATTGGTTATTTGAAAAATAGTGTCCCTAGGCCTTACCATGTTTTCAGTATTTCTTCAGAATTCCACCTTTAACAAAATTCACATTACTTTACTTTGCACTTGAACAAATCTTTATCTTATTGCATTGGTTATTTGAATAGAGTGCCCCTCGGTTAAAAGGGCGCAGACAAATAAATATACCTTGGGCTAAAAAGGGGGTTTATTTTTTAGGGAAAAAAATATGATCGCTGAAAATCCCCAATCACTTACATGGGGAAAAGTGAGCCAGAATCAGTAATACTCACCCTACTCACTGTAATGAAACAATGTTGAGTCCACATAGTTTAGGAAATGGATGCATTACTGATCACCATCGATGGGTACAGGACATAGTCATATGGAGCCATGCCCTACTAATGCTCTATATTCGATATATTACATGCGTTCTTGCGAATATTATGAAGGCGATTTTGTGTTTTACAGTTTCAAAATATATAATTCAATTTAAAAATAAAGGTATAAAGAGGTTTAAAGGCATATAAATAAACCAACAATGACCCACACTGTTGGTCTTCACAACCTGCAAACACAAAAATATAATTTTTCCACCTCCTCTGTCCACTCAACCCCCTTTCATCCTTGCTCCATGTCCCACATGTCCATGTCTATGTGGTGTGAAGCTCGTCTAAGAATTAAAAAAAAATCATTACCCATGTCTCGGATGACATTCTCTAATCTGTCTCAACATTAACCTTGCGTCGTGTCTGTTCCCATGGCTTCCCACGAAATGAATAACATTAATATAGCAGATTTCATCGTGATTCTAACAGGTTGATTTTACCTTTATATTTGTTACCTCAGTTTATGTGTGTGTGTGTTGTGTGTGTGTGTGTTGTGTGTGTGTGTGAATGTGTGTGTGTGTGTGTCCCTCTCCCTCTCCCACCCCCCCATGTGATTAATAACCTGTTCATTTATACCTGAAAGGGTCTTTCGCGAGTATGACCTCCAATGCGGAGTGAATTGCGCTTTTAAAAATCGTTATGGGCCGAATGGGAATGCTCAAAAGCACTCTATATAAGACCTGGTTTGTCACTTATACAGACAATTATATCAGTAAGGCTACCACACGGTTCATGGATGTTTAACCCCAATATGGGCGCCATTCAAAAATTACGTAATGCTCATTTTTTCGGAAGGCACGTCCGTGGCTTCATTATTAAACCTTACTAATAATTTTTATTTTGATATATGATTAGACTTTTTGGAGTCCCCATCATGAGCAACACTGAAGTAACAAACAAAGGCCAATTAAAATCTGATGCAACAAACTTCGAACAGTGTATTATTCAACAAAGCATACAGGCCTACTGTGTTCGGCCCACCAGAAAACCAATGAGGGTGCCTATATATCATTTTTGGCTGGGGTGTTCATGGTGGATGGAGTAAAAGTGACAGATGTTGGCTGTGGTCCGGCAGTCTGTTCCGACCAATGCGTTTGCACATTTAGACCAAAAATCGACCCCCAACAAGAACCCCAAAACAACAATAAACAAACAAATAGCAATCGGAGCTCTTGTAGACCTGCGGCAATGTCCCAGGTAAAAAATTGCCGGTTCTACCACCATTTTCTTCAGCGTCTATTACATTCACCCTATCTTACACCATTACATTTGTTCTTTGTGGCCTGTTGTTTGTGTCCTTTATAACAGCCTTTTAAAAACCAGTAACTTCCTGTTTTGGAATGATTTTCAATTTTGTTTACTGCCAGAGAGGCCAGACAGAGTAAAATATTATCTCACTCCTCTCTGTGCACGTGTTGCTAAAACGAAAGACTTGTCTTTCTATTCATGTTCCGATTCGTGTAAAAAATATAACTTTCACTTTAAATAGGATGTTGCTCCATCATAAACTGCATAAATGACAGACCAGGATGGATAGACATTAACCAATTTGGCTTTACCGATGCTTTATGCTTTGCGTGTGCATGGTAAAAAAAATAGTAAAACCTTCTTTTTTAAAGTTTACCTACTAAATTTTTGTAAATCTTCCGGAACACTGGGTCTGCATGCTCGAGAACTGTTCAACAATGAGGATCATTCTTTCTTGGAGTAACAACGGATGTGCATGATGGACATGTTCAGGCAGGACCCTTCTACCAAATGATTGCTGAGGACATATCACTGTTATATTAATGAACTCCTGCTGCATGATAATTATATTACAATTTCAAAAACTTGCCGACAGAGTAGCAGAATATGCAAGCCAATGACGTTACAATGTCACTACGGATCTGGGAAAATAATGAATGGTAAAATGCGTACCAAACACAAAACTCGTGAAGAAAACAAATCTTAAGCTGGCTTACTCTGTGTCAACAGCACGTCGGCATTTTCGTCAGAAAAAGGCAACACTTTCCATCACATGTGCAATCATTGCTGGAGGACTGAATCTGTACCACAAAACTACTAACAAAGGATGAAATGTCTCGTTGAAGCAGATTTTGAAACTTAAGACTAAACCACCAACACGAGAGCATTAAGGTGCTCAACATTGCATTTCACAAAAAAAAATTGAATCTTGTTAAAATTGAGGAGCATCGTAGAGTTAAACCCACCACACACGCAACTCATACCTATCACCATATGGTAATTCGTATGATAATCTGAGACACTGCCGGTGTCCATGAGATCCAACTGTTCTTGTTTAAAATGCCATCCTCCTCCAACCAGGCAGCCCGCACCACATGTAAAAACATAATTTCATGACCTTGATAGAGTCACGTGATTTGGTAACTTTGCCTCACCCACTATATTCACCAAATGGAAGAAAACAAACTCCCATGTGACTTCGACTTCTTTCCCTAAAATTAAAAACCCAAGGTTCGGGGATGTTGTTTCCCATTTGTTGAAGCAAAACCACCATCCACGGCATATCCAAGGATATTCCAGAAGGAAGGCATCTGTGCTGCAATCAAAAAGTGGTTCATCACTGGATTAAGGACTGTGAAGAGGATTTGAGAATTATGTTAGAATAGGTTGTGACATGATTAAAGCTTTCAATGGGGCTATTTGTATTTCTGTGGAAGATGCGATATAACTTTTTGGTGCACTCATAAAACAAAACCTTAGGACAGCGATTTGAAAGGTTTAATAAGGACAGCAAAGAAAAAACCAACCATAAGCGCCTATAATTAGCAATTTGAAAGGGTATACGGCATGGATTTGTGAACAACCAACACTTTTTCAAAGAATATTGATGAGATGATATATAAAAAAATGTGATTTTCAGTACAAAATTTATGTGGCAGTGGGTATAATAAAACATCTTAGCTGACTCTTATCGTCTTCTAATAGTGTGTGTGTGTGTGTGTGTGTGTTGTGTGTGTGTGTGTGTGTTAGTGTGTGTTGTGTGTGTGTGTGTGTGTGTGTATTGTGTGCTGTCATCGGTTGTTATCTCCAGTATGCCGGTTTTTCAGGAACATGGAACGTAGTCCTAATGAGGGCTTCGGAAGTGTGCTCCACCTCCATTTAGTAATGGATCATAATTCATGGACCAAGCGTGACCATTCTTGTTCTCCAAAGTTTTGTTTCTCTGAATGTTCTTTTCAGGATTGTCACTGAGCCCCGGACAGCTTCCAAAATTCTAAGTTTGTTTTGCAGTAATTATTCCCAGAGATGTTTTTCCCATTAGGTTCTTGGCCAAAATGCTGTGTACTGACAAACTCATTTAGTAACGCCGTTTCATTTTTTACCCAAGTAAAGAATCCAGTTTGCAATGCTGTTTCTTGTTTCACGCTGATGGGATCATCAGGTCATAATGCTGAGCATTAACTTCCTTGCTTTTGGTCATATTTCCATGGGTTTTCTGCGAACTGGGATATTGAAGTTATTTACAGCATGTGCATTGGATTACTCTCCATACTTGCGAATGATGCCTTTTTGTTCTGCAATTGTTCTGCACATGAGTTTTTTTTACATCCCGAAGAAGAGTGACTTCGGTTTTTTTTCTACCCTGCAAGAACCTTTCTCCTGATTGTGTCAGTCTAGCCATTTTTTAACATAGCCAGTTGTACAGTGGCATTTAGTAATGACTTTAAGAAAATGTAGTGTCCTTACTAATGTCATTGCACATGGTACATGCTGGGAGCCTTGGTCTTGAGCATTTATTTATGATTCGACCTTCCATCCAGTTGAGGGCTTTTTGGGCCCCTTTCCTTTCCCTTAGGGCCCACTTTTCCTATTTGCCTTCTTTTTCTCTGCCCAATCTATCAAACTTTTTGTTATATCTCTCCTACTCTCTTTTATCATTCCTTCCCAAGGTCAGCTGTTATATTTGTTGATATTACACTGTATATTTTAATTTCTGCTTTTTTTTGGCAATTGCTGGCAGGCTGTATTTTGGTGCTTTTTTGGTTTCATGTGTGACATAGGGATTTGCATTCTGTCTTTGGAAAAATATTTGCTTCGGTGTCGGGATTACCTTTTCTGACTTGATCATCGTGTGATACAAATTGGATTCTTGTATTCTGGTGAACTTGCCACGTACTCCAGTCAATCATTACGTTGTCGATTCTGTGCACGTTGGGTTGAGCTCCATCAAAACCGCTACTTCCTCTCGTCTCAGCAGGGGTACATCCTCGGCGATTTGCATTGACTTTTGTAAGAATATTTTCTGCATAGGAGGTCGTTTTTCTTGTTTTGATATCTAGCTTGTTAATTCTGATTGTGGCTAGTTTGCTATTCTGCCAGCTGTATTTGGCGAACACTGGTAGTGATAGTTTTCCTTCTTTTTTTTCTTGGGGGAGAGGTATGTTTGCAGGATTAGCCTCGTTCAACATTAGAACATTCTTTGCGTAACTGTTTTGCACAATTTGTTTGTGACATATTTGGTGCAGCTGCTCTTCTTCTTTCGAGGGGTATTTGTATTATGCTTCGTTTTCTAGTGTTTGGATTGTGTATCTCAGTCAATTTAGGTTGTTTTCATTTTGGGGCGGGTACTTTGTATGGCTATGCACTTGGCACACTTATCTTGGGCAAAGCCATTTGAATGTCGTCGGAAGTACAGTTCACCAATTTCAGTTTATTCTTCCCAACTATTTCGTCGTTCGGTGCGAAGACTTTTAAATCGATCCATTGTACAGTAGCTGTTATCAACTTTCCTGTTTCCTTGGATGTTTCTTCTATTGGGTGTATAAGGGTGTATCTGGAATCTTTAGGTTGTGTGTGCTTGTGGTGTGTTGTGTGTGTGTGTGTGTGTTGTGTGTGTGTGTGTGTGTGCGTGTTTAACTCCCTTGCTCTTCTAGCCAAAGAACCTGCATTTAAAGCACCAAGAAAAGCCTAAAAAAGCGCTAAAGGCCTTTTGGATTTTTGTCTGTTTTCAAAGCCGACCCATATAATTCAAAAACGTCCATCAATATCGCAATAAATTCATCCTTGTCACACACCCAACCTGTTTACCAAGTTTCGGCCGAATCCAGTTCATAACTTTTTGAAATATCATTCTAATATATGGTTTGCCTGCTCTTCAATTGTGAAGAAATCACATTGAAAAAATTCTCTCGTATCTAGAGAAATTCTAGTATCTCTAGAATTTCTGCTATCCAGATCCAAATTGCGGATCTTCATCCAAAATCTAATCATTTCGTTTCTTGTCACACAATCAACCTGCTTCACCAAAATTTCGTCCGGAATCCATCACAACTTTTTCAGATATAACTGCCAACAGATCAGAACAAAACTGACAGACAGGCGGCGAAAAACATAGATCATAAAGGGAAATTTCTTTTAAAAAAAACAGAACGAAGATCCGGCGATCATTGACATCTTGGTTGCGCTATTTTGTCTGCCTACCTGTTTGTGGTTGAGGATGCTTGAGGTCATGGAGCAGATTCACTTTACCTTGGCGATGTTCTCTTGTGGGATATTCATTGTTCACTGTCTCTGCTGCGCTGTGATGCCAGAGGTCAATAGACATCTTGGGTCAGGCATTGGGGCGAGTCATGGATTCAATGGTTCATGGGTGTGGCGCTGTGGTACCTGTGCGGAAGGATGAAAGCCTGAGGTCTTCAGGTCCTGGTGGCCTTCCAGTCTTGCTCTATGGATGTGGGACTTGGATCTGACAAGGATCTGAGATTGACGACTTAATTCCTTTGGTACCAGTTTCTCTTCGAGAATCCTTGGCGATCACTTTGTCGGATTTTGTGTCCAACGAGTGGTTGCTTGAGAGACTCAAATGAGATTTGTACCTGCATAGTCTGTGAGAGTCATCTGTGGCTGTTATGGAGACGTGGCTCATTTTTCCTGATGCGATCCTGCTCACCAGATTCTGTCAGCGATGGGAGCCTCATGAATGAAGGAGGCCAATGGGCCGCAAAACACGTAGCCTCGTGGTTGTTTTTACAGCAGATTTGTCAGCATCTCAAGGAGATTGGGATGGCGCCAGGCATTCTGCCCTGGGGGATGGGCCAGACGAAGGACCCCTGGATACTGGTGGAAAGTGGACGCTGTGACGCTCTGCTGTGGTGGCATGCTCCCTATACCTGAACTGACCTGACACATACTGACTGACTAACTGACTGATACACTAATAAACGACATTCTGACATACTGCACACCATACGGACAACTTTATCACTTAGTAGATACGTAAAGACAGAATTGATTTTGTCCTGCTTATAAAAATTGTTGATATTATCCTTAAAGAGTGCAACCATTGAAGTGCTTTAGCTTTCATATTACAATGAATTTATTTGTCATCACATCTCAATTGAGGGATGTTAAAAGACAAAAACAACCAGGCATAAGAAACCATTGATAATGTGCTGATAAGGTGTATGTAATAGATTACTGCCGTCAATGAATGGAAAACTTCCTGGAAATCATTTTTTTACACGACCTTTGCAATTTTTGTTTTATTTCATTTTAATCACATCGCTGTTGCATTCACTAACATTGTTGATTGCTTAATGTGCTCCCGTGTATGGCTTAAAATACTCCCTTGTAAGCGCTTCTTTTGTCGAGGCCCTTCTATTGGCTCTTAGAAACATATCACCTGGATTGTCAGGGAGCAGATTCTCCATTTGTGATTAAGCGACGGGCCGTTTGTCGTTTTTCCTCTTGCCATCTGCCGCTCTTAATCTGCTGCCTTGGAAGGCTATGTCTGCAAGTAAAGTTTGATATGGCTTCATGATTGTAACAGTACATGATTATTGTTGCATGCTGTATTTTGACGAATGGTGTTTTAGCTCTTTAGAGTTGATGTTTTCTCTGTGGCTGCGTAATATAAGCAGTTAACACTTTGGCCGGTGTGATTGTGTGCTTTAGATTGCCAGGTGGATATATTTAATTTATCAGGCCATACATTCCACTCTGTATTAACTCTGCCATGTTTCTGCTTTGTTTTGCAGTATCACACTTGTTCATTAAACGTTACGAGGTTAGACGTTGCATTCCAGTCTGGGCAAAATCATTTGGACAGTGTTTAGCCTTCCTCTCTCCTGTTTAGCTCTCTGTCTAGCTGTGCAAGTCACGCATAGCGAGGACAGAATACACATAATTGAACACTGTAGATATACAAATTGGCCTTCTTACTGCTTTTGCAAAACCTCTAGTTTTCTGTACTTTGACATGTTAAATAAAGTGGCTGTATCAGACTGCATGAACGCAGTAAACTTGTGGAAAAATTTTTTAACGACTTTAAAATTTCATGCATTTTCTTTCAATTGAATTATTTACAAAACACATGCATGGAGTAAGGTGTTCTATGAACTCTTCTAGTTTTTGTTTGCTAATTTGTATTTTACGTCATCTACCACCAGGGTAGTTAGAGGGAGGGAGGAGAGAGAGAGTAGAGAGAGAGAGAGAGAGATGAGAGAGAGGAAGAGTAGAGAGAGAGAGAGAGAGAGGAGCAGGGACTCTCTCCCTCACTCTCTTTAATAGACTTGCCTCCGAAAAAAAATCCCTCGCTATTTAATGCACTCTCGTGCTTTTTTACTTTTCAATGCAGGGAAAATTTCAAGGAAATGTTAAAGTACAGTATTTTGAAGTGAATGTTCAAGCCATCAGAACGTTATTTCATCGAGTTATTTCTGCATTGGAGGCCAAGACATTTTGTTCAGTTGACCCAAATTTAAAATGCCACTGTTATAATTCAAAAGCTTCACCTTCTTTGATCGCTTTTCATCTGCGCTTAACATGCCATACCGAGGAACGGTCACATAATGGTTATTTCGCCGTGCATGCAAAAACACCCAGGGATGACAGTTTATACCCAGACTAGACAAGCTCAGAGATTCGAACCCAAGCGAGACAGCTTGATGCACACCTTTTTATGCTATCTACGCAGCTCTAGGAATGGCCCTATAACGACTCCAACGAACCACATCTGATGTCTTTCCCCGTAATATTTTTACAATTTCCCTTTAGAGAAAGTAAAAGTTTGCAATTGAGAAGCGTGAGATACTCATTTCCATCACAGCATGGGACTATCAGCATCTTCAGCTTTTGGGAGATTGCTTTTTGCTCGCTCATGTTGCATCTCCTCGAAACACTCTTGGCACGTAACTGATGAAAAATAAAAGTCAGTCATGTTTATCTCTGTTACACAAAAAATCTGAATAGTTTATTTTAACATTCTCATTTTGCATAACTAGCGAATTAAGCCATCTCATTATGGATACGGATAGTTCAATTCCCTCATAATTACAGCACTAGTTAATTCCCCCAGAATTACAAATTGAGTTGATTATCCAGAATTACACTGGATAAATGCCCCCAACAATGAAGATGGATAATTCCCCCCAGAATTAGCAATATTTTAATATGACTTATAAATTTTAGTGTGACACCCCCACGGAGAACAAATGATACACATTTGCATAGAGACAATAATGATGCTCCCCCTATCAATCAAGAATCTGGCGGGACTATAAATTGTATTTACCACCTACAACCTTTCCTGTTGCACACCCTGAGTTCAACCACCAGTTTTCAATTAATTCGCTTCCAAGAAATTTGGGAATAGTACTTAGAAGTCAAACGCCACACAAAAAGACACTTTTGAATTTTGGATATTTACTAATAGTCTTTGTCGAGGCTTAACCGTGCCACATTGAATATACACATGCAAACTATTTATTTATTATCATGACTGGCAAATAGTTAGTAGTTTACATGTCTGTTATATGTTTACAACTTAAGTCTATGAATTAAAATGGTCACTAACCTTGTCACCATGATACCACCCTTTGAAAAACCTTCACCTATTCTCTCCTGCTGCTTCTTATTTACCCGCCACACAGGAAGCGAAACAGTGCGGTAAAGCAAATTGCGTTCACTTCTTGATGTCCATCGTCCCTTCATCCACAAAACGTTCAGTTTATGATCGAAGAGCCAACCTTAATTTGAATTGAATGTTATATTTGTGAACACGAATCAGAAACATGTATCAGAAAACCAAACCTGTAGTTTAACAATACTTTGGCAACTCTGAATGTCCAATGCCACAGCGCAGAGAGGAGCTGAGATAATTTTTTACTCTGTTTGCCTGTCTCCCATCAGCCAAACTTTAAAATCATTCAAATCGCGAAAAACTTACTGTTTTAAGGATGTCATAAAAGACACAAACAACAGGGACGGAAGAAACTAATGTAAACATGTTAAATAAGGTGCGAGTATAATGGCACCTGCATTTATAATTGGTAAACTTCTTAATTTTGTTTTTTTTCTACAACTTTAAAAATCTTTATTTCATTTTCAAGTGAATTTTTACACTTGAACACTGGAGAACACAAATTTCTTTTTGGGCACTTTTCAAAACCCTTCCCATTTATGCAGCTACTTGACGTGCTTAAATAAGGTTGTGTATAAGGAACTGCATCGATGGCGCTAAAGTTCTGGAATTTTTTTTTTATACACCTTTAAAAATCATTATTTTATTTCAATTGAATTACCAGTATATATTGAACACTGTTTGGGGTAAGGTGTTCTATAACCTCATTGAATTGAATTAAGTTTGCTTGTTGTGTCAAATCTAGTGGTGTATCAAATTGGTTTTTTTATTAGAACAATCCCAAATGCGGAATAAATTGTATTAATAAATAAACAGTAAATAAGAACTATGCACATGGTTCACTGGTTTTTTCGGGCAGTTCAAAATTTTAATAAATAAAGATTTCCTTTATATTTTTCCAATATAATGAGTTGAGCACCGTTTCTCGATCACGGACCCTAGTGAGAAAGCATTGATCTACACTTTTTAATTATTATTACCCATAACTATGATCTATTTTCACGAGCATAGGTTCTGTTGAAGCAGTTGCCCTTGGCTGAGAACCAAACCCTGGATGGGTCACCATTTTTGTCGTACCTTTTAATACTCACAGTTATTTTGGGCAGACTTTGAATAATGTCAACCAAGGAATTATCACAGCAAGTTTGACAACTGTGGACAATTGAAGTTCTTGCCCATGTTCAAAACGCAGCACTGTTGTTCCACAAAATTTAAAAACAACAGATGTTTGTGTCATTCCTCCTTTCCTCCTCTGTTTGTCCCATCCTCGACCACACCCTTTGCTCGTTTGTGGTCCTACTGCCCTTTGTCATTTCATCTTCTCTATCAGCCTAGAGCCCTATTCCATTGTGCTATAAAACTTTTCCAGCGGGTTTCCACTCAGATAAGTGACACTGAAGCAAGGTCACGTAGGTTCACGGGATCAACAGAACCACAAGGTTTAGTGCAAACCGAACTGCAGATGGAGTCGCTTTCATGACTGATGTTTAATGGCATAGATAATCAGAGTACTTTAATCCATTTTATTTTAAACTTAACTTTTTGGGGCTTAATCCCTTGCTCATGATTGTTAGCGAACCCAGGTTAAATTCCCATATTCCATTGGGTTTGTACTTTGTTAATAATGTTCTTGATTTAAAATCATGTTAACAAATTACATTTGAATTCCTCCCATAATGTCTTTGTCCTCCATCTGATTTATGTACAAGCTTCTTCCAGTGAGCCTTGAAATTATCGTATAAAGAATAATAATTGAAAATTATATTTAGAACGGTTTGATACAATGGTAAATGTCCTGTAGATATACAGCATGTGATCACCTTGATCCCTGCCTGTCATCATTTCTCAGATGTTTTAGTTATTGAATTGAGTGGATGTGAAATTTGTTTTTTTCACATTTTTTTGTGCACCATGGTCGAGACTCTTGGAAGAGCTAGAGCACAATGGAATGGAAAAGCGAAAAACACAAACGCAGAGTAGAGTGAGAGTGAAACTGAAAATCAAAAGGGAGGGGGAGAAGACACATGGTGGTGAACAAGCTGCGCAAAAAGCTGCAACACAGCAAGGAGAGGACAACGGGGAGGAAAGCAGGGATGGAAACAGAAATAGAACAAAAACCAACCAACTTAGGCAAACAAACAAAAGGTGAGGGGAGAGGGTGCGGTCACAATAACCTGGAAAGTGTGGGTGCTTGGTGGGAATGTGGTGAATTTGGGATAAGTAGACATCATGAAGTAACTTTGGTATGGTGGGGGATACCTGAGGCAGCACGTTGCAACAGATTGTCTTTAAGCCCTTTGGAAGGAATAATGGACTGAACAGACTTGGGGGAAGTTTATGTTTCCACATGTCAGGAGCAAAAGAGGAACAAAGGAGTGGAGGCAGCAATGAGCCTGGATTTTGCGGAGTTTAAACAAGAAGAGGTTACTGGAAAGACTGCTACACCCTGTATTAAATTTTCTTTCATGTCTGAGGACTTTTATGGATAAGCTTGTCTGAAATGATCACACGCAGGACATTGCACAGTTTATAGGAATTTGAACCAAGAATCCCAGCATTATGAGTTGTGTGCTCTAATGCGGAGTTGCCAAGCAGGCCCGCTCAAAACGATTACAACAAAAACCAAAATAATTTTGTTTTGACTTTGATTTGGTGAAGTATTTTGGATGCGCCGTCCTTTTTATGAGATGCCTCCAAGTTGGGCGTTTCGAGGACAGGAGTCAGTTTTAAAGTTTGCTGAGCCTCATGCACAGAGGTCATTACATTTGATTTGGGAAAGCGGTAGACCACACACATTAAACAATGCATTGCCGAATTGGAGATTGGACTGAGATATTGAGATATTAAACAGTGATTTTGGAGGAGGTGTACAAGGAAATAGCAGGGACTATAGGGAAGGCGACAGACCATAACACCAGTTTCCAGCACAACATTGTATTCTGTTCAAAGCCAATACAAGGTAAAACCAGTGGTGAAAAGTCTAGTACATTGTCTGCTTTTACTGGACCACCATGATGGATATTGCAGGAAAATAAAACTTAAATTGTTGTCAAGGCAAGGGAAGAGAAACCTAGGAGTGAACACGGGGAATTGGAAAGGCTGCGGAGGGGAGATTGCAGTTGATGAGGGATGAATAAACAGCAAATGATCCACCCTAGCTTGTTTTGAGGAGACAGAAATGGACCAACCAACCACATGTATAAGCAGAGGTTAAGGAGAATGAGAATGGAAGAGATTAATCAATGAAAACAATGTAAAAATGTTTGTTTATTTGTTACGTCCTTCTTTGAGCACCGGCGCAAGTGAAAAGTCACCGCAAAAGTAGAACTAGAAAAATATTTTTGGACAATAATATGATTCTGTCATTGTTTAACAGGTAAAACCAATGTCTGATGTGAGAGAGAAGGATGTTTAATAAGTAATTTATTAAGTTTCTCTACTGTCTACCTCTAAAAGAACTAATGCCATTTAAAGGTATCCAGAAAAAATTGATTTTCTCCAGATCCCTCAAAGTGAAGAAACACTCAATGATTTTAAAAACTCACAAAATAAATAATAACTGTATACACATTTCAACAGGTTCAATGCAGCTTTGAATTAACTCATGACTGTGAGTTGGTAACTTATCTCAAACCCAGTTCTTAAATATAACTCCAGGCAGGATACGAATGTATGGAAGGGTCAGTTGTGGAGACGTTTGAAAACAGCCTTGCCCAGTTGAGTGTGCAACTCGTTGAAGTCTGACGGCCAGTCACGTTGGCCAAGTAACCCAGAGGGTAGGCTTGGTATCACCGAAAGCAAACCAATTATTCTGAGTCCACTACTTGCCATTTCTAAGACCACACCTGACAACAATGCTCTCTTGAGAAACAAGGACATTGGCGAGGTCTGGTAGCCAAAAAATTTGGATTGGTTGAGATGGAGTAAAATTTGGCCATAATATTTTTTGAAAATACTGCTCACGGGAACGATTTTGAAAGGCCAAAAAGGTGATTTGTGTTCTTACAGTGTTTCAGTATGTAACTCAATTGAAATTAAAATGAAGATTTTTAAAGGTTGTGTATGAAAAAAAAAAATTCGTAAGTTTACTGCCGTTTATTCAGTGTTCTTATACACCACCTTTATTTAACACATTCCATTAGTTCTTCATGCCTGTTGTTTGTCTTTTGTGACATCCTTAAAAACATGTAAGTTTCCTGTTTGGAATTATTTTCAATTTAGTTTGACATACCAGTAAAGAGTAAAAATATTAATTTTAACTCCTTTTTGCGTATGCGTGATCAGGAACAAATTCAAAGCCAAATGTACTTAACGAAACTGCCAGGGTTTGTTTTTCAGATTCTTGTTCTAATTCCGTGTTCAAAATATAACATTCAGTGTTGAAATTAAATTGTTCTCAATGCAATAAACCTTGGAGACAGAACGACAGACAGAACAGATAGAAGTGAACCAATTTCTTACGCCCACTTTTTTGCTTCACGTGCACGGTGCATAACAAGGGGAAGCCACAAATAAATGTATTTGAGAGAGGTAGTGGAGAGCGGAAAGATGAAGACTAAAGTGTGAGCAGAACGAAGCAGCAGTACAGCAAGGTTCCGTGTCCTGGTCTAATCTTCCTAACAAGTAACACAAAAGCATATCGACAAAGGGATTTCAGGACGCTTGAGGTTAAAGTGATGGACACATCATTTGTTTTCACAGTTATTTAACAATCAGAAGCACAGACGGGCACAACTTTTTCAGAATCAGCAGGAACGCTAGTTTATGGAGGCGTGAAGTACACATCTCATATTGATTGGAACGCGGAACAAATTACCAATCATTTTGATTGAAAAGATGGAATCGTCTACTTCAAGGGTGGACCGACACCTGATTAGAGACCTCTCACCAGAGAAAGAATTTTTTTCGTTATCTAGGAGAATAACATCTCCATTTGTGCACTCGTAAAACAAAGGCCGTCTATTTTATCACCTCTTCTT
The DNA here is from genome assembly GCA_035128595.1 of Eptatretus atami. Taxonomy (NCBI): domain Eukaryota; kingdom Metazoa; phylum Chordata; class Myxini; order Myxiniformes; family Myxinidae; genus Eptatretus; species Eptatretus atami. The sequence continues at coordinate 111,522,206 of CM068957.1, read as the reverse complement.
GGAAAACCGTCTTCATTGTGACAGATTTTGCTCCCCAATTAAACAACTTTTGGTCCTGCATAACAAGACGTCATTTGGTCACACCTGTAGAAAAATTTTGCTCCCCCCACAACCCCACAACTTATCCAAGTTTTCACATCTGAAATAACCCATAAAGTTAATTCCTGGAAAGTTCAATTTTGAATGCAGTCTATTTTCTCACTCAAAACACCAGAAGGAATCAATGGATCCAGATAAGAAGGGATGACTGTTTGAGGATTATAGAGATATATCAGATCCTTTATTTGTCAGGCATTCGTCTCTCCATTCCTCGCTGTTAATTTGTTATTCGAAAACACCCCTTGGACCATGCATTTGCAACGGGATAAGTGTTATCGCAAGCAAATCCAAAACTTTTTGGTGGTTTCCCATTTTCACCATCATTTAATCTCCAAAATCATTTCGCAATATTTCAGAAGCTATTTGTACAAACATGACATTGATGCAGTTAGCTATATCCGCAAATTAAAGTCGACTTGTTAAATTATCTGACAACAGTAGATTCCATTTTGATAGGAACTAACTAAAAAGCTTGCGTACACATCCGCAATGCTTTTGGTGTCCCCACATTTCACAAAGCAGAAAAACCCTCTTCTTCACTGCAGCGATGCTTTGATATCCTGATCGCTCGTTTTGTAGCATCTTTATTTCCAGGCCTGTATTCCTTCAAGATTCCATGGTGCAAACCCAAATGTCAATCGAAGTAAAATCTACACGTGAAAGAATATTTTTCCACTCTTCATCAGCCTTTGCTTGTTGAATTGAGCACCATTGATGAATTATCTACATTCGCTTGAGCAGGGTTAGCATTCCAACCTTGTGCCATAACACAGCAGTGCCTCAGGACAATGGGACTTATCTCCACTAGAACGTCCAAAAACATTATTTTCCTCCAATAAATCGCCTGCGCCATTTATTTTGAATCCACCTCTGAGCATGGGAAAAGGGGGGGGGGTGCTTTAATAGAGGGGCAGGTGCTTTGATGGAGGGGGGGGGTGTTTTTTTTTTCAACACACGTTGGTGGGGTGCTTATTGGAGGAACACATCCTGTATGTGTGGTGGTTTTAATCATTTTTGCAGTCTTCAGCGAAACTTCCATTTTCTTCACACAAGAAGTAAATTCATCCACATTCCGTATATATTATGCATACCACATTACATCAACTCAATGAGTCATCGCTATCATACATAAACGGACTTTCCTCTCATTATAAATACCCACCCACCTTTCAAATGGATGGAAGAAACATATCTCAACGAGTGGAGGGCAATCTTGCACGTCAACTGACTGCCTTGCTTTAGTTAATGAAGACTAAGCGTGCTTACCTGTTCACTTCGATGTATCGGTTTAATTCAAAAGAAGAAGACAGCATGTTGCACTTCACAAGCATATTGCCATGTCTATCGGTGGAGTCTCAATGAGAATGTAAAGATTGAAATGAAATGCAAAAATGTAATATTTATTTAACACGCCAATTGTTTTTGTTTGCTGTCGTGCGTGCTGTGGTGGTATTGTTTGTTGCCTTGTATGCCTCCTTCTCAGTACTTTTATATACTTTTCTATTGCTTTGAATATGATTGTTGTGGTGCTCCTTCTGTGTTCTTTCATGGCTTGTATTCTCAAGAATCCTGCTGTTCGTAGAATAATGACAATGGAACCATTGGAGCCATACATGAAGCTTCTAAATTCTTCCTCTAACCTCTTCCTCTCTTCTTCTTCCTCCCTGCGAGACAGGCTTTTAAAAGGGCATGTTTATGATGTAAACGGACACAAATTTTTGTTCGCAAGTGAATTGATCATGTCGCTTTTCCAACCAAATAAATCAATTATATTAGCTTTCCAACAGACAAACATTTTCTTCTTCATTTTTTTTTTTTTGCATTTTTATGCTTCTTCCGCCGATGTTGTCGGAGGCATTGTGTTTTGTGTCTGTCCGTGTGTACGTACGTACGTACATCCATCCATACTTATTAACCTCCGCCATCGAAGATCGGAGGTTATGTTTTTCACCCCTTTCTGTTGTTTGTTGTTTGTTTGTTTGTTTGTGAACAGTATTACGGGAAAAACTCCTCGACGGATTTCGACGAAAACTTGGTGGGGGGATTAGGTCTGGTCCAAGGTATCATGCCATTAGATTTGGACTTGGTCCAAAAATCCAATATGGCCGCTATGCGGCCATTTTGAAAAATATTATTGATTTTTTTTTTTTTTGCATTTCTACATGTTTTAAGTGGAATTTCCAACCCCCCCCCTCCCCCAAAAAATTGTTAGAGAAAAAAAAAATTTTTTGCACCTTTTTTTCAACAAAATTTCGATTTTTTTTTTTTTTGCATTTCTACATGTTATAAGTGATTTTCCAACAAAAAACATCCCAAAATTATAATTGCGGGCTGATTTTTGGAACTTCAGGTGGAATACCCACGTAAAAATCAAATTTCTGTCTCAAGGAATCTAGTTATGACGAAATTAATTGAGTATTGTAAAAGTTAAAAGTAAAAGGGAAAGTTGCAAACTATAACTCTGTGAGCACTGTTGACGTCAAATTGAATGAATAGGAATCAGGTTCACTTGAGTGACCTAGCAGTATTGGCGCGGAGGTTTTGGCACTCTACCGAGTGCTCCCCCTCTAGTTTCCTCTGTTTTCTCTGCAACCGCATATCCGATTGACACAGAAATTCTCAACCATAGGTGTGACAACTCATGTAGAAGTTTTTAATGATAATTATGACATAGGTCACTTGGTGTGGCAGCCATGTTGGAAAAAATGGAAAAAACTTGTGGACCTCTGTAACTCCGAAACCACCTCCATGGGAAAAAAAAAAATTTCACTTGGCACATGTGAATTACTCCACATTGGAAAAGGTGATTTTTTTGATGATGTCATAGGTTGCTTCATTATGACGTCATAATTGCATATGGGGGAAAAATTGATGACGTCATGGTCACATGATTCAGCACCCATCTTTTTTTCTTTTCTTTTTTTTCAACACAAACCTTCAAAAATCTTCTCTAAAACTGCTGAACAGATAGAGGCAAAACTTTTGCAGGTATGATCGCCTATCCATGAGGAACAAAAAGTTTTTCCACCTATGACATCATAGGTCACATGATTTGGAAGCTATGTTTTTTTGAAGAATAAACCTTTAAAAAACCTTCTTCTCCAGAACGGCTTGACAGATCGAGGGAAAACTTCATCCACATGTTCCCAAGCCTTGGGGATACCAGGGTGTTCACAATAATTAACAGGACACATGGTCTGGCATCCGTATTGGATTGAACGAAAATCATTAAAAAAAATATATTTCTCTTGAACTGCTTCATCAATCGATGTGAAACATCAAAATTATGATCTAGTGGTCACGGGGAATATATGTTTTAAATTTCAACCTCATCGGATGCAAGGTCTGGCAGCCAGAATTATTTAGTATTTTTAACCTGCGTTCGGGGATTTAAATCAAAATTGGTACAGGCATGTATAATAATGTAATAATGTGGGCAAGGCATATCTGGTGACATCGCAATGTTGAAGAGTGCCCTTCTAGTTTTATTACTCTATGACAGTGGGAACCGTTAAGAATAAAGGGTGATGAACACAACAGATGGATGCTGCTCCTTTTAGTAATAGATACACATATTACGAAGGTATATATTATTGCTTGGCAGTGATTTTTTGGACCCCACTAACCCCCCCCCCCCCCCCCAATAATGTTTAAATCGGAAGGGAGAGGGTTGCTTATTTAAGGAAATATGGTAAATTGCCTTGCTGGTTGCTTTAACTCTGTCATAATCAGGTAATGTTTTGGTCACTTCAACGTATCAACCTTAAAACTATAACTTTTTCACCAATATAACATTCCTCTGCTTTGACCCACTTATCACACAAGCTAATTGAAAAGCTCTACGCTCATTAACCTCCGCCATCGAAGATGGATGGAGGTTATTGTTTTCACCCCTGTCTGTTTGTTTGTTTTTGTTGTGAACAGTATTACGGAAAAACTCCTGGACGGATTTCGACGAAACTTGGTGGGGGGTTAGGTATGGTCCAAGGATCATGCCATTAGATTTTGGACTTGGTCCAAAAAAAAAACTTAGAAAATTTTGCAACTTTTTTCCAAAAAAATTCGATTTTATTTGAAAAATATTTGAATTTTATTTTTGCATTTCTACAATGTTTTAAGTGATTTCAAACCCCCCCCCCCAATAGAAATTGTTGGAAAAAAAACCAGCAATTTTGCAACTTTTTTTTTCAAAAAAAATTCGATTTATTTTTTGGCATTTCTACATGCGCGTCGATCTAGTTTAGTTTATTCAATCGTGGTTCAGTAGAGTCTGATCCGTTTTGACCTACAATGAATAGGATATCAGGTTCACTTAAGTGACCCAGCAGTATTGGCGGCGGAGGTTTGCAACTCTACCGAGTGCTCCCCTCTAGTTGATACTGTATATGTACATCTATCTATAATTCCAGCAGTGTGTGTGTGTGTGTGTGTGTGTGTGTGTGTGTGTGTGTGTGTGTGTTGTGTGTGTGTGTTGTTGTGTGTGTGTGTGTGTGTGTTGTGTGTGTGTGTGCTGTGACCACTGTTTCTCGACAACCACTGGTCCGATGTAATTGAAAACTTGCGAGGTATATTGCTGGGACCTGTGGATGTGCCTTTTCAAGGTTTGATATTAATCGGACAAGTGCTTCCAAAGTTATGGCCATTTATTTACCAACCAATGAAAGGACACGTTGCTGCGTAGGCCGCGTGCGCGGCCGGCCGACGATGACGTCACATGCCGTGCCGGTTACGATGGGGATCAGTGCATTAGTTACCGTGGCGTAGGAGTGGCAATGGTCAATGGCAGCGAATGTCATGGCAAGCAAAGACAGGGAGGTAAACTTGATTTTAATTATCTCTGTGTGTGTAAGTATCACAGCAGTTGTTACTTCAATGCAAGCGATAATTCGTGGAATGCATGTGAACATTCCGTACGGGCAAGCACCACTTCCGGATAGTGATGACAATGTATTCTAATAATTCTCGATTTCTTATGCGCATTTTATAGATAAACACAATGCCCCAATCCAGTCGTCGTTTACGAGAGCGAAGGAACGGCCTGTGTGGTTGTTTCTGGCTCGAGGTTTGAAAGT